>CM062818.1:1866080978-1866720977 GCA_031772625.1 Pinus tabuliformis
TGCCGATGCCCTCAGTTTCCGAGGGTGGCTTAAACTGAAATGTTTTAAGTTGCTATCACATTTTGTGTTAAATTAATTCTGGCCTTTAACAGGTGGATGATATTTGTCTCATGTAGGGCTAAAGAACTGAGTAATCGGTTGCCTTTGGTTTATTAGATATTTTGGAAGAAAAACTTGCTTTGTTATTGTGAGGAAATGGGCAGCTATATCGTTTACTGTATCATTTATGACTTACGCTCTGAGTAATCTTCGAGTTAATATATATGCACTCCTTATTTTGTCTGGAATTTCCGTGTGGAGGTCTGTATGCTAAATCGTTTGTCTAGAAATGGCTACTCTAGTTTGATTGTGTATGATAAGATGGAAATTTCATCCCTGCTTATATGATAAGGGTTTGATATTGTATATATAATCTTCTGAAAAGAAAATAGTTGTTATAGAAAGGAAGGTCGTTTTCACTTATTTCCTTCTTGGTTTTCTCTTCCGCATGTCCTAATATATTTAGACAGATATGTAATCTTGTTTTTTTTAATATTTCTTGTTTTTACTGCATTTACTGGGTCGACACCTAAATGAATGCCTCTGTTTTATTTTACCCTGGGTTTAGGGTTTTTGCCAATATTTACCGAAAGGTTTAGGCACACTATTATATTTGTAGTTTCACTGTTGCCACATTGGAAAATTCGACGGTAATTTCATTAAATTTCTGTACTATTATGAGTAAAACATACTGAGGTTCTGACTATGTTTATTGTAATTTTCTATTTGACATAAAGGTTCTTTATCATAAAGGTATTTTATCTCTTATCTACAAACTTGGAGGTGACAATGCTATATGCACAAGTAAAAGTGAAGGTCCTACCTATTGTCACTGCTCATTTGGCAAGAGACCCCAAGGGTTCCAAGCCAGACTTCTATAGGGTCAGAAGAAGCTTAATTATTTGATGGAAAAAGAGAAAATCTATTCTAAGAGAGAGCTACTCTACTGCAGTAATGAAGAAAACAACATGTAATGCTAAACCACACCATAACATAACTAACCATCTAAACAGCTATGCTAAACAGAATTGCTAAATCAATACTAGCCTAATGCTGCTATCTACATTGCAGAGGTAAAGAGCATTAAAATATACTAAGCTGTAAGAAAAGGATCTAAAATAAATTTGTTTTCAAGTGGAAGAGTAGTCGGAGATCGAAATTGGTGAAAGGAGGGCGAAGGATGTAGTAGTGCATAAGGACCGTTGCATCGATCAACAAACAGAAGATGGACGGAGAAGATCTTATCGTGGGGGCTTAAGTGAATAGATGGATGAATAGGGTTAACGAATAGGATGAATGGCGGATATCTTATTGCAGACGATTTAGTGAATAGGTGAACGAACAGGGTAATGAAGCAGATGAACGACGGATATCTTATCGCGAGGAATTAAGTGAATGGATGGACGAATAGGGTAACGAAGCAGATGAACGACAGAGATCTTATTGCGAGGAATTAAGTGAATGGATGGACGAATATGATTAATTGGTAGATGAACGACGGAGATCTTATCGCGAAAGAAATGTGCGGAAATGATGGAGCAGGTTTTTGGAGGTAGTAAGCAGTTTCTTGCATGCCCTCAAAGTTGTAAGCCGTATTTTGAAATTTCACACAATTAGCCTAACTGGATGACACGTAACATGGGAAAACCACTTTTATTGTGTGCTCTTGGGTAGATAACGGTTGTGCTAGAATCTGCGCGAGATTGAGAGATAGCCGTCGGATCAGGCTAGACAGATCGATGGTGAAGATTGTCCAAGGTAGTTGGTGAGCGGGTGACGCGATAGCCATCGGATCAGGTTAGACAGATCGACGGTGGAGATTGGGGCACATAAAGTATTGAGGTGACGTGATAGCCATTGGATCAAGAGACAGATCGACGATGGAGATTAGAGTGAATAAAGTAGGTGGAAGACTTCATGCGCGATGGTCGTTGGGTAAACTAATGAATCAGATGGTGATTGGTCAGGTTTGTTGTGGATCAGACAGTGAGGAAATGGTGCATGAAGAACGTGCTGAAGGAGGTTTCAAATGAAAATTACAGAAAAACCAATGAGGGTGAGGGTGGACTGAGAGTGAGGGAAAACGATGATAATGAAATGAAACAAGTAACTGCATCAAACACCAAACTCCAAAGCTCATGCGAGAACTAGAAACTTGTGTTTTTTTTTTTGGGGTTGCTAAAGGGTCTCTTCCTCAAGTCATGGTCCCAAAGGAAGGAAGTGAGGCCGAGACACCTGTAGACACCTTATGGTGATCTTTTTCTCCTAGCTAACTTGCTAATTGAGAAAAAACACAAATGGAAGTAAACTAAAGCAAAATCGATCTACTCTACACTACTGTAATGGGAATGAAACTACTTAAGCAAATGAACAGAAAACTAGGAAGCTATGCTATACTGCTGTAATGGAAATGCAGCTATTTAAGCAAATGAATAGAAAACCAAGAAACTACTTAAGTAAATGAACAAAACCAGAAATCTATGCTAACATACATGTACAATAAAGAGGAGCTTTGGCTGCTTGGGTTAAGCCCTAACCCAAGAGCTTCAGCCCTTTGAGTTAACTCAGTGCTGGCTCAAAATAGAACTCATCTTTATTATAAAAACCATGGATTACATAACAAACTGTCACAAGTATTGCAGCTCAAAAATAAATTAAAGTTTTACAATAAGAATCTGAATCCTACTGAGGTCCTAAGCCTCTCTACTTATACATCTGAAGTCTCCAACGACTTTCTTCCAATTAGGGAGGCTCGTCTCCTCACTCAAGATAAACTGGCTTTTGTCACTTTCACTTGCTCGGATGTCTTCTAGTCCTCATGATTTGGTTGTTTGCACTCTGAGCTGATGGAGGAATATTCGAATGGAGTGGTAGTAAATGAGGAGGATTTATCTCCTATAATTCCTCTCCCTTATCCCATTCGATTTTTTACTAAGGTCTTTGCCACAATTCCTTGCTTTATCCTTTATTACTATATGTTTCCTTGCTTTTATCCTTTATTCCTACATTAAATGCACATTAGACCACAAAGCAGAATATCCAACTCTAACTCATCTCATAAACAAAATATAATAAAAAGGTATGCAATAAGTTATGAGAATAGTTAGTTTGGCTAAGATAGGAGGTGAATTAAGGCCAATTAAGGCCCATATAATTATCCAATGATGAGGCTCATCATCACCCCCCTACTGAAAGTGTTGCTCATCCCCTGAGAAACTTAGTCAATGTCCATGTCCTTCATGGCTCTTGTAGCCTCTCTGACATCCCATGCTTCTGTTGTGGTCTCTTCTTCTTGTTCATAGAAGCCTTCTTTCCTTTCTACTTCTTTCCACTGCCTCTTTACCTCTTCTTATTTTCTCCCTTCTAGCATCCCTAAGAGTAGTGGTGGACTGAGTTTTAGGCCTATCCAATTGACCTTCAACCTTTGCATTGATTGCTTATACATAGGTGTCCTGTTGAGTGCCTCTCTCAACCTTTGAGTTAAGTGATATTCTCTGATCTTCAAGCTGTGTGGTAGTGTGTTCCATCTCCTTTAGCAGGCATGTATATTATCATCTCTTAGCAGCCTAAACATATCCTCAAAATGTGAAATTTCTTGCTCTTGGGCAGCAAGATATCTAAGTGCTAGCTGAGGATCATTTGCAATTAGATTATGGGTGCTGATTAGGGCCATGAAATTTGATTGTTAAGCTCTGATGAAAAGAGGTTAATTTTGCTCTCTGGCCACTATTCTTTTCATCTTTGTAGCCCTTGACTTATCATGGTTCATCGATGATGCCAAAGCCATTAATTGTAGATCTCCTAGCTTAGCATTAGGATCCCAAATACTCATGTCTGTGAGGGCCATGTTGTGCAAGTAAAACTCAGCCATTTTGGCCCTATCCTCTAGTGCACTTTGATCACAAAGATCAATAAACTACCTGCAGTCTTGAAATGGCATGGTGCCCTTTTGTGCTAGTGTTTTAATCTGAACTTGTAGCCATTTTTCTCTGAGGTAAATAGCATAGGATTTAGCTGGCATCCTACACTGGATGGCCTCCAAGGAGAGGCTGGCCAAACATGCTAGTTGGTTTTCCTTTTCCTACAACTATCCTCTCAGGGGCCTCTAGAGACACCCTGGGTGACTCCTCCTTCTGTTCTTCCCCTTTTGTTTCAATGCCTTCTTCCTCTCTGACAGAAGGACTAACATCATAGATGAGGGTTTTGATGTCATCCTCTACTGGTAAATCTTTGAAGGCTGGCCATTTTATAGGGATCCTAAGGTTTTGGAGGGCATCCTTAATGAGGATTCTGATCAAACCATGGTGAGCCAACTGTTGGGAATTCCCTTCCTTTACTTTGTTGCTGGAGTCTATGAGTGATTGCATCAAGAAATAGGGTATGCTAAGTCTTTGGTGAACTGGTGTTTCTACCCCAAATCTTAGTTCTTCAAGCATCCTAAAATGGTAGCCATAAACAACACTGTATCTACCCTCATATGAGATATATTTGATGAGTTGGTAGCCTACCTCACTCCATGGGTATGGCAGACTGTCCCTCCTTAATCCATTTTTATTCTCTGTGGGTTCTTCACCTTCTAAGAAGAATTTCCTTTTTGCCACTTGACTATCTGCATTGTCTTCTTTTCTCCATGCAATTCCTAGGGAAGTGTGGTGACCCTACTGATGAACTCTAGGGTGAGATCTATAGTGAGCCCTATAAGTATAACAGTGGCATGGATTCTGCTGTGTGGAGTGAGGGAATGGGCAAGTTCTTGAGAAAATAGAGTTTCCCGTGTATGTAATCCACTAGCTTTTTAGAGGACTTCTAGTTCATTTTCTTGTAAATGGGAATGGATTTTTAGATCCTACCTCCTTAGAATGGTGGAAGTGGACAATTCTCTTGATATTCCCTCTTGAACCCCTCTCTGCCTATCCTGTAGACTACCTCTGTGTATCCTGTAGACTGCTCCTGTAGATTGTTCTTGTAGGAATTCTCCTGCAGAATGATGGATCCTTGCTTCCAGTGGGTGGCCAGAGTTATGAGAGCTACTTGAGGGAGAGAGTTTCAAGGAGGTGGAATGCATGAATGCATGCAAACGATGTTTTGTTTCCCTTTATACCACCTCATCATTCCCACTCCTTGTAATCAGCTCCCACATTTGTTAAATCCATATTTAACTACTTCTTGTCCTACTCCTCCTCTGTTCTTTGAGTTGATTGCAGCCATGTGTGAGAGGACGCCCTGCTTTGTATGTGATGACTGAATGAAGGTGTCGAAGTTAACTGGTCACCTTGTCACTTACAAACCAACTACCTCGTAACCTTTACAACTTTTGATCAAATGATGCATATGAGTGAGTGAGTGGGATACTTACCAGTGGTCTCGATGCCATACTGTAGTTTGTCAAGGATTAGAGGTGTTGCGTTGTTCATTTTCTGCATGGTCATTCTTCTTGTTTCTCTACTGCCTGCTGATGGTTTATTGGCTTTTGCAGGTATCTGTGACTGAAGATCTGATGTTGCTGCTGCTGTGGAGCTCCTGGATCATCCTAGTGAAGACTTTGTAGCTGATGATTGATATTCTATGGGATAGGGTGATGGTAATGGTTGAGGTGATTGGTTAGATCATGTCTAGTATGAATTTTGGGGACCTAACCAATCTACCATTCAGGGGATCCTGTAGAAAACACAATCTTTGCCTGAATTAAAGCAATGAAGTGAAAAAAAATGGAATTGATGGAGGGATGCATGGTAAGGAGTGGAGGAGATGAATATATGTGAGGTAGGGTTCCCTTTGGATCTTCTCTTTGCTCCTTGATTGTCTTTCTCACCCACCTGCAAATAAAAATTATGTCTTTTTTCTTTTTTCTTTTATTATTATATTTTTTTTTAAAACACCTAGGCTGCCTTATAGAGGTTTTCAACCTAGATATCTGCCCTAGGCGCCTCAAGGAAGGTTTTCACCCATGATCTTCTTACTCTTTTCATTTTTCTCATCCTTGGGCCGCCTAACGAGGTTTTCAACCCAAAGATGGGACTCAAGCACCTCATGGAGGTTTTCACCTGAATCCTTATTCTTTTTTTCTCTTTTTTAGTGACCTGATGAGGGAGGAGATGGAACTTGCCCCACCATCATCAATGTCTTATTGATATTGTCAATGAACTCTTGTTTTTATAAAGTCCTCTTATGCATTTTCAATCGGTGTCCATTAATTAGCAATGGAATGGCTTCTTCATCTATAGTTTTGATTTGCACTGAACCATTGTCATGGAATCTTTCCACCACATAAGGTCTGAGCCATCTTGTCCTTAGCTTTCCCTTGAAGTCTTTATACCTAGAATCATATAACAATGCCCAGTATCCCTCTTGAAATTGCTTCTCCTTAATATGTTTGTCATGCCAGTTCTTCCTCTGAATCTGAACTATATCTGTATGTAGGAGGGTCTGCATTCTGAATTCATCCAAGCCATTCAAATGGAACAATATTTCTTTTTGTGCATGACTGAGATCCAAATCTAGTTGGGCTGCCATCCTTAATGTGTTATATTCAAACTCAATGGACAACAAAGCCTTTTTCCCATAGACCAACTCATAGGGTGTAAATCCAGTGGTGGTCTTCCATGTTGTATTATAGGCCCAGGTGGCCTCAACTAGTCTCTCTGCCCAATCCTTCCTACTGCTACTCACTACCTTGGTTAAGATGTTCTCCAGTGCCCTGTTGGTCACCTCCACTTGCCCATTAGCTTGTGGATGATAAGGAGTGGAGGTCCTATGCTTTATTTTGTGATGGCTGAGTAGTTCTTCAATCATGTTGGAGGTAAACTAGCTGCCTTGGTTTGTGACTAGCTCTCTAGGGTACCCAAATTTGTAGAATAAATTCTCCCTTAGGAACTCAACCACCTTCTCTTCTGTGGATGCCTTAATTGCCTTAGTTTCAGCCCACTTAGTCAAATAATCAGTGCACACAATGATGTACTGTTTTCGCTTTGAAGAAGAGTTGATAGGCCCAATGAAGTCCACGCCCCACTTGTCAAATGGCTCAAAAGCCACTTGAGGTTGTAGGGGAATTTCATCTCTTGGAGTAGGCTTTCCCATCCTCTCACACCGATCACACTGACTAATGTATTTTTTCACATCCTGATGAAGAGTAGGCCAACAATAGCCCACTTGCAACACTTTGAATGTTGTCCTCTTTGCTGCAAAGTGACCTCCACAAGGCCCATCATGACATGTCAGAAAGATGTCAAAAACTTCCTCTTCCCTTACACACCTTCTCAAGATTTGATCTGGGCCAAGTTTGAACAGATTGCCCCCAATCCAAGTGAATGGGGTGCTTTTCTTGACTATCTTGCTCTTTTCTTTGTAGGGCAAGTTTGGTGGGACCTGTGCTGATACCAAATAGTTTGCTATATCAGCAAACCATGGGGAGAGTGTTAGCACTCAGAATGAACCTCAAGGCTGAGAAGAGGCAATTTTGAGGTAACCAAAGACCAAGCTTTTGATATGGCATCTAGCCCTGCCAGACCAAAGAGGGCTCTCTCTTTGCCAACTGAGGGTGGCTGAAATAAATGAATCTTAGGCTAGCTATGAAGAATGAGGATTTGGTTGAAAATTGTGGGTCGAAAATAGCAAGAGAAGGGACCATTGGGCTATGGAATCGAGGCTAGTTTCTATCGGCAAACTTGGGGCAAAGTAAGCGCAATGTTCAGCCAGATTAAAGATATAATGAGAGAAGAAAAGAGGAAAAAGACTACTGCCCTGCAGGCATCAATCAGGGGATGGATCTACAGTGGCAACTTTAGAAGAAAGAGAAGCACAAGGTTACTCAATACAAGGTTACTCAATAGAGCATCTAACAGAGGATGGATTCTGAAAAGATAACCACTACATTAAACAACATAATCATTGTGAAAGGAGCATCGTGCGTGGATGGATTCCTAACACTTCCCTTAGAGAATGTTGTAACGAAATTAGCAGAAAAAACAAAGCATGGAAATGAATTTACAAGAAAAACATGTTGCACATTAAACACCGTGATGGATCCTAAGTTTAAAGGGCAAAGGCTACTCCAATAGAATAATATTTAGAAAAGTTTAAGCTTTACACAGTCTAATAGCAGCTTTCCTCTGTTGAAAAATTCAAACCCTTTACACTCTGAAATTCATAAAATATATACAATTAGCCCATCGTTGGACTAAGGGAATTGAGCTCAACCATCTCCCTAAAGATAGAAACAATTACATTAAATTTGGCATCCCCTGCTAAGAATAGGGACCGAATTTCTGAAAATAAGGGTCAAAGATGAACTCGTATCTCTTGAACCCTAGCACCTGTTACAAAAATGAAAGAGTTTTTTTAGATAAGGTTATTTTTGAGAAAAATCTCTCTCAAATTTTGAAAATTCAGTTCCAGTTGCTCAGAATCTGTGCCACAAAATAATCTCTAAAACAAGAAATCATTAAATATTTAAATCTGTAAAAATAGGCTATAAAGATCTAGTCAAATATTCCAATTCATGACACTTGTGAATAAACTGAAAGAGTTTTTTGTTATATTTCTTGTGTTTGACAAAAAACTCCTTGGGTTTCTCAAAATTACTTTCCATCTATTATAAAATGGCGCCAAAATACAATGACTAAAACAGTAAAACAAATGCAAAATTTGTTTTGTTTTAATGTAGGCTTCAAATCTCACTGCATATATCCCACATAGTAACACCTGTGCATAAAATGAAGGAGGTTTTTGTTATTTTGTATGTGATTGAAAAAAACCTCTTTCATGTTTGTAAAATTCATGTCCATTATCTCAGAAACTGATTTTCCAGTGAACTTGTCCCTATGTGTAGCAAATGACCTCAAAACCCCAAAAAATATGCCAATCACCTCCTTCATAAATCAATAATATTGAAAATAATGCTTCCACACATTATAGCTCACATAATCGACCATAGTTCACTGGATTTGCAGCTATAAGCCATGAAAAAGGTGAAGGAAGTTTTCACAATGTAAAATTATAAGAAAACATGCATCATGCATAACCAAGATTCAATCATTCATTTCGATCATATATTCTGATCCAGGAACTAGTTTCGGGCGTGAGATATACCATTGGAAAGCTATTTTCGAGCTTCTTATGATGAACATACTTAGGATATGATTTGCACTGAAAATCATGTGCAAAACATCTCTGAAAACCAGACCTAGTAAGAGCCCATTTTGATCCCCGGTGATAGGCTGCGAAGACTAGAACTAACATTGGCCTTATTGGGGATGGCAGCTCCTTGGAGGTGTTAAGAAAATTGTAGACCAAATGCCTCATCCAATGTGAAATATGGTCACAAATAGATACAAACCTAAACAACTTATACCAACCAAAAAAATACACATACTACAACCTGTACATTAGGAAACTAAAACAAATGCCAAAAATTGAAATGCTGTTTTGGGCAGCTTATTTATGTACAACCCTACCGTACTTTGCTGCAAATCACTAGATCAAGAGATGTTGTAATGCCAAAGTAACCAATCAAGCAACTGTAGCAATGATGATGCTTGGCAGTGCTTGAAACAAAACATAAATGTAAATGCTGACAGCCAGACAAGCACAAAATGAGTGTGGTTGTGTAAAAGGAAATCTCGCTTGTTATTCAAACTGAATTTTTTTTCCATATATGCTGCAACAGGATTAAAGAAACCAAGCTCTGTTTTCTGCCCCAACTCCTCAATACATGCTTCCAACTGCAAATTATTAATGCAAACATCTAAGGGTAACCTTACCTTTCCTTCCTTCTGCTAGAAAAGGTCCCCAAAGAATGGGACTTAACAATTCATATCCTAGGACTGTATTTGGGTTTCCAATTCAGTTAGATCTTCTTCAATTTTGATGGAAAACTCTTGCAAAAAATGGAGCTTAACTTCATGGCTACATCGAGACTTCAAATAAGAAGAAAGAGATGAAGCAATGTTCTCATCTACCTCATCATCTATGCACATATCTTCCCATTCTCTAAAGCCTTGAATAGAGGTCACCTCTATTTCGAATTCTTCCTCTTTCTCCATCCATGTTTCAAGAAAGATATGCCAAAAATCTGCAAATGACTGAATAGATCTGATAGGAAAACTTTTGATCCATTGTCTACATTTCCCTTGGAATGAATCATAGAAAAATTTGACAAAAATATCCTCTTTTTTTACTCTAAGAGATTCTATAAATGTTTTGAAATTTGCTACATGTTCAAGAGTCAAAATCAGATCTTCCCCATTGAATTTAGGGCCATTTCTAAAAAAATATGCATATTTCCGTAATTGATTAGGAAAACCAGGAAAATTAGAAAAATCAATACATGAATACCTTTAACAAATAGAAACAACATCTAAGTCTTTCATTTAGCGAGTGGAGCCGCCATCAATACTTTGAAACTTGGGATTTCGAACAATGGATTCGTTAGGTAGATGTTTTCAGCCTTCATATGTGTCTGACTGCTATCCACCATCATTAATTAGATCTACAACTTGAACAATGTTTCCTAGAGAAGATCTGTCACCTCGTCCCCGACAACGGCGCCAATATGTTAGCACTCAAAATGAACCTCAAGGCTGAGAAGAGGCAATTCTGAGGTGACCACAAACCAAGCTTTTGATTTGGCATCTAACCCTGCCAGACCAGAGAGGGCTCTCTCTTTGACAACTGAGGGTGGCTGAAATAAATGAATGTTAGGCTAGCTATGAAGAATGAGGATTTGGTTGAAAATTGTGGGTCGAAAATAGCAAGAGAAGGGATCATTGGGCTATGGAATCGAGGCTAGTTTCTGCTGGCAAACCTGGGGCAGAGTAAGCACAATGTTCAGCCAGATTAAAGATATAATGAGAGAAGAAAGGAGGAAAAAGGCCACTGCCCTGCAGACATCAATCAGGCGATGGATCTATAGTGGCAACTTTAAAAGAAAGAGAAGCAAAGGGTTACTCAACAGAGCATCTAACAGAGGATGGATTTTGAAAAGATAACCACTACATTAAACAACATAATCATTGTGAAAGGAGCACCGTGCGTGGATGGATTCCTAACATTTCCCTTAGCGAATGCTGTAACAAAATTAGCAAAAAAAACAAAGCATGGAAATGAATTTACAATAAAAACATGTTGCACATTAAACACTGTGATAGATCCTAAGTTTAAAGGGCAAAGACTTCTCCAATAGAATAATATTCAGAAAAGTTTAAGCTTTACACAGTCCAATAGCAGCTTTCCTCTGCTGAAAAATTCGAACCCTTTACACTCTGAAATTCATAAAATATATACAATTAGCTCATCCCTAGACTAAGGGAGTCGAGCTCAACCATCTCCCTAAAGATAGAAACAGTTACATTAAATTTGGCATTCCCTGCTAAGAATAGGGACCGAATTTCTGAAAATAGGGGTCAAAGATGAACTCGTATCTCTTGAACCATAACACCTGTTACAAAAATGAAAGAGGTTTTTGTAGATAAGGTTATTTTTGAGAAAAACCTCTCTCAAATTTTGGAAATTCATTTCCAGTTTCTCGGAATCTGTGCCACAAAATAATCTCTAAAATAGGAAATCATTAAATATTTAAATCTGTAAAAATAGGCTGTAAAGATCTAGTCAAATATTCCAATTCACAACACCTGTGAATAAATGGAAAGAGGTTTTTGTTATATTTTTCACGGTTGACAAAAACATCCTTGAGTTTCTCAAAATTACTTTCCATCTGTTATAAAATGGCGCCAAAATACAATGACTAAAATAGTAAAACAAATGCAAAATTTGTTTTGTTTTAATGTAGGCTTCAAATCTCACTGCATATCTCCCACATAGTAACACCTGTGCATAAACTGAAGGAGGTTTTTGTTATTTGGTATGTAATTGAAAAAAACATCTTTCAAGTTTGTAAAATTCATGTCCATTACTTTAGAAACTGATTTTCCAGTAAACTTGTCCCTGTGTGAAGCAAATGACCTCAAAACCCCAAAAAATCATGCCAATCACCTCCTTCATAAATCAATAATATTGAAACTAATGCTTCTACACATTATAGCTCACATAATCGACCATAGTTCACTAGATTTGTAGCTATAAACCATGAAAAAGGTGAAGGAAGTTTTCACAATGTAAAATTATAAGAAAACATGCATCATGCATAACCAAGAACCAATCATTCATTTTGATCATATCTTCTGATCCAGGAACCGGTTTCGGGCGTGCAATATACCGTTGGAAAGATATTTCTGAGATGCTTCTAATGAACATACTTAGGATATGATTTGCACTGAAACTCATGTGCAAAACATCTCTAAAAACCAGACATAGTAAGAGCCCATTTTGATCCCTAGTGACAGGCTGTGAAGACTGGAACTAACATTGGCCTTATTGGGGATGGAAGCTCCTTGGAGGTGTCAAGAACACCGTAGACCAAGTGCCTCATCCATTGGGAAATATGGTCACAAACAACTGCAAACCTGAACAACTTATACCAACAAAAAAAACACACATACTGCAACATGTACATTAGGAAACTAAAACAAATGTCGAAAACTGAAATGCTACTTTGGGCAGCTTATTTATGTACAACCCTACCCTACTTTGCTGCAAATCACTAGATCAAGTGATGTTGTAATGCCAAATTAACCAATCAAGCAACTATAGCAATGATGATGCTTGGCAGTGCTTGAAACAGAACATAAATGTAAATGCTGACAACCATACATGCACAAAATGAGTGTGGTTGTGTAAAAGGAAATTTGGCTTGTTATTCAAACTGATTTTTTTTCCATATATGCCGCAACAGGATCAAAGAAACCAGACTCTGTTTGCTGCCCCAACTCCTCAATACATGCTTCCAGCTGCAAATTATTAATGCAAACATCCAAGGGAAACCTTACCTTTCCTTCCTTCTACTGGAAAAGGTCCCAAAAGAATGGGACTTGACAGTCCAGATCTTGGGACTGTATTTGGGTCTCCAATTCAGTTAGATCTTCTTCAATTTTGATGGCAAACTCTTGCAAAAAATTGAGCTTAACTTCATGGCTACATAGACAAGACCTCAAATAATAAGAAAGAGATGAAGCAAAGCTCTCATCTACCTCATCATCCATGCACATATCTTCCCATTCTCTAAAGCCTTGAATAGAGACCGCCTCTATTTCGACTTCTTCCTCTTTCTCCATCCATGTTTCAAGAAACATATGCCAAAAATCCTCAAATGACTTAATAGATCTGATAGGAAAACTTTTGATCCATTATCTACATTTCCCTTGAAACTAATCATAGAACAATCTGATAAAAATATCCTCTTTTTTTACTCTAAGAGATTCTATAAATGTTTTTAAATTTGCAACATGTTTAAGAGTCAAAGTGAGATCTTCCCCATTGAATTTAGGGCCATTGCTCAAAAAATATGCATCTTTCGGTAATTGATTAGGAAAACCAGGAAGATTAGAAAACTCAATACATTAATACCTTGAACAAATAGAAACAACATCTAAGTCCTTCATTTAGCTAGTGGAGCCGCCATCAATACTTTGAAACTCAGGATTTCGAACAATGGAGTCGTCGGGTAGATGATTTCAGCCTTCATATGTGTCTAACTACTATCCACCATCAACAATCAGATCTTCAACTTGAATGATCTTTCCCGAAGAAGATCTGTGACCTCGTCCCCGGCAACAGTGCCAATATGTTAACACTCAGAATGAACCTCAAGGTTAAGAAGAGGCAATTCTAAGGTAACCACAGACCAAGCTTTTAATCTGGCATCTAGCCCTACCAGACCAGAGAGGGCTCTCTCTTTTCCAACTGAGGGTGGTTGAAATAAATGAATCTTAAGCTAGCTATGAAGAATGAGGATTTGGTTGAAAATTCTGGGTCGAAAATAGCAAGAGAAGGGACCATTGGGCTATGGAATCGAGGCTAGTTTCTGCCAGCAAACTTGGGGCAAAGTAAGTGCAATGTTCAGCGAGATTAAAGATATAATGAGAGAAGAAAAGAGGAAAAAGACCGCTACCCTGTAGGCACCAATCAGTGGATGGATCTACAGTGGCAACATTAGAAGAAAGAGAAGAAGAGGGTTACTCAATAGAGCATCTAATAGAGGATGGATTCTGAAAAGATAACCACTACATTAAACAACATAATCATTGTGAAAGGAGAATCGTGCGTGGATGGATTCCTAACATTTCCCTTAGAGAATGTTGTAATGAAATTAGAAGAAAAAACAAAGCATGGAAATGAATTTACAAGAAAAGAAAGCTGGACATTAAACACCGTGATGGATCCTAAGTTTAAAGGGCAGAGACTGCTCCAATAGAATAATATTCAGAAAAGTTTAAGCTTTACACAGTCCAATAACAACTTTCCTCTGCTAAAAAATTTCGAACCCTTTACACTCTGAAATTCATAAAATATATACAATTAGCTCATCCCTGGACTAAGAGAGTCAAGCTCAACCATATCCCTGAAGATATAAATAGTTACATTAAATTTGGCATTCCCTGCTAAGAATAGGGACTGAATTTCTGAAAATAGGGGTCAAAGATGAACTCGTATCTCTTGAACCATAACACATGTTACAAAAAGGGAAGAGGTTTTTGTAGATAAGTTTATTTTTGAGAAAAACCTCTCTCAAATTTTGAAAATTCAGTTCCAGTTTCTTGGAATATGTGCCACAAAATAATCTCTAAAACAGGAAATCATTAAATATTTAAATCTGTAAAAATAGGTTGTAAAGATCTAGTCAAATATTCCAATTCACGACACCTGTGAATAAACGGAAAGCGGTTTTTGTTATGTTTCTCGTGGTTGACAAAAAAATCCTTGGGTTTCTCAAAATTACTTTCCATCTTTTACAAAATGGTGCCAAAGTACAATGACTAAAACAGTAAAACAAATGCAAAATTTGTTTTGTTTTAATGTAGGCTTCAAATCTCACTACATATCTCTCACATAGTAACACATGTGCATAAAATGAAGGAGGTTTTTGTTATTTGGTATGTGATTGACAAAACCTCTTTCACGTTTGTAAAATTCATGTGCATTACTTCAGAAACTGATTTTCTAGTAAACTTGTCCCTGTGTGTAGCAAATGACCTCAAAACCCTAAAAAATAATGCCAATCACCTCCTTCATAAATCAATAATATTGAAACTAATACTTGCACACATTATAGCTCACATAATCGACCACAGTTCACTAGATTTGCAGCTATAAACCATGAAAAAGGTGAAGGAAGTTTTCACAATGTAAAATTATAAGAAAACATGCATCATGCATAACCAAGAATCAATCATTCATTTCGATCATATCTTTTGATCCAGGAACCAGTTCTGGACGTGAAATATATCATTGGAACGCTCTTTCCAAGATGCTTCTAATGAACATACTTAGGATATGATTTGTATTGAAACTCATGTGCAAAACATCTCTAAAAAGCAGACATAGTAAAAGCCCATTTTGATCCGTGGTGACAGGCTGCAAAGACTGGATCTAACAGAGAGAACTGAAATAGCAAACAAAAGTTCATCTAGTAACTAATCATCCATGATTCCTTCTTCACCTATAGGCAGATTCATCCTAGATAGAAACTCTGCAACAACATTTTCCTTTCCAAGCTTATCAACAATACTTAGATCAAACTACTGTAATAAAATCAACCATCTTATAATTCTAGCATTCACATCTGGTTTGTTCATTAAATATTTGTTTGCAACATGATCAGTATGCAAAATTTTTTGATAGCCTGTAATGTAATGCCTAAATTTTTTTAATGAATGCACAACAGCCAGGAGTTCCTTTTCGGTCACAGTGTAGTTTAGCTCAGCCTTTGACATGTTCTTACTGATAAATTACATGGCATAGGGAAATTTCTCCTCTTCCTGACCTAAGGCTGCTCCTGTGGTTTTGTGTAAGGCATCAACATGAATATGAAAAGGGAGGGCCCAGTTTGGGCCTTTAAGGATTGGTGCAGTGGTTAAATTACCCTTTAGAATGTCTAAGGCTTCTTGATAGCTCTTTGACCATATAAACTCAGAATCTTTGGCCAACAACCCAAACAAAGGAGAGGCTAACTTGTTGAAGTCACGGGGGCTTCACCCAATGAACCTCTGACATATCACGTGCGTTATGGCATATTAAAAAATACCCTTAATTTGACTACATATTGGAAAATACCTCTAAAAATCACATTATTTAACCCCCTACCAATACAAACCCAATACACCTTCCCAATTAAAATACCCCTACTTTCACTAGATATTGTAGGTATCCATTTTTTCATTAGAATTTTTAATACCCCTTTATATTTTTCCATTAACTTCGGGCTCCATTTTTTATACCTACCAATATAAAAAACCTCTACCCCCTATATATCCCCTAATATATTATGTCAGTTTCTCCTCAATAAATATCCACCAATATGACTCCACGTGGTATGGTATTGCTCCCCAAGTGAAGCCCCTATGGTTGAAGTTCTTTATGAACCTTCGGTAGTATCCATCTAACCCTAAGAAAATCCTGACATCTCGCTGCTTTTGTGGAGGTGGGATCCTTTGGATGATTGCTATTTTGTTTGGGTCCACCTGTAGTCCTTGCTGAGATATTGAATGACCTAGCACGGTCCCTTTAGTCATTAAGAATTCACATTTTTCTGGACTGAGATACAGGTTCATTTCAATGCATTTGTGCAATACTTTGCCTAGGTTAGTCAGGGATTCTTGAAAATCATAGCCATAAGGTGTAAAGTCATCCATATAGATTTCCATCGAATCATGTACTACTTCAGCAAAAACACTCAATACTGCTCTCTAGAAGGTGGCAGGAGCATTGCATAGGCCAAAAGGAAGGACCCCATAGGCAAAAGTACTCCAAGGACAGGTGAATATAGTCTTATCCTAGTCTTCTGGGCAGATTTGGATTTGGATGTACCCACTCAATCCATCTAGGAAAGAAAATAAATTCTTCCCTGCCAAGCCATCTAGCACTTGGCCAATGAAGGGTAGGGGAAAATGATGCTTCTTTGTGGCTTTGTTCAACTCCCTATAATCGACACAAATCCTCCACTTACCATTTTTCTTGGGAACTAACACTAAAGGAAAGACCCACTCACTGTCTGAGATAGGGTAAATGAATCCTTCATCTAGAATTTTTTGCAATTCTTCTTTGACTATGTCTTTAAGAGCTAGATTCATCCTCCTTTGTGGTTGCTTGACTGGCTTGTAGCCTTCTTTGATGTATATGTGGTGAGTACACACTAAGGGGTGTACTCCTTTCATTTCCTTGTAACTCCAAGCGAAGGCTTCTAGATTTTATCTCAACAAGTTGCATAGTTTTTCCTCTTCTAAAGTAGAAAGACATGGATTAATTGTCAAAGTTTTCTTTGGGCCTAATTCTATGGTTTTGACACAGAGTGGGTTGGAATTGGCCAAGCATAAGTCAATTGGATGATTGTTCTGGGTTTCCCTTACCTCTTCTTCTAATGGTAATGAACTAGGAGTTGGAATTTGGAGCAGGTGTTCAATTAAGTCATCCTCATCTTGCTGTCCTCCTCATATGGTTTCTTCCAAAGCATAAAATTGGGAAGAATAAACCTCATCTTCTTCCTCCTCCTCCAACCATAAAGGTAAATCATGCTCTAGGGTAGGTTGAGCAGGAGGGTATAGGACTAATTGTTTTGACATATGCCTATTCTTGATGGTTATATTCCCAACTTTGCAACTAATGTAAGCATCAGTTGTGGCCAACCATGGCCTCCCAAGGATGAGAGGGTAACCAGTAAGCTTAGCCTTAGGCTGGAGAACTAGGAAATCTGCAGGGTACTCCCAGGAGTCAATGGAGACCATCACATCCTCCACAATTCCCTCAGGGTGACTGTGGAACGGTCTGCAAGTTGTAGAACTGTTGTGGTCTTCCTCAATGACCCTTGGAGGTTGAGCTTGAGCATGGTGTCCTTGGTCATCACATTAATGGTAGCCTCAAGATCAATCAAAGTGTGTGGGACAATGGTGCCATTGATGTGCACATCTACTACAGGGCTTCCAAGGTCCAAATATTTTGGACATATTACCTGCCCCAACATTAAGTCAGACAACTTCCCAATTACATTAATGGTAGGGGCATCCCCTTTTTTTATTCCTGGATGCTTGAAGCACTTCTCCTTAATCAACTTATTGTAAATGGGAACATCTTTGATTGCCTAGAGAAGGGGGATCTCTACACATAGATTTTTCAATTCCCCCAGAAGTTCAGTTTCTTCTGGGGTAGGCTGGAGTGGTTGGGATAATCTCTCAGGAAAGAGTGGATTTACTTTAAGGTTTCTTTCCTCTCATTCTTCCTCAACCTCCCTATGTGGATTGAGGGAGGTCGGTTACCAGGGAGAATTCTCCCAGATCTTAGGTTGCTCTCCTGGATTTATACAGCATAAGCTGGGTATGATGTCTCTCCACTATATACTTGTTGAGCCTGTCTATAGTTCGGGTTCGGATTTGGCTGGGCAGGATTTTGGGGTTGCTTAGGTGGAGCAGAGTGTAGGAGTTGTGGTTGGGTAGGTGGTGGAGGAAATAAGGCTGGAACATTGTTGAATTGGGGCCTCCACCCCTGGAGTGGGGTATTCCACTGAGGTTGTGGACGAACATAAGGTTGAAATGACAAGCTGGCTGGATGGGAATTATATTGTGATGTATAGGACCAAAGAGGGGGTTTAGACTAGGAAGGATGAGCAGGGGGTCCCCAAGAAGGTATAGTTGTGGTTTGGTTGGGGTTGTAATATGCATGGGATGACCCTTGCATACCCTACTGGTATGGTCTAGGCTCAGGAGGTCTCCTTTGGTTGATGTAGCAAAGCTGCTCAGTGACCCCTTTAGCTCCTTGATATACAACTTTGAGTCTAGGTAAAGAAGGTAACTTGTTCATGGAGTGGTTTTCTTCACAGACTGAGCAAATCTTAATATAGTTCAATGGGCATTCGTTCCTAGGATTCCTCCTAGTGCATTTAGGACAAAAGATGGTCAAGGATTTCTCTACTTCCTCTTGGTTCCTTTTAATGTTCATGGTGTCCAATTGCAAGGCAAAGGTTTGCAACATATCACTTTTGAAATCTTCCAGCATGTTTCCAATTTCACCCTTGATGGATGAGTTGGAGGATGATGTACTGGCCATAGGTTAACTACCCCTACCCTTTTTCCTGGCTGCCCTAGAATGGTTTCTAAAGGCAGTCTTGATATCCTCGTAGGGTAATTGGTAGATATCTCCTACTACTAACATGTGTAAGGTATCCAGAAGATATTCCCTTACTCCTCTAAGAAGGACCAACTTTAGTGACTCAAGGTCAAGTGTGCACCTGGCCCTTTTGTAACTGAGCTGGAATCTTTCTTCATAGTCTTCTAGGGATTCATCTTGGTTGATGGTCATCTTGCAAATTTCTTCTTTAGTATCCTTTGACCTACAGTAGTCCCTATATTTTTTGTTAAAAGCCTACTGCATCTGAGCCCAAGTTGTGATACTATCTCCAGGTAAACCCATGAACCAACACAATGTTGCATCCTTGAGGGTAGATGGAAACAGTTTTAACTTTTTCTCATCATCTGTATAGTCATAGGCTTGGAATATAACAACAAACTCAAATAGGAAAGTGTCAAGGTCCTCTGTGGTCATGCCATGGAAATGAGGTAGAGCAAAGGGGCTTATATTCTTCATCTTAGTGTCCCCATTAGTCTCCCTGATGGGGTAGGCACCCTCAATTCACTCTCTATTCCCTCTGTCATTTTGGTTTTCAGCCATTGGCTCAGTAGGAATGGATTCTTCATCTCCTTTTTCCCTTGTAGGTTCTTCAAATATGTAAGGTTGCTCACCTAAGGTTCTTACAGTTCACAGTCACCGAATAAGAGAGAAGGTTGATTGTTGGATGCAGTGGGGGTATTTGGCAAGAATTTCCCTGAATTGTCCCTATTCCTATGAGGCATGAAAGGAAATGTTTTTGGGTTGGTTTTTGTAATATTTTCTTTAAATCTAGAAAGTACTTTGCATAAATGAAATTTTTGATTGAATGAAAACTACTGACAGAAAAATACTACTTGTAGAATGGAAAGGAAAGCAGATAATGACAAATTAAAGAAAGGAAGCTACTAGATTGCTTTTGCAGAAATAAACTAATGGAATAATATTTAGGATAAGAAGTAGAAGGAAAGAAAGTTGGAGACTAGAAATAGAAGCAGTAATCTGATTCTACTTTGACACCTCCTCGGCAACGACGCCAAAAAATGACGAGCCTAGGTATTGCAACAAGAATGCTGCAACTCTGAGGGCTACCGGCTTTACTTATCAACCCGGGGTTCATACAAAATTGGAGGTGACAGTGCTATATGCACAAGTAAAAGCGAAGGTCTTGTCTGTTGTCACTGCTCATCTGGCAAGAGACCCGGGGGTTCCAAGCTAGACATCTATATGGTCAGAAGAAGCTTAATTATTTGATGGAAGAAGAGAAAATCTATTCTAAGAGAGAGCTACTCTACTACAGCAATGAAGAAAACAACATATAATGCTAAACCACACCATAACCTAACTAACCATCTAAACAACTATGCTAAACAGAATTGCTAAATCAACACTAACCTAATGTTGCTATCTAAGTTGCAAAGGTAAAGAGCATTAAACTATACTAAGGTGTAAGAAAAGGAACTAAACTAAATTTGTTTTCAAGCGGAAGAGCAGTCAGAGATCGAAATTGGTGAAAGGAGGATGTAAGGATGCAGTAGTGCATAGGGACCGTTGGATCGATCAATAAACAGAAGATGGACGACGGAGATCTTATCGTGGGGGCTTAAGTGAATAGATGGATGAATAGGGTTAACGAATAGGATGAATGACGAAGATCTTATCATGGGTGATTTACTGAATAGGTGAATGAACAGGGTAACAAAGCAGATGAACGACGGAGATCTTATCGCGAGGAATTAAGTGAATGGATGGACGAACAGGGTAACGAAGCAGATGAATGGCGGAGATCTTATAACGAGGAATTAAGTGAATGAATGGACAAACATTATTAATAGATAGATCAACGATGGATATCTTATCGCGAAAGAAACGCGCGGAAATGATGGAGTAGGTTTTCGGAGGCGGTAAGCAGTTTCTCGCCCACCCTCAAAGCTGTAAGCTATATTTTGAAATTTCACACGATTAGCCTAACTGGGTGACATGTAGCACGAGAAAACCACTTTTCTTGTGTGCTCTCGGGCGGATAACGGTAGTGCGAGAATCCACACGATAGTCATCGGATCAGGCTAGACAGATCGACGATGGAGATTGGCCAAGCTAGTTGGCGAGCGGGTGACGCGATAGCCATTGGATTAGGCTAGACAGATCGACGATGGAGATTGGGGCACATAAAGTATTGAGGTGACACGATAGCCATTGGATCAAGAGACAGATCGACGATGGATATTAGAGCACATAAAGTAGGTGGAAGACTTTGCGTGCGATGGCCGTTGGGTAAACTAATGAATCGGATGGTGATTGGTCAGGTTTGTTGTGGATCGGACGGTGAGGAAACGATGCATGAAGAATGTGCTAAAGGAGGTTTCAAATGAAAATGATAGAAAAACCAGTGAGGGTGAGGGTGGACCGAGAGTGAGGGAAAACGATGATAATCAAATGAAATAAGTAACTACATCAAACAACAAACTCCAAAGCTCATGCAAGAACTAGAAACCTATGTTTTTGGGGTTGCTAAAAGGTCTCTTCCTCAAGTCATGGTCCCAGAAGGATGAGGTGAGGTCGAGACACCTGCGGATAACCTTATGGTGATCTTTTTCTCCTAGCTAACCTGCTAATTGGGAATAAACACAAATGGAAGTAAACTAAAGCATAACCGATCTACTTTACACTTCTGTAATGGGAATGCAGCTACTTAAGCAAATGAACAAAAAACCAGGAAGCTATGTTATACTATTGTAATGGAAATGCAGCTACTTAAGCAAATGAACATAAAACCAGGGAGCTACTTAAGCAAATGAACACAACCAAAAATATATGCTAGCATACATGTACAATAAAGAGGAGCTTTGGCTACTCAAGTTGGGCCCTAACCTGAGAGCTTCAGCCCTCTGAGTTAACGCAGTGCTGGCTCAAAACAAAACTCATCTTTATTATAAAAACCATGGATTACATAACAAACTGTCACAAGTATTGCAACTCAAAAATAAATTAGGGTTTTACAATAAGAATCCAAATACTACTGAGGTCCTAAGCCTATCTACTTATACATCTGAAGTCTCCAACGACTTCCTTCTAGTTAGGGAGGCTCGACTCCCCACTCAAGATAAACTGGTTTCTGTCACTTTCACTTGCTCGGCTGTCTTCTAGTCCTCATGATTTGGTTGTTTCACTCCATGCTGATGGAGGAATATTTGAATGGAGTGGTAGTAAATGAGGAGGATTTACCTCCTATAATTCCTCTCCCTTATCCCATTCGAGTTGTTACTAAGGTCTTTGCCACAGTTCCTTGCTTTTATCCTTTATTCCTGCGTTAAATGCACATTAGACCACAAAGAAAAATATCCAACACTAACTCATCTCATAAACAAAATATAATAAAAAAGTATGCAATAAGTTGTGAGAATAGTTGGTTTTACTAAGTTAGGAGGTGAATTAAGGCCAATTAAGGTCCATATAATTACCTAATGATGAGGCATATCAAATAACTTTTCTTCTGTCTTCTGTTTTTCTTCACTATATCTTTACTTAATAAGAGCTTGAACTACCGACTACCAAAATAGAAAAAACATATGAATAAACTATTATCTATCTTTTCCTGAATTTAACCTGCTCTATTTTAAAACGCCAAATCTAGATTATCACAGGTATCATTTTAATGAGATTTCCTACTTATATGATATGTACAGTATACCAAAATTGATCAGCAACCAGGATGATAAACAATTTTCCTCCCAACCTTGAGACTACAAGTCAGTAGTCTCCCCCCAATCTATTTGTAACCCCAGGAAACTTCTTCTCTCCCTTGAGAACATTGTTTGTCGCAGCTATTTGGTCTCAACTAGACGTAGCTATCAGAGTCTGCTTGACATTTCAGCACAACTCCCTTTTTTTTTTTTCCTTTTCTGATCTCAGATACCAAATCCTCTTGATCGTCTTGGGTAAGATACTCAAGAATTTAGTTTAGGGACAGATAATTGTCTCTCATAACTAATTAACAAGTAAAAACAATATTTACTAATAACTGCAAAATTTACTTTTCCAAAACTAAATTTAAAATAGTTTATAGTTTAAAATAGTAACAGTGTGTTTTGTTTGCAGTAAAATGAATATTTACATTAACTAGGGATATCACATCTTCCCCCCCTAAAATGGAACATCGTCCCGATGTTCTCCTTCTAAAAAAAACCCAGAAAGTTTTCTTTCATAACCTGCTCATATTCCCAGGTGGCCTCTTCCGGTCCATAGTGTTGCCACTGCACTTTAACCTGCGTGATAACTCGTTTCCACAACATTACTTCTCTCTGATCTAGTATAGCCAGAGGTTTGACCAAGAACTTGCCTTCCAGTTCGACCTAAACATAGCAACAAAAAGAGTTAAGTCATTAACCAGTTTGCTTTAATGAATCTGTAAGAGAGAAACTATATATATGTATATATTTTACCTGAATGTCTTACCATTTGATTACGTGATTGACATCATAAACATATTTCTTAAGTAGAGAAACATGAAAGACATTTTTTATACGAATGTGACTAGGTAGGGAAAGTTGGTAAGCCACCGATCCGATTCGAGCTAGAATTTGGAAAGACCCACAAAATTGGGGTGCTAATTTAGCACATTCAGACCATTGCAAGGTGATTTTCTTAGCTTGTACTCTAATGTAAACGTGATCTCCTACCTGGAGTTCTCGGAAGCTCCTCTTTTGATGAACAAAGTTCTTTTTGCCGGTCTTAAGCAGCTTTTAAATTGACTCGAACCTTTCTCACCATCTCTTCCATTTTTCTAACATGCCTGGCCCTAGCATCAACTTATCCTCTGGACCACTCTAACTCAAGGGTGTCCTGCACTTGTGCCTATATAATACCTCAAAGGGGCTCATCTGTAAGGATGCATGGTATCGATTGTTATAGGCAATTTCTACCAAGTTTTGGTAGTCCTCCCACCTAGTTAGTTGTTGCATTACCACTAGTAGAAAATGAGAAATTAGTGACTAGGTGACTAAGAAAATTAGTCATCGAAACTTTTCCGAGTGAAATACTACCAAAAATGAAAAATCTTAAGTGATCTAACTAAAACAGCTAACATAAACAACTAATTTAGTCTTGGGTTAAAATATATGACTAGATAATAAGTAATATAACTAAAAATGACTATTTAGTCTAGGAAAATAATACAAGAACTACAGTAATATGAATCAATTGTTTATGTTAGTCATTTTAATCGTGTCACTTTAGAAATCTAAACTTACAAGTGTTCCAATAAGAATAAAAATTCTATATGTAAAGGGTTGTTTTTCCAAATCATGAGAAAAAATTGTGTTGGAGCAAAGGAGTTTGTTAATAGCCATAAATGGGAACTTGTTCCAAATTAAAACCCCAATGAAAACTAATAAAAAATGATTCTATTATATATATATATATATATATATATATATATATATATATATATATATATATATATATATATATATATATATATCCAAGAATTCCAAATGGATTGAAAGAGATATGAACACGCTGCATCGAGGGTTAGTAGAAGATAAATATAAGAAACAAATTTGCTCTATTTTTATGTTATATTACCCATGTGTTAGAAACATTTGAAAATTATTATCTTCATTTCTGTTTAAGTAAATATCTTATTTTCTAGAAATCAATTCCAAATTCCAAGGCATTCGATTAGTATAAAGGTAGAGATGAAAACTTCATCTAAGGGAGGAGAAAAATTTCATGGTAGCTAGAAGATATGTTTTAATGAATCCTAAGATGTTTGTAAATTTTGAGATCAATAAACTTTCCATGGATTCACTACCCATTTGTTAGGCCTTTTTCTTTCTATTTTTATTTTTATTTTTTATGTTTAAGCATATTATTTACCACCTCTTTTCTTTCTTACTATGAATGAAATATTTGTAGGCTAGAGCCTTATATATTTTGATATTAGTTGAAGATAGTTTTCTTACAACTTTCTTGTGTTGATTTTAATCTCGAATAAAGTGTTTTTGTATTGAACATAGTACAAGGAAAGGATTATGAGTAGTTTTAAACCATTTTCGTGTACTTTTAGAATATATATTTAAAGTTATCTTCCATTATACTTTGTTGGATTCATTCTTAGTGCCCAACAAATTTATTTTCTTCATATCAAGCTAATAAGGACTACCTTACTCTCTATTAGACCAAGATAAATGCTGTTCTCAATTCTTTTGCATTCAATCTCTTAAGTTTTCTGCTTTGTTCTTTTAGAATCCAGTGCCCAATGGATTAGGCTTTTTGTTTGAAGTGTTTATAGTCTTTAATATTAGTCCCTTTCATTCTCTATCCTCGTCCTTGTTTCTCCTATTACTTATCATTTAAAACTGGTCATTGAGTTTAAAGAATAGGTTGCTACTTGGTTATAGTGAGCAACCAACTTTCTTGAGATTGATGTGGGAGCCCCCTTAGACCCAGGGACCAACTTGAGCTGAAAAGTTGATATGTAATGCCTTGACATAATTCCTAGAGAACTGGAAACATCTTAAGGGAACAACAAAGCTAATGTGTGCTTGTGAAATAATGATAGTGAGACATTCTCTCATGGGTTCCAACATACCCTGACTTCTTTGTTAACAAACAAGCTCCCTTCTTCAAGTGTTGTGCCATGTTTTGCCCAAAAATCTACCTCTTCATTATGATCCCACTTAATATGAAAAAAATTATTCGTAGAATCTATTTGGACAAGGATTTAATTCGACTTAAGAGACAATTTAATCTAAATTAGTATCCTACAAAGACCCCTTAATTAGGGATCAAATTCCTACTAGAGAGTCTCCAAAAATAATAATTGATTATATGCCTTTCTCTATAACCAACAAAAGACCTTACTAAAGAGCCAATCTTTCTAATTTATTGCTTTAGGATTGGCCAAGGACCCACTCCCCCCTTTATCCTGCTGAGATATACCCAATTCACTAACTACAATCAAATCTACTTTTTAAAATTGTGCAAATATCAAAATGGAAATTGCTTTTTATAATTATATTTAATAAATATTAATTAACATTAACATACCGTGATCATTATTTATATGTAATAACAATATAATTTAAAAGTCTCGTGTTGTTAGCTTCAGTGGTTGTGAGCATTATTTGTTCTCCCATACAGTTGGGTTCAATTCCAAGAGGCATTATTGACTCATTGTGATAAAGCTCAAAGAGTAGGAACCCCCACCCATGTGATGTTTTAACTCTTGCTAAGTCATAAATTATTGGTATATCTGACTTGTGGGCTATTGAATATACTCTTAGTGTTATATTGGTAGACAAAATATTTTATCTCAGGCCTTCCCTAGATTACTCCATTGTGCTTACAATTCACCATGGTTTCCTGTGTGTTTATACATATGTGTCATAATTTTTATTTTATTTTATTTAAATGAATTGACAATTTGGTCGGTTTCATACTCGTGTGACATGTAATTGAATTTGATTATATTTTTTTTGGTTTGCTAAATTGTGTAAGCCTTGTGATGAATGCATGCTTAACATTTGACTTGAGAAACCGTGACCCAAGGGCAACTAAGCTGTCAAAATCACCCGGGGATCGCATTCGACCTCGACCACACCAGTCCTTAACATGGCTAGGCTTTTACCCATGGAATTTCGAACTAGTGATATTCACGTCATGTAATACCTTAACACTATACCCCATCACCATCTATTCTCTACCCTGTAGGCATAAAATATTTTATTTTAATTTGATAAATAAAATAATTTTTTTATAATCAATAATATTTTTGAAATGTAAATATAATTAAAATACTCAAATTTTATTTATTCATTAATTTATTTATTTTTCATCTAAAAAATATCATAATTTATATGAATATACATGTTGGAATACATTACATTAAACTTTATCATATCACATTAATAATTTAAAAATCCATCACTTTTCTTAATCACTTAAAATAAAACAAATTAATTTTTTTATTTAAATATATTTTATATAGTAAAGAAGAAAACTTATGCCATAATCCATAAACTCTAATGACACAGAAACTTACGTGTCAAGAAAACTATTTTTCATTTTATCATATAATATATATTTATAAAATGAAATGAATCCCTTTTCATCCCCATTGTTATTTAATCCCTTTTTTTCATGCCCCTACACCTGCGGTGATCTTCCAACCACTTGTAGCGAGGTGCGGCACCACCGAGCGCTTTCTTTTTAACAATACTAACACCCGTGGACTACGCCTACTTCAACATGAACATACTTAGTTTATGTTTTTACGACCGAATAAAGCATTATCCTTTATACTTTAGTGAAGACCATTCTCAATTATTAACCATGTACAATAAACCGAGAACATCAACAATAATCAAGTAGAAAGGGAGGGGCAACTCCCAGAAAGTCTGCCCAACAATATATTATAATAGCTTCTTGAATATTACAACACAAGTAATGCTTGGCAAGCTCCAAGCCAATACTTAGAATAATTTTACAATCAAGGCATAGAACAACCTTTTACAACATCAATGCCAACCTACATGGTAGGAGGGTGCTCACCCGAGACACCTAAGACTCCCCCTTAGATTCTGCACGACTCCACACTCAAACCGCACTCTGAAAAACCTACGAATGACCTCCGATAAACTGCGCACTTTCACCTTGGAGCGCATGAGCTATGCGCACTCCAACCTTTTCTGCGCACTTTTTACCCCTTGTCCTTTGCGTAGAAGGAAGTGCGAGTTGCTTGCTTCAAATGAGCCTTGCGCCTTCACAATATATACACAAGGTTGCCTTAACGTATGGGGTGTGCACGCCTTAAGGCCGACCCCCAAACATATGATAACATGCCCATTGGATGACCCTTGCAAGTCGGCTTGCAAGTCATTACACCAACGCATATATATATCGTTCACCTTTCAAGTGTCGTCGCATTTGTTCAAGCCTTCGTCGCATTTTCGTCGTATGCATGGCGCCCGCCTTGCGTCCATCGTTCACCCATCGCTCGGAGGCCTTACATTCTCCTCCACCTAAAATCGTTGTCGTCCTCGACAACATACCATCATCCATGATGTTGTCTCCTCCACATAAGGCAAACATCACCGCAACATATGTAGAACCACTGTCATTTGCAATATGTTGTCCATGTGTGCGTCTCCTCTAAAGTGAAGAGATCATCTCATCAAACCGACTCTCGATGTGCCCCATTCAGGTCCATGAAGCTCTCTCCATCATCTGCAATGTGCCATCCTCAAGTCTTCATAGAAACAAGTATGCACTCGTCTCACCTATCCATGTGCTGCCCATGATCCTTGATCAAATCAGCTCTCATGTATACAAAGTCGTTGAGTCTCGGCTCAACCCATGCTCAAGTGTATCACCAAAGCATCATCATTGTAACTTCATCACTTCAAAGTGCCCCTTATCGATCATCTACATCAAGTGATTCTTCCAAGCCATGCCCATACATGTACTTTGAAAGTATGCATCCCATACTGCATCAAAGTCACCTGACCTCAGCTCCTCAATGTGTTAGATCTTTAAGTCCACCATGCATGAAGTCCCCTAAGTCACAACAATCCCATGTCCCCATGAGCTCCATAACCCATTCCCATGTAGTAGGAATGCTCCATAGCTGCTCACAAGTCCATCCAAGTCTTCAATCTTATCAACTCTCGATGTGCCCCATTCAGTTCCATGAATTCCTCTTCATCATCTGCAATGTGCCATCCTCAAGTCTCCAATCTTATCAACTCTTGATGTGCCCCATTCAGGTCCATGAAGTTCTCTTCATCATCTGCAATGTGCCATCCTCAAGTCTCCAATCTTATCAACTCTTGATGTGCCCCATTCAGGTCCATGAAGTCCTCTTCATCATCTGCAATGTGCCATCCTCAAGTCCCCATGTCACACTAGCAAGTCCTCCTGCATAACATTCCTGCCCTAGCACTCCTCTTTGGATGTCCCTTGACATCTCTACAAGTGCTTCCACACAATGTCCTTGCATAGGTCTGCCATGCTCCATATCTTCAAGCCTCCAACCTGATGTCCATGACTAAGTTGCCCATGTAGTCCAACCAAGTAGACACATCACAACATCTGGCCATCCCATCCAAGTCTTCAACTTTCGGTTTAGTGAACTCGGTCACCCAACCATCTCATCATCATGTCATGAGTCCCTTCATCATAGCTCCTCCACCAAAGTGTCCATCAAGACTTGCTCTTGGTCTCGGCCATGACAAGTCCACCCAAAACATCACAAGTGTGTGCCCTCCTCAACCTGTCCATGAGTCATGCCGGGCACTTAGCCAATTCCTGTGGCTAAAGCATGACTCATTCTTCCACAACAATCATCAAGTTCCACCCTTGTCCCGGGTCCTTGCACCTTTCATCATAAGGTCACAAGTAACCCCAACAAGCTTTCCAACAACTGACAATCCTTGCTCTTCCATACAAGGTTCCATCATAGTCATCCATGGTGAGATGTCCTCTTGCCTTGGCAAACTGGCTTTGCCCTTCCCTACACATGGTCCCTCTTCAAAATGCCCAAATGAAACACAAGTATCAATACTTACTTCATCATCATGAGGCTCCTCCCTGTGAGTGACCTCATCCATCCATGTTGACAAAATGCACGACCCTGGTTCAACTTGATCAACCTCAAGTTCATCCTCCATCATAGTCGTGTTTGCAACATCTTCATCACAGAAAGGGACAACAATAGCCTTGTTGCCCTTCAAGAATTCTTGTCCAAGTATCACATCGAAGTCATTCATCTCCATCACTATGAAATCCAACTGACTCTTCCATTCTTTCATCTGTACAGGTACATCGTGTACCAAACCTGCCACCTTAGCTCTAGAGTTTATTGCCTTGACCTCCATATTAGATGTCAGCCCAGCCTCTTTTGCTAATCGTGTTGTCATAAAGTTATGTGTAGCACCTGTGTCTACCAGAGCTTGAATGGTCTTGCCATGAACCATCAAGTCTACGAAACCCAGACTATTCATCCATGATTTCTCCATAACCTTATCTGCATCGGCTTCACCTGTCATCAATTTCTAAGTGTCCTCACACTTGCTCCACCAGCTCCTGACCGAGCTCTGATACCAACTGTCACGCCCCTACACCTGCGGTGATCTTCCAACCACTTGTAGCGAGGTGCAGCACCACCGAGCGCTTTCTTTTTAACAATATTAACACCCGTGGACTACGCCTACTTCAACATGAACATACTTAGTTTATGTTTTTACGACCGAATAAAGCATTATCCTTTATACTTTAGTGAAGACCATTCTCAATTATTAACCATGTACAATAAACCGAGAACATCAACAATAATCAAGTAAAAAGGGAGGGGCAACTCCCAGAAAGTCTGCCCAACAATATATTATAATAGCTTCTTCAATATTACAACACAAGTAATGCTTGGCAAGCTCCAAGCCAATACTTAGAATAATTTTACAATCAAGGCATAGAACAACCTTTTACAATGTCAATGCCAACCTACATGGTAGGAGGGTGCTCACCCGAGACACCTAAGACTCCCCCTTAGATTCTGCACGACTCCACACTCAAACCGCACTCTGAACAACCTACGAATGACCTCCGGTAAACTGCGCACTTTCACCTTGGAGCGCATGAGCTATGCGCACTCCAACCTTTTCTGCGCACTTTTTACCCCTCGTCCTTTGCGTAGAAGGAAGTGCGAGTTGCTTGCTTCGAATGAGCCTTGCGCCTTCACATATATACACAAGGTTGCCTTAACGTATGGGGTGTGCACGCCTTAAGGCCGACCCCCAAACATATGATAACATGCCCATTGGATGACCCTTGCAAGTCGGCTTGCAAGTCATTACACCAACGCATATATATATCGTTCACCTTTCAAGTGTCGTCACATGTGTTCAAGCCTTCGTCGCATTTTCGTCGTATGCATGACGCCCGCCTTGCGTCCGTCGTTCACCCATCGCTCGGAGGCGTTACACTTTTCATCCCAATTCCATGACATTATTATATCTTTATTGTTAGTTAAAATCAAGTCAAAGGGCCTTAACCAAAGGCCATCGTAGAGGTGTTGACTCATATAACTTTTAGCCTACGAAATATTGAACACGCACGGATAGGCGGAGGGGTAGGAGGATTACCTGTTGAGGATTGGGAGAAGGTACACAAGGAAAAGTTTGGCTAAAGAGGTCGTTTTACGGTTTTTACAGTCGCATGATGATGTTTATCATTCAAAATAGTTTGCCATGAATACTAGGAATCACGTGGTCTTCTGCCTCTCGAACGCTTGGTTTTCATTTACGACATGTACATGGACTGCTCCGCGGCCGCGGCGGCCAAGTTTGACATTTGGTCGTTCTTGTTCTTCCCCTGAAATGCGTTGTTGTGTCTATGCGGAGAAGAGAAATAATGGGAAGAGAGGGAAGCTCTGCAGGAGGTCGCCAACGCCCTCATCAGGTCGCGACTTGTAGACGACGCCCGAGTTTATGCGAACACAGATCCAGGAGCAGAAGTTCACGAGGAAGCTGGCAGACGAGATTCTGATTAACACCTTTACGGAGCTAGAGCTGAAATTCGTCCGACATCTAGAGAGCATCGATGTCAGAGGAAAAGGTGGATACAGCAAACCGTTTTTAGTTTTCGGGCCAGTAATTGATCTGTCCGTGAAGGAAAAAATCGGGAGTCCCCGAGATGTTGAGATTGTGGAGTGGCTGGATCGATAAACACCAGGTTTCGTCGTGTACATCCCATTTGGATCAGAGTCGTATATTTCTCCAGTCCCGGTGACACAGCTGGCACTAGGACTAGAGGACAGCGGGCAGCCCTTCCTTTGTGTGCTGCGCTTGCCGGACTCAAGGCTCACTGAAGAATCATCATCAACGGCGTAGGAGTGGAAGGCGGGGGTGCTTCTGGATGGCTATGAGCAGTGATTTGGAGCACGGTGCCTTATGGAGTGCTTGTGGGCACCCCGGCCGATATATTGGCGCACGAAGCGATGGGGGCTTTTATTACGCACTGTGGATGGAATTCGTCTCTCGAGAGCGTGGCGACGGGGTCCCATTATCGCATTCCCGCTGCAGTCGGAGCAAAAGTGGTGGTGGAGATTAAGGCTAGTATAGATATATCTTAAATACAGATTTAATATGAGTAGGGGGCTTTTATTACACATTGTGGATGGAATTCGGCTCTTGTGAGCGTGGCGACGGGGTCCCATGATCGCATTCCCGCTGCAGTGGGAGCGAAAGTGGTGGTGGAGATTAAGACCAGTATAGATCTATCTTAAATACAGATTTAACATGAGTAGAGTGATCAAATTTCTGACGTGAATTTTTTTAATGAGTAGACATTATTTAAATGTTTTGTATAGTTATTTTATTTTTAGATTAAAAAAAAAAAAAAAAAATTCGTTGACATTAGCAAAATTTCAACTTTGACAATGGACATGACAAAAATCATGAAGAATCATGGAAGAGCTTGTCTATTGCATTACCAAATACATAAATTTATACAAAACTCAGCGACAGAAGTTTTACGAACTATCATTAACTTCTTATCTAATTCGGCCGACTATCGCCGACTTTCGCCAGCTGACACCAACTACTCGCCGTCATACAAAAAGGACAGACAACTCGTGATTATTATTCTAACACCTCCCCTTAATCATGACGACCTAAACTTTAACTTGCCTGCTGGTCTAAGTCTCAGTTAGGCTTACAACAAAACATTTCATTTTTGTCTTCTTGCTAGAGGGTCCATGCTTGTTCCTTTTCCTTTGCTGGTGTAGTTTCATCTTCACCTTTATCGCTTTCCTTATGAGCTTCCTCATCGCTTTCCTTATGAGCTTCCTCTACTCCTTGCTTACGTACTTAACATCAGCAACCTTTTCCAGATTGGGATGCAATGCAAGATCCCGAACAAGGTAATCTAATTCATGTTCTCCCCACTTTCCATGAGGAGCCACCAAAACGCACTCGTCTTCGAACACGAGCGGCCTCCGAACAACATCCATGGTATTATCCTCCACAGTAGCAGTCATCTTGAAAGCAGATCCAATAAAACTTCTAACAATTGGGTTATGAGAGAAGCAAGTTTTACTTTGAGTGATTACAGAATCATGTGGAATAGATTTCAGCTCGTGATCAACATAATCCTCAATAACATCACATTGTTTGTCAAAGATTTCTTCGAACTCAAAAATATTGCGAGACCCAAAAATGTTTCCAAATGGGTTCTTGAGAAAATGATCATTGTCAAAAAATTCTAAAAAGATAGACATATCAACTGGGCTCCACTTTACCTCTGCCACACAAAAAAGAACCCAGCAAATAAAACAAGTTGGAGATCTAACAACGCTCCCACACAACTCTTAGCTAGGCTCAAATTTTCCTTAAACTCTGGGGAGCTTTGACTTCAGAATAGCACCACTCTCGGTTCTGCCTCTCACTTCCCCGGATGGGCACCATACTTTCGCTTCCACACTCTTCTGATCAGCATTTTCCAACAATTTCTTCAAAGGGATCGGGCACCACACTTTCGCTGCCCCACTCTTCTGATCAGCGTTTTCCAACAATTTCTTCAAAGGGATCAGACAGCTTCACAACGCTCGCAGGTGGCACACAATCCACCACTCTTCACACACAGATCGTTTCCTGAGACCTTCACAGGTGTCTCCACTCCTCAGCCTTCAGGGTCCTTCACGCTGGGCAGTGCGCTATCACACTTGAACCCCACCTTCACAGCATCTCCAAATACACAACAAACTCAAAAACAGAGGACTAGCTCTTCAAAGGCTCTTCACACCACTCGGCAGAAATAACAAAATCTCCAAGATTAACATCAAACAGCACAAGGCTCACCGCACTTCACAATCCAATGCCCTGGCCGGCCCCTTTCTACTAACAACAACCATATAACTAACAGACTCGGCCCTTGGCTTTATTCCACAACAGACTCTCTATATTCAAAACACAGCTCCACACTGCTCTAGGCATCTCCACTCACAGCCAGAGGAGAACACTCCACTGTCAACAAAACACTTCACTCCATTGATCAAGAATACCACAGCTCATACCAACATCTCTCCACACGCAAAACCGGCGAGGAGAAATCACAAGAAAAGAGCCAAAGCTCCACACATCAAACTCAATGCTTAACACACAATAATTCCTGGGCATTCCACTAGTCTCCACAGAGTGTAGGTTCAACAACGCCTCTTCACCCAGTAGGACAACAACACTCCCTCATGTTGCTCTACGCATAGCAAGACAACAACACTTCTAGACAGCGCTAAAGGCAGCAGCTCAACGACCCCTCTAACCAGTCATTCACAGTTCATCACACTACGGGTAGAATCCACATGCCCTTCACACCATGAAGTCATCACGACTCTGGCCACTGCCACCAAGCCATCACTACTCTCGCCAAACACAGCTCACCTGTGCTCACCTGTGCCACACCACCGAGCCCACAACTCTGGGTTTTAACAGCCAATTAAGCAAGTTTCTATGTTGCTTTCCACAATAGCATCTACCTTAGAGCTCATGCTTTCTGCATAGCGGGCTCTTTCACAACTCACAATGTGGGCTATGCCTCCTCCAACAAATACCCAGCACATTGCTCCAACTCAAAAGGCCTACTATAGGCTCAATGCACAACACACAACACAGTCTTCAACTACAACACAACAATCTTCCTCTCAGCTCACCTGAGCTTTGATACCAAGATAGAAATCATGAAGACTCATGGAAGAGCTTGTCTATTACATTACCAAATACATAAATTTATACAAAACTCAACTACAGAAGTTTTACGGACTATCATTAACTTTTTATCTAATTCGACCGACTATGACCGACTTTCGCCGGCTGACACCAACTACTCACTATCATACAAAAATAACAAATAGCTCGTGATTATTATTTAACAGGACAAACAAAGTTACACATCATACTCGGTTGTAGAATGAGCCTCTCAGATCAATGAGTGATGACATGAGGAAAAGGGAGGAGGTGGAGAGAGATGTTCGAAAAATAATGGCGATGGAAAAAGTGGCATTGCAGATGAAGAGAAGGGTCAAGGAATTGAGCATAGCGGCAGTTGCCACAATCTCTAATGAGGGAGAAGTAATGAAGAATTTTGATGCATTTATACAACACTTGTATTCAAACTCGTTGATGCCCAGGTATGACCTTGAATTTCTATAGTCTACCAAAATTTTGAAAAAAATCCCGAACTTAAATGACTTCAAACAACCCATTTAAAAGAACAGACAAACAATGTATTGGATGCTTTCCAGCCATGAAATAAAAACAAAGGATTCTGCATGTTTCTATTAAGAAAATGCGTGGAATTTGTTTTAGGCCTGTTTTGGTCCAATTTGAACTAGTTGACATAGTTATCTTTTGGATGTTGTCTACATTGATTCATGAAAAATGTGAAGTGGTGGGAGGCCTTGTCATACTAGAAGCTGAAGTTGTTCTTTGTTTTGAATTTTATTTCCGGAGATTTGTAAATATTTTCTTTGAGAAGGATATTAAGAGTAAGAAATGGATTTTTACCGAAAAGGGTGAAGCATACGCCACTTCAGGGTCGCCATAAGTATAGTTTTTCTTAGCTATCCCACCAGAAGGGATCTCTCTTGAAGAACTATAGGTTTTACGTTCACTATTTCACGACATTTATTTTAAATTCTTAAACTTATGAGAGGTGAGAAGGCACATGTGCTGCATAGTTTCTATGGCATAACCTTTTGCATTGACATTAGAGTATATAACCTATTTTTACACTTTATATGCCCGGAACATAATCCGTTGAACCTAAACCTTTCTTCTAGGTCCACAATTGAAGAAAATTTATTGATTCATATGCATGATCAATTAATGTAGACTATAGAATTTTTTTTGTAGTTTAAAAGAACAGGAAGGTCAACTGAATTTTGTTTGTCTCTTGTGCTGGATATTCACCTATGTTATTCATCTTAAATAAGAAAAACCTGCATTGTTGAATTCAGAGGAAGGTCAGTGGATCTGTATATAAGATACAAACCTCACAAGCTATGAAACAAATTGGTGTAGCTTGGTAAACTTTTAATATGTCGAAAGGTATGGTAGACCATAAGGTTTTGGAATATTTAGATTCTCTAATTTCTTTCCAAACTACATTTTTATGCCGTCTTTGTAAGGTACCAATCATAAACTTTTGATGACTGAAATATCAATCTGTTGAAAATATTAATTTACTGTTATTCATAGGCTAATAAGAAATCTTGGAGGTGCCCTCAAAGATAAATGATTTGTTTTTTATATTTATACTGTCTATCTATAAAAGGGTGGCATAGGTAATGAAAGATACACTTGAAACCATAGTTAGAATATTTTATTTTTTTAAATAATTACACAACATTATTTTTATAATTAACTCCATTATTTTTATAATTGACTCCATCATGTGTCGTTATTATTGTTTTATATGAATATGCATGGACAAAAATATTGGTCTTATTAATTCCATGATTTTTGTTATTATATGATACTTTCTCTTCAGTGTCAGTCAATCTTTGTACATCTTGAGTTTTGTAGGTTGAAAGTGTAGAAGACCAAGTCAGGGAGTTGTTGATTAAAATAAAGGATGGTTAGGTATGAATTATCTATGGATAAGATATTGTCTTGTCTGAATACTTTTTAATAAACTTGCAGTCTGCATAATGATAATTTTGTAGAGTTTTGAGATATTGCAGACATAATGTGCAACACAACTAGATTATTACAAGATAATATATGATTTGTCTAATATTTTATGAAATATTGAATGATGTGGTTGTTTTTAAGATAGAGAATGTGTTTGTATATGAAAGAGTTAAATTTAGAGAGAAGACACACTAAGGTGTCTTGCATGTTTTTTGGTTTCACCTCCGCTTGAATCCTTGCTCTCTCTCTCTTGGTTGCTATCACTGTTCAACTTTATCTGAACCCTTTAGCTAGACCCATATTTATACTTTTAATTGAGACCAAAATCCTAATCTATTTTTCATATTATTTTGAATCTAAGTTATGCATTCATGGAATACACCTTTTAGACTTAACAACAACTAAATATAAACTTTTCACCTATTTGCTAAAGTGATTTAAGAAAAAAGAATTACTTTTGGAAAATATAATTACTATTTGAAATATCTCGAACTACTTATACTTTCACATTGAACATGAAAGCTCTTATTGAAGCTATATTTCTCTATGCTCCCTCTTTCAAATGAAGGAATATTTCACTAATGCAAGTTTGTCTCCGAACCTTCCATGTTAGCTCACATAATTCTCCCAACTTGCATTAGTTTCATCCCATAGAGCTTGCCATTTTTTTTTTCACTTCACCCCACATCCATAAAGGTAAATAAAAGCACAAAAAGGAGAACAATATTATTAAGAAGCAGGCAACAAGAAAGAAAGGGTTTGAATAAATTATAACACTAAAAAGGAATATTAAATATAAATATATGCATTTATGTTGTGCACCATATTTTTTTGACGAGCAACTTTATTCCATTGGAAATATAACCCAATGGATTGCTCTCAACTTGAATCCAAAAAAATTACAATCTTTGTGTGTAGGTTAACATATCCAATCAATAAAGCCTATCCCAATAACACTAGCTAAGGAAAAACTCATTGAAATGGCTCATTTTGTTTGTCAACATCAAGAGAAATTCCTCATTGAGAAGGTTATACATAAAAAAACACATTGTCCAACCTAAAGAGAGTTTGGCACATATAGGCCCATAATTTAGACATTGTCATATAACATCCAAAATGTATTATTCATGGTGTAACCATCCCATATTAGTGCTTCATCAGTTAGGTTTGAGCTCAAATAGGAACCGAATATGCCCTATGTGCTCCTTCCCGCATGGGAAATATGTTTCTTAATAATCTCTCCACTACTTGGAAAAGAACTTGGTGATTTATTACCTTTTTTCATCTTGTAAAAACATACCTTTGGAGATTGCAAATGATCTACTTGTGATAGAAAAGGAGAATAGCCTAGGGGGTTAGTTCCACTAGTTGTTGCTAATGTTGTTGGGAATTTGGCTAGTTCGATGCCAATAGATTCCTAGTTTGAATCCCTCTAGGCAAGGCACACTAATTTACCCCACTAGTTTGCTAAGGATGCCATCCATGAATAAGGAAGCATTCCTTGGGTTTCCTCACAAGATTTTCCTTAGAAAAGGATAATAATGACTTTGAGATTGAAAAACTAATCTCTAATTGAGGGGTTCTTTGCATCGTGGGAAGGAAAGGATGTTTGAAAATTTTTGAGAGGCTACCATAAGATTTTTTCTATTCTAAAACCCTTTCTTGTAATATTGTCTTTCCCTAGAACATTGTCTTGTCATCATCGCTTTGAAGCATTCTCAATTCATTGTCTAAGGGGTTATTGCCCCTCTTCCAAGTTCATTCAGCACACTTATCTCTGATTACTTTTTGGTCCATGTTCTCCTCCATGGAGGATATGAAGTTTCCTTTTGATCTTTCTCCCAAGGGAATATCATTTTTTTGTGCAGTGCCTAAACAAATAACGAGACTTGTGTCAGAGTTTGCAATGAAAGTACACCCCTTCTTAGTCAAACTCTTAAGATATTCATCTCCTCAACATACCATATTTATTTTCCCTAGGAGATTGCCATTTGTACTCATCAACAATAGAATTAATTTAGGGTATCCCTTCCATCATCAAAGTTTTTGGGGCTATATATTGGATGGGGCATATGGTTTCTTACCCACGAGACTTTATCTAGAAATTATTGTATTTTTCTACATAAATAATCGATGAGGGCCCTTTCATGCAGTTTTGCAACACCTTCCAGGATCCATTTGAAAGGCTAATTACCCTCTTGGCATGATCAACCACTTGAATGCATTACCTTTTGAGTTTTAACATTTACTTGAGCCTTCATTGAACTCAATCCATTCTTTCCATCCATAGCATTTCCTTCTCAGGAAAAACTTGAGCTCGATTGCTTTGTTGAATGCATTTAGCCCTCTTATCGCCTAATACTTTAAAATAACATATTATTATTTATTATTTATTTCCAAAGGAATACATTGCAGGTTCCCCCCTCTTTCTTAGAGTTTTTGGATGGAATGTGGCTCAATTTCCAACCACAATAGTAGTAGGTAACCTTGAGAGACTTGATTGAATTTGAACTTGTGACTTATGACATCCTTGTTAGAATCATGACTTGGGTAGATGGTACACTTGGCTATTGTCTAACCTTAATAAGGATAAATATTGGTTTACTTTCCCCCATAATATTGGAGGATGGTTAACAAATTTATTTGTCCCTTAAGGTGCCATGTGGATGCTTGGAGGTAGTGGTTGAATGTGTGAGGATTGTGTCACATTCCTTGTGCACACATTAGAGGATAAAAGTCCAATCCCATGTATGTTTGTGTCCATTGAGTTATGGTCTAGTGACAACTTGCAAGAGTTACTATGAGGTTGAACTAGTTTCAAATTTTGGCGGGCTTGGTATTCTTCCTTTTAGGGCTAGTGATTAATGATTGATGCTTTGTTGTTTTTGCTTTACTGTTTTTTACTAAGTTTTTGTTTTGGGGGGCTTGAAAAGGTCAAGAAATGGCAGCTTCTCGAGAAAAACAAGAAACAACCTATTTTGAGTTGTTTCGAGATGGGATGGTATTTGTTTGGGATGTTGTTTTTTCCCCATTTCCATTTCTAGCACATTTCTCCCAAAGAAGACTAGATAATCACCTTTATAATTTATGAAATGTAGCACTAGGGAATGCATCTCAGCATAACACTAGGTCATACATTTCAACATAGCACTAGGTCATATATTTTAACATAACTGCAGGATTGTAATATGTTATATCAACTTTTTGCAACATAACATGCTGCATGGTTTAAATCAATAGTATACATTATTCCATGGAAGTTGAATTTTTTTATGTTGCATGTGCAATACAACCGAGTGCTAAAACTGGACATTAACTTGCTTGTGCTCCACATTTGGCTTGCTACTCATGCCTTTGTGAAGATCTCATTAGTTCTTGAGGGATCATAAAGTTGTCTCAGTGACTTTAATGAATTCCTGGAATGATGAATATTTGGGTATTTAAAAATTATTTCTTTGTATATGGTCGGAGATAGTTCTAGTCATGAGTTATTTCAATAGCTATATAGCTTGGAAGACACAATTTAAGATTGATTCCTATTAAATTGGGAAATGTGATTTTGGTTTATTCTTACATGATTAAATTTCATTTTTTTCACTTACGAAGATTAGTTTCTAGATATTATGTCATGCCTGCTTTATTGCATATTGTAAATAGCAGTCACCAAGTTGCATGTGACCATTTGATTGATACAAGAGGTTGATTCAAATGACATTCTTAATTTGAAGAAATGAAGGTTGATTGTTTTGTAGTATGCTCACTACTTTCTTTCCTACAAAATTATATTAAATCTTGGTTATTAACATGAAGATGCTTTGAAGTTTATTTTTTCAAAAGAACTTGATTAATCTTGATTATTTTTCTTTTGGGTTTCTAAAAATAGAATATTTATTACAATATACAAAAATTTGAATCAAAACAGGGATAACTGAAAGCATAAATTCTAGATTGAACGTTGATACTCGTCCTATATGTGTGCCATGAAAAAGGACCTGGATTTAATATAGACTATTTTACACTTCCACATTTTTTTGATGACAGAGGGATTGCTTCTAACCCCAAAAAAAATACATTACCTTCTCATATTGTAGCTGAAATGAAAATGTTCTTTGCTCAGCAAACCACTGGTATCTCCCCATTTCTAAATGTTTTTGATGGCATCTCTTTTCCTAATCATAATCATTTACGCTTTCTCTTCGATCATCATTTTCCTTTTACCAAACACAATAATACTTCTAAACCTCCTGATGGCCTTTGGAAAGTTTTCTTCGACCTCCATTGTCTTTTGCATGTGTTTGGATTTCAGGACATCAACATGCATCTTCTTCATTTTGTGTAAGTTTAGAGTAGCTCCGGAGAAAGATTTGGGTCAATAATTTTTGATAGGATAAAATGGCATCCATAAATTCCTAGCATTGCTCCCATTCATTTTCATTCCATGCTAAGCCATTAATTAATAATGATATTCCAATCCTATTTATTTCTGTGTTATTTTTCTTAATCATTGTTAAAAGGACAGGTCATTGTTAACAATTATGGGAGATGATTCCCATGGCTCTTTATATTGTTTTGATTTGATCTAGTTGATCACAACCTCAAATCCTAACATGGCCCTTTCGATTAGGTAGTTGATTCCAGAATTTGTGTGACTTGTATTTTGTCAAACCTAGTCATCAGATCTTTTATCAAGTTGCCATAGTCCATAAACAATTTCTATTTTTCCATTTTTCTTTGGCCAAATGACCAAGGCTTAATACCTTTGTATGTTCCATATCTGAAGGATGAGATTTTTATTCACTTAATGAAATCCATATATTTTTCTTCTCATTGTTTGAGCCATTGTTATTCCTTCATAATAAAGAATCATAGATTTTACTTGAATGTTGGGAATCAATCCATTGGTTACATCTCCTTTAGGCTTGTTTTGTGAGGTTTCATCAAATTTCAGGATAGTGGAACATGTATCTTGATCTGGATTCTACTTCTTATACTGTGAATCTACTTTCTGATCTTTAGTAGGATCAATAATACAACATCGTTGTGAAACTAAGTCTAGTGTTAGTACCGCAACTCCTAATGACTGGATTGTAAAATTCCCTTTTGTTGAATGGAAGATAAACATGTTTTGTAAAAGGTATTTCTTTCTTTCTTTACTATTCCTAATTAAGGTGGACCCTATTTTATGATATTCTAATGGAAATTATATTCTTTAATCGAGAACATGCAAGGGTTACTCTTTAAGAAAAGGTCTAAACTATGCTCCAAAGAGAATAAAGGCAACAATTGATCTAACTCATGAGAAATTACAAAGATAAGTTGTGTTCTATATTATTGCTTTCAGTTTTGTTCTGGAGCACTAATTTCACCTACCTTGAACTTGAATTCGAACCCAAAGCATGTGACTTAGCTTACAACACGTGTATGTCCGAAGTCTTTAAGTATTTTTCACAACCTATGCATTTTAAGGATACTTCCATAAATAAAAAATTCTTTGGTGTACTTGAGTAAGGTCATTGTTGTCTTCACTATATTGGTAAACAACATGATAGAGCCTTTCGTGTTTTTTTTTTTATTTTTTGTAAAAGTTTGTCAACTATTGTCAACTCCTCAACAACTGAAACTCTAGCTTGTGCCACATCATTCTTGTTTTGTGTTGTAGGATAGCTATCTGACAACAGGTCAAAGTTTATTCACACTTCAAATTATTTTATATTGTTGTACACTTTTGCAAAGTTATTTAAATATTTGATTTTATATATATTTTATATATCTAAATTATGCCATATTTGTCAAGTTCATTGATGAAAACATATTTTATTATGTATTTTTGCATGGAAATTTCCTTTTATTTTCTCCATTGCACATGTGGGGGAAATTCAATTAATATTAGTCTTGACATTTATCTCTTGAATTTCTTGAAACTGTTTTGAGTCCTTTTCAGTGTAGTTTCACATTTTAATTCAAAAAATGCTATGAATCATGTAGGTTTATGATTATGCCATGGTACATTACTTTTTATTTAGAATTGTACTGAAATGTTGTGGGACATCTATGGAAATATAATATATGTCCATGTGATGAGTAGGTGCATAAATATTAACACCTACTGAAATGTTGTTGGACATCTATGGTAATATAATATGTATCCATGCTACAAATAACCTTAGCAGATACACCAAGACATGTTGTACTGCCAATACCCATTTTTGTACCTTGATTGTATATCAATATTATCTTAAATGCAAGAAGCCATCTTCATTGGCACAAACTTACAATGTTTTGAGATTGCATAACATTTTATGAATCAATAGTGTTTTGGTATAGAACATATTAGTGTGTTGCAAAGGGGACATAGCAGTGGTTTCCATCAAGCCAGTTTGCTTTAGTTGTTATTAGCATAATAACAAATAACATCATTTTTAGAGTCCAATACCATTCAAACATTTCAGTAAATTCTTTGAGTGGCTTGTTATTTTTGAGTCATGGAAAACACCTTTAAATATAGCGCCTTCCATTAAAAATATTTTCATGTGGCGGCTCCTATTTGAAAGTGCATTGTCCTAATATCATCCAATGATAGGCAAGGTCATATTTCTGAGTCGTTCCTTAAATAAGTAATCTACTTTTAGCTCATTGGTAAGGTTGCTTAGATAAAAACCATAAAAAAATTGCACTCAAGAATTACATAATTGCATAAATATTCACATGAGATGACACCATAATTAAGTGGGCAACACACATTTTCCACTAATTACAATTACAACTCTAATGCTTGGTTCTCATACCTTATTATTTTACAACTTAAATGTTTACAAAAGTACTAAAGAGTATAAGATAACAACTCTTTGTTTTATTTCCTATTCTATTTTCCTTCTAAATAGTTTCTTATTATTCTTTGGACCCATGCTGCTTTTTCCTTTGAAATGTCAAAATCTATGGTCTGACTATACTTGTAGATGATGTTTGAAACTCATGTTGTGGACCGTCTTTATGGACTAACCTATAATTGCAAAATATAATTGTGGTTTCTCTAAAACTATTCTGCCACAACCACTCTTTTACCTAATAGCCCAACTTTGTGAAGTCCACCTCTTCTTGCTAAGATTATTTGACCAATAAATAAGGTGTTTTTTTTTTTAAAAGTCTTAACCTTTTAGGCTTCTATGGAAATCATTTCATCCACGTTCTTATGGAAAAACAACCTTGAGCGTATGAACATTTATTTCTTGGAAGGATCATTCTACAGAAGAATCCTTGATTGAATTTTCCCCTATTGTAGCATTTTGTGATAGATTTTTATTATAATGTGTACATTATTATATACTATTTTCATTTTTTCCTTGAATATTTTTTGGTTGTATTATGTTTTGGTTATTTTGCTTTGGTTGGATTCCTTCCCTAACATGGCTATTTATTGTTATTAGAAATGAAATTTAATATCGTAATATATTGCATCATATATCAAAAAAATGGATAGAATTATTTTCTTGAATGAGTTTTTAATTTTGGTATGTGATTTTCTTTTGCGGGAAGATTTGTGGCTAGCTGCATTTCCAGATGGCATCGAGGTTTGTATAAGTGGTATATATTCTAAGTGGAAATAATTACATATAGCGAATATAAGATGCATGAGTGTCTATATTGCAAAAGAAAATTTGACTTAATATAAAATATTATTTGTTGCACCCACAAGATCATTGTGTCCATTCTCCCAGAAGCTAGACATGTTGCATAAAATCCAAGTGGATACATACATATTAGAAAATTTGGCCATTAATGGCCTTTGTCAATAAATGAAATTGCATTCCTGAATATGTTTTGTTTCTGATATTGGTGTTTTAAAAAATGGTGTTGGGATGTTTATACATAGGCAGATGAAGTGATCTCTTAGCTTGGTCTTCAATTAATAATGTTAAGTTTTCTAATGGACAGCGGGATCAACTGGATTTTCTCTTTAAGTATAGCTGGATTTATCTAACTTGGAGGTATGTGATTGCTTTTTATCTATTTTTCTCTTATCGCTCAGGATAAAAATTATTTTATTTCTAAAACTTAAACTCGAAGAAATAAATAGAAAATTAAATTAATTTTCTAGCTTTGTCTACAAAATTCCAAGCCTACTGAAGGAAAATTGCATCGTTTTATGTAAGCTAAGTTATGTTTGTGGTGATTGTTGTCTTTATTTCATCATGCTTGATATCCAAAAGCATTTGAAGGAGGTGGAGAACTTTACGGGAAGAAGGTCTATCTTTTTGGTTGCACACAATGTAAGGAAATTCATGTCTGGTCTTGTGTGTTTTTGTTACCATTTCCCTTTGTCAACTAAGTCTCTTACAAAGTATCTTTTTATTCAGCAACATATGGTTGAATTCAGTGCCTACATTGTTGAGGGTTGGCCATGTATGGGAGCTTGTAGCAACAAATCATTTTTTCTATATTTGTAGAGTCTTTTCAAGTGTATGTATTGTGCTTAATAATATTTATGTTAAATGACATGCAGCTCAACTAGTGTTTTTTGAAGGGAAAGGCAATGTTGTTTGCATTCCAGTAGTTGTGGCGGTAACTCTTTTTTTCTCTTATATTTTCCTTTCAATCATTTATATCATCCTTTAGTTCTTGTTCGTAGTTTAATGCAAATCTTGTAATTTAGTAACCTTTTTTCTTTTGTGTTGATTGGCATCTAGCCTTTTTTCATTGAATACTATAGACTTAAACGTGTGCCTTTCTTTGGTAATATGGGTATAAATCTGTGGAAATTGAGTGTATTCCACTTTAAGATTCATTGAATTGTAGTTTAAAGTGTATGAGAGCAGATAAATTCCATGTTTATCTCCATTCTTTTTATCGCAAAACCATAATGAGTTATATTTGTAGATGAATTATATTTAATATGAGTTTTTATTTCTTTAATATGGATATATGGAAAAGTATATTTGAATGGTACAATCAAAATGATTACATTACAAAATATTGTGCTTTATATAGGATCAATGGAACCATTTCTAAGCAAAGAGTATTTCTTTGTTTTTTCTAAGAGTGCAACAATTTTTGCTTTTAAAGGAAGCATGGCATGTCTTTGAACAAATTACATCCCCATTTCCACCTTCTGATAAAATTGTAATTAAGTTTGTTCAAATTGAAGGTGATACTATATTACCAATGAAGGAAATGAGAATGAATTGGGTTATGTACATTCCATATCAGACATGTAGCTATAAGAGTGTATCTCTATTGCCTTTAAATGTTTATTTTCTTTTTGAAATTTCATGTACACATTTTAGTGTTGAATATTGTCACTTGAAATTGCAGGCTTAATTCAGATGAGCGCTTGAAAACTCAAATCTTTACTTTGCATTGTACACAACGAAGGTGAGTGTAAGAAAAATCTTGAAATCATACAAATTGTTTTGTTTAACCATTCAATATTGAGTTATGCATTACTCTAACATCAAGACCAACTGGGTTTGATAGTGCACCATCTCTCCCACTTTTGTAGAGCTATGAGATCCCCAATCTTGGTGGCTCTAACATATCCTAAATTATCATATCCTTCTGTTTTGACTATAGTATATAGCTCTAGGATAGATACCAAGTTCCCTTTTTTAACCCACTTTGACTTCTCTCTTTCAACATCATCTTAGGAGTTGAGTTCACACTTCCACATTGTATTTACACTAGATGCATTTACACTAGGATTGACTTCTTTGAAGAAGATGAGTTATAGATCTAAGATGATATAAACATTCTCATTTGAAGATATGGATTATGAATGATATGTATGTGCAAGTTATTATTCCTAAAGGAAACTAGCTCTATATTTTGTGGATAAAACATTTCAAGAAAGGAAATAGTCAAGCATTTTTTGGTCACAAGGGTACAAGTTTGTGGGTGAATAACTCCCTTAATACGTTAGCCAGTAGTAAGACATTTGTCGTATTTTTTGTATTTTTTATCAAAAAAATTTGGTTTCTTGACTACAAATTTTCATTTGTGCTTCTTTTCCATCCTTTATTTTGTGATTAAGTTCTTTTTGGTTTTAATCATTTTCGTTGTGCTTTGCACTTTTTTGCATGGTAAAAGTTGTAATGTACCTTAGTTGGCACATGCTCGATATTTTACTTTTCTTCTGTCATAGTCTTTCTCACACAATGACATGGTTCAGTTAAGTATGAAAGTTATTATCCTAGTCCATGCATGATCTAATTAATTTCATGTTTTCCTTTTAAGTTTCTTGATATGCCTTTTGCAAGTTACAACATATTTATTCCTTATTGTACTCTAATGTATTTTTTCGAATTCGTTATCTGCAAAGCTGCTTTGAAATAGTTAAATATGGAACAAATTAAGTATGAGTATTGCCTACCTTAAAAGTGTCATATACAAATGATATAAGAGTTCTCCATTTTTTATGTAGACCTTGTAAGAGTTGAACCAATCTTAGCAAAAGTGCCCCATATGATAGTCAAATAGTAGTTAAATAACATGTGTTGAAATCCTTTTCATTGAATTTGGATATACATGTATGTCAACAATAATTTAATTTTTAGTAATCCATCTCTCTTTTGGTGAAATTAATTCTATTGGTACCTAGCATTACTAAAAGACACATGATCATGGTTGGTGCATTCATGAGATATCTATACCAATGCACTTACACATTTAGGAAGCTTCATTAATGGATTGAAAGGGATTTTTAGGGGTGTAATAACAAACTTTACTAACATTCTGAAAGGGATTTCCTGAGTTTTGTCAAGAAAATTTGCAAGTCAAACCAACTGAAGATATAGCCAATTGAGGGAAGAGAGTTGGGAGAAATACGTTTTTGTTTTTTTTCTTTGAAAAAAATATGTCTTTTTTTTTAACACCGTCATCTAGAGTTTCTTTAGTAGCTGACAACAAGAAGACTTATGTTTATTATTGAAAACTCTATGTTGCATATTTTCTTCAACTAAATATTATTTTTTTTAAATCACTTTATTTGTTTAGGTTTACTCGAAATGTGGAAGCAAGGCCTTGCCAACCATGATGGTAGGATCGACACCGACATTCATAGATTGTGATGATAATTGGAACGAAAAATGCACAAAAAGAGAGACAGAAAAGAATCGGTCTAGTGATACCCTTAAAGCCAATATCCCATATGCGGGACACACACAGACTGATAGTCAAGTCTTAAGAGTTTGTGAATTCACATACAATGGTTAGGCAACACAATGATAATGTTTGAAGTGTTGAAACAATATTTCATGTGTAAATTGTAGTCCAACCAATATTAAGTTGGAAACTCATATTTTAATACTTGACCTTTCAGATAATATAATTGATGTGGTTGAAAATGTTTATAGTGGTACTTGATATTAATTAGTATTGTAATTAGCATATGTAACTTTGTGTTTTCATATTAGATGAGCATGCACAATGTATGGCATTTTTTTTAATTTAGTCACAAAATCACACTAATTAATTTATGTTGATTAATAATGGATACATAAAATCAATTTATAACTACTAAATTACTAGCTTATATTGATTAATGATGAATACAAATTAAATGAATGTACAACAACTAAATTAGTCGTTTATAGTGATTTTTTTTTGTCTACTCCTATATTGATACAAAATAATTTTACACCGAGGCCATGGCCTCGAGAAAACTAGCCCAAAGATGCGGCATGTTTACGTTACATAGTTGACCATTGCCCCAAAAAAACCTGTTGAATGTTGCCCTGAAGGACTGCTAGGAACCTAACCATGACTAATACAATAAAACATGAAGCCCCCATTATCGTGCTTGAAACTAAAAATTGAACAGAGGCCATTCAGCAACCGTAACAAGATGACTGGACCACGACAAGTGAACCGAGAAGCACTGCCTAGAACAAAAACTGAGGACAAACTTCAGAAGCAACTGAGACTGAAATCGAGACCAAAAACCATAGACTAGCAGAGTGCCGCCCTCGCAGGGGAAACCGACGATTAGAACTGGTGCGCTTATCATGACGGTCAAGTAGGTGATGAATGAGTACCCTCGAGCATACAGAGTTTCAAAAAACCATAGAGCGCAGACCTGCTTAAACGTCATGAGAGGTGGAGGGCTGCTCTTCAATGATGCGGCATCCATATTTGTAGTCGTCTTCGTCCTCAGAGGGGTGGCCCTCTTTGCTTGTAGAGCTGCCATCGGTAGCAACACTCGGGCCTACCTGATCATCCACGACCTAGGATGCTATGCCTTTAATTGAGCCTGAGGCCTTTCTCTACTTGTAGTCCATCTGAGTGGTACCATATCTGTCTTCCGCCAGCTTTTCCTTAGTCACCCCAGGGGAAACAGCTTCCTGACCAGCAGTAATCTCACTAAGCTCTATGGTAACAGAGGCCATGAAGGAGAAATTTCCATGAGTACAGGGGAACTGGAGCCGAGCGGTATTAGTAGCAGAATTGAAAGAGCTCGCTGCCAAATTGTGCTGCCCTCTACCCCGTCCCCGACCACTCCTTGTAGCAGGATAGTGGTCTGAGCGGAAATCCGAACAAAAAGTCGAGGAATCCGTCGTGGAGGAGGAGACCTGGTGGACAGTTTGCCCCCGGGAGCTGCCTCTCCTGCAACTCATCCTCTGGCGAAGTTTGGGCATGGTGGGAAGAACAGGAAGATCCGAACGGGCTGCAAAACTAAGGAGGCAGAAAAGGATTAAAACTAGCTTGGCTTCAGCACACAGATGGGCAAAGGGAAGGGCAGAGGACAAGTAGCTATTGAATTTGCAGATATGGTAGTGAGAAACCTGAAGCCCCAGCCAGAAATCCACCCAACGAACCAGAGCCCAACGTTTCCCTGGGATGGTTCGAGAGCGAATCTCTGCAATGGAAAAGGAGTGACTTGAGCGCAAAGGAGGAGCGCAAGTGAGACGAGCTGAGGGCGCCATGATTAGAAGATGAACAGGCCGAAGAGGAGGGACAGACTTCATTAAAGCAGCATTAAATTCGAGTTCAAGGGAATTAAAGACCAGTTCTGTGAGAGTCCGAGAGGCGGTGGAGATGAGCCACGCGCCCACCCATTCTGCTACCCACGTACTTGTACCACATTTAAACACCCGGATCCGGGAGAGCGTTTATAGTGATTATTAATGAAAGTAAATAGAATGAATATAAACTATTAAATCGTTTGTTTATATAATGAATATAAAAATACCCAAAAAAACTAAATGACTATTGTAAATGATTTTATTTTTATTAAAATTAAAACTAAATTTTGCATATATACGACTATTAGTAGCCAATTTACAGTATTTTATAACACGACCAGAATTTAGTCATATTTCTTTGGTCATTAATTGGTTTCAAGTAATGACTAAAATTTGCATATATATGACTATTAGTAGCTAATTTATAGTATCTTATAACGCGACCAATATTTTGGTTATATTTCTTTGGTCATTAATTTTTTTTTTTTCGGGTGATCATGTAGTAGTATATTTTGTTTTGTATTTGGTCATTAATTGTGGAAATTAATGACTAAATATACTACTAGACGATAAATTTGAGACAACCAATTAATGTCTAATCTAAATACAACTAAAATTTGGTCACGTTATAAGATACCGTAAATTAGCCACTATTGGTCACCAATTGAAAAATGGTCGTTTATATGCAAATTTTAGGCATTTTTTTAGTAACTAATTACTCATTGTATACTAGTGTACGTAAGATCACAACATGTCTTTAACAACTTGATTTACTTGCTCAGTCTGCCCATCTGTTTGAGGATGATATGGAGTGTTGAAGTGCATTTGTGTGCCCAATCCCTCAAAAAGGGCCTATCAGAAGGCTGACGTAAATTTTACATCTCGGCCAGAAATGATAATCTTAGGGATTCCATGTAATTTGAAAATGTTTTACATAAAAATGTTAGCAATTTGTACCGCTTTATGAGTTGATTGGACATGTATGAAATGAGAAGACTTGCTCAATTTTTCCACCACCATCATGATGGAGTCGTTTTGCTTTTTGGACTTGGGCAGTCTGGTAATGAAATCGATGGATATGGTTTCCCATTTCCATTCAGGGATAGGCAGAGGGTGGAGTAATCCCGTTGGGTGTTGGTGCTCAGCTTTTACTTGCTGGTATTCCAGACATTTGGCTAAATATTATGTTAACTCCTTCATACTAGGCCAGAAAAATTCTTTCCTTAGGGAAAAAATCCTTTTCTGGTATCCGGGGTGGCCTGCATAAGAAATCTTATGATATTCATCTAAAATTAAATTTTAAGATGTTTCTGGTTAGGCACATATATCCTTTTCTTATAAATCAATAAATCTTCTACATTTATTTCATATCCCAATTGTTGTTCATGGTTGTTTGAAATTTTTGTTTGCTTCCATAAATGATTATATAATGAATCTTACATGGTTGTTTCATGAATCTGCTTAAAAAAAGTAGTTCATGATTCACTAAAATAAATTTCATATAAACAATTTACCTTTCGACTTAAAGCATCTGCCACCTAATTTTCCTTTCCCTTCAAATGTTTGATTTTGAAATTGAATTCACTTAGGAAATCCGCCCAATGAGCTTGCCTAGCATTTAAAGTGGGTTGTTTGAAGTAGTTAATCAGACTATGGTGATCAATCATCAACAGAATTTTCTTACCTAACAGGTAATGCCGCCACATCTTTAAGGCATGAATTATTGCTATAAGCTCCAAGTCATATGCTAAATACTTTTGTTCATATTCTTTAAGCTTGCTTGACTCGTAGGCAACAACGATGCCTTCTTGCATTAATATGCCACCTACACCTTCCTTGCTAGCATCGGTACAAACCACGTACTCTTTATTGGGATCAACAATGCTCAAAATGGGTGCGGTGGTAAGTAAATATTTGAGCTGATCAAAGCTACTTTGGTAGTCAGGGGTCCATTTCAAGGCTTTTCCTTTATTTATCAAAAAGGTAATAGGATATGCCACTCTGGAAAAAACATCCACAAATCTCTGATAGTATCCTGCTAGGCCCATGAATGATCTTATGTCAGCTACTTCATTCGATACTGGCCATTCCATGATAGTTCCTTTTTTTTTTCTGAATCTACTATGATTCCATCCTTGGTGATGACATGTCCCAAGTACTGGATTTTCTCTTTGAATAAATTACATTTACTATACTTGGAATACAATTGGTGTTCTCTTAGGACTTACAGAACAATATGGAGATGCTCCTTATGTTCTTCTATGTTTCGAGAGCAGATCAGTATGTCATCAATAAAGATTAACACAAACTTGTCTAAGAACTGATGGAATATATTGTTCATGAGGCACTCGCTGGGGCATTAGTTAACCCAAATGGAAAAACTATGAACTCATAATGTCCATAACGGGTCCTGAACGCAGTTTTTGCAATATCTTCCTCCTTTATCCTGATTTGATGATATTCAGAATGAAGATTGATCTTTGAGAATACGGTCACATCTTTCAACTGGTCAAGTAACTCATCTATACGGGGGAGGGGGTACTTTTTCTTAATGGTTAGGTTATTTAGCTGACAGTAATCCATGCACATGAACAAGGTATCATCCTTCTTTTTAACAAACAGTACCGGAGCTCCCCAAGGGGACACACTGGGTTAGATATACTTTTTATCAAGCAACTCTTGAAGCTGCATTTTTAATTCTGTTATCTCTAGAATGCCCATTTGGTAAGGTGCTCAGGAAACTATGGTAGCTCCCGGAATCAACTCAATAGTAAAATCTATGTCTCTCTTTGGGGGTAGACCCAAAATTTCCTTAGGAAATACATATGAAAAATTTTGAATCACATGTATATTTTCCAATGAAACAATTTTATCTTTAGAGTCAGCATACCCTACTTGTATTGCATATATTTGATATCCCTTTCTGATGCACTTTTCTAATTGGGAAGTTGTTATAGGTCTTAATTGCAGAGGTTTTTGGACACCTTGAATTTATTGTCTCTACCCCTTCTCATCCCAATATCTAATAGTTTTGGTTTTACAGTTGATGAGGGACCAATGTTTTTCCAACCAGTCAATTCCTATAAGGATGTCATATGACCCCAGGGGTAACACATTAAAAGCAGATATGATAGGTTGATTAGCTAATTTTATCGGACAATTACTTAATTTTGACAAAACTCTCCTTTTAGCTCATGTGGCTAGATGTACTAAGATTTTTAAATTTAACAACTTGCAAATTACAATTTTCCATAATATTGGGACTAATGTAACTCAAAGTGGCCCCGAGATCAATTAAAATAGAACAAATTTGGTTAAAAACAATACCTTCAAATTCAACCATGGTTGGCTAAAATTATGCCTGATGATCTTCAACAGCTACATTAATTTTAGGAATGCTTCTAGCCACTTCTCCCACAGTAGATGCCTCCTGAATTTGTGATATCTAATCTTCTCCCTTGCGGTGAGGGCAGTTTTTGACATAATGCAGGCCTCCACATCCCCAACATTGTACAGGTGCTCTGTTAGTTAGTTCTGCTTCATTTATGCCAACTTTCTCATTTGTCCTGGTTTCACTTGGTACTTTAAATCTAGGTTGATTCTTATTCATATTTTGGTGCATTTTACTTTTATATGATCCCTTGTTGCCCATGCCCTTATTCCCCTTGTGGCTGGAAACAAATTTACTCCTCTTTTCGTCAGCCCACCTCTTTCTCATATCTCCCTTTGGTTTACTTTGCTAGTACTAGATCTGTGCTTTATGAATAACTCCATCCATGGTTTTTGGGTTGTCAAACTCCAGTTGTTCTTTCATGAACAATGGGAGACTACTGATAAACCGTTTCATCTTTGTTTTTTCTTCACGAATATAAGTGGCATATTGCAATAATGATGTAAACTTTGTTATGAACTCATCCGTGGTCATTTGGCCCAGTTGGAGATCATGGAATTATTTTGATTTTTCATCATAAAATCTTTCCATTAGATATTTCTCTTTAAAATATCTCTGAAATTTTCCCCATGTTATGTTTTGTTCATTGACTCCGCAAACTATTTTTACTTCCTCCCACCACAATGTGGCTTTCCCTTGTAGCCGAAAAATGGCCCGTTAGGCCTTCAAATTATGATCATAATCGTACATATGGAAATACTTGTTCATATTAGTGACCCATGCTTCCACCACCTCTTCTTTTTCACCATCAAAGAGAGGAGGCTTGATTTTTCGATCTCCCCTTGAAGTTCCATTTTCTTCCTTTTGAGTCTTATGATCGAAAACATTGTTTAATTCTTATTCATGATTTTCTTCACCACCTTCTGTTTCCACATTCTCAATGTGAAACTCTTGTTCCCCTATCATATTTTTGTGCTCAGGGTTAGGGACTAGTGGCCGATGATTTTGTTTATCTGATATACTTTTCAGGATCTTTTCTTGTTCTTGCACTAATCTTTCGTTGTATGCCTAGAGCCAAGTCATCTCACCTTTCAATTCTTATACAGTCACCTGGATATCTCTATTGGGATTTTGCGGTTCATCGCCCTACTGCACCCAAACCTTAGGATTACCTTCCTGAAATGATGTTGGTCCTCTTCCGATTACGAACCCGAGAGGTAGGTTCCCAGTTCTCCCCATGCTGACTGCTTCCTGTTTCCTAAGTGCACATCACCGAGTTTGTTATTTCTTTATTCCATAGGTCTCAGCTTGGCAACCTGAGCGCTCTGATACCACATGTAACGCATCCAAAAGTTAAACAAGATCAAAGTAAAAAAAAAATTACTATATGCTTTTCCTACTTAATATTTTCACCGAGTAAATATTAGTGTTACCATACATGTTATGATTTCCAATGAGATCTGCATATTACAATATTTGAAATTATTTATATGTAAAAGGGTTCGGTCCTATTTGATTTGACATGTCTGTAAATATCTACCAATTAAGGCTTTATGATATTTCACAGTAATCAAATGTTATAGCACTAAACATTACATGCCCATTATCATTGATGTGAGATAGACCTTTTTAGTGACAAGGTTATCTAGCCTAAAGGCGGGACTTTATGATTTAACTATGACTATATGTAGTTTAGCCTTTGTTCATTTATGCCACCACTATGGCCTCCTTACAGATCTAATAACGATGAGATTATGTGACGGCCTAGGTGGTGAGGTGTCTCATCGGAAAATTTAATGCAAGTCTGTTCCATCACCAACCTTGGGATTCACCTTACTTCTATGATCTCCAGCTGTTGTAGTGAATGAATGGTGGCAGCAGGCTTCGAATTTCTATGCCCCTAATATAGTCTTCATTTCATTGTCATTGTTCTTCCCTGGATGGGTTTTCTGTCTGCTCTATATGGAGTCTTCCAGGTGTAGATGACTCCTCTGCCTTGTGCTTGCAGTTAACATGTAGTTGTGTTTATTCTTGCCGGCTGCTACCATGAATGTTCTGCTCAATTATTATGGCTCCTTCAACAGTTACCACGGGTTCTAGGTATTCATTATTTAGCAACAGGCGTGAAGGAGGGTCTTATATTCAGCCTGGTTTAGGTAGTTTACGAAAATTCATTTTTCTTTTTCCTTTCACAGTTCTTTCAGTTTCATCTGCCTAATTTCTGATTATTGATTCGAATTATAATCCTTAGTCACTCCTCCTGCTTGGTGGAGGTTCCTTGTAGTTAAATTAATGGCTCTCGAGGAGTTAGATGAGGCTCAGTTTGTTTGCGCACAGAGTCAAATGCTCAGTTCCCTTCCAGGTACATAAATTTCTAGCCTAGGGTTTATGGAGACGATTTTCTCCTGTCGATGCCCTCAATTTCCGAGGGTGGATTAAATTGAAATGCTTTAAGTTGCTATTGCATTTTGTGTTAAATTAATTTTGGCCTTTAACAGGCGGATGGTATTTGGCTCAGGTAGGGCTATAAGAACTGAGTAATCGGTCGTCTTTGGTTTATTAGATATCTTGGAAGAAAAAACTACTTTTCTATTGTGAGGAAATGGGCAGCTATATCGTTTATTATATGATTTATGACTTATGCTCTGAGCAACTTCGAGTTAATATATATGCACTCCTTAATTTTCTGACACTTCCGTCTGGAGGTTTGTATGCCAAATCGTTTGTCTAGAAATGGTTACTCTTCGACTGTGTATGGTAAGATGGAAATTTCATCCCTGCTTACATGATAAGGGTTTGATATTGTATATATAATCTTCTGAAAAGAAAATAGTTGTTATAGAAAGGTAAGTCGTTTCCGCTTATTTTCTTCTTGATTTTCTTTTCCGCATGTCCTAATATATTTAGACATATTTGTAACCTCATTTTTTTCATAGTTCTTGTTTTTACTGCATTTAATCGTTCGACACCTAAACAAATGCCTCTATTTTCTTTTACCCTGGGTTCAGGGTTTTTGCCAATATTTACCGAAAGGTTTAGGCACACTATTATATTTCTAGTTTCTCTATTGCCATGTTGGAAAATTCGACGGTAACTTCATCAAGTTTCTGTACTATTAATGAGTAAAACATACCCAGGTTCTAACTATGTTTACTACAATTTTCTATTGGACATAAAGGTTCTTTATCTCTTATCTATAGTAGTTGAATTTACATACCGTTTAGCATGTGAATGTAACTTGTCTAATATTTCTTTAATGTGCCTATTTCTTAACAAACATTTGATCCTCAGATTGTTCAGAGCAAATAAAATTACCTATAAATTATTGCATAACTTTTCTCCGGTCTTCTGTTTTTCTTTACTCTATCTTTACTTAATAACATCTTGAACTACAGGCTACCAACATAGAAATAACTACGAATAAACTATTATATAGCTTTTCCTCAATTTAACCCACTCTATTCTAAAACGCCAAATCTAGCTTATGAAAGATTATCAAAGGTATCATTTTAACGAGATTTCTTACTTATCTGGTATGTACAATATACCAAAATTGATCAGCAACCATACCTGATCGAAGCTTTTCCTCCCAACCTTGATACTACAAGTAAGTAGTATCCCCCCAAGCTATTCCTAACCCTAGGAAACTTCTTCTATCCCTCAAGAACCTTGTTTGTCATAGTTATCTAGTCTCAACCAGACGTAGCTAGCACAGGTTGCCTGATGTTTCAACAAAACTCTCCTTTTCTTCCTTTTGTGATCTCAGATACCCAATCCTCTTGATCCTCTTGGGTAAAATACTCAAGAATTTAGTTTAGGGACATATAACTATCTCTCATAACTAATTAACAAGTAAAAACAATATTTACTAATAACTGCAAAGTTTACTTTTCCAAAACTAAATTTAAAATAGTTTTTAGTTTAAAATAATAACAATTTTTGAACAAACAAAATCTACAATAGTAACGATAGGAGTCGATGTTGTGAGCGCGAAGGCGAAAATGGCAGCGGCGTACAGCGGCTAGGGTTAGGCGCAGACCTGCAACGGCAGGCAGTCTGCAGGGGCAAAAGCCCACCCCTCTGCGGCAGAGCTGCAGAACACAGGCGTAGGGAGTTGGCAGTAGTGAAGCATGCACCCCCGCCAGGGGGCAGGAGGGGATCCTCCCCCAACCAACGAAATGCAACCAGAGAATCAGGACGATTCAATGAAGGACCAGAATACGAATGAAGAGAATACTGAGGATATGCCGGACAGGCAGAATGAACAAGTTCAGCCAGAGGACCAGAGAGTGAGATCATCCACATGCAAGCCTGTTGCTAAGCACACGCCAACAGTGGAGTTCCCCAGTCACAGAATCAATGCCAGAATACAATATATGAGGGATCATGCCCTCATAGGCAAATTTATAGGCATCTGGCCGAATGAGAAAGCCCTGAGGACATGGATTAATATCAAATGGCACCCGAAAGGACATATATCCCTGCATTTGGGACCAAAAGGTTTTTTTACAGCAGTCTTCAACTGTTTGGAGGATAGAAACAGGGTCTTTGAGAGCGGACCTTACTTCTTTAACTCAGCGGGTCTCTTTCTCAGAGAATGGATAGAACGATTCAACCCGGATAAGGAGGATCTGAGCTGGGCACCAGTATGGATCAGGTTATACTCATTGCCATGGGAGTACTGGGAGGAAGAATCGCTCCAGGAGATTGGGAAGGTTCTGGGGGACTTTGTCAAGGTAGCAGAAGAAACTAAGACGAAGAAGTACACCTCCTATGCTCGGATCTGCGTCTACATGGACCTAAAGGAACCTCTGCCTGACAAGGTAAAACTCTCTCATGAAGATGTAGAATGGATCCAGTTAATAGATTATGAACATGTGCCTTTTAGGTGTAGAAAATGCCACGCCTTAGGGCACCTGTTCAGAGATTGCCCGCTAAATAGCAAGTCCATGGAACAAGACCAGGACAAACAAACGACAGATGGGTTCACCAAAGTAACAAACCGAAGAAGAGGAAACAAAAAACAGCCATCTCAGAATAGGCAGGCCCAGAAGGATCCCTCAAAGCCTTCAACAAGTAACAGCTTTGCTGTTCTAGCAGAGGAAGCGCAACACGTCCAAGATCCCCTTACATCCAAGCGCACCTCAAATCTGGAAAAGACTGAGGAGCCCAAAGCGCCATCTAAAGGAAAAAATGAGGCACAGGAAGGAAACACCCATAGCACCAAAACGAAAATCTGGAGCCAACCAGAGATGGAAATAGACACAACGGTTTCAGGCTCAGCAAAAGCAAGGGAAGAAGAAGATAGCTATCAAGAGGCCCAAAATATGGATGAAGATACAGAAACTTTTGATATAGGGGAACTGGACATTCTTGGTCTGGAGCAAGCTTGTAAAACAAGGAACTTCGACAAGATTACTGAAACGCAAGTGGACAACCTGGTGGAGGTTCTCCACAAAGCCCAGAAGAAATACTCGCTAGGGGTTCAAACAGGCAGTCAATGGGATGGGAAGTTTATTTCAAAAGACAGCAAAAAGCGAGGAAGGAAGTCTACTCTGGAGAGAACCATCAAGGTCGGAGAAGTCCTGGTGGAATCAGGCAGATATGCCCAGCTAACCAGGTATTTTAACATCAAACCCAAACCTTCCCAATGAAATTGATATCATGGAATATTAGAGGGCTTAATGGCCAGAAGAAAGGTAGACTCCTAAAAAACATGATAATGGAAGAAAAACCAGCAATTCTTTTCCTGCAAGAGACTAAATGTAATCAGGTAGTTTTAGAAAAAGTAGCAGCCAAGGCCTGGCCGGCAGGGCAGGTCATAGCGGTGGAAGCTCAGGGAGCCTCAGGTGGCCTGGCAATACTCTGGGATGCAAGACTGATACAGTTGGATAATATACATGCAAACAGAAATTTCATCCAAGCCAAGTTTCATCTAATTGGCACAAATATTGATGGGCACATAACAAATGTATATTTTCCACAAGAAATCCAGCAGAAAGCTGATATTTTGGATGCATTAACACAGCTTAATGCAAACCGGACGCATCCGCTATGGATCTCAGGCGGAGACTACAACATGATAGCAACCCTGGAGGAAAAGAGAGGAGGACGATGCAGAATCAACAGAGACGGTACATTACTAAAAGACTTCATTCAAGACAACTGGATGATAGACCTTCCAACAGAAAATGGCCTTTACACCTGGAGTAACAAGAGAATGGAACCGACGCAAGTGGCCTCGAGACTGGATCGCTTCCTAATTTCTGACAATGCAGTGCATTTGGGGGGAGAATTCATAGCCTCAATCCTACCATATTCAGGATCGGACCACTGGCCTATTGCCTTACACTGGAACAGACCAGGCAAAAGCATAAGGCGGCCATTCAGATTTGAATCTTTCTGGTTATCGCATCCGGACTTCCATGAATTTATAAGGACAACCTGGACAAATTTTAATGCATCGGAGGGGACAAGAATGGCCCTGTTCCAAAAGAAGCTGAAGTATCTCAAAGAGGAAATAAAACGTTGGAATAAATTCACATTTGGCAATATTTTCAAATCAAAGGAAATCCTCAATCAAAAAATGAAGGACATTCAACAAAGAATAATTTCTAATGGCCGATCTGAGGATTTGACACAACAGGAACAAGTCATAGAAAAGCAAATCCTGGAAAGAGACCTGCAGGAAGAGACCTTGTGGAGGCAGAAATCGAGGATTAGGTGGCTGAAGGAAGGTGAAAAGAATACAAAATTCTTTCACAAAACAACAGTCCAAAGACGAATGATCAACCAAATCTCCTATGTTAACAATGAGCAAGGAATCAAGGTTGAAAATCATGAAGGAATAGAAAAGGAGTTCGTCAACTACTTCAAACAAATGAATCAAGAACCAAACATCAACAGATCTGAAGCTATTGATAACATCACCAGGCACATCCCCAGAATAATTACAGAAGACCATAATACTCTTCTTCTCAAACCAATCAGTCTTCAAGAGGTAGAAACAGCGGTGAATCAACTCAAGGCAGGAAAAGCGCCTGGCCCAGACGGGTTCACGTCAAACTTCTTTCAGCATTTCTGGGAATTAATTAAATGGGAAGTCTGGCAGGTCGTGGAGGAATCAAGGACTCTCAGATGGATGTATCCAGCCATGAACGCAACATTTCTAGCATTAATTCCCAAATCTTCGGAATCCAATTCTCCAGATAAGTATCGGCCCATTGCCTTATGTAATATCATATACAAAATTGTCTCTAAGGTTATTGCCCTAAGATTGAAGCCCTTGCTGCCCCTTATCATCTCTCCCGAACAATCCGGGTATGTAGAAGGGCGACAGATTACAGATGGGATCATCCTAACCCATGAAATAATGCATTCACTCAAGCAATTGAAGAAGCCAGGGATGCTACTCAAAATCGATCTATCCAAAGCATTCGACAGTATCAGCTGGGATTATTTGCAAAAAACTCTCCTTGCTTTTGGCTTCGCACCCCCATGGGTCAGATGGGTTAGCAGTCTTATTTCCTCATCTTTCTTTTCCATCCTCATTAACGGGATTCCTTCTCCCACCTTTCGTCCTTCCCGGGGCATTAGGCAGGGAGATCCCTTGTCACCCTTTCTGTTTGTTATCCTCGCTGAAGGTCTGGGGCGAAGTATAAAAGCTGCCATTCTTGCGCATAAGCTCAAAGGGATTGCTGTTCACCATCTCCCAGCAGTTTCTCATCAACAATTTGTTGATGATAACATGCTTTTCGGCCACCCATCTGTTCAAGAAGCACGCTCTTTTAAATCCATCCTTGACTCTTTTTCAAAAGCATCTGGAGCCCTCATCAATAATGCCAAATCCCAAGTCTTTTTCTTTAATACCCCTCCTTACACCCAAAGAGCCATAACGCGTATTCTTGGCTTCTCTAAGGCTTCCCTTCCCTCCTCTTATCTAGGAGCTCCTCTTATCGCTTCAGCCCTCAAGCATTCTTCGTGGTCAAACCTGCTCGAAAAATTAGAAGCCAGATTGCTCCTTTGGACTTACAGATCGCTTAATATGGCCAGCAGGATTGTGCTGATCAAGGCTGTTTTGCAATCCATGCCACTCTATTTATTCTCCATCTTAGCTGCGCCAAAATGGGTTCTTAAGGCCATCAAGCAACTGCAGCGGAACTTCTTATGGGGCAGCTCAGGACCAAATAGAAAATGGGCTCTCATTAGATGGGAGAAGGCATGTCTTCCTAGATTGGCAGGAGGAATAGGACTCAGAGACCCAGAACAAAGTAACAAGACCATGGGAGCGAAAATATGGTGGAGGTGGCTTTCAAACTCTAACACCCCCTGGGCAATCCTCTGGACAACAAAATATACAAGGAACTTACCCCTAGAAGAAAGGATCAGAATGTCGGAAATCAGCAAAGGCTCGCTCATATGGAACTCGGCCATTCAACATAGAGATCTCATCCAAAAACATAGCTTCTGGGAGGTGAAAGATGGTCTTACTGCCAGGTTCTGGGAAGATTCATGGCAGCAGCTACCAAATCTCAAAGATAGTATGCAAACTATTTCAGAATGGGAGATAAATCCGCAGGAGAAAATAAGCAATTTCTGGAAAGCACAGACTAACCAAGATCAGAGAGATTGGAAGGAAACAAGCATCATTTTACCACGTAGCTCAAATCAAAACCAACTCTCTCTCTCCTCAGAGCTAAAAAAACGCAGGATATTAAAGCAAGCAGGAATGGACACATTGAGATGGGGTTATGAGGAGAGGGGTACCTTCACTACAAAGGAAGCCTACAGGATCATCATAGGGGACAGAATAGACAAAGATCAGATATGGGGCAAAATATGGAAACCCCCAATTTGGCCGAAGGTATCCACCTTTCTGTGGCTTCTCTCATACAATAGAATCCTCACCTGGGACAACCTCAGAAAACGGGGTTTTTTGGGACCTTCCATCTGCCTCAATTGCAATCAGGAAGAAGAATCAGCTCTCCACCTAATGCAGACGTGCCAGATGAGCAGAAAGATATGGGAAAAGGTGGTATTTCGTTGTCAAAAGGAAGGCCGAGTACGGGGGGATATCAAAGACACAATACGCCAATGGCCTCAAGCGCCATACCAATGTAAGATCCTAAATATCCTATGGCAAATAATACCGGGATTCTTGATGTGGAATATCTGGAAGGAACGAAACCGGAGGATTTTCAAAGGTCAATCAATGACTCTGGAGCAGGTATGGAAGGGAATTCATAACAATATCAGTGAAACTCTTTCCACAAAAGGCTGGTCCCAAGACGACTTCCCAAAGCAACCTCAGGAGCTAGCCATCTGGAACAATTGGCAGATACAGATACAAGCTCAGATTTCGGTCAAGGCTAACCCAGCAAAGCACCAAACCCATAATGTAAAGTGGATGCCACCACCCATAAACGTGTTCCAACTGAATTTCGATGGCGCTTCGAAAGGCAATCCGGGTCAGACTGGTTATGGAGGCATTATTAGAGATCATCAGGGTAAACCTCACATTACCTTCTTTGGCACAATAGGTTGGAATACCAACAATGCGGCGGAACTGGAAGGTTTATGGAAAGGACTTACTCTGGCGCAGGAGGGCAATTATCTACCTCTAATTGTGGAAGGGGATTCCCAAATTCTTATAAACATGGCCTTAAAGCTCCAACAGGGTTCCCAAATACACAAGGTCAGCAGCAGCTGGAGACTGGCATCCAGATTGGAACAAGTTCAACACTGGTTGCAGGAGAACAGAGCTGTTTCCTTCAAGCATATAAAAAGGGAAGGGAACAAGCCAGCTGATTTCCTAGCTAATTTAGGGGTGGACAATGAGAAAGAGTTCTCTGCAGGCCCTCTACATAATACAGTTTCGGCGGATCATCTCCCCACCTTCCAAGCAATATTAGACAGAGACATGCAACCACAGGACGATTCACACCCGGATGCGGGTGGCAGCTTGAGGATCGCTTGAGCTTGTTGCGTTGGGCAGCTGGCGTCATACGGTGGCTCGCCAGGACGGCATCAGTCGGTGGCTCTGCGAAGCATTAAAACCTTTAAATGCTGAGGAGACGGCATTGCAGGTGGGAGATGGGCTCAAGCAAGGCGACTTTAAGCGCCCTGTACCCTGATTCGATGGGAATTGTTCTGTCTGGATCCAGATTGTTCCAAGCAGAGGTCTATTTAATGGAGCATTGGCTCCAGGTTTGGTATGCGTGGAATTTTGTTATGATGTTTGATGATAAGGGTGGAGAGGGGCCGATCTCTGGCTTTGTGAGGAGTTGCAGAGGTTTCACCTCCGTCCAGAGTGCGCTCTCTTTGCTCTCGGCTGTGAAGGGGATCGTGAGGTTCCATAATTCTGTCTCGGCTTCTCTTAAGGTTGTTCTGTGTGGAAGAGTCACGGCTTTGCGTACTGGCACTTTGCCTTTCAGTGTAAAGAGCTCGAGATCTCCCCTGCTCATGGCACCGCGACAAAGAGGAGTCCCGAGAAGAGGGGGTGTGTGGGGGATAAGAAGACGGCAGGAGGCTCAAGCCAGAGCAATTCCGCCGCTCGCCATAGTCGCGCCTCCTTCTTCTCCCTCAGAGGAGTCGGATCCTTCTGAAAGCCAAGTTCACACCTCCCGCTTCACCTTCAGGTGCAGGCGAAATCAATCACTTGTCTCATTCCTGATAACTGTAATTGCTACGGAGGAAGAGGAGGACTCTGCCAGCCAGGAGGAGGACGATGGGGAGCATGTTCAAACTCGTAATGCCCGGGCGATTGCGGAGGTTGGTAATGTTGAAGATCCTCCTCCAGACGACATCAATCCTGTGGAGCCTGTTGTTGGTCTGGACACGCATCCGCAGCCGGTTCATCCACCGGAAATTCGCCTGGAAGTTATAGAAGACGCTGCCATGTCTGACTGGCTTCCTCTCCCGCCAGAAGTCGACAACAATGCACAAGGTGAGCCTCCGAAGGCTTAATTCCTGTTTCTTCTGCTGTTTAATGGTCATGTTTTGGAGTTTTGGTGGGGTTTCATCTCTATCCGCGGCGCCCAGTTTTTTGTTATTGGGTAGGGGACCTTTCAGAGTTCGTGGTGTCTCCAGAACTCTGGAAACAATGGTCTCTTTACTCTCCTACGTTACAATGCTACCAGCAGCAAGCCACAAGATGCAAGCAATGAATCAATGGTTCGTCAAATCTGCTTACTGCTGTTCTTTTGAAGGGATCTCTTTTGTAAGTCAGGGGGCCACCTGCAACTGTTTCGCCTATGCTCACTTCTATGGTCTCTATCTTTGTAATTCAGGTGGCCACGCGCACCTGCTTTGTTCTTCTGACAGAGGGTGGCCTTATGCATCCTCAGAGGCTATGTCCTCTTTGTAAATACTTTTTCATCTTTTTAATACAATAGCTTAGTCTTTACACAGAAAAAAAAAAATAGTAACAATTTTTTTTGTTTGCAGTAAAATGAATGTTTACATTAACTGGGGATAGTACAGATTAGGCAATGATATGGGAATTAAAAACTATACTATGTGTATGCTACTCAAGGTTCCATGGCTCTTTCTTGTTGGGTACAATTGCACTCTTTCGAACAGACCTTCTTCATACATTATTAAGGACACATATGGCCACTTTTCATTTATTATTAGACATTCCTTATCACTTGGAAAAAATTATGTTTTTGGGGATTTTTATTTTTTAGCGGGTCTATTTTTAGTGCGGGTGCCACCTAGGATGTCATGTGGTTTTGACGTAAATTGGTTAGAGAAATACATGACTATTTCAACTCCATAAATTTGTACTACTTCAGACATAGGCCTTCCTAGAGTGAGTATACACTTCCTACATAATGTTTAGTTGCTCGCTGCCATTTTTCTTTCCCCTCTTGTTATTTGACTTTTAGTCCTATTTTGGAGTTTAATTGAGTTTAATGGTATACTTAGTTTTTTTTAGATGTGATAGTTACTGATACTCAGAAATATGGAAGACAAAATTTAGGAATGAACCACACAACTCACAAGTGAGTCGAATTGCACCTGGAGGCTACCCAAGCAACATTGCTAAAAATTCATTGAATAAAAAATCAAAAGATACAGATATTATAAGATTCCATTTAGCTAGGGAGATCAAACAAATTCCCAAAAAAAAGGATCTAACTCCTAAATACACACATAATAAAAACTACCTAACGAATCCATTCTCCGTTATTTTCAAGTTTCCCTATTAATAAAGAAATCGTTTATTTGCACGCCTAAGATCTCACTAAACAACTCAAATTTCATCTTTCCATGGGGCTTTGTTAAAATACCAACGACATTTTCACATGTAGTACAATATTCAAGAAAAAATTCTTTAGATGGTATCTTCTCTCTAATAAAATGAAACTGAGCATCAACATTCTTTATCCTTTCATGAAAGATTGGATTGTTTTCCAACTTAATAAAGCTCTGGTTGTCACATTTGATCTTGGTAGTGTTCTTTTGTTCTTCTCCAACATATTGAAGAACTCGCCTCTACCAAACAACTTCACAAGTTTCTACACACAAAACGTTATACTCTACCTCTGTGGATGACAAATATACAATGGACTGCTTCTTTCTACTCCATCAAACAATCTCGGAACAAATACTCAATGCATAACCTGAAGTAGATCTCCTATCATTCGAATTACTAGCCAAATCTTCATATGAGTAACCTGTCATCTCAACATTAAATGAATTAGTATACTTAAGGCCAAAATCAATTGTTCCTTTAAGATACCTGAGTACATCTTTTGCTGCTCTCCAATGGATTTCTAGAGGTCTCTCCATAAATTGACCTAGCATACTATTAGAGTATGCTAAATCAGATCTGGTTGTAATAAGATAATTCCAGCATCCCACCAGTTATCTATACAATTTACCATCTACCTCCTTTGAGCCATCATCAAAATGAAGTTTAACATTCTATTGCATTGGAACAAAAACAAATTTACATTGATCCATTTTAAATATTTTAAGCACTTCTCTGACATACTTACCCTGAAAAACAAAATTCTGACCAACATCTCTCCACACTTCAAGACCTAGACAGTAATGTAACTCACCAAGATATTTCATCTCAAATACTTGTGACATTTGCAGCTTAATTGCATCAATTATTTTGACTAAATTTCCTGTAATAGTTAATTCATCAACATACAACGAAATTAGTACTACATGTCCCTTTGCATCAAATTTGGTATATAGAGTTAGATCACTTTGACTTCTCATAAAACCCTACTAAAGAAAGAAATAATATATCTTCTCATACCTTGACCTATATTCCTGCTTCATCCCATTCAAATATTTCTTTACTCTGCAAAATAAATGTTCCTGCCCCCTTTTCACAAACCCTTCAAGTTGTGTCAAATACACCTCCTCATTTAAATCACCATTAAAAAAAGAATATTTTACATATAATTGGTGCAAATTCCAATGATACTTTGTAGTTAATGCATTTAACAATATAATAGTATTTAGTTTAGCTACAAGTGAAAAGGTTTCTGCATAATCAATACCCTATTTTTGTGAGTACCTTTTTGTCGCCAATCTAGCTTTATATTTATCTATACTACCATATGATTTAAAGTTTGGTTTGTATAGCCATTTTCATCCTATGGGTTCTTTTCCTTTAGGCAATTCAATCATTTCCCGTGTTTTATTGTTAATTAGAAGTTCATATTCTTCCTCCATTTATTTTCTCCACTCTTCATGTTCATTAGCTTCATTAAAACTCGTGGGTTTTCATGACATTCAAAACACTGGTCATCAGGGCATATTCCTTATACCTTTCAAGTAGGTGAATCTATTGAGTAGATCTCCTTCGTACTTCACCATCCTCACCATTTTTATCTGAAGGTACTTCTCCTCCTCTAGGTGGGCTCTGATTGGTGGTGGTGTGCATATCACTTGATTCTTCCACAAGCTTCTATTGCTCATTGTCTTATGCTTTTAGTTCTAATTTATTGGCTTCATCTTCAAGAAGTATGTGCCACGTTTCATAGTTGTTGTCCTTGTTGCCTTCATCTGCCTGTTCATGGAAAACTACATCCCTACTCCCAAATACTTTGTGAGTAGACCAATCAAACATTTTATATGCTTTAAATGTTGAACAATATCCTACAAAAATACATTTGGTACCTTTAGCATCAATTTTATTTCTATTCTCCTTCAGAATATGTGTAAAGGCCTTAAACCCAAATACTCTCAAATGTTGAGTTGTTGGTTTAAAATCATATAAGGCTTCGAATGGGGCTTAATATCAAGATACCTTATTGGAATTTTGTTCTTTAAATAAATAGCAGTACAAATAGCCTCTGCCCAAAAATCATTTGAGAGTTTCTTACCTCTGATCATATTCCGTGCACACTCCACCAACATTCTGTTTTTCCTTTCTGCAACATCATTTTGTTGTGGACTGTAGGGTACTATAAATTGTTGCATTTTCCCATGATCCTTGCAGTCCTTGACGAAGTTCCCCAATCTGTATTCTCCCCCTAGATTTGAACAAAGGATCTTTATGAACTTCCTTGTTTTCTTTTCTACCATATTTTTGAATTCTTTGAAAAAGACATGACTCCTTTTCCTAAAGGAAGTACACCCAAGTGTACCTTGTACAATCATCAATAAACAACAAAAAACAATAAGCACCTCCAAAGGATCTGGTCTGCACAGGTCCACAAACATCAGAATGCACAAGTTCTAATACATATCTTCTTCTCCTATCAGAATTAGAGGGGAATTCATCTCTGTGAACTTTTCCTAATGCATTGCCTTCACAAACATCATACTCATTTTTTAACATAGGGAGTCCTTCAACCATTCTTTTTTTATGCGACAATAATAAATCATGATAATTGATATGACCTTACCTTTGGTGCCAAATAATTCCAGTCGACATTGCTATAGAAGTCAGTTCTTGATGAATTTTGTTAATGACATCAAACTTGTAAAATCCTCTAACCCTGACTCCTAAAGCAACTGGTTTGCAGTGATCCAACAAATCTTTTACTATGCAATGCGTTATGAGGAATTCAACCTTCAAATTTTGATCTGTGATTGTGGACAACGAGATCAATCTTTTCTTGATCTTGAGCACCTACATAACATTATGGATGCGTCTGGCACTACCATTTGGTAAATTCATTGGAATATATTCATATCCCATGATCTAATGTGCATGATAATCTCCAAGATAGATGTTTCCACAATTTCTTATTTCCTTGAAGTTTTCGTACTAGTCCTTATTGCATGTCATGTGAATCAAAGCTCTAGAGTACAAAAACCAAGCATTAACATCATATTTTTCAGCGGACAACGCATTATTAAACATAAACTACTTAAGGTTTTTGAGATCAGAACTCAGGCCATCTCTTGCAAAGTGTCCTTAATGTCTTTTTTTCTTGTTATGCCTAGCTTCATCACTTTTCAACTTATAACAGTCTTTGGCAAGATCCCCATTTCTACCACAATAGAAACATTTTAGTTTAGAATCCTTCCTGATACATGACATACCTTGATTCGGTTTTTTAAATGGCCTTTTCTGAGATAGACTTCCACCTTTACTTTCTCCTCATTGTTTCCCTTCGAAGAACTTCTTTTTCATCGACAGTGCAAAATATGGATTATGAGGCCTTAAATTCTTATGTCTCTCTTCTTCTTGCATGAATATACTACCAATTCCTCAAAATTTGGTGCTTTCTCCCTTGCTGCAAGACCTATAATAAACATCTGATAGTCCTCTGACATTCCATTTAATGTGATTGTCACAAGATCAGTAGCAGGAATTTATTATCCTATGTATCCCAAGTTATCTTTCAAATCTTTATTTATGAAAATAAAGGCACTAACAAATTCATTCTCTTACATTTTAATATACATGATATTACTCTTCATAAAGAGGGCTTGATTTGTATTTTTAGTTTCATATAGCTCCTTCAATGTATTCCATGTTGCATTAGAAGTCTGAAAATAATGAATATAAGGAATTATATTATCTTTCATGGACATTCCTAATAATATCTTTGTTGTGTTCTCTCGTTTCTCCTAGGCTTTAATTGATATAGTTGTAGAGCCTGCAACAGGTTTTTCTTCTTCTCCCTTTGTGATGGTCCAAGTGTCGTAGACCTTCAGCAATGTTTGCATATTGAATTTCTAGTTAACATAGTTGTATCTGTCTAATGTATTAGTTTCATTCAGGTATGTCTCCGGAAGGGGATTAGCCATCTTGACAAAAATTTCAATTTCCAGCAATTCCCAACTTCTTACTCTACACTTCACGAGCACCACCAGTAGCTCCATGAATCCCTGATCGATAGATCCACAACTCCAACAACAGCTAGAATCAACAACTTCAAACAAACAAAAAAATGAAGCTCAACCATTTTATAAATTCCACAAAAAATGGATCTGCGCACTCTTACCACAGACAGAGTGCACAAAAGAAAAATTTTATGTGTTTTTCATTATCTGCGCACTTTTCCTTAATAAATTGTTATTTTTATTGGATTATATAGATATATATAGTAAATTTTAATTGTAGTTAATTTTTTTATTGTATTGAATTTGAAAAAATTTCATATAAAAAAAAAGAGTTGAAAAGATAATTTAAATTTAAATTTTGGATTTTTCCACATACATTTTTAATTAATTTTATCTAAAATTTGGTTAAAAAATGATTAAAATTGTAAATTTGTTGTTGAGTGTTTATTTGTTGTGTTTTTTAGTAATGTATATATAGAAATTAATTACAACATACCAGTGAATTGTACATGTATATATATAAATTGCCCCATTTACTCAACAATTCTGTGAAATTTCCGATAGCATTTTTATTTCTAACTTTCTCTTTACTTCTTGAACGATGAAGAGTTTATTGTATAATATCTCTCTAGATTTTATAAATTTGACATGCTACTTGTGTATTTCTTTGTAGCTTAATGTTTTCTCTTTAATGCCTAGCTATGACAATTTGGGGTGTTGGTCTCACCAACCCTTCCCAATAGTTTAAGGATGAAATTGTATTTATATTACAATATATATAATCTCCTGACCATATATATTTAAATGTGGTATTGTATTTATATTACAATATATATAATCTCCTGACCATATATATTTAAATGTATTACCACATTTGTTAACCTTATATAAATATATAGACCTTCGTGATGCTTGTACATTTGGAACCATGTCTTGATAATTGGTTTGCATTGTTTTAATTTCCTTGGAGGTTTATGTTATATTTCCCCTCATTCTAACCAGGGTTATATTGAGGACTTTAGACTCCCTGAAGAAGAACCCTCACAGCCTTCCGCCCATGTGAAGATAATACACTTGGAAGCATGGTCCACCTTTTGATCAACCCTGACGTGCGGAAATATCTATGACCAAGACATGGTTAGGGTTTGATCTATGGTGATCATGGCTACAGCATAGTTACAATAACTACAGTTATATATATATATATATATATCTTTTATCTACTAAAAAACATTTAATTATATTTAAAAATAATAATAAAATAAGGTTAAACAAATATGTTATGGTCAGTAAAAAAATATCAAACAACCAAAATAAGTCATTAATGAAAATTTCATCATCAAATTCCACCCTGATATTAATTTGACTTGCTAAAGGGACAATATCTATCCACCATGTAGAGCTTTTACTCATACAGTTAAAGAATTTTACATTCAATTTGAACTCTTTTTAACGAATGGGTCCAGAAAAAGTTATGCAATTTGTAAAGTTAAAAGATTTTGATAACAAATTGTTACTTATTTTCCCTTTATAAATATACCCATTTTATGAATTTTATTTTAAATACAATTTTTGGGTTTTTTTTTTTCGTAAAATTTGAGTTACTTAACATAAAACGCTTACATAATGCTTAGTTTATTATTATCTTAAACCTTTATATTACTAGGTCCCACATGGATGAAACAATTCATAAATGGATTTTATTGTTATTGTCCATTTCTATCTATGTTATGCTTTACACATGGTTCTTGCAACTTTTATTTTAATATCAATTTTTTTTTTAAATTTGGGATTTTGATTATCGTTCAACATACTGATAATTTTTCATATATAATTTATTTATTTTAACAATTTGATGAATTGAAAAGTTTAATATATTAACAAAAAAATAATATTTCTTTTATAATTCTTCATTTTCCCATGACTTTTACTTTGATTCACGAACTTTCACCGGAATAATGGTCCACTTTGGCCCATGAATGCTTGAATTCTCCACTCACATTGGTCCAGGGTAAAACCCACACATACCCATAGTATGCAAGAATCTGCATAAACTCAACTATCCCAGGTATTTAACTCTTCAATGTTGTCAAATCTTCATTAACCATACATGGTTAAAGCCCTTTTATACAGTTCGTTTATTATCGGAACCAATCACACCGCCTAAACCTCCTATCGGGACTATATCAACTCTCGATCCTTTATAAACCCTTAATCACATATATATAACTTTCCCCTTTCAAAACCTTGGTTAATATATATGTTTATTGCATAAATGCTTCCTCAATGCTATTTCTTATAAAACCCATTAACAAAGAAAATGCCCGCAAACATACCTTCTTTCTGCCTTCCGTACGGCTTCAGCACAGATTTCGAGGTTGTACCTCTATCGCAATCGGCTATCGGCTCTTCATGGGTCACATATGCCTCATCACTCCTTTTTTCCCGATACGCGACTATCGGAACACACACACACACACACACACACACATACATATAGATATAGATATAAGATTTGATTAAAACTCCGCTCCAAAACCCTTTATTTGGATTTCAAATCCCATGAACTACATATAATAAATCATCGGATCTGATATCTCCCTCCGTGTTCTCTGAACTCCACTTCCCTGATCGCTGACTAGTGCTTTATCGCTATCGGCACATCGGCATTCCCATTGACCGCTAGCCCTAACTCCTCCGATTGTGATTTAGCGATCCAATCACGACCGTTGATCTGATTCATGATCTGATGGTTGAGATTTATTCGTGCGATCGCATTTCGCTAACCCTCCAGGCCAGGTCCTTTCACTTCAAAGCACCGATCTTACGGACCCGATATGGTATAAAACCTCGCCTATAAATGCTTCAAATCTGGAACCTGATTCCGACTAAGTTTTCACTCATTTTTTAGTGTAAATCGAGTTTTCCACTCGCGGCCCAAAATTACATGATTAACTCTGCCGATGCGATATTCTATCTGCTCTTTAGCGACGTCATCTAGACCGTTGATCCTCGAGATCTAACGGTTGCTGAGCGTCGAACTTCACTTCTATGTTCTTCCTTTTTCACTTAGTTTTTGCGCTAGACTTCAGTTCTTTTGTGGTTTGCTCTTCTTCGGCCTTCTTTTTGTTTTATTGTGCGAACCCTCCTGAGCTTTACTCCTTTGTAAATCTCACTTTGCTTCCACCTCAGAGCTTCACTCTTTTCTCCAATTTGATTCAAGGATCCTTTTACGATTCCTCTTAATCAACTCCATTCCTTTGCGTCCTTCAGAATTCTGCCTGCAACCTATTGCAGAGCCTACGAATTCACAAGTAAATCATTCATGAAATACTTCCTAATGCACTGACATAGTCAGGAACAACTCTGCATATATTAATGTAAAAGCGAAGATTACATTCGAGACTTCTCGGTCTCGCACAGGCCTATTTTTCAATGCTAGTGGCCTCCTCTCTCTGACTCTGCCCGTAGGCTTACATATATGCCAACATTGGTTCTGTTGAACTAAATCTGGGGTAAATCCTAAACTGACTCCTAAATCCTTTGTACTGACTCCTAAATCTTCTGCCCACTTCTACTTCCATTAATTCCTAAAGTCTCTCTCTCGTCCCTCGAATCATGGACTGCTTTAAGAGTTCTGATTGACTTTGGACTCTTGTCATTTATTCATCACTTAGTTCTCATTTATTTGAGAGCACTTAAAATTTCCTCCCATTATCTAATTTAATCACTAAAAGGCCTAAATTACATTAACTTGAGACTTAGGAAAACTATTTCCTAAAAATACATGACCCCTCTATGTCTATTTATTTACAATGATTTTCTCTTGGGTGAATGCTCCTGCATCAGACTCCCAAAGTAGAAAATATTCATGATCTCCTGATCATGTGTCTTCTGGTCTTGGTCTTCCTAGATCCCACACTTTGTTCTGTAACTGTCCACATGCTTTGTTCCCTTGTTGCTGTTGTACTTCTGCTGTTTTTTGCTCCATCTTCTTCTTCTTGTCAATCAGGTTCAAGTTCCAATTGATCTTGCTTTCTGCTACTACCATTTTCCTCCATTTGAACTGCTTCATCATCAGCTCCCACATTTCTTCAATCTTTGTTTCTAGTACATCTTTGGACTAGTCCATATCCTGCTTCATTTTTATGCCTCCTTCTTTTTGTTTCAGGTTGTTGCTGTCCACTATTTCTTCAATTTGCTGTTGGTTTTCTTTACTTACTTCATCTTTTGCCTTGGTTTCCTTGCTGAATTCTACTTTGCTTGCTTATATGTTGTGTCTTATACTGACTTTTTCTTTGTTTGCTTCAACTTTTGGTTTGCTTTCTTTTGCTTCAATGCTTGCTGTGACTCTTATGCTGATTGCCTCCCTACCATCCTTACCCTCTTGCACTGAATCATGAATGTTCAACACTCTCTCAAGAAATTTAACATCTCTATTCCATGGATTGAGTTCTTCCATAGATTTCTCTTCTTTCACTTTTATTTGGTTGTTCACTTGTGCCAAATCTCCTCTAGCATTTGCAACAAAACCTGCACACTCAAAACACTTGTTAAAATTAAAAATACAAAGTTGTTGTGCCTTATTTTTCGTTGGCAACACTTCAGTTTGCTGCACTATTTCTTCCTCCTCTATCAGCACATTAGTATGCTGATTTGAACTCTCAAAAGAATTCATGAGACTGTCAACTAGTCTCTCTTCCACACCATCTATCCTAATGATGTCTTCCTGCCCTTGTCCACTGTAGTGAACTCCTTTTTCTGCAATCATATTGTCATACTTTGAATTCTCTAGCAAATATTCCAACAATGCAATTTCCTTATGACACTTTACCAGTATTTCATCATCACTTATGTTTCATGCATTTACACACAAATACTTAGTTTGGGAATCATAAGGTTCAACAGTCTCAACTGTTGCTTCACATATCAGCTCTTCAAACTGAACTTCATCTCCTTCTTCCACAAGGACTTGTTCCTGTGTTGTCACATCTTCACACATCCATGCATTCTTAAGTTCCTTCTGTTGCAATAAACCATTGTTTCTCTCATTTAAGAGACATTCTTCATCCTCCTTTATTTCAAATTTTTTATCTTCTAAAAGATACTTATCCATACTTCTGGCAACTTCTAAAGATTGCTCATCCTCTGCAAAACATTCTTTTGTTAGTGTTCTGGCCCCCTTTGCTAAGTCTTTCCCATAGAATTCCTCTTCCTTAACATCTTTCAGTAGATTTTCTTCTTCTTCACTGACTGTCTCAACAACTTCCATGGGTATTACAATTGTGCCTATTATCATGGTGAATTGATGATCCTTTACTATGTTTTCAGCTAACATAGTCTCTTCTCCAAGCTTGCCTTCAATCTCTTGTTGTTGACTTCCTCCAAGAGCTATCCTTGTCTCACCATCTGCATTATCATTCTCCTGCATTTGTTCTACATCCACAGGCAAACTATCAATATTAAAAACAATAGACTCTATGGTCCCACTGGATGGTTCAGCCATCATATCTTCTTGTTGTTCTAAATCTTTCATATGATTCAGAAATTCTTCGATGGTCTCCTCTTCAATCTCCTCAAGCCCTTCACTTGGTTGCTTGATATCTTCCTCCAACTGCATATGAGACCTATCTATCTCATCTTCTTCCAAAACAGAATTTGGATTCTTCTTGTCTTCTTCCTCCTTTATGACAATATCAACCAATTGTCCTTCTTTACATGTTTCACGTGCATACATACACAAATTGTTAGTTTTAAGCCCATGTGACCCTTTGGCCTCAGTTGATGTTTCAATCTTCAAGTTTTTACCTTCACTTTCTCCCAGAAATTCTCCTTGTTCTGGTTCACAAATGGATTCTTCCCTTTCTTCCTTGAGTTTTTCCTTCAGCCACTTTACTTGCATTTGATGTAGCCTTCTCTTTATTTCATGCCACTTCACTGGCTTCTTCCTCAAGACCCAACCTAGTCTATGGCTTTCCTCAATCATTCTCCTTAATGCATTGAGTTGTTCTTTTAATTCAGCAACCTCTTTGTCAATTTCCTCTTGACTCATCTTCTTGCCATTTGCTTTGGCATCCTCTTTCTCATATCCTCTGTTGTGGCTTCCCTCTGAACCTCTGCTATGACTATTAGTAGTCATCTTCTTCTCCTTTATCGTCATGAGCTTCTCACTTATCTGCAACAAGCCTCTGCTACATCTAGTCCTCCTTGATGCAATCTTACCTCACTAAGCTCTCCTCACTCAGTCGTTTGGTAAGCACGGTCCTCTATCTGGAACCTCCTCTTGAGAAACACCTTTGCTCCTTCTAGGCTTTTGCAATCTCTCACTTCCTCTTGAGAACACTTCAACTGTCCTCTCTGTCCAATCTCTTATTGGATTCTTCAGGTTCATTGCCACTTATTCTTCAGAATATTCTCCTTACTCTGTCTTCAAGAACACATCTAGTTCTCCCCTCACAGCTTCTCTTGCTATCACCTGTGCATTAATATATAAGCACACATTCTCAATTTAAAACAGAATATATTACCTCACCTTCAAGATCTCAGCATGATCTTGTTTCACCCATTTTTCTACACTTTGAATGGATTGTCCTCTGTTTGCCCTCTAATTCCTCTTCCTTCAGAACTTGCATTAAATAATCTTGCTTTTTTTTCCTTTAAGAAATCCTCTGTTCCTGTCTACTCCAAGCCTCTGCTGGAACTGCTACAATCTCCCACTATAGTCTTTATCATTCAACACATTACCTTTTCCTGTGTGCAAACTCCCTTTCGCTGAAATCTTTTCCCACTCTGATTTCAATTCTGCTCTGATTACATATCTGCTTTGATTACAAACTTATGCTCTGATACCACTAATGGTGCAGGATAAAACCCGCACATACCCACAGTATGCAATAATTTGCATAAAATCAACTGTCCCAAGTATTTAACTCTTCAATGGAGTCAAATCTTGATTAACCGTACATGGTTAAGGCCCTTTTATACAGTTCCTTTATTATCAGAACCAATCACCTTGCCTAAACCTCCTATCGGGACTATATCAACTCTTGACCCTTTATAAACCCTTAATCATGTATATATAACTTTCCCCTTTCAAAACCTTGGTTAATATATATGTTTATCGCATAAATGTTTCCCCATCGTTTTTTTCTTATAAAACCCATTAACAAATAAAGTTCCCGCAAACATACCTTCTTTCCGCCTTCCATACGGCTTTGGCACAGATTCCGAGGCTGTACTTCTATCGCAATCGGCTATCGGCTCTTCATGGGTCACATATGCCTCATCACTCCTTTTTTCCCAATATGTGACTATCAGAACGCACATATCTCTCTCTCTCTCTCTCTCTCTCTCTCTCTCTCTCTCTCTCTATATATATATATATATATATATATATATGGGATTTCATTAAAACTCCGCTCCGAAACCCTTTATTCGGATTTCAAATCCCATGCATTGCATATAATAAATCATCAGATCCACTTTCTCCCTCCGTGTTCTCCGAACTCCACTTTCCCAATCATTGACTAGCGCTTTATCGCTATTGGCGCATCGGCATTCCCATTGACTGCCAGCCCTAACTCTTCCGATTGCAATTTAGCGATCCAATCGTGATTGTTGATCTGATTCATGATTCGACGGTTGAGATTTATTTGCGTGATCTCATTTCACTAACCCTCCAGGCCAGGTCCTTTCACTTCAAAGCACCGATCTTACGGATCCGATATGGTATAAAAACTCGCCTATTAATGCTTCAAATCCGAAACCTGATTCCGATTAAGTTTTCACTCATTTTTTTAGTGTAAATCAAGTTTTCCACTCGTGGCCCAAAATTACATGATTAACTCTACTGATGCGATATTCTATTTTCTCTTTAGCGACGTCATCTGGACCATTGATCCTCGAGATCTAACGGTTGCTGAGCGTCGAACTTCACTTCTCTGTTCTTCCTTTTTCACTTAGTTTTTGCGATAGACTTTAGTTCTTCTGTGGTTTGCTCTTCTTCGACCTTCTTGCTGTTTTATTGTGCGAACGCTCCTGAGCTTTACTCCTTTATAAATCTCACTTCGCTTCCACCTCAGAGCTTCACTCACTTCTCCGATTTGATTCAAGGATCCTTTTACGATTCCTCTGAATCAACTCTGTTCCTCTGCGTCCTTCAGACTTCTGCCTGCAACCTATTGTAGAGCCTACGAATTCACAAGTAAATCATTTATGAAATACTTCCTAATGCACTGACACAGTCGGGAACAACTCTGCATATATTAATGTAAAAGTGAAGATTACATTAGAACTTCTCAGTCTTGCACAGGCCCATTTTTCAATGCCAGTGGCCTCCTCTCTCTGACTCTGCCCGTAGGCTTACATATATGCCAGCATTGGCTCTGTTGAACTAAATCTGGGGTAAATCCTAAATTGACTCCTAAATCCTCTGTACTGACTCCTAAATCTTCTACCCACTTCTACTTCCATTAATTCCTAAAGTTTCTCTCTCGTCCCTTGAATCATGGACGGCTTTAAGAGTTCTGATTGACTTTAGACTCTTGTCATTTATTCATCACTCAGTTCTCATTTATTTGAGAACACTTACAATTTCCTCCCATTATCTAATTTAATCACTAAAAGGCCTAAATTACATTAACTTGAGACTTAGGAAAGCTATTTCCTAAAAATACATGACCCCTCTATGTCTATTTATTTACAATGATTTTCTCTTGGGTGAATGCTCCTGCATCACACATACAAACATTATTAATGTTTAATTTTGCTTAGAGAACATCTTTGTACATAAGCAAAGACCATTCACCGGAATAATGGTCCACTTTGGCCATGAATGCTTGAATTCTCTACTCACATACACACATTATTAATGTTTAATTATTGCTTAGAGAACATTTTTGTACATAAGCAAAGACTAGATTTGTGTCGTGACATTAGAAAAGTGTATTATAAAATATGCACAATACAACAACTTACAATTTAATAAAAACAGTTAACAATCATAATCATGGGATTACTAAGTACACTAATATACGGACAGTTGAAACGCTGATATGTTCACAATTGAAACACTGATATAGTTGTCAATAAACAACCCTTCCTTTTCACCCGTTAAGAAGTGGAAAACCACCCTCCCATTTTACATTAAATGCTAACAAATCCATCTTTTGTTTAGATAATCTTCGGCAAAATCACATAACCAATCTATTGTCGACGCGTTTCGAACCAACCAGTGTGGTTCATCGTCAGGACAAGTTGAAGAACCGATCTCGGTTCTTCAACTTGTCCTGACGATGAACCACACTGGTTGGTTCGAAACGCGTCGACAATAGATTGGTTATGTGATTTTGCCGAAGATTATCTAAACAATATTATGGATCACAGAAGTCTAAACTCCTTAATAAATCCATCTTTTAATAAATAATAATAAAATATGAAACTAATAATATTTGAAATAAATGAATTTAAATAGTATTTTTATTTTTTTATAAATTAAATTATTTAAAAAATAAATTGAACATTTGAATTAATATATTTTAATTAAACTAATAAACATATATTTTTTTATAAAACAAAAATAAATAGTTCAACCTGTTGTGCATAAATTGACTAATTATTATCATGCACATACACATCAATATAATGGTTTGTGTTAATTAGTCCATTAGAACATGATTGAGTAATTTCGTAGATTGACTTTAATATATGAATGAATCGAGTGACACAATCTGTCTTATATGTTCATAAAAGTGGCTACCACACGCATATAATATGTTCGTAAAATTGGCTACGTATGTGCTGTTGATTGCAGTAAATTTTTCGCGGAGGAGATTAGTCCCGCAGTTTCTTTTTCTGAAACATTTAATATTGTTCGTTGACTGCTTAAACTTTTGTCGAGCATTGTTGTTTTCAAACCGAAACTTGTGATACTAGATTTTTTCAAAATATAACCAAATTTTTATAACTTTCCAAACCAAAAAAAACATAATTTTAGATTATTACAAAATTATTTGTAGCAATTCGTTCCACAGTGCTATGTGATAAATTCTCAAAAATGTAACTAAAAAATGGGCCCCGCGGTGCAAATTTATTGAAAAGTTGTTTAAAATGCGTTGGCGCTTTGCGAAGGCTACCGAGAAGTTCTAGACACGTGTCCCCTGTTGAGGACGCCAAATCTGTTCAAGTGACCAAATGAGATCATTTGTGCCGTAGGATCCGCGACAGAAATATTCATTTGGCAGGTATATTAAATGGACGTCTCATCTTCTCACTGTTTTACAACTTTTCAGAATACATAGCCATCATTGCTAAATAAGAGCCCACCTAAATCAATCCATCACGATTTAAAAAAAAAAATTAAAATTATTAAAATATATAAATGTTTTTGGTTTTATAATGTTCATATCATATATTTTTTTAAATTTTGGGTCAAACCACTGTTTCATAGCTAGTGAAGTAAAAATAGAATCTTTATATCCACTGCCTCGTTAATTGAACTATGAATGAAAATAGGTAGTACTTGTCGTTTTGTTTAAATATAGTTCAATTAAAGTAAAAGATTATAAAAATTTGGCAAAATGGAAGCCTATAAAAATGTATGGAGAACCCTAAACTAAAATTAGAAGAAAAAGAAGTAAAAATGGAAAATAAGGGATTAGGAAGGAAAAAAAAGGGCTATTCAGTTGTCCATAAATATTCCTCAACTAATTATTAAATGGCTATTGGGTTATTAACCATAAAATATAAGAAATAATGATAATACAAATTGAATAAATAGTTATGAAACTTGTAATATGAATATATGTGATATAGATATTGTTCTTAATTTTATAAATTAAAGCCCAAAACAAAACTGGTTTTAATTTTAGCAAAATTTTTAATTATATTGGATTTAATTTTTTGTTATTATATGAAAATTAAGTAATTTTTAAATGGTTATTAAATGTGTAAATTTAAAACCTAACATATTTTTCAAAGTTTATATTCCAGGTTGTAATTTGTGCATTTTCTTTCACTGTAATATTTTATATGTATGTTTTCTATTTTTATTTATTTTTGGATATATTTTTTAATTAATTTTGTCTAAATTTTTGTAAGAATTTGTTGAAACTATAAATTAAGTTATACAGTTTTTACCATTCAAAATTTTCATTTTTTTTGGAGTTGAATTTATTTGTACATTAAAAACACAATTAATTAACTAAAAATTATAATTAAAATATCATACCATAAAAATTTGTGTTGCCAAATTTCTATTAAAAAATAAATATATAAAAGGTTGTGTTACCATATTTCTATTAACAAAAAAAAAAAAATAGAATTAGACTAGATTTTTGTCTTTTCATGAAATTCAATCATCTATCAAGTTAGTTTTATGGGTGAACAATGATGAATTGGGTTTGGCTATAGATGGCTTGCTCTACCTATTGGTGAGTTACTATTGCTAAATTGGTCAGGATTAGTTTTAGGTAATTATTGAACTTTGAAAGATATGAACTAACTGCCACATTTGAACAAGAGCTACATTGTAGATATTCTGACTTAGTTTAAGTATAGTTAAGTTGGAGTAAAAAACAATGAAGACATACATGAATAGACCAACAAAAGTGTTTTTCAACAAAGAGAATTGTGAATGACATCAGAGTTATGTAATATGTATACATTCGAATAAATCGATCCTAAATATAGTTTAAAGACAAGTGGACAAAATTGATCTTAAATAGAACACAACCATGAATCTTACTTACCAAGTTCCTTCCCAATATTATATTTATTTAGATAAATATAAAGATTATGTTTGTTTCTTAAACAACTATGAAAAATGTATTATGACTATTTGTAATGCGGTCAAAATGACAAAGCAATAGTAAATATAAGTTTTTCCTATCTAAATCATACATTTATAAATGATATATATATATATATATATATATATATATATATATATATATATATATAAGTTTTATATTATAATTTTTTAAAGCATTAAATAGATAATTAAGAAAAAATTATATAGAAAAATTAACTTTTAAAATAAAAAATAAATATATTATATTTTTTCAAAATACTCATAATATTGTTAAATAAACAATCCAAATGTTTTTATTATTTATAATCTTATTGAATTCTCCAAACACATAACACACACACATAATACAATACATCAAAATTAATTCAATTATTAATTTTATAAACATTTAAACATTTTATTAAGCATTTAATCATATTCAAAGAAAAGTAACTTTATGTTCTATATAAATTGCACGCTAGTCCCCAAATCCATGACATTAATATGAGTCGAAATGTTCATTGAATTGAATTGAATTGAATTTGTTTGAAAACCATTCAAACATAGTGAATTTCGACTCTCAAACCGAAAATGCGCCCAATGCGATGACCTACCTGTTAACCCATCTTATGAATTCTTACATTCATTCTTATGAGGTTACATTCTATAAGGAGTCTTTCATATTCGTATATTTATTATTTTATTTCACTGTGATATTAAATCTCAATTCACTAAAAATTAAAAAGCCATTTATAAAGTTAACTTTGTAAGCTAAATGTTTTTTTTTAATATTTTTATTTGATTTTTTAACTATGTCAAAACTAAGTTAGAGTAGCTACTCTGCCTTAGTTCAAATGTGGGAGTTGGTTCATACATTTCAAAGATCAGTAATTAAACTAAGAGGTAGGGATGCTAACTATGCGGCTTTGTTTATCACATTGCCATGTTAGCATTTGTGGCGGACAATAATACTTTTCCATAAAAATCAATCATTATTTATCAGGGTGCAATGCAAGTGTTTTGATGCAGGAAAGTCTCTTTCTTCAGTCAGCAGATCAAGAATTGAAGTTTTAATTTTTACAAAATGGAAACTACAATGGGAGCATGGCATTGTTAACAAGAACGCAAACATATATTTAGCAAGCTATTGGATATGGATTGGGATAGTAACACTAATAATACTCCATGCACAGCATAGCATAATAGTTGGAGACACAGACAAAATGACTTAGACTGAGTCATCATGGAAGAAAAATAAAATGACCTATGCGCTGACATCTTTGTCATGGTCTACGCGCATCTTTAGTGATAGTTGTAGTTGTACATGCACATAAAATTCATATTCAAAAGATTGTACGACGGATCTTTAAATTCACAATTTAGCCTTCCCACACAGAACACTAGACCAAGCCATTTCAATATATACTTATGGCATAGTCTAACAAGGCAGAGGAATTGCCAGGTTTCTGTAACCACTCGGAAAAACGTCCAGCTTTGTCCACTGGCAATTCCTCCGCCCTCAACCACCTTTCGCGAGCTCCGCCACCCTCTGCCACCGTTCCACCCACCACCGTGGAACATTAAATCGTCTGACATAATTTTGAGTGCGGGTATTTCAACTCGACTTTTCCCCAAACCAATTCCCATTTCGCTCATTATAATTCGAATTTTCCCCGCGGGCTCTGCAGCTCCCCTAACCAATTCGACTCACCAGCTCTGCAACTCACTTGCTCTATAGCTCACCAACTCACTAGCTCACTTTGAGGGAAAACAATACCCTGCGGTTTGCATCTCACCACCCAAGCGACAGACAGGCAGCAAACCAAGGCGGACATCACCAGGCAACAGACAAGCAGCAAACCAAGGTGGACATCACCAAGGGACAGACAGGTAGATTCATTTTTCCACTCTTCTCACCTTCCCACCGCTAAAACTGGATTTTGTTCATTCCTGGTGAAATTGTCCTTTCTCAATCACAACACGCTCCAACTTCAACCTGTCAAATGCTACTTTGATCATCCGACACTATTTTTACAAATAACAGTGATTAGGAGATGTTTATGACATTAATAAAATTCCCTTTAATTGCTTGTATGAAAGTTTCAAAAGTAGACAAAGCAGACTGAGATACCTTACCTCAACTGAGTGAGTTGTGCAAAGCCTGTAGACATGCACAGGTTTGGTTTGCCCAATCCTATGGCATCGATCCATAGCTTGCAAATCCATTTGTGGATTCTGTAAATATGCCAACAACCAATATATCAAACATTTGCAAAAGCATGAAGGCTTTACAATGGGACTGCAAAATTACAAAACATGGCTCATAAAAAATAGGTTCCATGTTATGCACAAAATTAACGCTGATGCAAACCAAATCATGTCCAAGTATACAAATTTTTTTAGACAAAGCCTGTGTTGATGCAATGGCATAAAAATAATTTTCTTACCCAGTCACTGTCATAAATGATGCAAGTATCTGCAGCAGTAAGATTAATCCCAAGTCCACCAGCACGTGTGCTTAGCAAAAGGACATGAAGTTTACTATTTGGATCATTAAAATCTTTGATCTGAATCAAGTGCCATGCAGAATGGGTAAATAAACCAACACATAAATTCATTAAAAAGTAAAACTAGCCAGGTAAAAAAAAGTATTAAAGCTCTCTACTCTCTTGGGAATTAAGCCTAGTTCTTCCAACAACCAGAAGCCTAGTTCCAAAAACTGCTTCTTTGGGTAATTTTGTTATTTGACATAATTTTAATTGACCAAGACAAAATCAAACTCATTTGAGTTTATGACATCAAAATCAAACAAATGATCGTGCAATAAAGCACAGAGAAGGCTTGAGAGCAACCTGTCTTTTCCTATCATCCAATTTAACAGACCCATCAATGTGGCACATATTACGTTCGCTCTCACTCAAGTAGTAGTCCAATAGGTCCAACACTCTTGTCCATTGCGAAAATATCAGAACTTGTCATCATCCTCCAATCTTTCAAATCAAGATTGCATGTGGTTAAGGTTTCAGAATGAATACCATAGCAAACAAAACCCAATCATATCAATTATTGTGCTTTTCTCATATCTCCTGAGATCCTTGGCTCAAACCTTATGATTCTGAGCTCTTAAATGTTTTAGAAGCCTGTCTAGAAGCTGAAATTTACCACATTGTTCCATCAATTTCTCTACTGGAGGATAGAGATCTGAAATAAATATAAATTCCAATCAGATGATATAAACCACAAGTCTTTTCATGTTGCATAATGAATGTAATCAATCAACTAAGAAAACGACAGGAAATGCCCTCAAAACCAAGGAGACATGACAGAGGAATACAAGATATCTCAAACTGTGACTGCAAAAGATCTAGATGGTTGAAATTCTTGCGTAGTTGAATCATCAGATTGTCCAGACTGTTTTTCACTACTCTACCTGTAGTCATGAAAATCCATCTGGTTGACTTTTGTACTTGCTAAAATAGTAGTTAAGTTTTATGCATTGTGCATCAAAACTCTACTGTGTTAGGGGAGCTGCAGAGCAACCAACATCAAGTGATGAGATATCTTTATGTATCAAACATGTTAAGGAATAACACAATGATGGATTGAGTGTTCATATGCATTAATAGTGAGATACAAGCGAAGCATAGGGATTAAATTTGAAAAATATCAAATGGATACTTACTCATAATCCTCATTCTAAATTATAGCACTTTTATTCTGATTTTGTTATTTTAAAAAATGATAGAAATTGACCTCACTTGCCACAGTGAAAGACAAAAGACACAAACTTAAGCTTGAGCTTGAGATAGAAAAAAGAAACAGTGCATACATTAACTCAAGCTTAAGTTTGTCTATTGTCCTTCACTGTGCCAAGTGAGGTCAATTTCTATCGTTTTTGAAAATAACAAAATCAGAATAAAAATGCTACAAATCAAAATGAGGATGATGAGTAAGTATCATTTGATATTTTTCAAATTTAATCCCTATGCTTTGCTTGTATCTCACTATTAATGCATATGAACACTCAATCAATTATTGTATTATTCTTTAACATGTTTGATACATAAAGATACCTCATCACTTGATGTTGGTTGCTCTACCACATAATCATCTTAGTGTAATATATCTTTGTGCTTTGTGTCACGTGATGGGTTGACCTAAGATTTGATTGCACCACTGTGATGACTCAATTGCTTCTTTGATGCACCAGATGGATGGATCACCTTATTGGAGTCTTTTTCTACCTGTCCATGTGCTTCAATCAACTTCACTACTTCAAAAGCTTTACTAACCTTGGATTCTACTACAGATTAATAGATGACCTACATAAATTGTCAATTTCTACAATACTTGCATATTAGCCTAATTTTACAAAGAAAAACATATAAAACGTAGAATAACAGAATTATTACCTTTGTAGAACCTTCTTTAGTTCATATGGAAGATTTCATGTGAAATATGACAAAATGATGTAGGAAAGATGATTATGAGGGTTTCTACAAGGTAAAAGAGATCAGACTAATGTAGAAAAATGACAAAATGTTACTAATTATGGGCCCATCATTCCCCATACTTAATTTAGTGCATGTCCTCATGCAATTTGACAAAATTGCAATTTTTTTTGTCAACTTCCTGATTTAGAGTATGGTTTCAGATGGTTAGATGACAATGTCCAGGTTGTTTTGGGTGCCCTTATTTTTCATGGCAACAAACCATCTAGGCTTCCTCACTAGTATATTTTCGTTCATAATTTTGATCTTTAAGTGTAGTTCCCTCCTATATTTCTTGAGTTTGGAATTTTTATGCTACCAGTGATACATCCTTTTGAGAATCTTGTGGTTTTTCTCTTTGAGCATTTCATTCTCTCTTTTGATATGTCTCTCTAAAACATCTAGTTCTGTTACCTCTTATTTTGATGCTTTGATGATATCCTTTTCCATAGGAATGTCTAAAGGAAAGTCACACTACTCAAAATAATGTTCAGGAATATGAGAATAATCTTGTACCTTTTCATTATGTGCCTCTTGTTCCACGGAATTGATTTATTCATAGACCTATTGTTGAATTTTATCTCATCCTAGCTTTGTTGGTGACAATTAAGGCTTTCTTGCTTCTAAGTTTTCCATTATTTTAGGTGAAACAAGGTTATTCTCATTACCTTGTTTTTTCATGCTTCTTGTTACCCTTATGTATTTATTTTTATTTTATTTTTTAAATATTTTAATCCCATAAAATTTTTACTTTTAATACCTTTCTTGTCAATAACATTTCTAATGACAATGTTATGTTTTGTTTGTTTTAGAGTCGTGTCTTTTGCTCTTGTCAATTTCCTTCTTGTTTTTTTAATTGTCTTCTTCTATGTCTTAATTTGTAATTTAGGTCTTATGAGCCTTTCCTTTTACTTGATTCAATTTTGATGACTCTCCTTGTTCAACAAACTTAGGAACTGGGGTTTCATTATTCTCAGGGATCTCTTCAAATTCTGGTACTAAATTCTCCATATGATCCTCTAGATCTATATATGTGATTTCCTCTATTTCTTGTATTGATGCTTCCATGAATTTTGAATTTATTTCTGTAATAAATAGGGTGCAATTGAGTTTTCTTGCCAAATGTCTGACGAAATGCCTGAGCAAGACTTGGTTTCTTGGAATTCAATCATTGCAGGATATGCAAACACTGGGGATGGGGAGAAGGCACTTAGTTATTTTGTCCGAATGCTGAGGGCAAGGATGAGGCTGGACCGGATCACTTTCACTAGTGCTCTTGGTGTTTGCGTTGGTATTGAAGATAGAGGAGGTAAGCAGGTACATGCCCATATTGTTAGAACTGGATTTGAGTCTTGTATATTTGTGGGGAGTGCCCTTCTTGCATGTATGCGAAGTGTGGAAGTATGGAGGAAGCAAATAGAGTGTTTGACAATATGCCAGAAAGGAATGTGGTGTCGTGGACTGCCATGATTTTGGGGTGTGCCTAGAATGGTCATGGTGAGGAGTCCCTAAGGTACAAAGATTAATTAACTGGCGAGGTCATGTTTGTGGGAATAGGTTTCAAAACACATTGTAAACAAACTGATTTTCAAGTCTGAAATACCTATTGGAAATAAAAATTATTGAACTTTAATATCAAAACCTAAACAATTCACTTGGTAGCCATCTACAGGAATATAACCAGTAAGGAATGTGCCATCATCTCTAACATTTTCAGCCTTTTCTCGCCTCTAAGACAGAAGTCAAGGACACCACTATTCAATATATTTTGAGATCTGTCTTGATTAGATTTTAATGAAAAATGGTATTGTTGTGGATCAACAGAAAGAAAAAGGAATTTTTTTTAAGATTTGCACATGTTTCATGTATATATGGAAGCACACTAGTGGAATGGATTTAATAAGATGAAATTGTGTTGTTCCTAAATGAAGACAGTGAAAGCTTGAGTTGATGATTTTGTACTTTATAGAAACAGTAAGAAAAGGTAATGGAAAAGAATATGTATAGAGTTGTAAATAGCCTTCTATTGTCTTTAAAAGATGCCTGGTTTATCCTTTGGGGAGATTTTGTCATTAAAGAAAATTCTACGCTGGATTGTAACATAAGGGCAAGAAGCCTACCCTTTTATTTGTTTACTTTCAGCAACACCAATTGGCAACTATGATGAGAGATTGCGTCCGTCGGTCTTATGTTAGATTTGTGAAAAAATTATCTGCTTTTTTGAATTATATATGATTGGAAAACATGTTGAGTATTAGGAAATAGATAATTGTCTACTTGTTTAACATGAATTTATTGCTATCTTACTTTTCAGGTTTTTGAAGTGTAAAAAATGGTGCAAAAGTGGTGTTTATGCATTGAAGTGTCCTACTTTCCGAATCTAGGTCGAGCAACTATTAAATTTGTCCTTTACAATATGGCAACAAATCATTTATTTCATGGAAAGAGAGAAGTGCCTGGAATGAAGACAAACAATGAGGCATATTACTTTGCCCTTGTTGAAGGGCTAAAAGAGGCAAACCAAAATGATGTCAATGATATTGAAGTCTTCACCAACTCGGAGTTGATATATAATCAGATGAAAGGCATCTATCGGGTTCATAAGGACAATTTAAAACCTCTTCATAAGGAAGCGATAAATTAGAGTTGTCAATTTCAAAATTTTACCATCAATCGCTCTGCAGATACTGAAAAGATTTCCACTGATATATTGTCCAGAGCATTTTTAACCACATATGTAGATGTCAAATATGACATAGGATCACCATCCACTACAACAGAAATCATTGATCACCATCAATATAGATCCCCATTGTGCGAATGGGTTGTTGTTATCATTTTTCTGGGGTCTATCATAGCATGGTTCTTTCACTAAATAAGAACCTGTCAATGTTTTATTTTCCCCAACATGCAATGATTACGGTTTTTTGTATGGGAGAGAAATTTATGAACAGATGTAATATATTCCATGTACATGGACAAATATATTTTGAGAAAAGTAACTGGTTCATGGTTTTGTGATTATCATTAATACATTATGGTGTTGTTTGATCCTTCCAAACACCTTCTCAGATCCTTGTTTCTGGAGAGATATTGATATGCTATGTGATTCGTTTGTTGGTTGTTGACTAGTGATGAAAGGTTTGTTTACTATGTTTATAAGGAATTTATTCTTAATAACACTATTATTTCTCAATCACCCAGTCACTCTTCCGATCTCCACCTTGGATTTCATCCCAATAGTTTTCCCTGATCACAACTCTATTTTGGCTTGACTTCTCTGTATTTTAGATCTTGTGCTTGTGGATTTATCATGATAGTAAGGACCTAGTCTTTTTAAATCAAAGAAAATCTTGCTCATGCTCAGTGTGTCATAAGTAAGGAAATGTCAATATTTCTCCAAGAAATCACATCCATCATGATGGTCTAACAAGGCTGGTAAGCTGCATTTTGGGACTTCGTCATCTTTATATGTTTTAAAAAAAGTTTCATCTATTGAGCAATTTATATGATTCCAAGTCGGTAGGCATGATCAATTCAAGTTTTACATACAAGTGGCTTTTCTAGCCCATGAATAATATCCCTGTCAATGCATTTGGTCATCGACCATGCAGACAAGTCTGTGCAACTTTTGCAAACAAAAATCCAGAAAAGTTTCAAATAGGGAATTTCAATTCCAAGCCTTTAAGGATTTTCGTTGTACAGATGGTCCTCATTTTTTGGAAATTTAGTGGGCTTGCTAAGTGAATTCTTCAAGAAAGTTTTAGATTTCAAAAACATTAGTTTGTTCTAATTTTTGATCTATCCTCTCTTTAGTTACTAGCAAACATATAAATTTATTTGGACAAAGGAACAACAGTAACCACACGTAATAGCCCCCGAGGCGTAGACCAGTTAATGACAGGGTGTTTGTTAAAACTTAAGGCACACCTTGTGTAAAAGGTCCCAGGTTCAAACCCCAACTTAGTTGTGTTCACAAAAGGGGCATATGTGGAAACCTAGAGGTTATAGTGGCAATGATTAGAATTGATCCTGAGCCATGCGAGTACAAAATGGGCCTAATTGCCAATTCGTCTAGTCAAACATTTAAAAAATTAAACCAAATTAAAAACTTTAAAACAATAAGTGCATATGATGAATTTTGAACCACCTTCCATACAGGAATACAAACTAAGCATGCAAACAAAAGAGTATTGTTGAAGCAAACCAAGTTCACCATGCTAAGATATTCAAAATTCAAGTATTAACAAGATGTGTAGAAATTGAAAACTTCTATTTAACATGATAGAAAAGGCTTAGAAAAATTTCCTCATTTTTTGCAAGAGGTTTTTAACCCTGGTATGATACATAAAAGCTTGCCATGTTGACCTAGGTTGTCATTGATGTCAATATGGCAATATTCTGGATACTAGAGGATGACATGAAGCCAAGGGGATGCAGAGCAGATTCATGAAGAGACAGGAGCAAAGGCCATCAAGATAGCCGAGCCATATATATATATATATATATATATATATATATATATGTGGAAACAGACATATATGCAACAAGGTCTTTGAAAGACATTGCCAAGCCAGAGGAGAAGATGGAGCAAGACGAGCCAAGAGGAGCCAAGAGGAGCAATATATATATAGAGCCATCGGTATATGCCAAAGAGGAGGAGCAGATGGAGATGAGAGGAGCACACAGAGCCATCGGAGGAGCTACAGGAGCAAGAGGAGCTCAGGAGGAGCAGATGGAGATGAGAGGAGCGCACAGAGTCATCAGAGGAGCCATCAGAGGAGCACATAGAGCAGAACTCATATAGATAAGTTATCGGGCTTTCGGAGGAGCTACAGGCGCAAGAGGAGCCATCGAAGGAGCTATCGGCGCATATTTGAGCAAGAGGAGCCATTAGAGGAGCTACAAGAGCTATCGGAGCAAACAAGAGCCAAGAGGAGCAGACTAAGCAAGAGGAACCAAATCGGAGGAGCCACATATATCAGAGCAAGAGGAGCTATCGGAGCCATACTTATAGACCATACATATATGCCAAAGAGGAGGAGCAATGGAGCAGACAGAGTTAGCGGAGCAAACAGAGCAAATGGAACAGAGCATATATATATACCATATATATGCCAAAGAAACCAAATATTGCATCGGAGGAGAGGCCTTAGAACAGCCGAAGTGAAAGCTCCGAATTAATGGAGCCAAAATATTATGAACCCAGTATAAAGTAGATCGGGTCCGGAAAGGGCCTTCAGCAGTGCAAAGTTCCAACCATCCAGAGCCGAAACAATATTAAAGGGAGTTTAATGAGCCATCGGGTCCGCACCTCGTCGGAGGTCATGCCCTGCCAAAAGGAGAAATCGCCGAAAAAGACCCGGACCCGAAATCGTTATAGAAGGATTCGGAAAGGGCCATTGGGTCCGTCGGATCGGAAGAAAGGAGGGGAGACTATTGTTATAGTGCCGATATCCGGACCCGCCGAAATATATATATAACGCTGCATATAACCTTTCGGGTCCAAAAGGAACCCTCGGCATGGAGAAGTGGCGAGCTCCAATATCCGGAGCCGAAATATTATATATATCAGCTGAAGGAGGCATCGGGTCCGCATTGTTAGAGCCATCCATATTACATCGCCGACAGAACTCGCCGATATACATCGGACCCGAACTCTTTATAGACTGGGATGCTAAAAGATATCGGGTCCGTGAGGGCATCAGAGATCGAAGTTAACGGGCTGGTTGTGTTTGCCGAAATCCGGACCCGCCGATAATTACAAAGGTGGGAGCATAATAATTGAGATCCGGCATTTGGATGGTAGTGTGGGTCTTATAATGTTTTCCATGTATGAATATATGAGGCGATATGGCCGCGCGGTTATATATATATATATATTAAAGCGCTCGGTGATGGTTGACTAAAGGCTCGGCTGGTGGCTTCTGATGGTTGATTTAAAGCTTGGCTGGTGGCTTCTGATGGTTGATTAAAGCGCTCGGTGATGGTTGATTAAAGGCTCGGTTGGTGGCTGTGATTATAAAGCACTGATAAAAGGTGGCTGTGATTCAAAGTAAGTCCATGGTTAAGAGGTGTATAGCCTCAATACGCGTGGCTGTTCGTTAAATTAATCAGTGCCCATATATGCCTGCTATCATGAGGAAAACAACAACACTGTTACAAGCTTATGAAAATGGTCCTCTATGTTGACTCAGTGCTTGCCATTGATTCAACGCATCATGCTAGCATTGGAACACTTGTATAAACAGAAGAAGCAAAGGAATGGGAAGCTGAAGTGCCAAGCGATCAAGTGAGTCAGAGGAAACGATAGCCACTGAGGAGGAAGCCAAAGAGCCAGCAAGAAAGAGGAAACGAATGGACAGAGGCATGGGTGCATAAAAACAGCAAAAGCAGAGAACGATGTGAGGCTGTTGGTGTTATGAAGAACGGGCTCGGTTGTTGAAGGCTGTTGAACGCTGTGGAAATAAGCTGGAGGAGACAGAGGTAGCGAGAGGATCCAACAGAATAGAAAGAGGGCCGCAGGGCTAACAAGACAACAGACAGTCGAAGGGGAGAAGCAGCGAGCAGAAAACATAAACTAGAGCAAGAAGTTGTTCTTTATGCAGAGCTTAGTGCAGCTAACAGTAGACTGACTAGAGCTGTGTGAAGACATTATCAGAGAGCATGAAGGCTATTGGAGACTATGTGTGGGCAGTGTGCAGAGCTGTGAAGACTCATCCATAAGAAGACATGGTTGTCATTGATACTGTAGTTTGGAGACTACAGTGAAGCTGTAAATAGACAGAACTTAGCAGAGAAGAGTTCTGAGAGCAGAAGGATTGGAGTCCTTGGGGTTGGAGCCTTAAAAGTGAGAAGGATAGGAGTCCTTGAGGCTGGTGTCTCAGAAGCAAGAAAGATTGGGGCTGGTGCCTCAGAAGTATGGAAGGATTGAAGTCCTAGGGAGTTGGTGCTCCTAAGTCCAAGATTGGTGTCTTGGAAAAATAGAGTTGGTGCTCTGGAGGTTGGAGCCTCACCAAAGTCCAAGTTGGAGCTTGGCAACTGATTGTAACCATCTATATATTGTATCTATTTTACTGCACAGTTTATATTAATAAAAGCATTTATTCCTGCTGTTCATCTTGTGTTCTGAATATATATGTTTTAATTGGTAAAACAATAGTGGGAAAAAGAAATACTGATTCACCCCCCCTCTCAGTATTTCCAACAATTGGTATCAGAGCCAGTTCCTTCATTCAAAGCTTAATAGCTTGAAGGTCGACATTTAGAACACAAATGGCAAGGTCAAGAAAAAATGTCTCCAATCCTCATAAGGATGTGTCTCCCTCTACTACTAAAATAGAAGACAATCAATTTGATGAGGCTCCAAGGCTCAATGGGAACTTTAATATATGGGAAGCAAGAATGAGGAATTTCCTACAGACTCAAGGCATTGAAATCTGGAAATCAGTGATTGCTGATAGCAAGATGGATGATGAATCCAAGGAGTACAATGCAAAAGCAATGAAGGCAATCTTGAATGGGCTACCTGATTCTGTAAAGAACAATCTAGGAAAATGTTCATCAGCAAAGGGAATTTGGGACAAACTTCATGACCTTCACTCAAAAGGAGCACTGACCATGACCATCAATCAAGAAGGAGATCCTGAACCCGTCATAGAAGCTGAAAATGAGAATGATGAAATCAAGGCTAAAACAGACTTAGAAGATGAAGAGAATGAAAAGGATTTTGTAGAAGAACTCCTCGCTAAACTTATGATTTCCATGGAAGAAATTAACAATTTTAAAGAGGAAAATGAGGAACTTAAGAAGAGAGCACTAGTTGGTAACCAAGATCAAACGAGGAAGAAATTTGACCTCATCAAGCTTCAAGTACAAGAAAGGGATGAAGAGCTTGCCAAGCTTAAGAAGGAATATCATCAAAGCAAAAGAAAGCATCATGAAGAAGTCATATCCATGACAAATCAATTGGATAAAGCAAAGAAGCAGGAAGATATCTTGTCAAGCGAACTTGAACAAAGGCACAAGAGATTGAACAAACTTGAAGAAGAGATTGGTCAGTACAAGGTAGAGGTCTCCTCCCTTAAGTCTCAACTAAAAGAAGCCAGGAAGAGCAGTCAAGCAAAGAATGAAGAAATCTTCAAAGTAAAGTCAGATATCATCTCCCTTAAAATAGAAGCAGATGAAGCTACTCGTATCAAGGAAGAAACTGAGGAAAAACTTGCTAAGAAGAATAATGAGTGTGAAATATTGGAAGAAGAGATTATCTTCCTCAGAACAAAAGTTGAAAGGATGAACAAAACCTTGAAGAGCTCTCAAGCCTTGGATGACATGCTCAGCTATCACAGATGTCCATCTGATAAATCAGGTCTTGGATATTTAGGTGAATCCTCAAACAAGAATGAACATGCTTTAAACAAAAGAGATGTGAAGAAGCCAGAAAGAAATGGTGATGCTCCCAGCTCCAGCAAAGGCAAGGAGAAAAATCAAGGCTACAATAGAACAAATCCTGCTCCAAGAAGAAATCCTGCTCCAAGAAGAAAACCCGCTCCAAGAAGAAATATAGATGATGACAAAGATGCGAGAGGCAATGGTTATCATCAAAGGATCTCAAGGCAGCAAGGCTTCAGAAGTACATCAAAGAAACCTCCATCTCCCAAGTACCAAAGTTCATTTTTTGGTTATTGTTATTCCTGTTCAAACTTTGGTCATATGGAAAAAGACTGTAAAGTATATCATAAAGATAGATGTTGTGGTCCCCAACCATCTCATAGAGATAGATGTTATAGCCTCCGACAACCTCCAAGAAACAATTTTGCAAGAAGAAACCATGAATTCTTATTCATGTACAATGTAGAATGCCTCAAGTGTCATAACATTGGTCATATGGCACGAGATTGTAACTTAACATGGGCTCTTACACAAGCTAGAACCATGCAAAAGAAGAAAGTTACCCAAGTATGGAGAAGGAAGGAAATACAGTCCGAAAGTCCCTTGAGCTCTCCAGCCAATCTAAGCATTTTATGAGAAGACTCTGCCAAAAGGAGATGATGCATACAGTTAGGGGGAGCTTGTAATTCTTGATCACTATTGTTGAAGCTATTAGTGAAAGGATCCTTATGAAATCCTTGTTGAGCTATATTAGCAATCATTCTTTGATGAATATCATTTCTCAAGAATACTCCATTGAAGAACATGATTCTGTAATAGGACAAATAATTATGGTGCTGATATTACAGATGCTGAATGTATTGACTCATGAATTTAAATGTGAGAACAGATAAATTCTGGACACTGGTAGAGGCAGCCTTCAAACAAATAGATACATCTGGAATGGAGTTTGAAGTAAGAGCAGCTAGCAGCCTATATCAAAACTGAAGCATTGCATGAAGACGTAAATCAACAGAATAAATTTAAAGGACAGTCAACGATTGGATATCTGAATTTGCAGAGATATGTACAAGAACACAAGGAAGAGATGGCTCATAGGAAGGAGAATGTGGTGCAGTCAAGCATAACTTAAGCTGATAAAGATCACTTAAGAAATATAGCAACAATAGGGCACAACCCCTCACATTTTTGTTCAAATGCAATGATGATTGAATACTAGATGGCAGTAACTTAAGAGGAAGCACAAAGACACAAATAAACTCAGATCTGAAGAAAGGCAATCTCAGTAGCATCTTTCTCTTGATTCGGACTATGAAGGCCTCTCAATGTTACCTGTGGAGACAACAATATGGATTGAAGCACAAAAGCTTGGACTTGAACACTTGGTGTATGGCCATTTTGCAATCTAAATGAAAGCATTAAAGTAGAGCATCCTTAAGCATTGTTGAAGCCATGATAAAGCAGCTCTGATACATGAAGATGATAAAGCATCAATCTGTCTATCTTGAAGAAGAAGAGCACTATGACAGGGGGAGTCACAGACCCATGAAGATCTACCATTCATGAAGAACAGAAGCAGTTTGATAGGGGGAGTCCCAGAGCACTCCTTTGCCATTGATGTCAAAGGGGGAGAGAAGAAGAATATTGCCAACAATAACAAAGGGGGAGATTGTTGACCTAGGTTGTCATTGATGTCAATATGGCAATATTCTGGATACTAGAGGATGACATGAAGCCAAGGGGATGCAGAGCAAATTCATGAAGAGACAGGAGCAAAGGCCATCAAGATAGCCGAGCCATATATATATATATCTATATATATATATATATATATATATATATATATATATATATATATATATATATATATCTATATATATATATATATATATATATATATCTATATATATATATATATATATATATATATATATATATATATATATATATATGTGGAAACAGACATATATGCAACAAGGTCTTTGAAAGACACTGACAAGCCAGAGGAGAAGATGGAGCAAGAGGAGCCAAGAGGAGCCAAGAGGAGCAATAGATATATAGAGCCATCGGTATATGCCAAAGAGGAGGAGTAGATGGAGATGAGAGGAGCACACAGAGCCATCGGAGGAGCTACAGGAGCAAGAGGAGCTCAGGAGGAGTAGATGGAGATGAGAGGAGCGCACAGAGTCATCAGAGGAGCCATCAGAGGAGCACACAGAGCAGAACTCATATAGATAAGTTATCGGGCTTTCGGAGGAGATACAGGCACAAGAGGAGCCATCGAAGGAGCTAGCGGCGCATATCAGAGCAAGAGGAGCCATTAGAGGAGCTACAAGAGCTATCGGAGCAAACAAGAGCCAAGAGGAGCAGACTAAGCAAGAGGAACCAAATCGGAGGAGCCACATATATCAGAGCAAGAGGAGCTATCAGAGCCATACTTATAGACCATACATATATGCTAAAGAGGAGGAGCAATGGAGCAGACAGAGTTAGCGGAGCAAACAGAGCCAATGGAACAGAGCATATATATATACCATATATATGCCAAAGAAACCAAATATTGCATCGGAGGAGAGGCCTTAGAACAGCCGAAGTGAAAGCTCCGAATTAACGGAGCCGAAATATTATGAACCCAGTATAAAGTAGATTGGGTCCGGAAAGGGCCTTCAGCAGTGCAAAGTTCCGACCATCCAGAGCCGAAACAATATTAAAGGGAGTTTAATGAGCCATCGGGTCCGCACCTCGTTGGAGGTCATGCCCTGCCAAAAGGAGAAATCGCCGAAAAAGACCCGGACCCGAAATCGTTATAGAAGGATTCGGAAAGGGCCATCGGGTCCGTCGGATCAGAAGAAAGGAGGGGAGACTATTTTTATAGTGCCGATATCCGGACCCGCCGAAATATATACATAACGCTGCATATAACCTTTTGGGTCCGAAAGGAACCCTCGGCATGGAGAAGTGGCGAGCTCCGATATCCGGAGCCGAAATATTATATATATCAGCTGAAGGAGGCATCGGGTCCGCATTGTTAGAGCCATCCATATTACATCGCCGACAGAACTCGCCGATATACATCGGACCCAAACTCTTTATAGACTGGGATGCTAAAAGATATCGGGTTCGTGAAGGCATCGGAGATCGGAGTTAACGGGCTGGTTATGTTTGCCGAAATCCGGACCCGCCGATAATTACAAAGGTGGGAGTATAATAATTGAGATCCGGCATTTGGATGGTAGTGTGGGTCTTATAATGTTTTCCATGTATGAATATATGAGGCGATATGGCCGCGTGGTTATATATATATATATATATATATATATATATATATATATATATCTATATCTATATATATATATATATATATATATATATATATATATATATATATATATATATATATATATATATATATATATATATATATATATATATATATATATATATATATTAAAGCGATCGGTGATGGTTGACTAAAGGCTCGGCTGGTGGCTTCCGATGGTTGATTTAAAGCTTGGCTGGTGGCTTCTGATGGTTGATTAAAGCGCTCGGTGATGGTTGATTAAAGGCTCGGTTGGTGGCTGTGATTATAAAGCACTGATAAAAGGTGGCTGTGATTCAAAGTAAGTCCATGGTTAAGAGGTGTATAGCCTCAATACGCGTGGCTGTTCATTAAATTAATCAGTGCCCGTATATGCCTGCTATCATGAGGAAAACAACAACACTGTTACAAGATTATGAAAATGGTCCTCTATGTTGACTCAGTGCTTGCCATTGATTCAACGCGTCATGCTAGCATTGGAACACTTGTATAAACAGAAGAAGCAAAGGAATGGGAAGCTGAAGTGCCAAGCGATCAAGTGAGTCAGAGGAAACGATAGCCACTGAGGAGGAAGCCAAAGAGCCAGCGAGAAAGAGGAAACGAATGGACAGAGGCATGGGTGCATAAAAACAGCAAAAGCAGAGAACGATGTGAGGCTGTTGGTGTTATGAAGAACGGGCTCGGTTGTTGAAGGCTGTTGAACGCTGTGGAAATAAGCTGGAGGAGACAGAGGCAGCGAGAGGATCCAGCAGAACAGAAAGAGGGCCGCAGGGCTAACAAGACAACAGACAGTCGAAGGGGAGAAGCAGCGAGCAGAAAACATAAACTAGAGCAAGAAGTTGTTCTTTATGCAGAGCTTAGTGCAGCTAACAGTAGACTGACTAGAGCTGTGTGAAGACATTATCAGAGAGCATAAAGGCTATTGGATACTATGCGTGGGCAGTGTGCAGAGCTGTGAAGACTCATCCATAAGAAGACATGGTTGTCATTGATACTGTAGTTTGGCGACTACAGTGAAGCTGTAAATAGACAGAACTTAGCAGAGAAGAGTTCTGAGAGCAGAAGGATTGGAGTCCTTGGGGTTGGAGCCTTAAAAGTGAGAAGGATAGGAGTCCTTGAGGCTGGTGTCTCAGAAGCAAGAAAGATTGGGGCTGGTGCCTCAGAAGTATGGAAGGATTGAAGTCCTAGGGAGTTGGTGCTCCTAAGTCCAAGATTGGTGTCTTGGAAAAATAGAGTTGGTGCTCTGGAGGTTGGAGCCTCACCAAAGTCCAAGTTGGAGCTTGGCAACTGATTGTAACCATCTATATATTGTATCTATTTTACTGCACAGTTTATATTAATAAAAGCATTTATTCCTGCTGTTCATCTTGTGTTCTAAATATATATGTTTTAATTGGTAAAACAATAGTGGGAAAAAGAAATACTGATTCACCCCCCCTCTCAGTATTTCCAACATGCCATAAATGTTCCAAGTTACATGTAAGAAGTGAACATTCCTGTATATCAACTGAAAGCAAAGGCAATCCAAAGAGTAATTATAGATAAACTAACTTGTGTAACCTTTCTATAGATTTTATCTTATTCGTGCAATCCAATAAGAAGAATAAGAATCAGATTTAGATTGAACAAAGTTATCATTATTTCATTAACAATCTAATAGAGAAATGAAGAAGCGATAATACAAAATCCTCATTTGTTTATAATATTTCCAAAAGCTTATATCTACCTTGGAATTTATCGCATTCCTAAGTGATCTACATATTTCTATTAACAATATTAGGGTTTAGGGGATAAACTAGTAACTTTCGAAACAATCATAGGAATAATGATTTTGAAAAACAGAAGAAAACACATTTTTTTATCATCCCTTGGTAGCAAATGTGTACAACTTCCACCATTTTTATGCTCCATATATCCTCATTATGTTTACATTATTGAAAAAACCTTTAATTTGTATTCACTGTGCTGTGTGATTGGATTTTGTCTAGTCTATATAGCACCAATTAAATATGGCTTATTTGCATTCTACAAAATTAGGCTTGCAGCATCTATTCATAGAGTAATCATTTTTAACTAGGCAAGAGTTCAAAGCTCCTAAACCTGACAGCATGTGTAAAGAAGAGACTTATAAAATACTATATCATTCAAGCAATGAATTATGAACTGAAGAATAGCTAAAGGCCTATAAATCATCTAATTAGCAACATCGATATCAATTTAAAGACTGTATACAACATGGATAGAGAATTTTGAGCTGGTACAAGCTATTTTGCATTAGTCTTGAGAAGATTTCCCTTACCACCAACACCTGCCATGCACAGAGTTCGAATATATTTTCAAATTAATTTTATAGTTCAAACATTATTACCATGTTGTATCAAATTTTATTCCATCAAGTTACAGACTTCTCATCAAGGGAAAAAACAACAATTTGAAAAATAATTTAAATTTTACAGAGACTAATTCAAATTGTAGTTCAGAATCCTCTCTCTTTCCATCTTCAGTGGAAGTTTGACACATAGAGACCCAAAATGAGACCCAAAATGTTACCCACTTTCTAGCATACATTGACAATCACTAGACCAAACAAGTTTTGTAAAAATTACACAAGCAAAATTCTGCTCCTTAACCTTGCATTGATTGCTAATCCCACTACCTTAGATCAAATTGCCACTTGCCATCAAAGATAAGTGGGTAGTTAATGGTAAATCGACAAGGGATACAATCCATTTTTGCATAGGGACGGATTCATGGAAGTCTTACCCAGATAAGTGCCAGACTGACAGCATACCTTAACAATCATTAAAGAACGCAACTTTTGCAAGAATCACACATAAGCTAAATTGATTCTGTTCCATCAGCTTGTGTCTGCTACCAATTCCGCTACCTCATATCAACTTCCCATCAAAGCTCAGTTGGGTGCTAAATGGTAAATCAGCAACAAATAGGAGCCATTTGTTGCATAGGGACAGAATCATGGATTGTAATCGAACATAATTGTTTGTTGTTGACTAAAATTAAAAGTTTCAAAACCATTGGTCATAATAGAACACACAGTATGCACGATATCCTATGTTCCACCAAGTTTCCAGGGCAGCAGAGTGCATGAGTGGAGAAACACACATGGGGGACATGTGGGAAACCCCAAATTTTAGGGAAATTCATGGGGGATGGGGAGGCATCGGGGCCCCTAACATATGATAAAATCTCAACAACAACAATTCAACCCATGAAAATTCATCAATGCACAATCAAGTGGAAATGCTACAATCCAAAATCTAGAAAACTGTTAAGTCCACTGAAATATGAATGGGATATGAAATTTTACTTTCTCCATATGAAGTCCAGTGAGATTGGCACCTCTCAAACATCTTGAAATAATTAATATTACCATTAATTACCAAGGTCACAAACTCCTCAAAAGTCAATCCCCAATCTTTGTCCTGTCTTATCAGGTCAGGAATCATTTCCCATGTGTTTCCCCTTATATTTTTTCTGTGGATGGGGGGGTGTAGCTGGGCAAAGCATCTGCCACACTCAGGAATCATTTCCCTGAGCTTTCCCAAAGGTGGGACATACAGCCCCTAAAGTATGGGAAACACACTAGGTGGCACATCCCCATGGAACACTGACAATATCTAAACCAAACCCACTAACTAATGAATTTGATTAATATCTTCGTCCATCAATCCATTCAAAATTGGATTTTAAAATATAATGCCAAGTTGAATTGTCATCACCGCTAGCAAATACCAACCTTTACCATCTTTGTTTGTCATATATCACTTTCCAGTCATTTGACATGTGGGATGATCCTTGAATACTGGGTGTTTACCACTAGTTGCTCTCTTCTATCAATAATGAAATGTAAAACTATGCAAATTGCTGAATTGCAGAGCATCCTCACATAATTTATACACATACTAGCCATGGCCACAAAACTCCTTCCATAGTTCCCCCCTTTAATCACACCCTCAATCTCCTAGTCATTATACAAGTGTGCTGCACAATAATTGTCCTAATCAAATTCATGCCCAGATACCTATTTCATACTACTCTATGCAATCACTTGAACTCTAATTTATGCCATTGGTGTTCCCAGCTATAACAGTAAAATGATTGAAGTTATGTGCCATCAAAAGCTCACCACATAGGATTTATTGTTTTTCAACATCAATCATGATGCAAGGAGTACCTGAATGGTGGATGGTGATATACCCTCAGGTATTTCATGTACAAAGATCATGTAAACAAGCTCCTATGATCCACCGATGTAATTAATTGTAGTCGGCTTCTTGCAGGAGATAAGTCAAAGGCAACACTATGATAAACAAAGCCCCAACATTCACACATTTAGTTATGGAAATTGTCAAATAGTTTGATTGGTATATGTGAAAGTCACTGTAAATATAGCATGAACATTTTATGTCTACTCCATATACCCATCTTTCCTACCTTTAAAAATAAATATATTTGATGCAATTGTTTTCCAAATCTAAACCAAACTAAATATAATAGAATTCTAGATATTCCCATGTACAATAGAAGAAAACAAAAAGTTGATTTAGGATTGATAACAAGAGCCATAAAGCAAAGACAATAGCAAGAATGACAACAAATGAGCTTCCTTCTCGTACCAAATGAGCTTATGAGGAGATCATTTTTACTAAGCATTAGTAATCCTCAAAAGATGAGTTTGAATCCTTTTAATGGAAGAAATGTGTAGTGGCTAGTGGATATGCTAAAAAGGGGGTTCTCTTATGGTAGAATATAAAAAAATGATGAAAAAAGCTCATTAAATATACCTTCTGTGGAATTCTAGAACCTAAAACTCTGTTTCAAATAATTGAACCCCATCGATATTTTTAAATGCTGTCAAATTTTATAAATTCTGTTAAGGGAAATGAGCAAGGACAAAAATTCTTGGAACATTTATAAAGTGTAATGTAACATGGGATTTTGTAGTTCCTAGAAAATGCCTAAGCCATTTCAACTATCAGGGGCAGGTGGGTATAGGAATATTGTCATTACTATATGCATCACAGAGCCATTTGATCAACAATGGAAATATGGTGAGGGGAGCAGATTTCAAAGAATGAATCAGTGTTTTCATTGGCATGTTCAAGGAACATAGATGGAATAGAGTGGACACTTGCAAGGATCTTCCTTATTAGCTTAAATTGGTTAATTAATAATTTAAAGGGGTTACCATTGGAATGATAAGTACAATGATTGCAACGGATCTGCTTTACTGACATAAAAAGGAAGATACCAAAATGGAGTGGAGCTGAACATCAAAAGTTTGGAATATAATAGGTTGCTAGCAAGAAATTCACTGCAATGGATTTCATTATATTCAATTTATTACAAGATGTTATAATTGTTTCCTCAAGACCGTGGAAACTGCCACAGTATTGAATAATACTTCCCTCATGCTTCTAGAGCATCATTTCATGTAATGATGCTTATACAAAAGGTAAATTAATCTGTCATAGCTTTATCACTCGTTGTACAACTGGAAGTTGGAAAAACATGAACTAGATAAAATACAGCCTTCAACCATGACCATCACTTTCATGATGCATTTTACAACAAAAAATATTTGTATAGATAAACATTGTGTGCTTGGCAAAAGACCACATTGTGTGCTTGGCTAAGAATTTATGTCTTCCACATTGAGGTTCAATGCATGGACAAGCCTGGTTGGAAGCGGAAGTGCAGAACAACCTAAAAAAAAGAGCATCCACGTTAAAATTTTCAAAATTAATCAACACCATCATTATCCTAGCATACCATAAATTATATGTGACCAGGAACATCAACACGCATATATACACGAGCACACAAGATCAAAATAAACACTTTCACTGAACACACAACTAAAAGATAACAACCGACATTGATTTGGGCAATAGGATAGTTAACACTTTATCATGAGCATAAAAGGACAGAACATCGTTCAGTGAACATCAATAAATTATGAAGAGGGCATGTTAAAAATAACATAACAATCTACTACACTATCATATACTATTCCATGAAGGCAAAATCAACTTGATGAAGTCATGAAAATCCAACGAGATCTCTGACTAGAGGCAAGGAATCAAAAATCCAACAACAAAAAATGCAATGATAAGGTTTGAACCTCATTGGCCTTTGACCATCTAACCATAACTTTATAAAGATGTAAAATGTAAATATCTATAAATCTAATAAACATCACACCATGAACATAGGTATGAGAACATAGTAACTACATGTTTAAGTATAAAAATCAAACATGTTGCATGAACATAAATAAGTAAAGAGATTCTATTTGATAGCCAGCATGATGGATAGGGAAAAAATAACAGCATGGGCAATGAACCCATATGATGGTCCTTCTCCTCAACCATGAACAAGCATAAAAAGGCATGTAAAGCCCATGACTTTGGCATAGGAAATACAATTAACACCTTAGTGGGGGAAGGGTGTTGAGGGCTGAACTTTGTTTTAGTGAGAAATGCATGGGAAGAAACATAAGCACTGACAATGATCACATTTGGCAATCCTAATTTTTCAGTGACCATGAACAGATTATGAAAAAGGTATTTTCATAACAACATAACAATAGGAAAACATAAATATACTTATCATATGAAAAAGGGCAACCCACCTGACAAGGCCATGAAAACCTAGCTTATCTATTCTTTGTGCATACCTCATTGATTCCCACTAGAGTTGAAGTCCTTCCATAGATGATCAGTCATGGTAGAAGATGATGCTTCTCCACTTATTCTATAGTTACCTAGAAAAGTGTCAAACATTATCGCAATTTTTTTTTCTAGAGCATCAAGGTATATGTGCACACACAATGAAAGAGTGTCAAATGTACTTGGCATGGCAGATAAGGTTGGATGGTCTTGCATCTCCCTTAGGTCTTGGGTTATCGCCATGGTTTGGGATTTTTGCATTGTTATAAAAATAAACATACCACATGTTAAAGAATGGTGATGATTAAATACTTAAATCTAAAACCATGACTCTATTCAACACATGAAACTAACCTGGAACCATAGTCAGGGCATTATTTGATCGATAACATCCTCACTTATTGAGGTATCGAAATTCAAATGGTTCATATTCTGATGGACCAAAATTTAAATCAATTTCCAAGTCATTGTTTTTCTGCTTCTTATCTTCTTTGCGGGGCTAAGGAAACTCTTCTTCCTCTTCAAAGATGGATCAAGAGAATCCAATCCAGGTGTGAAGTCAAAATCAGTAATGTGCAAATTATTGGCTTCATCCAACATTTTTTTAAGCATACCAGTCAACTAGTTTGTCTTCGTCAAAGTAGTAGGAGGGTTATCTAAAATGAGATGTGCATAGCTAAACAACTCCTCCCTTGCCAAATGAAGTGCCTTGGCATCTGCATCAACAATATTTGTGGCCATAAGAGTAGAATCGACATCTACATCATCGTTTTGAGGCTCTATATTGATCTCAGGTGGGTCATTGTATGTGTTATCCTCTGCATGTTGATGAAGCAATGGATTTGAATTATCCGAGTGGAAATACAACCAATTAACCTTTATGGCATGCTTGCAAATGTTTCCACGGATAGACCATGGACATTCACACGTTATAAAATCTATACGATACTAGGTGACAAGGTATTTTTTACCTCGATTTGTCTGACTTTTCACCCAATAAGCACAGGTTATGCTCTCATGAGGACAGCAATCAATATCCATAATTTTTCCTGCTCGTTCCACTGATGATTCTATATGTTTTTCTCTCTTGTAGTTGTTTAGAAATCCTTCTTATTTTAAGATTTCCTTGAACCAATAACAAGGTTCAACTGTTTTTAGTAGCATATCCAGTAACCAATCCATCCTCTAGGCACATTTTTTCCTTCTATCAGATAGAAATGTTATTTTTAGGTAACAATGGTATGACTCAACAACATTATTGGTCCCCTGATTTGCATGAGGAAACTCCCGACAACCTTTCACCCACATACCTAATTGCAAATAGAATAATGTTAGTCTCACTATATCACCTTTATAGAAGAAAAACATGCATATAATACGAAAAAAATGTTTACTTACGAATCTTATCTCCAGTGACCCAATTCTTGTTGAAATATTCTAAGAACTTCTCTTCATCTGCAAATTTGATAAAAAATTGATTGATTGCATCTTCCACTTCATAATTGAGAATGTATTTCATGATGAAACCTAACTCATTGAACATCTCATTGGCTTTTATGGAACTAGTGGCCAACTGATTAACATTTTTCAACCAAGCCCTTTGTACATGCCAAATGCATAAGATCACATCACAACCTGTGATCCTCCTGCCATCTCCAATGCATTTTAGTGTGGTATTTTTAGAAATAATGCAAGTTTGGTTATATCATGACAATGTTAAAGTTACCTCAAGGCATTGATTTTAGCCAGTGCATCATCAACCATGAAAGCATTAACTTTCCAATCAGGACGGACTTTGAAACACTTGCACATGAGCTACTGCAGCCATATTGCAAATTCATCTGATATGTTTCATGAAGCCACAACCCATGCAACAGACACCCCGCTTTGATGTTCATCAAATGCCATGAGTGTATACAACTGATACTATCATTTTCAACATTACATAAAGTCAAATACAAGTTATTAATCATTCTAAATGTATACAACTTAAATAAATATATTCAATCAATCATTGGCATCTGACTTACCCCATATTTATTTGTGTTAAATGTTGAATCCATGGCTATTAAGCTATTGTGCGATAGCTTGACCATTGTCTCCAACATCCACTTTGTTTGAATCCCTATTATAAAAGGGACCTCCACACCATTGGGCTTTTGGTAAAAGAAAAATCTTCCCGATGCTTTTGATACCAAAGGTTTACACTCATTTCATCCTTTTTGTGAAGTTGATAATTTCCCTTCGCCAACCTATTATAGATGTTTACAATATCTTTCCTGCATAAGAAGAAATCTCTATCTCGAGCTGCCACATCGATGTCAACATGTCTCTTAATGTGGGTTCTATACACTATATCAATAGGCACTCCCAAAAAGAAACAAATCTCTACATATGCAACAATGTACCTTGAAAGCTTTGGCCTATGCAAGGTCCTGGTCTCACCTGAAGTGTCACATTGACCATGACAAACCCAACATTCCCTATCTTCATGTTCATACATATTGAAATTTAATATTGTTCTATCAAGAATTTCATGCATAACTTTCATAATAAAGTGGCATTGGCAACCCCTCTTCTACACAAATGAGGTCCTTCGTTTAGCTGGAAGATTTCCTCTTTTGTCCTCTCGACCAAATGAACAGTGATAACTACACAAAAAATTTAAATTGTTATTACATACAAAGAAAGATAACCATGGTTTCAAAAGATCTAAACAATACATATTTTAAATACTCACATATCATATTGCAATGCAGCGGTAGCTCTTTCTTTTGGTTTTTTTTTTTGTTTTTCGTATGAATTTACATGGAGCAATAGGGTTTTCTTCCTCTCCTTTGATAAATTCAACAACTCGTCGTAATGGGATTATGACAGCTTGATCAATACTATTGTTTTTTCTATTTATTTCCTTCCAAACCAAGTCTTTAATAGAGAACGTCATTTTTTCTTTGAGGTCTTGCACCTCAAGATCCATGATATATTGCCATTTGCTTCACTTGCCCATTTTGAACTTATCTGGTCAAACAATATGCAAGGACATCAGAACTGAAATTTCAATCTTAGCAAGTTATCCAACATATATATAAATATAACCTCTTTTATGCTTTTTTTGAGGTCTAAAATATCAATCACTCAATAATGACAAAAATAAATGGCACAAAATGAGGCAAAAAAATTGGGATGCAAGCCTTTCCTTTCAGATGCTTCTTCTTGCCTCATTCACTTTGAACATGTCATTCCTAAAAGGAAATATTCCTTTGACAACATGAACATATGAAATCCAATGAATGTTGGCCATGTTTTTTGAAGGTGACCATTTGCTAAGCAGGACTACACTTGAATGAAAGGGCTTTCTACAATGTATGTTTACATCACAACTCTACTAGTAGTTTGTCCTCAAATATTCTCGGTGCTGCCATAATATATGTGAAATTTATAGCAGGCAATCATTATGCTCACATTCCACTACCCGTGGCAAAAGAGACCTGCTAGAACAAAGAAAAGGCAATGAAATCTTCAATACCTACACAAACACCAAGAGCATTAGTGAAAGTGATCCGGTCCAGCCTCATCCCTACCCTTAGCATTCAGACAAAATAACCAAGTTCCTTCTCCTCGTCCCCAGTGTTTGCATATCCTGCAATGATTGAATTCCAAGAAACCAAGTCCTGCTCAAGCATTTCGTCAAACATTTGGCAAGCAAACTCAATTGCACCCTATTTAACATATCCTGTAATCATGGTATTCCATGAAATAGCATTCTGCTCATACATTTTGTCAAACACTTGGTGCACATCATTGACACTTCCACATTTAGCATACATGTTGATGAGATTGTTTTCTACAAATACATTTGGCTCTAACCCACTTTTTATCATATGTGGCGACGGAAACCGGGCAATTCCTCTGCCTTGTTAGACTACTCCTAACGAAAATATTGCATGACTAATCTCCTTTTCATTTACTTTATGGTATTGTCCTTTTAAGCCTATAATATCAGGTCTTTTACTTTGATGAGCAAGCGATCACCTGAATGATTATAACTTCTATGGGTATCCACAATGTTGTTTTATCATGTGAGATTGTAAGCTCTTGAATTAATATCATTTTGCCGTCTTTCTAAAGATACATTTTAGTCAGAGGAATACAAGAACTGAAAATATAGTGTCCTCAATGGATATAAATTGGTGCATATTTGTGTTTATTTACACTGCAACACTTTCAATATTGGCGACTATTCTACAAAAAGCACATCTAGCAATCACCACTTTCTTGGAATTGCTTGCAACAAAGAGTTGGATATTTTTGTGAATTTTTTTTTGATATATTTATTGATAACATATCCTTGTATATCTACTTTTGTCAAGCTTATAAAAAATATGCACGCCTAATCTCCCTTTTCAATTAATTACTATTTTAGCAAGTACAAAAGTCAACCAGATGGATTTTCATGACTACAGGTAGAGCAGTGAAAACTAGTCTAGACAATCTGATGATTCAACTATGCAAGAAATTCAACCATCCAGCTCTTTTGCAGTCACAGTTTGAGATATCATGTATTCCTCTGTCATGTCTCCTTGGTTTTGAGGGCATTTCCCGTCGTTTTCTGAGTTGATTGATTACATTCATTATGCAACATGAAAAGACTTGTGGTTTATATCATCTGATTGGAATTTAAATTTATTTCAGATCTCTATCCCCTAGTAGAGAAATTTATGGAACAATGTGGTAAATTTCAGCTTCTGGACAGGCTTTTAAAAGATTTTAGAGCTCGGAATCATAAGGTTTGAGCCAAGGATCGTAGCAGATATGAGCAAGCACAATACTTGATATGATTGGGTTATGTTTGCTTTGGTATTCATTCTGAAACCTTAATCACATGCAATCCCAATTTGCAAGATTGGAGGATGATGACAGGTTCTAATATTTTTGCAATGGACAAGAGTGTTGGACCTACTGGACTACTGCTTGAGTGAGAGTGAACACAATATGTGCTGCATTGATGGCTCTATTAAACTGGATGATAGGCAAAGAAAGGCCGCTCTCAAGCCTTCTCTGTTCTTTGTTGCACGATCATTTGTTTGATTTTGATATCATAAACTCAAATGAGTTTGATTTTGTCTTGGTCAATTAAAATTGTGTTAAATAACAAAATTACCTAGAGAAGCAGTTTCTGGAACTAGACTTCTGGTTGTTGACAGAACTAGGCTTAATTCCTAAGAGAGTAGAGAGCTTTAATACCTTTTTTTTACCTTCCTAGTTTTACTTTTTAATGAATTTATGTGTTGGTTGATTTACCCATTCTGCATGGCACTTGATTCAAATCAAAGATTTTAATGATCCAAACAGTAAACTTCATGTCCTTTTGCTAAGCACACGTGTTGGTGGACTTGGGATTAATCTTACTGCTGCAGATACTCGCATCATTTATGACAGTGACTGGGCAAGAAAATTATTTTTATGTCATTGCATCAACACATACTTTGTTTAAAATTTTTTGTATACTTGGACATGATTTGGTTTGCATGAGCATTAATTTTGTGCATAACATGGACCCTATTTTTTCTGAGCCATGTTTTGTAATTTTGCAGTCCCATTGTAAAGCCTTCATGCTTTTGCAAATGTTTTATATATTGGTTGTTGGCATGTTTACAGAATCCACAAATGGATTTACAAGATATAGATCGATGCCATAGGATTGGGCAAACCAAACCTGTGCATGTCTACAGGCTTTGCACAACTCACTCAGCTAAGGTAAGGTATCTCAGTTTGCTTTGTCTACTTTTGAAACTTTCATACAAGCAATTAAAGGGCATTTGATTAATGTCATAAACATCTCCTAATCGCTACTATTTGTAAAAATAGTGTCGGATGCTCAAAGTAGCATTTGACAGGTTGAAGTTGGAGCGTGTTGTGATTGAGAAAGGACAGTTTCACCAGGGACGAACAAAATCTAGTTTGAGTGGTGGGAAGGTGAGAAGAGTGGAGAAATAAACATGCTTTTCTATCGCTTAGTGATGTCCGCCTTGGTTTACTGCTTGTCTATCGCCTGGGTGGTGAGCTGCAAAGCCCGGGGTAGAGTTTTCCCTCGGAGTGAGCTGGTGAGCTGGTGAGTTGAATTGGTTAGGGGAGTTGCAGAGTCCTCGGGGAAAATTTGAATTGGAATGATTGAAATGGGAATTGGTTTGGGGCAAATTCAAATTGAAATACCCACGCTCAGAATTCTATCAGACGATTTAATGTTCTACAGTGGTGGGTGGAACGGTGGTGGAGGGTGGCAGAGCTCGCGAAAGGTGGTTGAGGGCGGAATTGACAGTGGTCGGAGCCGGACATTTTTCCAGGCAGTGACGGAAACCGGGCAATTCCTCCGCCTTGTTAGACTACTCCTATACTTATAGGCGTACTTGAATATCATGATTACAAAACAAGACTTCAACGATTTCAACCAATAAAATTAAATAGATTAAAATTAATCTAAAAAATAAATATTTTTTTGATAATGTAAATTTTATAAATTGAATTTTTATTTTTAATCTACCCACCAATAATTCAAGGTCAAACTGTTTTTTTCATAGGTCAAACTGTTTTTTTCATGGACAACAGAGACAATATAATCTTGGGAAAAAAATAAATCCAATGCTATTGGGTATTGAATGCCCTCTAAGAGACAATATTTAATGCACTCTAAGAGCTGGACGAGATAGCCCTGGTCGTTCTCCCGGATACATAGATGGACAATGTAAGATTCCTACGATGCAACAACTATAAGAATTCCAAGCCACCTCCGCCTCCGCCTTGATTGCCACCACCGCCACCATTCATAAGAACGTTGGCATATACGATACAGGATATACAACTTAAGATACAGGATATACAATGTACGCATACGTACGCATTTAATTGGCATATTAGTTTGAATTTGAATTTTGAGTTTGAATGCGAAAGCCCGCTCTCAAAATTTTAATTTCTATAACTGTGACCGCTTGGAGGGTGAAGCAAAAGGATACCCGTCCTGCTCTCTGGAGGGTGCAACGAAATGCGGTTTGGGTGGTGTCGGTGGCGACCATGGCGAAGGCAAAGCCAAGGTCTCAAATCCTCAGCATGGTGGTAGCACTACTTTTGAGATACTATGGACTTCTCTGCAATAGTTGCACAAAGACGCTGAGGCGCAACAAGATATACAACAACTATTCTAGCAAGGGGGAGAGAAACTTCTTCTGTGATGGTAGTTACGAGCCCTACCCATGGATAAACAATTCATCTCATGCCGCTAAATATTTCATCTCACCCACGGCAGCCAAACAACGATACATTAGTTTCGATAACCTGCGTGAATGCCTGGAGATGAAGATTTATCTGGATGGAGGGAACGGTAGTTTCTCTGTACTCAAGATGCCCAGAATCCGCCGAGATTCTCTTTAAGTTTAACTATTGAGGTCAGAATATATATCTATATACGCAGTGTAATATATTTTCATCGAACTTTTTCTTTGTTTAAATTTGTTGAGTTTGTTTCTTCTCAACAACTTTGCGCAGTTACTTCCTACATAGATCACACATTTTCATTTATTATGTCTTCTTTCTTGTGCATTTGCAGGTCTACATTTACAAGTAAAGACACGTACAGTGTACTACTAGTTATTTTATTGTGAATACCATTTATTTTCTGCTTTGCCAGAGAAGTTTACAATGGCATAGTCTCGGTTATGCTATATAAGTTTACACTGCATAGTCTCGGTTTCAGAGGAAAAATTTAATCATTGCATTGGCAAAACTGCTAAGCATACTAGAGCTTTCTACATATTTTTTCAAACATAAGAGAGAGAAAATACCGAGAGCTAGAAACAACTGCTATAGATCTTTGAAAGAAACTCTGGTGAAATGCGAAATTGTTTTGCTTTTTTTCAAATGATGTCTGCTGAAACTTTTACAGGTTCATGGGTTCATAAGATGTTTAAGGTGGACCATTTGTGATTTTGCGAATGATTTATAAAGTTTGAGTACTCGTGTTTTAATATATTCTGGAAATAGAATTGTTATATATCTATATATGTTTTGGTCCTAATGGTTGTGAGGAGGTTATATTTGATTTTAATTTTTTTAATGGTTATTTTAAAATTTGAATGTAATTTTAAAATTATATAAAAATAGATTTAATATTATAAAATATTTTATTATAATAAGTTTTTTCAATTTTATATTTTAAAATAATTTTTATTAAATGTATTGGATTTTTTTGGTTGGAATTTGGGTAAATAATTTTTTTATTTTTTATTTTTTTGTGAAATTTTGATTATTTGTTATTTAAAATTTATTTTTGACTATAAAAATTTAGCATTTTAACAACTTTAGTACATTTTGATTGGAAACAATTCACAAATGAATATTATGATTCCAATAAATCTTTACTAGATTTTAAACCTTTTTCACTAAAAAAATATACTCAAAAAACTTTTAAAACATATCATAAATTCAAACCAATTTAATTAACTTTAAAATATTAATTTTAAAATTTTAGTAATTTTTAATCCATTTAAATGTATGAACAACTAGTAAATAAAGAGAATTTTTTTAAATGAATTTTAAAGAGGATATTTATTGATTTAAAAAAAAAAAATTACATAGCCAATCTGCGGTTGAAAATTTTAAAAATCAGGAGTCAAACGATAAATCAAATGCACAAAATTCTATTCAAAGCAAGTCCCAAGTAAATAGGCAAATCGAAAAACATATGATCAAGCATATATTAAGAAAATTCAAGTAGATATTCTTCATCAGAACATTAAAATTCCACACTCATATTTCAAGAGCTTCTAAAATTCCTAAGTGGACATTACGGTTCAGATGGATTCTACAACATAGAACCATCACAAACAAATAACTGGAACATGGATTCCATGTTCCACATTTTAATATCCTTTGAACCATCACAGAAATCTCCTAGCTAGATTCTAGGAGATTTGTTAATTAATATTTTATTTATTTTCTCTACTCTCACTTTTTTTTTTTAAATAGGTAGGCATCATTTTTCTCTCTAGACTATATATCTTGATCATGTATCTTTAACTTTTACATAAAACATGTCATTCTACTTCTAGTCACTCACCCAAATTAGAATTTAATATTTTCTACCTAATCTTTCTAGACAAAAACTATCTTGAAAAACAGATCATGTATATTTTACTTTTACATAAAATATGTCATTCTACTTCTAGTCACTCACCCAAATCAGAATTTATTATTTTCTATCTAATCCTTCTAGAAAAAACAATCTTCAAAAAAAAAATTGCAGAGAAAACCACATAATTATGGCTAAATCATGAAAAAAAACACAAAGTGGCTAAACAATATTTATGCTCTCAAAACCATGATGAGATCCATTGAAAAATGCAAAGAAATATATCTTCATGGGTGACTTGTTGCATATTTCTACACAAAATCTGCTATATAATTATGTTCCCTATAGATATGAGAAAATGACAACTTGAATTTTTTTAACATTAATCTTATCCAATGCATATAGTTTATGAGCATTTGTAGTCCAAATGTTGATGTCTTCATTATCCAATCTATAATCACTTTGAAATCTCTGAAAATGTCCATAGAAGCAATTCCAAGTCACCTTGCACAAAATAAAACCACCAAAAAAACTAAAAACTCTACTCTATTATTTTTGTTCTGACACCATTCTTCCAGGAGATAAAAATCTCCAGGCTTCAAAACAACATAAACTTCGCTATGACATTCTGCCCCATCAAAAAACCTGCTAATTTTTTTTCCACATGTCCTCCAACTAGTAAACCCTTGTAGAAAATTTCTTGGTTTTTTGCCCAATCTACATATAAAAACTTGTTATCCTCAAGCAAGTGTATCTTACATCTACCACTATCGCTTCCAAAATATATGCATTTAGGCTTCTCCAAATACCCATAGAATGTAAAAAACAGAGTCCTATAATCTCATTTATAAATTTTACAAATTACACCATCAAAATAAATAAATAAATAGAAATTCTCTTTTTAAATTAGAAAAAAAAAAAATACAAAAATACAGCCAATGTTTTTAATAATACCTTTACTACAACTATGATTCATAAATGAACTATGGTGTACTTTCACCCATTGATGTCACGCTAAGCCCATTTTGATGACACAAGTATAGTTTTAATTAGTTATTCATTTTATAAACATATGGACCAATTAAAGTATAGTGCTTCATCGTTGCTTTAGTGGGGAGAGTTCGATGTTGTGACCGGCTACGTGCGCTCAAATCCCATCAGCCATGCTATTACTTCTAATTTTTCATTTTTTAGTAATTTTTTATTTTATTTTTTAAATTCAATTATTTTTCAAATTTTGAAAAAAGAGTAGGCGAGTCTGAGAAGAGTTGCATTAGGAAAAGAAAAAACTAGGGGAGGGACATCAATTGTTGCATGTTTTTTTCGACCATGACATCTCAGTATTGAATCGATTGTACGACACATATCTAATACATCGTCTCACTTGTCGTGGTAGCTGGGGAATTAACACCCACCTCGTTTCTCATGTTTTTCCTCCTCTTTTAGGGCTTAGCGTTTACTGCATTTGGAAGGTTGTGTTATTTTGCTTGGGGTCAGTGTGTGGGTGTTCTTCTACCCCATTGTTGTTCAATCAATTCCTTGATGTTGGTAAACATACACTCAGTGATTGCGCTTGGCCGGTTTCATTGCTGAGAGAAGTGGTTTGTGTGCTGAGAGAAGCAATTTGTGGGGGATTCATGGGTTTGAAGGTTGTGATTTAGGGCTTCATTTTTTATGTCTCGTTGCTCCATGGTTGTGGTGCACTAGTGCTTGGTACATTCGTTCGTTGTCGATCGAGCCCCAAATTTCCATCAGCTCAACAATGGACATGGTGGACATGGGTTTTTCACACTCCAATGGGTTTTTTCGAGGTTAACTTCTCTTGCTTATGAATTTTTCTGGCATTTTCACTAGTTTATTTGCAATTATTTTTAACGCCTTTGCAATTTTTGTGACAAGTGAGCATGTTTGGGTTCGTAGATGTGGTGTCAGGTCTTCAACACTGATGCAACATGGTTTGTGTAGCTTGGTGGCTTCGTCGATGACTTTCTAGTAGGATTACATTCCTACCAATTTCTAACTCTGTGTTTTTAAACACATTCAAACCTTGGGAAGTTTGTGCTCTTTGGTGTTTTTATGTTTACGGTTCACTGTAAATTTTGCATAGGGTTCAGTATAAATTTTGCTCGGCATTCATTGTAAATATTTCCTTGTTTTTATGCTTAGGGTTCACTGTAATTTTTTCTTGGGGTTCACTATAAATTCTGTAGGGTTTTTTGAATGGGGTTCACTAAATTTTTGCTCTGGGTTTAGTGTAATTTTTCTGGGGTTTTATGCTTGAGGTTCACTATAATTTTTGCGGGTTTTTTTTTGTGCGTCATTGTAAATTTGAGGAACCCTCATCTTTTAAGTCTGACTACCAAAGAGAATAAGTCATTTTGATCCTGAAAACCTTCTTTGTCAACATTCCATGGCCCTGACCGCGCTTTGGGCATTAAATAAAGATATAAAAGCACTACTTTCTTTGGGGGTTTATATATTTCTCAAGTTTGTTCATTTGATCTTTCAAAAGTTGTCAAATCCCCCACACGAAGTTAGTAATTGGGCCTTAATCCATTACACATTCTATGATTACTTCCATCTCACTAGAAGATTTGGGTTTCACCTTCGTCTGTCATCTTGTGTTTCTCATAGTTCAACGAGGGTAGTCTTTTTCGCCATATTTTTCGATTTCTTCCATTTTCTCCACATATATAAATATGCATTACAATATGGCTAGCTATGCCTCGATAAGGACCTTTGTCCCAACCTTCCTATTAGAGGTATTAGACTTTTTGAAGATCCATGCTGCAATATCTTGGTGTGTTGTGCAAAGCGATTGATTTGAAAGAACTCAATGAGACAAATGAGAGGAGATATAACATGGGTAACTTGCAGGCCTCCCAACTGAATATATCGTCCATTCTATAATTTATGACTTGGTCTTTCAACAGTTTTGAGCCACTCCCTGGGGTATGTTGGACATTGCAAATTCCACTATAATTTGGTAAAAAAAAATTTCAATTTTTTTGAACGATGTCTTTTTTTGTTATCTATGTTTCTTTGGTGAACTCTGCCTTGGAAGAAAGACTTAAGTTGGACATTGATCTCTCTATTGTTGATGATCCGATCTATGCTACTTGCAACCTCTTTTGTCTTAAGTAATGAAAGTAAGGTATTTTTTCTTCTTGCAAACAAAGGGTGAAGTATAGTCGCTTTTCTCAATTTTCATTTACATAAATCTCATTTTGATTCGGTTTGAGCCATAATCATCAAATTCGTTAAGAAAAGGCCTCACAGTTGTTTGACAACTTCATAGTTTCTATCTCCTTGTTAAAGGCTTGTATTTGAAAAATCATCCTTAGAGAGGGGCCTTGATATTAAACCTCCTTACAATTAACTTATGCCTGAAAAGATAGAAAGTTATACAAATAAGGTTTAGCTCAAATTAGGTTGTAGTTTGCTCAACAATTTAATCTACACTTGACACTCATATTTAATCCACTTGTTTGTCTCAATTTTGAATGACGCTGTACATTTCAATTGACTAATAAGTAATGACATGATTTGTGGAGTTAAAAACACCTTGGGGTAAATAAATTTTCTTAATTTGTAATACTGAGGAAGTTGAGGATGAGTTCCATTTTGCGTTTGAGACTTTTCAACATGCCTAGATGCTTCTAGGATTCTTTCTTGTCATCCATTATGTTTGTTCCACCTTTTGTTCTCTATTCATAACAAGACAATTGTGAATCTATTTGATTAAAGAGTTTTGAATTTGTTTGATTCAATGGATTCATGGAAAATCAAGTTTTTTAATAGTTTGTGTGGTATTCTTTCTTGTCATCCACTGTGTTTTGATTGCATTTTCTTCTCTGGTCATAACAAGGTAGTTCTGAGTTTGTTTGATTAAAAAATGTTGAATTTGTTTGATCCAATGTAGTCATGACACATCAACAAAATTGAATTGAATTAGTCATCCACTACATTTTCCTCACAATTTCTTCTCTGGTCATAACAGGACAGCTGTGAATTTGTTTGATTAAAGAATTCTTTTTTTATTCAATGGACTCACGATGTTTATAATTAACCCAATTGCAAGGGAAGCAGAGCTATCCCCCATAAGCATTGTCAAATGGAATTGAATGCATTTTCAATTGTAATAGTGAGGGAGAAATTAGGAGGTTGAAAATGACCACCAAAATAAATGGAATCATGATGTTTTCATTGACCTAAATTGTTTATTGTTGTCGTTCACTATTTTATGGAGTTTTCAAATTATAAAAAGTAAGTTTTTCATGATATTGTTATTCCCTCATTTGTCATTAGTTTTTCATGATATTGTTATTCCCTCATTTGTCATTTATTTAGCAACCTAGAGAAAATGTGATGTTGTGGATAATTTGGTATGTAATGGCAGAACGAAAGATCCATTTGCATTCTAAGCTAGGATTTCTCCATTCAAATAGACTATGAATGTTGCTTCTAAAATGGCTTTTGATTACAATGTTGCGAACATTATGGAATAAACTGACCTAGATTATAAGCCAAAATCCTCATGTGACAAGAAAAAGAGGCATTCCATCCAAAATGCACATCATAATGTGGTTACAACAAAAAACATATCACACCCCTAGTCTAGATGGCCTCCAAAATCTTCAATGTGCAAAATTTTTGAGTTCCTTTCTTGATAAGCATACATAGGATTGACACCTGCACTAGTAGGAATATAACAAGTGCGTTAACCCCCATTCTGATACTAAGGAACTTGAATTTTTATGAGTTCTTGGAATAATTGTGTATTATCTACAATTTGGTAATATGTGGTTGACATCATCCTGGTTTCACTAATTGTGCTTGCATCATTGTCAACTGTTATTCCTCTTTCTCTTTGAAGAATTTTTTGAGCCTTTCTTGCTTCTTTTCCTACCTTTCTATTTGTTTTGTATGGTCCTTCTATTGCCTTACTTTCTCTCTTTCAAGCCTTTCCTCTACTCGAATTTGTGCTACAGCAATCCTTGCTACCTTCTTTTCCTTGACTAAATCCTTCTTTTTCCGTTTTAATTCTTGAATGTCAAGTTTCTTTTTTTTTAGAATCAACTAATAGGGCTATATATTTTATGAGGCGAGTAACTATGAACTTTGGCCCAAACAAGGACTACCTAGTGTTCCATGCTTTTTTTTCATTGACATTATCTCCACTGGTAGCTTTAGTAACCAACTAAGTAACTTCTCATTCCCTGCATGATGCATGCCATTGGTTGACACTTGTAATTCAATATCTGGGACTACTAATTGAACTATATTATTCTCTTCGTATGATTCCTCATTATGTGCACTATCTTCTTCCATTGATCTATTGTCCATAAAAAAATGAACAATTTCATTGTTTAATTCTACTTGTTGTGAAGGCATGTTCATGCTTTCTTCATTCGTTCTTATGACACCATGCTTGTTTATATTCATATGGCTTCTACCAGCCATGATGGTGGGGTTACTTGGCTTGGCAATGTCAATTGGTCATTGTTGCTTCCTAGTGAAATAGTAACAATATATTTTTCAACCACATTATCATTGTCAGTTTCATGATCAACAAAGTCATTAAGAATATCAAAAACTGAAGTTCCATGTGCTTTAGTTGTTAGAAAAACCTCCAAGTTATTGCTGATTCGTTCATGATTGTATTGTGTTTCACTTACCTGTTCATCATCATCACCATATAAGTGTCCTTAAGAGAGGGAAATTATATTATCAGCTGCAACTGCATCTTCATGTTCATCCACTTCTTCTTGAATTTCAACATCTTGTTGGACATGCCCTTCTTCTTGACCATTTACATGAAATGCCTGGCTACAACCAGCATCATGCATAAGAGCATCATAGTTCATTGGCCATATTCTAGTCCTCCTAAAACCAGCCTTGACATTTGATGGTGTGAGATCCCTTTTAAAGACTTTACTTATAGGCTATGCTAGCTCAAACCATTTTACCTCAAACCTTGGATTCTTTTCCATCCATGCAGCTCACTCTAACCTTAAATAGTTCTTGAAAGCGCTAAACTCACTGGCATCAAGGGGTTGAATCTGTGAGTGGTATGAGTAGGAAATGTTGACAAGTTGATGCCCAAATTGTTTTCCTCCTCAATTGTTTGCACAACAATGTGGCTTCCATGACCATCTAAAATCAATTGGTGTATGTTCTCAAGTGAGACACCACTTGGAATAGATGCAACAAAGTGACAAATCCAATTTAAAAAAAATTCCTTAGTCATCCATGCATAAGGATGTGTAGCCATGCATGCACCTGGTTCATAGTTTTGTATATAGTTTTCCAATTGATTTTTACCTTTGAATAGATAAAAGCATGGGATTGAAGTGCCAATTGCATTGACACAACATAGAATAGTTATCCACTCCCTGCTCTTAGGCAAAATCTTTGGAAAATTTTGGCTCCCTCTCTTGGAAATTACTCGCATGCCACAATTCCTTCCTGCTTGTAAACTTGTTTCGTGACAGTTCCATATATGGTCTACAACATAAGAATACTTATTGTATGCACTAAAAAGAGTGTCATAGAAATTAGACACAATTGCAAGGCATAAATTTAAAGCTTTGTCTCTGTTAAGGCCCTCAATTGTACCAAATACAAGGTTTGGATGCATTTTTTTGAATCCAAACCACCATGGTTTACTAGGAAACCCATCTTTGAAAGGATTTGAGTTGTATCAACTCTATCCCATGTCCCAATTAGGCCATCTCCTTACACCACTCAACCACCTCAGCCTCCTCCTCTTCGGTCATAACTATAAGATACCTTGTACATTTTGTATGAGTCATCCCATTTATCCAATAATATATTGAGGAGGTCGAAATACCATGTTTTTTGTAGATGCCCAAACTGAATACCCATTAAACTGTATGTCATCAATTGCAAGTAACGTCTTTTTTTTCCAACCTCTTATAACATTGATCTTCTTAGTTGAATTTGCCCCTTGAACCGTAGTTGGTGGTGGCTCTGTGGTTGATGGTGGGACAACATCAACCTCTGCTGCATGGCCATCCTCAAAAAAATTGTTGGGAGCATTGTGGACATTCACATCACCTATTCCTTCCTCATCTGATGAAGAGCATCGCAGCTAGGAACCCCTGGTAACTCGCCTACCATTTCTCCTTGTATGAGCAACATAACTAACTCTTGCCATAGATGAAACTATCTGCAAATTTATTGCATGCATTTAGTTAATAATAATTGAATTTTTCTTTCCTACAGGCTATTAGTAATTCTGCTTTCCTACAATAAGTTAAGAATTTAAAAAAAAATAGAAACAACTTAACAATTTTTCATACATATGCCTTTTTGACAGTATCCTTGAAAAATCAAATATACGAAAGGAATTTGTTGTATGTATTCAATTATATCAATAATTGTTTTTTTGATAGCTTGTTTTTCCACTTAGAATACCATGCATATATTTGCACTTGGAAAATTACTACTAGTGTGTTGAAATTCACCTATAATTGGCTATATATCTTCAATTATATGAATAAGTTATGGATTAAATATTTTATGCGTTATAATAAAATGATGTAGACATTGGAGGAATTTCAAATAAACCTAGTGACACCTGGTTCATTTTCTAGTTAATAAGTTGATTTGGTCTAGTTCTTTTTTATAAAAAATTTTATGACTTAAATTTTTCAGCCTCATGTCCATGAACACTGATTTTACCAACACAAAAATAAATCAATCAATTTCTTTTTAATGGTTAGTGATTCTCGTATTGTGGGAATGGTTCTTATTTTGCGAATAGTGTTATTCCTATAGATAACAATCTCCAGGCATGAAGGAAGTTGTAGGTTTGCCTTGCTAAAGGAATTTGCGGCAGCTCAATAGAAGCTCTAGTCATGAAGGAATCTCTAGGCTTGCCTTAGTAAAGGTTTTATTGAGATGCTAATTTCCTTTAAAAATGTTGAGCCCCATGTCCATGAGCACCAACTTTGCAAACACAAAACTCGGTTAATTTCTTTCTAATGGTTAGTGATTCTCCTATTGTGGGAATGGTTGTGTTTCATGCTATATAAAATATTCATGTTTAAAACAACAACATAAATCGATGTTGGGTTGGAAATTAAACTTATGTGATTCCTAAAATTGAAACTGTGTTGTGCCTACAATTTTCGACATGCCTCTTAGCCTATAATCATCAACTTAAAACCTAGATAGTGGTAGAATTGGAAAATTCATCTAGAGGTGGTAGAGGAGGTGTTCCAAGGTTAGCAACTCTCTCATAGAAAATTTTGTATGTTCTTAGATGAAGCCTCAAAAGGAAAAGCAGGTCAATGGTAGGTGTAGGAGGATCATTTTCAAAAAGATTGTTTTGAATGGGAACCAGATAAGGCAACCAATAATCAAGCAAAGGCACTTGTTTTATATCAAGGGATCCTCCTCCCAAGTTTCTTAATAAATTTCGTTAACTCCTAATCAATGTTACAGATTCCATCATATGACCAAGCCAAGTGGCCCATTGAATTTAATATGTAAGGCTAGAATTTGAAAGGATATTCAAATGGAACAGTTACAGGTATGTGGATCACTTCTGATGGTGATCATTCTGCAACTTCCCTTGCGTCTGTACGAACTACAGGGGTCGATGTTCTGTGCGGATGACCGTTTCCTTCCCCAAAATGTAATGTTTCCATTATCAGCAGGCCTGCACAATGGAATACATCTCTTTGTCATAAGTGGGATACTTCTAGACTGTGTTTGAAAGTGTTTCACTGTGATATGCCACTGGATGCCCCTATTGAGTAAGGACTACCCCAATAGCATAGTCATAAGCATCTATCTCGATCTCAAATGGTTGTTGCAAGTCTAGTAATGTGAGAACTAGTGCAGAGAAAAGGCGATGTTTCAACTCTATGAATGCCTTCTATTGAGATTCAAACCAAAATAATTTTTCTTTCGCTCCTCCCTTGATGAATTGACTTAAGGGCCAAGTGATATGAGAGAATCCCAATACGAACCTGCGGTAGAAATTGGCAAGACCCAAAAAGCTACGGAGCTCTATCAGAGTGGTTGGAGTTGGTCAATCCCAAATGACTTGGATCTTGGCTGGATCCACATGCACTCCCCGTTCATTAATAATGTATCCCAGATATTGAACCTCGGTCATCTCGAAAGTGCATTTCTCCAAATTGGCACATAGCTTGTGTTGCCGCAGTGTTTGGAGAACCTTTTGGATGTGGTGGAGGTGCTCTTCCCAACTCTAGTTGAAGATCAGGATGTCATCTAAGTATACCATGACAAATAAATTGGTGAATGGCCACAAGATGTCATCCATCAGCCTCATGAAGGTTGCAAGAGCATTCGTCAATCCGAAAGGCATAACCAACCATTCAAAAAGGCCCTTCTTGTCTTTGAAGGCAGTCTTCCACACATCAAAGGGTTCGATTGGTACCTGGTGATATCCTAATTTCAAGTTGATCTTGCTAAAATATTTTGTCCCCTTCAGTTGGTCCAAAAGGTCATCAATCTGTGGGATCAAGTATCTAATCCAGACAGTGATCTTGTTCAACGCCTGATAGTCAATACAGTGATCTTGTTCAGTGATCTTGGATCCATTTTGTAGGATTTTTAATCATTAGGATAACAATTTTAGAATTCCTATCAATGATCAATTTTTTATAGTTAAAGTGCTTGCCTATTATTATACCTTGCTCCAGGGATGAGAGTTTCGCCACATTATTAATTTCATTTCCTATATTTCCCACATAAATGTGAGTAGTTTTTCCATGATATCTCTAAATACCCCTCCAAAACTAACAAGGCTAGGATTACCCCTAGAGGCCTCATCAAAGTTTAGTTTTAAGAAGCCAGTAGAGGTGGTTTCCAGTTATTAGGACTTAAGGGAATAGGTTGGGGTTGTGGAGCTTAAAAAATTATGAAGGATTGGTTGAGCCCAAAAAGTGTGAGAATGCGTGATTCCTTGGAACTGCATCCCCAATCTTGTGTAAGCCAAGGGGTTGTGAGGATTTTTTCTCTTACCCTTCCTACTATTTAATGACTAATATTTGAATATTATTATGTTCCTTTCCTTCCATATTTCCCACATTATAAATCCTGGAAAACAATTTCATGTTATATTCACTATAACACTTGTAAAAGGTCAAAAGTTACATTCTTAAAGTGTAACATGGATATTGGTTCCATTCCATTTTGAACGTCTAAAAATTATGGCCAAATGGTTCCATGTTTTTGATGAAAATTTATAGTTATTAAGTAGATGCTTAGTTGTTTCTATGCTTTTCCAGCATAAGCTATAGTCTACCTGGACCTTGAAAATCCCTTTTTGGAGATTATCCCAAGTTAATATCTTGTTTTGCATGAGAATCTAAAGAAAATGGATCACCTTGGGCCAAAGTTTAGATTCCCATAGCTTTTTCCATTTACTTTTGTTGGGCTGTCCTTTTATGCCAACTAATAATATGTAAGCCTCCTTTAAGCTAAAAAATCCTTTACGTCAATGTCCTCAGTAGAGGATATCTTTCCCAGATTGTATTTTAATTATTCTAATTTCTAGTTCGTTTGTGATGGTTCCCTGTGTTCGAATCTTATCTTCATTGGTCAGTGTGTGCACTTCCCCACTACCTCCATTGTTGTTGAGATTGAGGTTGTACCCAATACTATTAGACTGCTACTCTACATTGCAATATCAAACAAGTTTTTAGCTCATTCAACTCTCCTTTTTCCAAGCTGGTCCATTGCTTGTAGGAATCCTACCAAAAGAGGGCTAAATTTATGTGCCTGATTTCCCAAAACTTGTGAGCTTGAATCAAGTGTTTATTCTTCCAAGCTGAATTCCAAAGATGAGAAACCTCAATTCCACCCCCAATCCAAATCAAAAGATTATTGTTTGTTCATGGCATGCATTTTTCCTTCCATACTTTACTCCATAAAGCTTCCTAGTTTTGAAGACACCAACACCAAGTTCTGGCTCCTAATGACTGAGTGAGAATTTTAGGGTCTCTTAGTCATAGGCCCCTTAGGTGGTTAGGATAGTATAATTTTCCCAGGTGACAAGGGCCCATTTTTTTTACTCTCTAACTCCCCCCAAAGGAGGTATCTCTATATGTTTCTTATTTTTTCTGGAATGGCTTTAGGGGTTGCCAAAGATGAGAATAGGTACATAAGGATGGCTTGCAAAAGTAAGTTAATAAAGGTAAGTCTAATAGAAAGGTTGAGTGTCCTAAAGGTCCAACAATATATTTTTTTCTCTATACTTTGCACGAGCTTTTCCCAAACATTTGTTCTTAGAGACTTCTTACAAGTGAGGCTCTAATACATTTAGACAAAAGGGAGCTTCGTTATATACCCCTTCATCTTGAGATGTTTGAATGGCCATAGGGGTATTGAAGAAAAATATGTTAGGCTCAAACATTTTAGGAAACCAAAAACCAATATGTAGGAATATTTTAGGGTTCTCTCACCTCTGAGTAGGGTACAAGCATCATAAGTAGTCATTTTGTAGTTGAAATGTTGAGGTATAAGCATGGTCAAGTGGGAAATAGTGACCCCCCTAAGTAAACCTTCTTGAGATCAAGCATCATGAACAACACCTAGAAACATTGAGTTAAGCTCTTTATAGGGATTCTTTCACATTTGAGTCGATTAACACATTATACTTAGGCATAATTGATGGGTCTCAAGTCTATCGTTGTAGTTAAGGGAAGGAAATAAGAACATCTAGCCATAAATATTTATTATCAACCTCAAGCACCATGGGCAAGTCCTTGAACCACCACATTAGACCTTTTCTAGATACCATTTTCTTCCAAGGGTCTAATGGACACCATGATTAGGTTAATTGCGCACCAAAAATGGGTCTATAGTCCTAACCAAGGTTATGAGTTAAAAATAACAACCTTATGCCCAAAATGATACTTGCTAGTCTCAATCACATGGAAAACACCTCTAATTGATAACCATGAGTCTAAAATATGAGTGCTTTACCATGGGATATTATGATGCTTTTAGTAACCATGATGGGTCTTTATAACTTATGAATGGTTAGGAAATCATAAAAAGGGACTTAGGAATTTATCCAAGCTTCCAAGGCTTAAGCATGATGAAAGATAAATTGAAACACCACATACGAACTTTCTATGAGATCTTTAGCCTTTAAGTGGAAAGTGGCTACAATTAATTGGTTTTGGATAGTAGTGAGGGGTCTAAGGGCCTAAGCCATGGTTGAAGAGGAAAATAAGAGCCTTACACAAGAAAATGAACATTGTAGGCTTTAGGCACTATGATCAAGGTGTCCAACCATGACACATGCACTCTCTTTGGTGTCCTTGACCTCATATGGTATTTTAGGTACTATTTGGTAAGTTTTGCATAAAGGGCATATGCTAAGGGTCTTCACTATGCATGGTTATTAATTTATGTAATAGGAATATATATTAAAAAATAATTAGTGGATATACATGCTTTCATTTACATGTTTAATAAGTTGGATTCTTTGGTTTTAGCTTACGATTGAAAAACCTATTGGATCAACCTATGTAAATAAACACACATCCATTTTTCCAACTCGTTATTCTTATTTTTATTTTTCAATAGCATATTAAATACTATCCAAATGATTGCTAACTAAATCACACAAGGTTTATAAATCTTTAAACAAATATAATGGAGATCATCTTTTCGTCCTTGATGATATTTATCCCCACTATCTCTATTATTCTTCCTTCCATGTCTTATTTACCAACTCTTCCTCTAGAAGAATCTTGTGATTGATTCCTCTCTTTTTGTGCAAGGCACACAAATTCTTCATGGGATTGATAAGCTATATTCCTCTTCCCAAAATCTTTCTCCCTTCTTGCAAACACCTTCACAAGAGTGTCAAAAGTATCATCCTTGAGTTGGGAACTAACTTGTAAGGATTGAATATAGTGATAATATGTAGGATAGAGCGCCTTGACAAAGGCTATGATAGGGATGTCCATTTTAATTCCAATGGCTTCCACATCATGCATCATAGGTCTAATTTATGAACTACTTCCAATTATGAGAGTGAGTCAAATAAATATTTTGACTTCTTTAATGCATCATAAGAATTTGTAATTGGAATAATGTGATGACTCACCTCTTCCAGTTTGTTTGAAACAAAATCAATTTCTATATGTTTGGAAGAGATCGATAAAATTAAAACGATGAATCAAGCCGCAAAGCCATAAGAAAGCCACCCAAAAAACCTTTTGAGTCTAATGAGAAGAAAGTCTAATTCCTATACCATATTTCTAAAATTGAAACCACATAGGCACTCAATGACATAGTTTCTTGAGTCATTATAACATCCTGGATGTGGGCTCGAATGAGCCACTTTAGAGTCATTTTTTTGGGGTTGGCCCTAAACCCCCTAATATTCAGAGACAAGACCTTCATTTTCCTTCATGGGAGGGGCCTTTTATCTAAGAAACATGAATGTTATGGTATTTTTTCCACTTAGAATGTCTTCCCTAACCTTAGATTAGGTCTTAGAAGGCAAGGATTTGTGACTGTCATCACTGACAGAAGGAGCATCCATGGCTAGACCACCAGACGCTGAAACATATTCACGCGTCAAGGAAGATGAATAGAGAGCATTTCACTTAACATGGAGGTCAATAGAAACATAGAGCTCGTATGAGGAATGAATGACCTTATAATCTGCAGAAGGAGGTTTCCCACAAGAGTTGGATGAAGAGTTGGAACCATAAGGAAAAATCAGATTTGGAAAGACATCATTCTCCTTGACATGAGGCAACATTTTATAGAGGGAGAGACCTTGAATAGAAGGCACTAGAGACGTTGTTATCAGGGACATAACTTTGGAAAATTTCCCAAGTATATTACCATCATGAAGAATTTTATCATTATTTTTTATAGGAAAAAATGAGGGGGGCTAAAACCACTTACCTAAGGAGGGAGGATGATCGCCGTCAGTGTCTTCGAGTTTGGAATCTAGAGGATCCTTCTCCCTCAGTCCTGAGGCCTTAATCTACATGTTCAAAAGTTCCCTAATATAAACTTTTTTAGATGATTAGAATTTTTCTTTCGTGTGCAATTAGAGACGAGGTGACCTACCTCATGGAAAGGAAAACAATGAAAGAGAAACTTCCAATAATCAATCTTTTGATTCCATGCAACCTCGTTGAATACCAATTCAATATCCTCTAGGAAACCTTCACTGGGGTTGATCTCCACTTACTTCCATGCCACTCGTCCATCTTGCTTTGAAAGGAAAACTTCCTCCCAACAAACAAATTGGCCAATATGATTTCCTATTTTTTCCAACGCTGATTTGTTCTAGAATGTTGTTGACAAATATGGGAGGATGGCCCATTTTTTTTTCATTCACATGGGGCTAAGCGAAGCTTCGAAATCCGTATTCCACTTTTGAAGCATCAACCTAGATTTTCACCAACATTAGTCGGAGGATAGGAGAGTCCTCACTTCATCTACTTTATTGACGATACCACATAATTAAGGTTTAGGAAATATGTGGAATTGCATAAAATACCGATAATAAGAACCCAATTGGAATCGATCCAATGTGGTAGAGAAGAAGGTTTAACCACCTTCCTAGCAAACCAACCAATTAGATCCCTATACATAAGTTGTAGAATGTATCAAAGGGGAATATCATCCTCTATTACCATTTAAATATTTGAATTTTGTTGCTTTATAGGCTGTCACATGATGCTTATTGTGATTAGGGCTTGCTGTATCCAGAGATGAAGCATGCTTAGCAAAGGAATCAGGCTTGGAACCTCCAAATGTTTTGCATTATCTAGATGATTTGATGACAAATTAAATAAGCCTTGAGGAAAGTGAGACACTTCCACTATCATGTGAATGGGAGGTGAAACTAATGGGCGATCCTTTATAAAAATAAATCTTCATGGGATGGGTATGCATGCCCACTTTAAGGGTTATACTCGCCATAATAAAGTAGTTCATCATCCACAATAAACTCGAGAAGAAAAATGCCAACGAAGACTTAAATTGAGATGAGCGACATGGAAATTGGAAAGTAAAATATGCGAGAATTCGACAATAGAAAAATAGAACCCAAAAAAAGAAAGAAACTCCCCGCCCCCAAGAAACACATATCACAAGAAGACCTCTAAGTGTTTTTATCAATATTAACAACTTATTGTTCATGGTATGCCACTTTTTTTCGTTGCTAGTATTACACATCATATTTAGTCCATATATATCAAATATTTATATAATCATTTTTCTTATTTTTTAAATTTATTTAATTTTAGTAAATATTTTATAAATTAATAGTTAAAATGAATTTAAACTAATTTATTCATTTATATTGTAAAGATTTTTCTTTTAATATTTTTCAATAAAATATTATATATATATATCTATATCTATATCTATATCTATATCTATCTATATATATATATATATATATATATATATATATATATATATATATATATAATTTATTCATATTCTAAAAATAAATTTATTATTATTTTTTTAGTGTAACACATTTTTATTTTAAAATATTAAATATTTAGTATAATTTTATTTTAGTATTTTCCAATAAAATTTTAATTTTACATGTGTATAAAACTATGATTGATATGTAAAAATTAAAATTTTATGTTTTTTATTTGTTTATTAGGCAATGTGGGTTTTGAGATGATTAGCATGTTTACCCTGTGGTTTGAGCAGCCATAATTCAAAGGTGTTTAAGCCAAATTTCGAATAAGTGACCTTTTAATCATAAATTGTCTTAATAGAACAACCTCTCCTTGTATATTCAACCTCTCCTTGTATATTCTACACCCAATCGAAAATTCAACATTTTATATTTATAAAATAATAAAATATATTTTTTTTGTATTTTATTAAAATAAAAAATATATATTTATATGATTTTTTTTAAATTTAATAAAAATATAAAAATACTTAATATTATTTTATAATTATTTATTTAAGTAAAATTAATAAATAAATATCTAAATTTATATTATTTGTTTTAATTAAAATTAATAAAACGAATATATAAAACTTATAAAATAAATACATTAGATTTAAAAAACCTATTTTAATTTTAATTCATAAATATAGTAAAATAAAATAAAGGTATTACTTATTATATTTTTTTTAATTAAATATATAAAATTTAATTATTTATTTTAATAAATTAAATTTTAAAAAACGGAGAGCGGGTTTTCGCATTCCTACTCAATATTCAAATTCAAATTAATATGCCAATTAAATGCGTACGTTGTATATCCTGTATGGTATAGGCGAGTGCTATTTCATGGACTATAGCATCATTAATGCTATAGTCCACGTAACCGAGAGAGCCCATCTCATCCATGGATGCATGGATGCCATACATCGATTCATGAACTATCCGTTCCTGCCCGCCTCTGTCCGTTTCTGCCCTGCCTCCGGCGCCGGCCCGCCTCCGGTTTGAGAATCGATGGACAGTGCACCAATCGTCCATTAATGCACTTAAACTTTCCGCCGTCTCCGCCGTTTACGTTTACCCACGCATCAACATGCCCGGATCCATAAACTCCATTCGCACTTCAGATTTCAATCCCTGCAACCCCCTGCAACCAGCGAAGAGCGAAGAAGAACGTGTTACAGGTATTCTGCTTTGCACATGAAATGCATGACAACAGCGATTTTTTTCCATTACTTTTTCCATTATATAAATAACAGATGATCAGATTGCCAACGCTGGAGCGTTTCAGTTATTCCATAGTGTACTCTCTGTTCCTGCTGATGTTCAGTAACTTCTCCATTTTAGTATCAAAATTGTTTCCTTTGTAAATTCGTGTGAAGAGTTTCTAGAGATTTCTTCGTTACAATATTTTGCCCTAGCATGGTCTATAGTCTACAGGCTTGTAATATTGGGATGCGCTCGTCAACTGACCTCAAACATTTTCGAAATTAAACGTTATTCAAACTCGTTGAATTCAGACTTACTATATTTTAAAAATTTAATGTTAATTAATAATAAAACGCAGAAAGTTCCTCCATGGAAGTAGTTAATTGCAATCTTTATCAGCCTGTTTTAATATTTTTTATTTGGACCATAGTTGTTTTCACGACGCCTTAAAAACCAGTTTTAATATTTTTTATTTGGACCATAGTGGTCATATGTTTCGATGCTTTTCTGAAATTAAAGGTTATTCAAACTCGTTGAATTCAGACTACTATATTTTAATCATTTAATTTTAATTAATAAAAACCAGAAAATTCCTCTATGGAAGTAGTTAATTCCAATCTTTATCGACCCAAAAATTGTTTTCGCAACACTCCATAAACCTGTTTTAATATTTTTTATTTGGATCATAGTTGTATTCACAACCCTTTAAAAACCTGTTTAATATTTTTTTATTTGGGCCATAGTTGTCATACGCGTTAATGGTTAGTTGATACTCACTCACTCGAAGTTTTTAATCACTCACTCGAAGTTTTTAACTCAAAACAGTATCACAGCGGTTCTAACTGGAGCAGGTCATTGCTGCCATTATTAATTAACAATAAGCATTCGCCAAAGCTGAAAATGATTTGTTTTATACTTTCCATGCTTCTGTTGGATATGATGTTCTAATTATGTTTCAAAAAAATTCTTAAACAAATGACAGTATAAAACCATGTTGACATGTTGGGCCACTCACAAAAGGCAGCGACTTCTTCCTAAACAGTTTACTATGCTCTGAGCCTAATTCTGTTTCAGACGTGTTCTTAAATAATAATAGAAAAACATGTTTGTTGTACCAGTTGCTCAGTCCACTAAAATTTCGTAATAACCAGGACCAAGACCAGCGGCGATATACGAATGGAGGACAATAGACATGAATGGGAGGTAACTATCAAAGGCACCAAGCAATTGTTCATTTGTCATGTTGGTGATTGTGCGGGGAACTTGAGTCGATCTAAGCTATCTAGCCTTAATCATCATCGGGCTACCAACCACAATCTCCCACCAATTCCTCCACGTCAAAGAGGTCGAGTAAGAGATGCAAATGCTACATGGGCGGTTAAATCTACAAGTGTAGTAAAAAGGCAAAATGCCAAAATACAATATGATTTAGATGCAAGGCTATGTCGTGCACAACAACAAGCATATAAAAGATTTGTTAATGAAGAAATTCTTTCAGCTGTAAGTATTTATTTGTATATGCTTTTTTATTAATATTGTCAATGATGAAATTCTTTCAGCTGTAAGTATTTATTAGTATTTATCTGTATATGTTTTTTATTAGTATTAATTTATTGTTGTGGACTAAATTCATTGAAACTTGTTTTCACAGTCAGTTGTTACATTTGATCAGCTTAATGATACTTCAAAGCAAAGGATTTGTGAAAAAATTCAACGTTGGGATCAAAGTCTACCTCGTAGACGTATGGAGACAATGAAGCGCATAGACATTGCTTTAAAAGAGAAAGCAAGGACTGGGGTTCCTGATGATGTGGGGGAAGAAAGATTAGATGGGCACAACTATATATTAAACTTTGATGAAACTAATCAAGACAATGAGAACACAGTTGAGTCCATTTTTTTGCGTATATTAATTTTTTAGACATTTTAACATTAAATAATATTTATATTGATTATACTCATTGTTATTGATATGCGTAGCCGAATCAACAAAATTCCCCAAGTTCAACCCACCAACTATTACGCCGCTCACCTAGATTTCAAGGTTTTCAAGGGGTTATTGGGCCAGTAAGTTTTTAATCCATATAACCTATTCCACTAAAAACATTAATATATAAATTGTTATGTTTTACCATAATGATGGGATGAGAAATGGATGTTTTGTATTATATATCGTTATCCTTGATTTGTTTTGATTATGTGTGTGTGTGTTATTTCTTATTTATGGTGCAGGTGTTCCCTTTGGAACCATCACAATCTATGAAAACCCCTTGTCGAAGTCTTAAGAAGAATGGAAATGAAATGGTTCAAATGCTAGAACCATCTTCACGTCCAATGTCACAATGCAAGGTAAGCTATTTATACTCTTGTAAATTTAGCATATTTTTACATTTAATTTTATTTGATTCATACTTATATCTATGTATAATCTAATGTTCAGAGTAATGAATATACATTTCCCAAAACACCTTTGCACATGTATGATGGTGGACACGATACTCACCAAAAATCACATTCTCCTCAACCATTGCGGCATTCACCTAGACTTCAAGATAAATTAAGAGAGGTAAGTTATATACTACATATCTTAGCTCATAATAACATTGACATATATTTTTATGACTAGTTAATGCATTTTCTTTTCATATTCGTTACATTTTCCCCATATTCTCATTATATCTATATAGATTTTGATATTTGTTGATAGCTAGTCAATGCATTGTCTTTTCATATTCGTTACATGGTCTGCATATTTTCATTATATCTATGTGGATTTTGATATATCTTCCGTATATGCCCAGTTTCCGTATATGCGCACATCTTCCGTATATGCCCAGTTTCCGTATATGCACACATCTTCCGTATATGCCCAGTTTCCGTATATGCGCACATCTTCCGTATATGCCCAGTTTCCGTATATGCACACATCTTCCGTATATGCCCAGTTTCCGTATATGCGCACATCTTCCGTATATGCCCAGTTTCCGTATATGCACACATCTTCCGTATATGCCCAGTTTCCGTATATGCGCACATTTTCCGTATATGCACACATATTCCGTATATGCCCAGTTTCCGTATATGCGCACATTTTCCGTATATGCACACATCTTCCGTATATGCCCAGTTTCCGTATATGCGCACATCTTTATGATGCATCTGTGAAAAAGAAAGTTGAAAGCTTATTTGAAGAATTCAGTGAACAAAAAAGATTTTTGGAATATTTTAGAAATACTTGGTTAGCCAACGATAAAATATGTAAGCTTCTTATTGGTGGTTTTAATGACTCTATGTTTCATGTTATATGTATACTTATTAATATATAACTAATAAATTTCTTTCTATAGATATGTGGGCAAAAGCATACAGAGATTTTTTGTGGAAATTAAAACATTATCAATAAATATCAAAATCCACATAGATATAATGAAAATATGCGGACCATGTAACGAATATGAAAAGACAATGCATTGACTAGCTATCAACAAATATAAAAATCTATATAGATATAATGAGAATATGGGGAAAATGTAACGAATATGAAAATAAAATGCATTAACTAGTCATAAAAATATATGTCAATGTTATTATGAGCTAAGATATGTAGTATATAACTTACCTCTCTTAATTTATCTTGAAGTCTAGGTGAATGCCGCAATGGTTGAGGAGAATGTGATTTTTGGTGAGTATCGTGTCCACCATCATACATGTGCAAAGGTGTTTTGGGAAATGTATATTCATTACTCTGAACATTAGATTATACATAGATATAAGTATGAATCAAATAAAATTAAATGTAAAAATATGCTAAATTTACAAGAGTATAAATAGCTTACCTTGCATTGTGACATTGGACGTGAAGATGGTTCTAGCATTTGAACCATTTCATTTCCATTCTTCTTAAGACTTCGACAAGGGGTTTTCATAGATTGTGATGGTTCCAAAGGGAACACCTGCACCATAAATAAGAAATAACACACACACACATAATCAAAACAAATCAAGGATAACGATATATAATACAAAACATCCATTTCTCATCCCATCATTATGGTAAAACATAACAATTTATATATTAATGTTTTTAGTGGAATAGGTTATATGGATTAAAAACTTACTGGCCCAATAACCCCTTGAAAACCTTGAAATCTAGGTGAGCGGCGTAATAGTTGGTGGGTTGAACTTGGGGAATTTTGTTGATTCGGCTACGCATATCAATAACAATGAGTATAATCAATATAAATATTATTTAATGTTAAAATGTCTAAAAAATTAATATACGCAAAAAAATGGACTCAACTGTGTTCTCATTGTCTTGATTAGTTTCATCAAAGTTTAATATATAGTTGTGCCCATCTAATCTTTCTTCCCCCACATCATCAGGAACCCCAGTCCTTGCTTTCTCTTTTAAAGCAATGTCTATGCGCTTCATTGTCTCCATACGTCTACGAGGTAGTGTTATAGCTCCAAATCTCACTCTTATGGTTTGTGATGCTGCACTCATGGCCTAGGGCAACCCCTCCTTCCAGACCTGGTCCAACAATTTAAAAAACAGTGTTTTATTCCCTATACGCGACTTTGCCCTGTGTTAAACGCGTGTACACGCGGGTCTGTCATACCCAACCCGCGTGTATCTATTAAAACACTTAAAAAAATATAATTTCCTCTTTTTCGGGCGGTGATCGTGGGTTTACCTGCTGGATCACCTGTTAGTGCCCGTGGCCCAACTGTTCCCAACCAACTCCTAACTAAAAAACTACTTTGGAGAGGATATAAAAAGACATCAAAGGGAAGGCCAAGGGGAGAGAGAAAGGAGAGCAAGATTATTATGCTGAGATTTTTCCCTTAGACCAGGTCTGAAGTCCTTGGTGCATCCTGCACTTCCCCCATTTTGCATAGGAAACCCTTGTTTCCATGTGTATTGGTGATCATTCATCCTTGACATCATCATTGAGTAAGACTTGGAAGGAGCTCTTGTTGGAGGCTGGAGGCTGGAACGAATCGGGAGGAAGCTTGCTTGGAGCCTGCTGAAGGTGTTCAGGTGATATCTTTCCGATATATGTACTTTATTTGCCTTTATATATAAAGAAACACGTCTTTGTTCCCGAATAATCTTTCTTTATGCTTATGAGATTCTTGTGTTGAATTCTTATGAAAGTGGTTACTTAAAGATTTTTTATAACTAACTTTATAGCATAAAGATGATTTATATATAAACTTCTATACATGTACTGTTGTATTCTTTGATTTGTTTGTCTTGCAGGTCAAAGAAAGAGGAAGGGAACTCCAAGAAGGGTTTGCACCCTAACGGTCTTCTCGAACGTAGGACCTTAGGTATGTACCCTAAACATTAGAATTTGCTTAAAAGTAAAAAGATGGCTGTGTGTGTGTGTTTCTTTGTATAAGCAATTTTCAGTCTGGTAGAGTCTTAGCCCAAAGGACCCTAGGGGTATTTTCCCTTCAACCAGAATTGGCGACTCCACTGGGGACAACACTCTTGTTGTTCCTAGTTTGGGTAGTCCTCAAGCCAATCAAGGCTCAGTCCCTCTGTTTGTTGGTTCTGACTGTCTAATATTTTCTTGAACTCCAAGCTTTTCCAGTTTTTCAGTTTGTGTTTTTTATTTTTCTTGAAACACTTCATATACGCACTTTTTCTGGATTACAGAAGCGTATATACGCAAGTTGCACTAAGTAAACCCGCGTATACGCAGGTTTCCTTAGTTACAGTCGCGTGTACACGCATTCTGCAAGTAATTGCAGGCGCGTATATTCCATAATTTTCAAGATTTATAATTTTTCTTTTGGCTGAATGTCTGTCTGGTGGTTTGGGTCAGTTTAAAGCAGTCAATTCCCAGTGACAGTTCTCTGTTTAACAGGGGGCATCTTGTTTCGAACTCTCTCTAGTTATAAGGAGTGCTAGTCTTGTTTTTCGTTGATTGCAAGCGTCATTGATTTTTGACACACAAGGTTTCTGTTTAAGAATCTTGATTGCTCTGTTTCGGCAGAGTGGGAAGATTGTCTTCAAATCTTTGTGTCCATTTTGTTTTCATGACATTTATGTTTGCTTAACGAGATCGTTTTTATGACCATTTACTCCTTTGTTTCGGGAAATTTGTTTGTTACCAGTTTCTTGAAACTTGTCTTTTGATTTCTTGGACTTTCATTGCTGCTTTTGATTGTCAAAAGCGATTTCGAACACATTTTATTTTTGTTGAGTTCTCATCATTTCATTGGTGTCAATTCACAAAAGTGTTTGGTTGCTTGTTTATCAATCATTGGTGTCAGTATTTTTGAGAGTTTTTCCTTTGAAAAAGACTTTTTGGTTTGATTGAAAGAAAATCTTTTGAAAGTTTTTGAGTTTCGCTTTCTTAAACTTGCTTCTCATCTGATTTCCTTTTTTGCGAAGTGAAAGTGCTTTGTTTTTTATCTTAAAACTTGTTTTTATTGTTTGGACGAAATGATTAGTAACAAATCATCTTCTATCTAAGCATTTCAGTGGCAAGACAAAATTTGGTAAAGCAGCAACTTTCCTTCTTTGTTTTTAGAGTAGTCTTTGAATCGTGCATCCACATTTAGTTCTTGCATTAGGGAAAGATTTGCATCTCTTTTTAGGCATATTTAGTTTTGTTAGTTTTTGTGAGTGTGGAGTCTGAAAAGAAAAAGGAAAATTTTTTTTGTTTATATTACAAGTGCCTTCTGAACCTCATAGAAATTGCTATTCATCGAAAACAAAAGTGCATGTGCATGTAGCTAGGTTTTATTAATTTCTTTTGCGTCCATAAAACACCACAAGTTTCACCTCCATTACCTTTGACTTAAAGAACAGCCTAATAAAATCAAGCGCTTAATTAAAATCCACTAGAACTTTTTGTTTTAGTTATTACACCAACAAGTTTAGGATTTTAGGGCCTTGGATTAGGCGAGTGGAGAGTTAACTCTCCAAGGCCACACAAAACGTCAAACATAAGAGTCTGATTAAAGAGAGTAAATCCAATAGCGTTAGGGAGACCAGGAAAGCTCCGGATCTGGGAGTTAAGCACGAGGGTCTGTGAAGACAGGGAAGAGAGATACCCCCTCTCCTACTTGTCCGAACTTACCTCACGACTGTTCCGCCTGGCTTCTGCGACGAGTTGGTACCCATAGTTGCCTCTCCTAGGGATCTGCATAGGTGGCTGCGGAGGGGAATCCCGTGGCACCTGAGGTCGACGTTGTATCACTCTCGACAGTACTTCCGGAGGGCACCCTTGCGAAGCTTGGGGGCTTGCACCGGCGCAGACTGTTGTTAGGAGGTCAGCGTAACTTCCTCTGATACCTTCGCTGATAGGACTGGGCCCTCATCATCCCAGACTATCCTCGGAAGGCCCTTTGATTCACTTTCTCGTATTTTGGTGTCCGGTCTCAATCACCCGAAGCGGAAATACTTGAAAGTTGTTTGACTGGCTGTATCTTTAGGAACTTTATACTGTGTGCTCTGTGCTCCTAGTCGGCTTAGCTTTTAATTTTTTTGAGTCTTTAGTTAGATCTTAACAAAAAAATTCAAAGTGGCTGACCGGTCTCCAAGACGGTCTCGAAGACTTCGTGGTCTCTCGCCACCTAGTTTAGAGCCTTCTCCTAGAAGGCGCAGAGGGAATACTACCGGTGGGGTCCGTCCCACGCCGGCTGACGCATCGGGGATTGATCCTCCTCTCGGGGATATTAGCGGCCAAGCAAGGCCTGGTACTTTTGAACAAGAGAGGGACGCTTCAGTCTTTTCTCAAGTTCGCTTTCAAGCGGAGGATAACGTAGAGGTAGAAGAACTTTCAGAATCATTAGTGATTCCAAATTCTCCACTACCATCTAGTTACCCAGACGTATTGCAATACGTTGGGCCTCCATTATATAGACCAGCGAGTCCAGGTTACGCTACGCGCTTACCATTTATGATCACTACTAGAAGCATGGCTTCCACAAGTGCTGCGACTATGCAAACCCCAACATCGGTGCAAGGGGGAGGAACCATTTCCATCCCCTCCGCTTCCTTGTTCGGATCGTTTGCTAGCACATCTTTGGTTGGGTCTACCTCCATTCCGTCCACGAGTGGAAATGCCCAAACCAATGCTTTTAGTACTGGTTCCTTCCTTTTTGGCACCCAATCACGGGGTATTCCGTCAGTTCCGTTCAGTGCCGCTACGTCCATGATGGGCGGATCGGCTTCATTTCAGGGTTTTCCTTTTGGAAGTGGTCATATTCCACATTCCAACCCAACGGTAGGATCCATGCCTTTTTCTTCAATAGGACAAAGCAGCAATCCTTTCCAAGGTTGGAATAATCCTGGGGCCAGTAACGCAGGAACTGCGAATCCATTCATTGGCCAACAAGGAAGTAGGCCGTATTCCACGGTTAGCATGTTTCAAAGTATTCCTCCCCTCGCTTCGGCTTGGAACCCATATCAGGGGTTATCGACTCCTTACAATTCTTTAGGAGGAAACTTTGCAAGCTATGGAGCTTGTACGGCAGGAGTTGGTCAAACTCCGAATTTTGCTGGGCCACAAGGCTTGCCCTTTGGTTCAGCTGGTTCTACTGGTCACTTGGGGCAGCCTGGTGCCTCTCAAATCCCAGGACAATCTTTTCAGAACTTGGGGAGTTCTGCCCAGTCTGGGTGGAATCCCCTAGGTCCTCCTAGGCTTCCATTTCTGGCAATGTTAAACTTGCCAGATCTCACTAAGCTAACGAACGACCCTATCAGATACAATCCGGCCTGGCCTCCGGTCCCAACCAAACTCCCTTCGGACATCCCAAAATTCGAAGGGAAGAGTGGTGAAGATCCGGGCGATCATGTAACCACATTCCATTTGTGGTGCTCATCTAACTCCCTCATCGAAGATTCGGTTAGGTTGAGACTTTTTCAGCGCACCTTGACTGGTAATGCGGCTAAATGGTACATAGAGTTGCCAGGGGGCAGCTTTACATCGTTCGCAGACTTAGCTAATATCTTCTTGAATCACTTTCAGTTGCCTGTCCGCTATGATGCCGGAACTGAACTTCTGGCTACCTTTCGTCAGGATAAGGCAACCCACATTTCTGATCACATACAGGAATGGAGACGGAGAAAAAGGCTCATTAAAGCCGAAATCCCTCCGGAGTACCGTCTAGAGTGGTTTTTGAAGTCTTTGCAACCTGAGATCTCCAAGGATGTCTCCATGTCTGGGGTCTATTCTGAGGAGCAAGCCATTTTCAGGGCCCAGCAATTAGAACTGATCTACTCTCAGTCTGGGATCCTCCAAAAGTACTTGCCAGATGCTCCTGGATCTAAGGTTGATTTAGCTAAGCCAAAGCCAGGTCCGCATGCGGATGGTATCGTGGGGTCTGTAGACTCGACTACAGTGAACTTGTTGAATCAATTGCAGCAGTTGTCATTACAAACTGCTCCTAACAACCAAGTCACAATGTCTAATCCTCCTGCTTCCCAAAATTCTTCCATTAACGCCGTCCAATCCGATAACCCCAAAGGAAATCAAAATTCCAATGGGAAAAAGAAAGGACGTGGTAAAAAGAAGAACTCGGATGGGAAGCCCGATGCAAATAAATCCGGCAACAACGCTGGTGGTGGTAAGGGTGAGTCGAGAAAGAAAGTCAAGTTTCCTTGCAAGTTATGCAGTGGGGACCATCTAACTCATCTTTGCCCTAGAATCGAAGACGCTCAGCGCTTGTTAGCACAGCAAGGGACTTCTAGTTCGCAAGCTGTGTTGACTAACCCATTTCCCCAAGGGCAGCAACTTCTTGCTGGCGCAAATTCGAATCCTGGTACCTCCTCAGGGGGCAACCAGGAAGGGGAAAAAGCATCAAATGTTTTTATGATGGGTTCAAACGTTAACGTGACTACTCGGTCACGTGAGTATGGTGAAGCCGAAACATCTAAGGATAAAACGGTTCCCGGAAGTAATGACCTTCATATCGAGCGACCTCCTGTTGAGACTATACCTAGGATACCGAAAGGTTCCGCCAAACGCGCGACAATTAACCCCAATGCTAGAGCTGCTCAAAATTACTCCATTGTGGAGGATTTGGCTCAAAGCCCATGTGCTATGTCCGCTTTGGAAGTTCTCCAGTCGTGTCCGTCTCAGAGAAGTGCTTTACTCTCTGCCATTGGAGCAGTCGATCCAGCTAACTCTCTAGTGCTCTCTTTTGACATGTCAAATGTCAAAAAGAGACTCCCTCATCATATGGCTTTTCAGGTAAAGTCAACATACCGGAAAATCAATATTTTTCGCACCGTTATAGATGAAGGAGCTTCCACGTGTGTCATGTCCATGTCTTGTTGGAAGGCTATTGGTTCACCTTCGGCTGTTCCTTCACCAACCGTCTTAACTGCATTTGATGGCCATTCTCACAAGCCGCATGGGATTATCCCGGCCTTTCCTATATGTGTTGGAGGGAAGGTCGTTAATATCGAAGTTGAAGTCGTAGATGCTAACCTAGACTACAATCTCCTATTAGGAAGGAACTGGGTGTACGAGATGGAAGCCGTTGTTTCGACTCTGTTTCGTGTCATTTGCTTTCCTCATGAGGGGAAAATCGTTAAGGTTGATCAATTGGACTATGCTCCAATCGATCCTCAAGCAAACTCCGACTCTACTGTTCCTTTGGTGGATAACCCTCGCCCGCCGACTGAGAATTTAGGAGTAGGGATGTATTCCTCATTGATGGGTACGTTTGATCTTCCCTCTCCTTTTGCAAGAATTAATGCTATTTCATCATCCAAGGAATCTTCTCGAGAGGAGTTCTTCCGAACTCATCATTTTTCCGACCCTTGGACCTTGCCTTCACCTACGACCACATTAGTTGAAGGGCAAGTTAATGGAATGGCATTTCCTATATCTGCAGCTGAGCTTAGATATCAGGCTATTGTAGACTCTGCAGATAACCATTCTACTCCCTTTTCCGAAGAGGAGCTAGATGGTCATGTGGCCCCCGCTTGGAGCTTTGATTCTAACTCTGCCTTGGACTGCTTAGATTCGGTTCTACCTTCTGAAGAAGCAATCCTCGAAATTATGATGGGTATAGATCGACCTTGGGAAGACTTACACCATCGCTCATATTTTCTTCCTCCATTGCAGGAAGTAGAATCTAGATTCCCCGAGCTCGTTGGTAGTGATGTCTGTACGGTATCGAACCCTTTGGCTCCAACACACACACGTGCTGAAGGTAATATGTCGGTAATCTCAAAAACGATACCTATAAACATCTCTAAGAATCCTAACATCATCGAGAATATCTTCATCGGAAGTGAGTGTTCCCCTGAAGAAATTCAAATTTACACCGACCTATTCAAGGAATATCGTGATGTATTTGCTTGGTCTTATGAGGAAATGCCCGGCATTGATCCTTCTATAGTCCAACATGAGATCAAGACGTACGAAAACGCAAAACCGATTCGACAAAGGCTTCGGCCGGTTAACCCTAGGAAAGCAGCAGCTATCAAAGCTGAGGTTGAGAAGCTGCTAAGGGCGGGTTTTATATACCCTGTTCCTCTTACGGATTGGGTTTCGAATCCAGTCCCTGTGGACAAAAAGCAAGGAACAATCCGCGTATGCATCAATTTTAGGGACTTAAACAAGGCTTGTCCAAAAGACAATTACCCCACGCCATTTATTGATCAAATTATTGACGAGTGTGCGGGTAATGCGATTTTCTCCTTTATGGATGGTTTCTCAGGTTATAATCAAATCTCTATTCGTCCTGAGGATCAGCATAAGACTGCCTTCATATGTCCCTGGGGTACCTTTGCATATCGAAAGATGCCCTTCGGTCTTAAAAATGCTGGAGCCACCTTTCAGCGGGCCATGTCTTACGCTTTCCACGACATCAAACATATCATCGAGGCATACTTAGATGATCTCGCTGCTCGTTCTCGAAAGAGAACTGATCATCCTAGTCATCTTCGATTAGTTTTTGAGCGATGTCGTTTTTACAAAATCCGGTTGAATCCTAATAAGTGCGTTTTCGCGGTTACATCAGGTCGGTTGTTAGGGTTTATAGTTTCCAATGAAGGGATTCGGGTTGATCCCTTCAAGGTTGAGGCAATAGTTCAGTTGCCTCCCCCGTCTTCAATTCGTCAACTTCAAAGTCTTCAAGGGAAGGCCAATTTCTTAAGAAGGTTTATAGCAAACTATGCCGAGATCACTAAAGGGTTCATGCGTTTGCTACGGAAAGGAGTTCCATTCCTGTGGGACGACTTTGCGCAGCGGTCGTTTGATGCTTTGAAAAAGGCATTAGTCTCTGCCCCGCTTTTGAGTCCACCGGATTATGGTAGAGACTTCCTTTTATATCTCGCTGCAGCAGAATCTACCATTGGTATGGTTCTAGTTCAGGAAGACGATGCTCTTGGCGAGCACGTGATTTATTATTTGAGCCGAGGCTTGATAGGCCCTGAACTCCGCTATTCTCCGGTTGAGAAGTTGGCCTTGGCAGCAGTCCATGCTGTCCAGAGACTCCGTCATTACATTTTGCTACGCAAAACTTTTGTCTTAGCGGCGGTCAATCCATTCCAATTTGTCCTCAGTAGGCGAGTGATTGGGGGCAAATATAATAGATGGATAGTCATTTTACAAGAATTCGATCTCGAGTTCTTGTCCGCCAAGTCTAAGAAATCTATGGTCTTCGCGGAGCTAATTTCTGAGCTTCCTTGTGGAGAGGATGTTGTTTATGAGGAAAGTTTACCCGACGAACATATATTCCTCATCTCTTCACAAGACCCTTGGTGGATAACCCTCGCCCGCCGACTGAGAATTTAGGAGTAGGGATGTATTCCTCATTGATGGGTACGTTTGATCTTCCCTCTCCTTTTGCAAGAGGGAAAATACCCCTAGGGTCCTTTGGGCTAAGACTCTACCAGACTGAAAATTGCTTATACAAAGAAACACACACACACAGCCATCTTTTTACTTTTAAGCAAATTCTAATGTTTAGGGTACATACCTAAGGTCCTACGTTCGAGAAGACCGTTAGGGTGCAAACCCTTCTTGGAGTTCCCTTCCTCTTTCTTTGACCTGCAAGACAAACAAATCAAAGAATACAACAGTACATGTATAGAAGTTTATATATAAATCATCTTTATGCTATAAAGTTAGTTATAAAAAATCTTTAAGTAACCACTTTCATAAGAATTCAACACAAGAATCTCATAAGCATAAAGAAAGATTATTCGGGAACAAAGACGTGTTTCTTTATATATAAAGGCAAATAAAGTACATATATCGGAAAGATATCACCTGAACAACTTCAGCAGGCTCCAAGCAAGCTTCCTCCCGGATTCGTTCCAGCCTCCAGCCTCCAACAAGAGCTCCTTCCAAGTCTTACTCAATGATGATGTCAAGGATGAATGATCACCAATACACATGGAAACAAGGGTTTCCTATGCAAAATGGGGGAAGTGCAGGATGCACCAAGGACTTCAGACCTGGTCTAAGGGAAAAATCTCAGCATAATAATCTTGCTCTCCTTTCTCTCTCCCCTTGGCCTTCCCTTTGATGTCTTTTTATACCCTCTCCAAAGTAGTTTTTTAGTTAGGAGTTGGTTGGGAACAGTTGGGCCACGGGCACTAACAGGTGATCCAGCAGGTAAACCCGCGATCACCGCCCGAAAAAGAGGAAATTATATTTTTTTAAGTGTTTTAATAGATACACGCGGGTTGGGTATGACAGACCCGCGTGTACACGCGTTTAACACAGGGCAAAGTCGCGTATAGGGAATAAAACACTGTTTTTTAAATTGTTGGACCAGGTCTGGAAGGAGGGGTTGCCCTAGGCCATGAGTGCAGCATCACAAACCATAAGAGTGAGATTTGGAGCTATAACAGGTAGACTTTGATCCCAACGTTGAATTTTTTCACAAATCCTTTGCTTTGAAGTATCATTAAGCTGATCAAATGTAACAACTGACTGTGAAAACAAGTTTCAATGAATTTAGTCCACAACAATAAATTAATACTAATAAAAAACATATACAGATAAATACTAATAAATACTTACAGCTGAAAGAATTTCATCATTGACAATATTAATAAAAAAGCATATACAAATAAATACTAATAAATACTTACAGCTGAAAGAATTTCTTCATTAACAAATCTTTTATATGCTTGTTGTTGTGCACGACATAGCCTTGCATCTAAATCATATTGTATTTTGGCATTTTGCCTTTTTACTACACTTGTAGATTTAACCGCCCATGTAGCATTTGCATCTCTTACTCGACCTCTTTGACGTGGAGGAATTGGTGGGAGATTGTGGTTGGTAGCCCGATGATGATTAAGGCTAGATAGCTTAGATCGACTCAAGTTCCCCGCACAATCACCAACATGACAAATGAACAATTGCTTGGTGCCTTTGATAGTTACCTCCCATTCATGTCTACTGTCCTCCATTCGTATATCGCCGCTGGTCCTGGTCCTGGTTATTACGAAATTTTAGTGGACTGAGCAACTGGTACAACAAACATGTTTTTCTATTATTATTTAAGAACACGTCTGAAACAGAATTAGGCTCAGAGCATAGTAAACTGTTTAGGAAGAAGTCGCTGCCTTTTGTGAGTGGCCCAACATGTCAACATGGTTTTATACTGTCATTTGTTTAAGAATTTTTTTGAAACATAATTAGAACATCATATCCAACAGAAGCATGGAAAGTATAAAACAAATCATTTTCAGCTTTGGCGAATGCTTATTGTTAATTAATAATGGCAGCAATGACCTGCTCCAGTTAGAACCGCTGTGATACTGTTTTGAGTTAAAAACTTCGAGTGAGTGATTAAAAACTTCGAGTGAGTGAGTATCAACTAACCATTAACGCGTATGACAACTATGGCCCAAATAAAAAAATATTAAACAGGTTTTTAAAGGGTTGTGAATACAACTATGATCCAAATAAAAAATATTAAAACAGGTTTATGGAGTGTTGCGAAAACAATTTTTGGGTTGATAAAGATTGGAATTAACTACTTCCATAGAGGAATTTTCTGGTTTTTATTAATTAAAATTAAATGATTAAAATATAGTAGTCTGAATTCAACGAGTTTGAATAACCTTTAATTTCAGAAAAGCATCGAAACATATGACCACTATGGTCCAAATAAAAAATATTAAAACTGGTTTTTAAGGCGTCGTGAAAACAACTATGGTCCAAATAAAAAATATTAAAACAGGCTGATAAAGATTGCAATTAACTACTTCCATGGAGGAACTTTCTGCGTTTTATTATTAATTAACATTAAATTTTTAAAATATAGTAAGTCTGAATTCAACGAGTTTGAATAACGTTTAATTTCGAAAATGTTTGAGGTCAGTTGACGAGCGCATCCCAATATTACAAGCCTGTAGACTATAGACCATGCTAGGGCAAAATATTGTAACGAAGAAATCTCTAGAAACTCTTCACACGAATTTACAAAGGAAACAATTTTGATACTAAAATGGAGAAGTTACTGAACATCAGCAGGAACAGAGAGTACACTATGGAATAACTGAAACGCTCCAGCGTTTGCAATCTGATCATCTGTTATTTATATAATGGAAAAAGTAATGGAAAAAAATCGCTGTTGTCATGCATTTCATGTGCAAAGCAGAATACCTGTAACACGTTCTTCTTCGCTCTTCGCTGGTTGTAGGGGGTTGCAGGGATTGAAATCTGAAGCGCGAATGGAGTTTATGGATCCGGGCATGTTGATGCGTGGGTAAACGTAAACGGTGGAGACGGCGGAGAGTTTAAGTGCATTAATGGACGGTTGGTGCACTGTCCATCGATTCTCAAACCGGAGGCGGGCCGGCGCCGGAGGCAGGGCAGAAACGGACAGAGGCGGGCAGGAACGGATAGTTCATGAATCGATGTATGGCATCCATGCATCCATGGATGAGATGGGCTCTCTCGGTTACGTGGACTATAGCATTAATGATGCTATAGTCCATGAAATAGCACTTGCCGATACTTTAGGCGCGCCGCGCGTATGATCCCATGTGAACTTTGAAAGGTAATCACTGCTTCACGTTTTCGAAACTTTTTTGTAGTACAATGTAAACGTTGAGGAGAAAAGCTGATTACACCGGATATATTAAGAAAACATATAGGTTAGTTTGTCTTTTTTTTTTTGAAAATTATGGAAATTTTGGTAAGATTTTGATCAAATTTATAAAGATTTTTGTAAATTTAAGTTATAGTTGTTAAATTTTAAGATTTTAAGTGCCTAAATTTTTTTGATAATACTGAATCCATTTCCACCATTAAAAATTTGATTCAAACACTATTACTACAAAATTTTTTGAAATTATTTTAACCTGATTTTATCTTTTTACAAATGGACACAATTCCTAGGCCTCCATCTCTATAGACAAAGACTAAGACTTAAGAAAATACAATCAGATCGGATCGGATTCTGACTTAAGATTCCTCAAGCTTGGAAATCAAAGTATGTTAGTTGTTAGAGTGAGGCCAGCCCCCTTCAAATCCAATCCTAGTCCAGGATTCAGTCACATACCCGAAACAACAGAAATTGACGACGGAGGGTAAAATGGTGTAAGAAGCAACGTTATTAACAACGAAGACGTCAATGGAGGTATGACAAAGGAAATGCTTCCATCGGTTTGTTAAATGAATTTCGAGAAAAACTTTTGTGGACTCTAGTTTAAACGCATATGGTCTAATACTAGCATTAGATTCTGGCGTAAATACTAGTATAGATTTATTTTAGGCACGGATTTAATATGAGTAGAGAATATCAAATTTTTCCAAGTATAAATTTATTTTAAAATATTTTTCAATGTTACAGATATTAAAATGGTTTTGATTTTTTTGTTATTAATATATTTGAAGAATATGAGAATATTAATTTATATTAAAATATTTTATTCATAATCTATATTAGATATTTTATTTTGCACAACATTAAAATATTTTTTTAAACATATTTTTCTATATATAATGTTGATATCAATTGTTAAAATATTTTTGAAAAGTACAAGTTTTAAACATTTTATTTAGGTTATATGGACAACTAGCATATTTTAAAGTTAGATTATTAGTTTGTGTTTAAGCCCTTGGACCATAGTGATGAATTAGTGGTTGATTTCATATAAGTGGTTCTTTTGACTTAAATTTTTTCTTGATTTACAATGTTAAACATAAAAAAACTCAAATAATACTTTATAATCAAATAAAATATTGTGGGGTAAATTGATCCATTCATTAATCATAATTTTTTTTTACATATACCTTGGATTTTCAAAAGACTAAAATTTAAGAGATTCTTGAGATGAGCCAGTTACCTACCAATAACAAACAATCATAAACTAATTATGACAATCATGACTACATGGAAAACTCCTTGAAGATTCAAGACTTAAAGGAGGCACATACATTTAACATTGACATTATTTCGCTAGGTTGACTAATTTTTCATCGTCTTCTTGGACCAATGTCTATTTCTCTCGCGACCTCATTTTTATGCTCATTTGTCTCGCACGGGAACCACCATGAAATCCTTTGTGTGAACCCCAAGACCGGACTTTGAAGAACTCAAACCTAGTGGTTCTTTTACCTTGCTTCGAAGATAAGCATTGTAAAGAATCCTATCCTGATGAGTTGATATATGTACTTCAAATATTTTCCATACCATTCTTCTATAAGGGTAGTTAGTGGTGGATCATTCAAATTCATATGTTCTGGTAGGGATTCTAATTCAACTTCTTCTGATAGGGAGTTAACCATTTCCCGTGGTAATGGATTTTATTGGTACTCTTCAAGAGATTTTTTTTCATGGCCTCTCTCAGATTCAATTGGGGTTTATGGGATTTCCTTTGTACTAATTACACACTTGATTGAATGTTGTCTTTCTCTAGAGACTCCAAGTTCGAAGAGGAGAGAGGCTCTAACATATTTTCTAGATCTAGGGATCTGGTCAAGATTTGAGGTACCCCTAATGAATTAAATTCCTTCTTATTTGGGAATATTTTCCAAAATCATCTTGCTCTTTCTGAGAATGGTGTTCTTTAGGTGATTCCTTGGTATTCATTAGATAGTCCCTAATAAGATGTTCATATTCATGATAACATCTGCATCTAAAGGGAACCTCTTCATAACCTACAGACTGCTTCTAAACAATATTTTGATAATAAATTTCTATGGAGGTTGTTAGCTCTGCTATGCATTTGTGTGTTTAGAGGACCAAATGACTACCATGGCCGTGTGTCTTTTCAAGGAAGGAAGCTTACAGCAGTTCATTTAATCTTTCCTCCTTCATTTTCCTTATTCCCTTATAGCTCCCCGCACCTCCGTTTCCTCCTTCCCCTTAAAACCTCCTTATTCTCCTTTAAACCCCCTTATCCCTGTTTTTCTCCCAAAACCCCGCATAAACCCTTTTTCCCTGGCTCCCGCGCGTTTTTGTTTAAACATTATAAAACCCCGTGTAAGTCCCTTTATTCGGTTAAAACCTTTATTCTCTTAATTTCAAAGCCCATATGATGTTATTCACATAACCGCGTGCATATACCTGTCACATCAACCTCGAAACGTGCGCATTCACCCACCGCCGTCTGATCGTCCCGCGAAGATCCGACGGTGTACGCTTCTCCCGCTCCCATAAACCGCACGAACAATAGCCCGCGGGGAAAGCTGTTTCCCGCCGAACCCTCCAGCCACGTGTCACAATCTAACTACATTGCACCCACCCTGTACGAATACCACTGCCCCCGATAAGTGGTGCGGGGAAACCGCTTACCGCCATCCTGTACGATCCCCACCGACTATCTGCCACGCTTCTCCCGCCCCCGATCACCGTCGGATCTGCCCAACGGTGATTCGACGGCCCTCGATCTCCTGATCATCCATCTCTCCATTCCTCCTATCAAATGATCTTGGTCATCCGTATATGTGATTCGACAGTGCATATTCACTCTGCCCCGTCTTCCCATCGCCTCCCACCATGAAATCTCAGTCGTTCGCCAGTCCCATCTGACGGCTAGCATTCGTTCTTAGCTCCTTATTCATTTTCCACACAATTTTCATGTTTGTGGCCTGCCCCGCGCTTCCAAGGGATGAAGGTGATCGTCCTCTAGCACTCAGCAGTTAATACTTCACCCATTGCATTCAACACAGTGTACATCCGAAGGATGAGAAGGACAACCTTGAGCAGATAAACACGGCATTTCACCTTTTCATGAAGTACAACAGAGCAGCAGAAAGGCCGATTTTGTTCATTGAAACACACAGATTGTATCAAAGACCATATCTGATAGTAAATGTGGTTGGTGGTCAGTTATGACCCCTCCACGCATAGCTTATGCAGAGCAATTTTGTAATCAACCTCCATATATACCCAGAAACAGAATGTAATCGGGTTGATGAATGTATTTTCTGATGTAAAGTTCAACTTATGGAGACTGTAACTACTGTGAGACCTGTAGTTTCTGGTCTTAATTTTCAGCTAATGCAAGCTTCTTTTGCTGTCAATTGCTCATTTTCTACTTCTTCTTTGTTCCAGGCTGTGCCTGTCATGCATTTTTCATTTGCTCTTGATGTTTAGCATTAGAGGGGCTGTCATCCCACCTCTGTGTTAGAATCTAGTTGGTATTATTGAATATGTATGCAGGTTTCTGTTGTTTTAATGCCAGAGAGTTGTCATCCTGTCTGTGTATTAGAGAATAGACCTACAGACCTTTAAACTGGTTGAAGCTGGCCATCACAGGGTCCTATACATCTGCTGGTGTGATCAGTATTCTCCATTTCCACTTAATCCTCAAGCTGTGAGTAATTGGTGGTCTAAAGCCTTGTAGTCTGGGGGTGTTCACCCATGTCTGGGGTTAAGCACAGTAGAAGTGGTTATTTGGCTTGAATATGCAGCATTTCTTTCATTCATCCACCATTTTCCAACATTTTTGTTAAGTTTGTAATGTTCTCGAGCATCTCTGGTATACAACCTAGGAGAGTTTCTTGGGGTGATAACATTAATTGGCGCCGTTGCCGGGAGAGGAGAATTGAAGCTCAGCTTCCCTGGGAGAACAACACAGTTTCAAGCTTTGATGATAGACAAGGTTTGAACATAGTTTCTGGTTGTAATCATCTATCTGGCGACTCCATTGGAGGAAGACCAACCTTTGGTGACTCCACATTGAAGTTCTGGCTCAGTTTGTGAGACACACTTGAAGAAATCCTCAGAAATCACCAGCTGAACCAGTGCCTGACCCTGAGAGGACTGTCAAATCGAAGAAAGCATCACAGAAAGGGGCATCAGGATCAGGTAAGCCTAAGAAATCTAATTCATCTCTGAAAGATAAAGTTATAGCTGAAGATATACAGTTTGAAGATTTAGAGCACAACACTGTTAATAAGGAAACTCCTTCAGAGATTAATTCAGCCCCTTGTGCAGTTAGTTCCCCTTTGAATCTCAGTCCAAAGAAAGTTTCCCATTCAGTCCAAAACATCCCTTTGTCTCTGCCATCCATCACATCACTTCCTACCATTCAAACTGCTAGTATTCTTCCACATATTCCAATTATGGCAGGCCAGCAAGCACCCACGAGGATAGAAAGAATTGTTGTTGCTAGATATGGACCTCTGGTCTTGCCTGTTCCTTTAAATCCTATGCCTGTGGGGGAATATCATAAATATATGCCTAAATTCACTGGCACAGAGGGAGTGACAGCAGAAGAACACCTGGAAGATTTTTACAGTTATGCTGATAACCTAGATATAAGTGAAAATGATGTGTGGATGAGAGTTTTTGTCCAAAGCCTTGATGGAGAGGCCAGGAAGTGGTTCAGAGAATTACCCCAGAGATCTATAACAGATATTGAAGCATTGGATGATGCATTTTTGAAGCAATGGGGAGATAAAAAAGACTTGTTGTACTACCATATTGAGTTTGGTAACCTGAAGAGGGAAAATGGGGAATCATTGCCTGATTTTAATAAAAGATTTAACCGTATGTATAGTAAGATACCAGCTGAGGTAAAGCCTACTCCCACCTCTGCCAAACTCACTTATGCCAATGCTTTTGACTCTGATTTCTGCCTGTTATTGAGAGAAAGAAGATGTGCCACTCTAGCTGATATGCAGGATGCAACCCTAGAAGTAGAGTCTAATATCATGGCTGCAGAAAAGCTAAAAAATCAAGCTGATAGAAGGAGGCAGAGAGGTCAGGCTTCTACTTCCTCTACATCATCTTCAGAGCCAAAATTAGATAAAATGACTAAGATGATAGAGTCATTGGCTGCTGAAATTTCTAAGCTAAAGGTTGAGCAGAATTCAGGAAAAACAAGGCAGCATAACACATTTGCTCCAAGAAATCAGAATCCATTCAGAAGAGCAAATGAGTAGTTACAAATTATGCAGAGGGGTGAAGAATCAAAAGAAGAATAGAAAGTTAAAGCTCCTTTCCAAAATGTAGTCATGGAGGAGGAACAATTTGAAGAAGATGAGGATGAAATTCACTGCATGGAAGATAAAGGCAGCGCTGCATTCTTGACTTTGGCTGCTTATGAAGAATCATTGTTGCAGGAACAAGACAGTCAAGAATGGGATAGAGAAGTTGTCCTACAAGCTGAACAGCAACAGAGATATAATCTGAGGTCCAATGCAAAAATTGTCAAAGAGAATCCTGCACAAAGAGCTGTTGTCCAAACAGAGCCATAGAATATCAAGCAGAGAAGACCAGCAGCTGATCCAGTCATCCTCAAAGCTCCAGTTCAAGAGGTAAAAAGTTCTGATAAGTCATCTTCTTCTTTCAGCTTTGAGTCAGAGGTTCAGAAACTGAGAATATCTGTGCCTCTTGTAGAGTTGGTGAAGAGTGAAGCATTTAGAAAGCCTATCCTTGAAGCCCTTGAGCTAGAAACCAAACAAACCTCCACTGACTCTGTCAATTTGCAAGATGATAGGCCTGCCATCGTGCTTAGCCCCATGATTGAACCTGCTGATAATAATTCTCCATCTTTTTATGTTTCATTGACCATTCATGACAAAATCCTCCACAATTACCTGCTAGATACAGAGACCAGCACCAATTTGATGCCTAAAGCTATCATGGAAGAGTTAGGCCTTGATATCACCAGACCTTATCATGATTTATTCTCTTTTGATTCAAGGAAAGTGAAATGTCTGGGATTGATAAAGGATCTGGCCATTACCCTAACTCAGCTGCCCATGAAGAGTATGATGATGGATATTGTGGTAGCAGATGTCCCTCCTAAGTTTGGCATGTTGTTGTCCAAAGGGTGGATTAAGAGACTAGGTGGGACATTACAGAATGATCTTTCTTATGCCACTGTCCCAGTTTTTGGAGGAGAAAGCAGGAGGTTATATAGAGAAGCACAGTTGGCATATATCATCAGTGATGAGAAGAATCCTACAAATCATCCTATATATGCAGTGGACACTGATTTTGGAGCATGTATTCTCCAAATAGAAGAATCTCAGAAGGCCTCATTGCAGATCAGGAAACCAACAGTTCAAGCCGAGGAAAAGCAAGGAAGTCAGGTTTGGGAAATGTTCTTTGATGGAGCATGTTCCAAGGAGACTGCAGGAGCAGGGGTGGTGCTAGTATCTCCAAAACAAGAAAGCATTCAGTTGTCTTTTAAGCTGGTTTTTCAAGTCACAAATAATATAGCAGAGTATGAGGCTCTGCTATTGGGTCTTAATGCAGCAAAAGACAGAGGAATCAAGAACATAAAGGTGTTTGGAGATGCTAATCTGATCATTCAGCAAGTAAATAAAACATTTCAGGCAAAGCACCCAAGGCTGAAAGCAGATAGAGATGAGGTATGGAGACTCAAATATTTCTTTGAAAATTTCTGTATTTCATATATCCCTAGAGCCCAAAATCAGCTTGCTGATTCCCTTGCTGTGTCTGCTAGTCTGTTTATCCCTCCTACACCTCCCAGACTAGTTTATGGAGTCCAGATGAAATACAGACCATCCTTGCCTGATAATGTCTAGCATTGGAAAGTTTTTAATGATGATGATGAGTTAAATAGGTTTCTACAAGTCATTGATGACTTTTCCAAAATGCAAATTGACCAAGAGAATGGTGCCTTGGAAGAAAACCCCCAATCCTAGCTTAGAAATAAAATTGGTAAAAATAGCATTGTCCAGCTTCCCAGCAATCATATTCCTAAGGGTCTAATTCCTCTTGAAAGATTGTTTGACCAAAATGATGTGCCTTACAAAGCTACCCAAAAAGAAGACCAATCTGCAGTCTGTAAGCATGATATAGGAAGTCCAGGTCAGCCTAGATATGTAAATTTGTCCACTCATTTGTCAGCTGATCAAAGTGCTGAATACTGCAATTTAATGAGGCAATTTGCTGATGTGTTTGCCTGGGAGTATAGTGACCTGAAAACATATGATAAGAACATAATTCAGCATAAAATCCCTCTGGAGAAAGACACTATTCCTTTCAAACAGAAGCTGAGACCAATAAATCCTATGCTTCTTCCACTGATTGAAAAAGAAATTAAAAAATTGTTGGCTGCCAAGATCATAGTTCCTCTTAGATATTCCAAATGGGTAGCAAATTTGGTGGTAGTAAGGAAGAAGAGTGGAGAAATCAGACTGTGTGTTGATTTCAGAAATTTAAACAAATGCTCCAAGAAAGACAACTATCCTCTACCCAAGATGGAGCATTTGCTGCAAAAGGTCTCAGGAGCCAAAGTAATGTCTTTCTTGGATGGATTTTCAGGCTTTAATCAGATTGTTGTGCACCCAAATGATCAAGAAAAGACTGCATTCACCACTCCTTGGGGCACTTTTATGTATGCCAAAATGCCTTTTGGGTTGATGAATGCTGGAGCCACCTTTCAGAGAGCTATGGATATAGCATTTGTGGGAGAGAAGGACAAATTTGTCCTTATCTACCTTGATGACATAACAATATACTCCAGCAGCCATCAAAATCATTTGCAACATTTGAAAAAAGTGTTTCTGAAGTGCAGGAGGTTTGGAATATCAGTCAATCCTAAAAAATCTCAATTTGCTTTAAATGAAGGCAAGCTGTTAGGACATATTGTGTCTGCTGCAGGTGTTCAAATTGATCCAGAAAGAGTAAAAGTAATACATACTTTGTCTGTCCCGAGATAAAAGAAGGATATCTAATCCTTTCTGGGCAAAATTAATTTTGTCAGGAGGTTTATACCAAATTTTGCAGAACTAGTGAAGCATATTACCTCCATGTTGAGAAAAGGATCAAAGGTAAGATGGACTGATGCAGCAAGAAAATCATTTGAGTCTATTAAAAAGTCCATTATGGAGGCTCCCACATTAATAAGTCCATATTACAGCAAGGAGTTCCATGTATTCTCATTTGTCTCTGAAGACACCATTGCAGCAGTTTTATTGCAGGAAGATGAAGAAGGTTCAGAACATCTGGTGGCATTTTTCAGCAAGAATTTGAGGGATGGTGAATCGAGGTATGATATTATTGAAAAACATGCATATGCTCTTATTAAATCCTTGAAAGATTTCAGAGTTTATATCTTGCATTCAAAGATAGTTGCATATGTACCCTCTGCTGCAATTAAAGATGTCTTGACACAACCTGATGTTGATGGAAGAAGGGCAAAATGGATTGCAAAGATGATTGAATTTAACATAGAGCTGAATCCCACTAAACTGGTCAGAGGTCAGGGTCTTGCTAGATTGTTAGCTGAAGAAAATTGCAGATCTTTAGATATTCATTTCCTGTGTACAATTGCAGAAAACGGCCAGAAAGATAAAGAAGAGGAAGCAGTTGAACCAGAGGGTAAACAGTCAGTGGCCGAGAGTCTATCTTTATGTGATTGGTATTCTGCAATAATTAATTTCTTGCTGAAGCTAGAAATCCCTTTAGACCTTACTCAAAGTCAATCCAGAACTTTAAAACTTAGGGTAGCAAAATATTGCATTAATGAAAATCTGCTCTACTGGAGGGATCCATCTGGAGTGCTTTTAAGGTGTCTGGACAAAGAACAGTCAGTAGAAGTCATGCAGCAGTTTCATTCCAGCATGTGTGGAGGGCACCATTATTGGAAGACTACAACCCACAAAATTCTCAGAGCTGGGTACTATTGGCCCACTTTATTTTCTGATGTATTTGATTTTGTTAAATCTTGTGACAGGTGCCAAAGATTTGAAGGAAAACAACAGTTGAAGTCCCTGCCCTTAAAACCAATACTTGCAAAAGGACCTTTTCAGCAGTGGGGCTTGGATTTTATTGGAGAAATCAATCCACATTCCAGTGGCCAGCACAAGTGGATATTAGTAGCCACTGATTATTTCACCAAGTGGATTGAAGCAGTCCCTACCAAGAAGGCTGATCATAATGTGGTCATGAAGTTTTTGACAGAGAATATCTTTAGCAGATTTGGTTGTCCACATAAATTAATCACAGATAATGCAGCAGCCTTCAGGGCAAAAGAATTGGTGGAAATGTGTGATTCTATGGGTATTAAACTTGTTCATTCCACCTCATATTATCCACAAGGAAATGGTCTGGCAAAATCCTCTAATAAAAGCCTGATAAGGATAATTAAGAAGCTGTTAGAGGACAATAAAAAGAATTGGGATTCAAAGCTCAAGTATGCACTGTGGGCTAACAGAGTGACCATTAAGAAATCCATAGGGAATTCTCCTTTCAAGCTGGTATATGGCACTGAGGCAGTATTCCCAATTTAGCTTACTCTCCCTGTGGCAAAATTCCTTCAAGAAGAGCGGGATGAAGAAGAAGATATGGCAAAGAGGATCATTGATTTAGCAGAAGTACATTAGATTAGAGAACAATTGGTTGAAAAGGCTGCAACACATCAGAAAAAGATCAAGTAAGCCTTTGACAAGAAGGCAAAAACAAATAATTTTCAGGTTGGTGACTTGGTTTTGAAATGGGATGCATTAAAAGAAAAGAAAGGCAATCATGGGAAATTTGATGCTTTCTGGACAGGGCCTTTCATCATTTCTCATATTCAAGGGAACAACACCTTCATACTAAAAAGTATGGGAGGAGAAGCAGTTTTTGATGGCCCAGTTAATGGGCGTTTTCTAAAAAAGTATGTTGTTTAATGGCTTTGGCCTTGAAGATTGTAAATATTTGTTTTTATCAGTTTTGTGTAGGCAAATAGACTCCATGCCCAATGGAATACTAGGAATTTTGGCTAATTTGTTTTCATCAGGAAGGCATTGATCTGCAGGTTCTTGATACCTCACAGGGAGGATCTCATCCCCAGAAGGAGCCAGTGTTAGCTCTGCTATGCATTTGTGTATTTGGGGGACCAAATGACTACCGTGGCCATGTGTCTTTTCAAGGAAGGAAGCTTACAGCAGTTCATTTAATCTTTCCCCCTTCATTTGCCTTATTCCCTTATAGCTCCCCACACCTCCGTTTCCTCCTTCCCCTTAAAACCTCCTTATTCTCCTTTAAACCCCTTTATCCCTGTTTTTCTCCCAAAACCCCACATAAACCCTTTTTCCCTGGCTCTCGTGCGTTTTTGTTTAAGCATTATAAAACCCCGCGTAAGTCCCTTTATTCGGTTAAAATATTTATTCGCTTAATTTCAAAGCCCATATGATGTTATTCACATAACCACGTGCATATACCTGTCACATCAACCCCGAAACGTGCACATTCACCCACCACCGTTCGATCATCCTGCGAAGATCCGACGGTGTACGCTTCTCCTGCTCCCGTAAACTGCACGAACGATAGCCCGCGAGGAAAGCTATTTCCCGCCGGACCCTCTAGCCACGTGTCACAATACAACTGCATCGCGCCCACCTTGTACGAATACCACTGCCCCCAATAAGCGGTGCGGGAAACCGCTTACCGCCATCCTGTACGATCCCCGCCGACTATCTGCCACGCTTCTCCCGCCCTTGATCACCATCGGATCTGCCCGACGGTGATCTGACGGCCCTCGATCTCCTGATCATCCATCTCTCCATTCCTCCTATCAAATGATCTCGGCCGTCCGTATATGTGATCCGACGGTGCATATTCACTCCGCCCCATCTTCCCATCGCCTCCCGCCATGAAATCTCAGCCGTTTTCCAGTCCCATCCGATGGTTAGCATTCGTTCTTAGCTCCTCATTCATTTTCCACACAATTTTCATGTTTGTGGCCTGCCCCGCGCTTCCAAGGGATGAAGGTGATCGTCCTCCAGCACTCTGCAGTTAATACTTCACCCACTGCATTCAACACAGTGTACATCCGAAGGACAAGAAGGACAACCTTGAGCAGATAAACACGACATTTCACCTGTTCATGAAGTACAACAGAGCAACAGAAAGGCTGATTTTGTTCATTAAAACACACAGATTGTATCAAAGACCATATCTGATAGTAAATGTGGTTGGTGGTCAGTTATGACCCCTCCACGCATAGGTTATGCAGAGAAATTTTGTAATCAACCTCCATATATACCCAGAAACAGAATGTAATCGGGTTCATGAATGTATTTTCTGATGTAAAGTTCAACTTCTGGAGACTGTAACTACTGTGAGACCTGCAGCTTCTGGCCTTCATTTTCAGCTAATGCAAGCTTCTTTTGCTGTCAATTGCTCATTTTCTACTTCTTCTTTGTTCCAGGCTGTGCCTGTCATGCATTTTTCATTTGTTCTTGATGTTTAGCATTAGAGGGGCTATCATCCCACCTCTGTGTTAGAATCTAGTTGGTATTATTGAATATGTATGCAGGTTTCTGTTGTTTTAATGCCAGAGAGTTGTCATCTTGTCTGTGTATTAGAGAATAGACCTACAGACCTTTAAACTGGTTGCAGCTGGCCATCACAGGGTCCTATGCATCTGCTGGTGTAATCAGTATTCTCCATTTCCACTTAATCCTCAAACTGTGAGTAATTGGTGGTCTAAAGCCTTGTAGTCTGGGGGTGTTCACCCATGTCTAGGGTTAAGCACAGTATAAGTGGTTATCTAGCTTGAATATGCAACATTTCTTTCATTCATCCACCATTTTCCAACATTTTTGTTGAGTTTGTAATGTTCCCGAGCATCTCTGATATACAACCTAGGAGAGTTTCTTGGGGTGATAACAGAGGCTAGAAGAGGTTGGGAGATATTCATATGAACACAGATTCGAGGATATGATGTGTACCTTCCTCTCTTAGTAGCATTCGCTACTTTGACAAATTTTTCGATAGCATTCTCGATGCCTTCGAGGGTTTCCTCCTCCCAATATTCCTTAAGAAGAGAAATGAGGTGTGCCCACACTGAGCCAACGAGGAATTCTACCTTCTCCGAGATATATTTATCCTTCCAAAATTGCATGAAGGTCCCTGAATTATAAAAAATATAAGGCCTTCCTTCCAAAACCCTCCATTTTTTACAACCCCAACCATGTTTCTGTCATGTATATAATGTAGATATATTGCAAGAAAAAAGGGAGGAGTCAAGGGACAAGGATTCCAAAGCTGGGGAAGTTGCTTATTGGGGATGCTACAAGTTTCCTCAAAGCAAGAAAATCTAAATGGTTGGGACAACTCTTGAAGACTAGTTGGTGAAATTATAATGATTTGGTGTTTTCATAAATTAAGGGGTTGCATGAGAAAATATGAGACCATCCTTTCTTGGAATGTTGAGTGAGGAACTAAGGACAAAAGAATTAAGGAGGGGAATGGGTGGATTTCCAACTTCTCAGATGTGCAGGATACCCACTACAACCAATTAACAAATTGCATTAACAAACTGGTAATACACTGACAGGTGGAAAAATTCTACTGGTTGATAAAAATTCATGTCAGGAAGGTTGTCTTAAGGTTTCCCAAGGAAAAAACAATTTAGTTCCGGTTGTGGAAGAAAGATAAAAAAAGTGAGAAGAGTTTGAATTGGTGGAGAATAGCTCGAAGAATAGGGGAGACCAATTGATGAACAAAAATAAGCTAATTTTTGGTGAAAATAATTTTCTGGTTAGAAGATATCGAGAAGAAAATATTCTAGGTGACAAGAGTTTTCCTCTCGAATCCCCATGATCTGGATGGTGGAGATGGTATATATTAGAAATTTTGGAGGGCTGGGGTGGAGGAAATAATCCTGGAAAAATCTTGGAAGAATTTTGAAGGCCCCTTATTGTGTATTTATTTGTTTTTGGTTTTGGAATCCTCAAATCTAGGTGTAACCACCACATCCTATACATTGGCTGACTTGCAACCAAGTTGAGGGAAGAAGGTGTGGAATCTCTAGCCTTTGTTCTTTTGGAAGCTGCGCTAAATTCCCTGAGCAATCGATGCCTCAGACTCTGGAATCTGGGTCGAGGGTTATAACAGTAAGTGAGGATTGGTGGAGGGTTGTTTTCCCGGAATATGTTTCCCAAATCATTTAAAGATAAGTGTTATTCATATATTTGCAAAGTTAATGAATGCATGTTTCATTATGTTATGAAATGATGGTGTTAATGCATTAGAAAATGCATGTGTTTACCGTCTATACGTGTGGCTAATGTGATTTCGAGTGACCAAGGTGCTAAAATTGAACACGTATTGGTTGGGTCATATTTCACAGTAAATTGGAATGGGGATTTTTGGTAAACCAACAGGGTTAAATGAATATTGTGGAGGTTGTTGGTTTTTCTAGTGCGACTATGCCTTCATGTAGCAAAATAATAAAGTCCCATTCCTATTTTATAGACTTGCTTGCTCATCGGGATGGCATGCCCAATGCTCAAGTTATAGACAGTGTTTTGGGCATGTGTTATTCACATTCAGGTGGTGGTGTTTCTGTTATCTATATCGTCAGGTTATAATGGTGGAGGGGATGAAATTGTTTGCTTCACAACCACTGCATCGCACTCATGATGCACACCTCTCATAATATGAAAGACATAAACGTATTCACATGTGCCCATATGCTAGAAGGGAGGTAATAGTTAGATCAAATTTATTTCTCACAACTAGTGAACCGAAACACATACCCTATTTAGTAATATTGTTGTAAAACACATACCCTATTTAGTAATATTGTTGTAAATTAGTGGGCTCGCAGGCGGGCATTTTCCATGAAGTGAATGTCATCGTGATGGTTCTCCTCTTGTTCAACATTAGAGTGGAGGTTGTCGGTAGCTAGAATCGTTGGTATAAACCACTCAACTCAATATATAGATATGTATGTCGCTCGTTAGATACATGTATGTAATGGTTGTTCATTGCTTGCATGGAGAAAATTGTTCGCATAAGTCCATCAAATTACTATATATATATGTGTGTGTGTGTGTGTGTGTGTGTGTGGGCATGAGAGCTATGTGGTGTGTGGTTCAAACTCGACATCTAGTCATTTAGGTGGTCGGGGAATCTCAGTAGTCAACGAGATCAGCCTACAGACTAGAAACCCATGTGGTTACGTATAAGATAAAAAAAATATTGAGAGTTTGAATTGTCAACAAAGTAAAGAAGAATTTGAGGCTTAAACAATTACAAACACGGATAGACTAGTTTACCTCCACAAGATTACTCAGTTAGATCTTGTTTCGATTATTTTTTTCATAAAAATGAATAAAACATCCATTAAGTCTCCCATAAAAAGAAACATGTGAAAGTACAACTCGTAGATAAAATAGTTATCTCATGAAAACCAGAATAATCTTTCCTTTCAACTATAGAGAAGAGGTACTGAATCGCATGCCCTCTAGATGTTGTTAAGAAAAGAAATGGAGATATAAATATTAGGAAATCTGAACTTAAGGCTCGTCTCCCAAGTAAGCTAAAAAATTCAAACCTTATACTGAACATCTCACTGTTGTCAAATGCATGACACTGTTTTGCACAAACAGTCGCCGATTCAGCGACATATTTCATACACATGCATGTTGTTTTGTTTTCTGAATCTTGCATTCACTTTTTTCATGCATGATCATTCACTCTTTCTTACACTCAGTATCACCATCCATTCACATCTTCATTTTCTTTTAGTTGCCTGTCAACGCTTCTGGGCAACCTTGGCCCGTAATCTACCTCACCAAGACAACATTGTAAAATTCTGAGAGGGAAGACTCTGCCTTCCTCATGTAAAATGCACAATTATGGCCAGTGACTGTCCTCAAGTCTTGCCTTGTGCAATTCTGAGAGGCAGTGACTGCTAGCCCAGAAAATTGTGTAATGCAATCCTTGGGCCTGCAGCACTTGCCAACTGATATTGCGCATTTCGCAATCCCAACACCTAGCAAGTCAGTCTGGATTTCACATTGCAAAATTCCAGCAGTCAACCAACCTCCCAATAGTTCAGATTTCCTTTTACGTAGTTGTGGCAGTCAATCTCCTCACCTCCCAGTGGAAATTGCGCAGTCCTTGCCAGTCATTCCCCAAGTGTGTTGCATGTCATCCCTGAAGTTTGCTTTGGTTTTAACTAACAGATTTCTTTCCATGCATGTTGCCATGTCTCCAGATATAGCAGATATTCATCTGCCTCTCAGCAGTTTAGGATCAATGGCCTCCAAGAGAGTAGGGTCAAAGGACATCGACGGAAGCGCAACTAGAGCAGTAGTTGAGCAAGTGTCTCTGAGTTTTTTGATCTATGAAGACACCAAGTTGATCGTAGAAAAAGACATCAAGCTGAAATGTCAAGAGGTCAAGGATGCATTCCTAGGCACATTTGGTGAAGATATCGAAGACCTCCAAGTCTATGTGAACATTCACAAGCCTGGCTTGTACCAGATTGCATGCAGGTATCACGTATTTCCGTGTGTGGACATGATACATTGGATCATCGTGCACACTAATCCCGAGACGATGACATTGAGCAGTGTCAGCGGGACGAATATTTATACCTTCAGGGCATAATATTATGAGCAGATGTACCATTTTTTTAAGCCAATGATCACCATGGAGACACCCTTCAGCATACCCAGCAACAATGCCAACTCCAGGGATATCTTGAAGAATTGGGTAAAGGAGCCAGCCAAATTCAGGATGACATCTAACCAGATTTACAAGATGAAGATATTGCGAAAGGCGTATCAATATTTGGTCATCTTTGCATGTCGCTTGTATGGCCAAGAGAGCACAGAGACCTTCCTGCAGAGTTTGGTTATCGTGTTGGACCAACTGGCTAGTGAAGGCAAAGCATGCAACTAGTTTGATATGTTGGCCCATAGGCTGAAGGAACAGTTAACAGGAGATCAACAGCTACCCAAAGGCCAACAAGAATAAATCTACATGTCCACTTACATCTTGGATGCAATCTATGCCTGTTAGCAATTCTCGGGCATGAAGTGGGCATGGACATCGGCGGAAACCTTTGTCAATACTTATTGTAAATTATTTTCTGAATGCAGCTTCAGAGGAGTTATCACACAACTGTCAAATCATTTTTTCACCCCGGTGTACAAGATGATATTTGAGCAGGATCCACCTTGCATGTCGAAGGCAGCAATGGAGGCACTGATCGACATAGCAGATTGGTATGCCTCACCGTCCGACACCTTCATACGGATGTACAGTGCGGAGAAGCCTCCACATGTTTTGCTGAAGTTTTCCATGGACAAGCTCATCATGCAAGAAGTATCATACCACATCTTAGCAAGACTATTAGCTAGGCTGCATCGGAAGAAGAAGTCACCTTGGCCCACTCTTCCATTGTGGATCGCTTGTACGAGATATGGAACCTCAAGCATGCAGATGTCGAAACATAGGAGATCAAGAAATATCCTTTCGACATCCAAAGCTTCAATCCATATGACCCACATTGTATTTTGAAAGATCATTGTGTGAGAGTACAGTTTCAGTGGATCCATGGGGCATGTCATTGGGTAGAGGAAGACCCATGGAGATATTGTTGCAACTTCTCCAGGCCCAATGAACTGGTCGGCATCGTTGTGGAATGGTTAGCGAAGCAGAGTGAAGCAGCATCCAGGAGAGAACCAACAACAAAGGTAAACATACTGGCGTGCGACAAAGGAAAGAGAAATATTTTCGACAGTGTAGAGGTGGAAAAAAGATGCAAGTTCATAGCAGACCCACTTGTGCAGAAAGTAGCTTTGGTAATAGAGGTGAATAGGAAACAGCGCGAGAGGAGGACCGCGCAAAGGCAGAGAGAAAAATAGAGGATGGAGGAAACAATGAATGAGTTATATGAGTTGAAGGAGAAACTCTAGAAGGAACAGAAGTTGTGCAGATAGGAGAAGGAAGCGTAATAAGAAAAGGTACAGTAGGGGGCGCAACATGTATAGAAAGATGAAACTGTGCTCGTACAGTTAGTAGACTCATCCGAACAGTTGCCACCAAGCAGGACAGGGTGAGCAGTCGCAAGAGAAAGACTTCGCTCAAAAGATCTAACAAGCACTTGAGCAGATGGATATGGATATGGAGCAACAACAGTTAGAGGAAGACATCGACCTCATGCCTTACCACGAAGTGGTTGACCCACCAGCTTCACCGGATCTACAAGGAAAGCAAGTCCCAAGTGACCAAGGAGATACTGAGATCCTTGGAGACAATCCAGAAGGAGAGATGCACAACATATCATTCGACGAGTTGCAACATAGAGTTGTGAAATCACACAGAGTGTCTATTCCGGATGACAACACATCTCCTGCGCAGTTTGAAGAACAAATGATCATGTCTGACATGCACAAGTATCCAACAACATTGGCCAATGTTATTAGAGCATACGCTGAAGCCACTAGCTCGAGTGTTTGCTTCTTGATAGCTGAGAACGAGCGAATGGCTAAGGAGTTATAGACGACCAAGTAAGGAGTAGAACTGGTTACAACATCTACCCAAGCAGAGTTGAAGAAGGCGATACTAATTGAAGTATTGTCCCTTGAGGCAGTGATGCAGACGTTGTATTCCAAGTTTGATACCATGCATAAGGCAGTTGTCTATCTCAACGGTTAGCAGCAGCGATGTGCTAGGAGAGCATGTATCTTGTCAAATGTTCATACTTATGTCGACTACATGCAAACATGGATAATGAGATACAAGGGAGCCCCGTTACACTTGCCCAAGATGATGAAGCCCAGAGCGGTCGAGCTGAAGGCACGCATCTGGAGTCAGATCTAGAACTATGAAGATCTCCTGCAGCTCATCACTAGTTTGCAGGCTTCCCATGCACGGGTATTTAGGAGTATGGATGTTGTTGTGCGCGCACATGTGATCCCATCTATTGGGACACTTACTGAGGAAAAGACCAATGCACAAGTTTGATTGGAGCTTGACTCGCACTTTGACGAGTTGATGTGCATAGCCACCAAATCAAACTTGGTGATCAGTGCAGACACCATGCATCAATATGTCACTGGTACGGCCGCACTCAAGATAATTATGCATGTGTTATTAGAAGAGTTGGATAGAGGAGCTAGAGCAATGTACCTGGATGCAAAAGAGGCAAGAGTTAGTTTCCAGAAGGATGTCACCACAGAGTACACGGACACCATCGTGGACTACCAAGCTTAGCATCAGTTCGCCACCGTTGACCATCATGAGGATGTCGAAGAGTTGGTATTCCCGCAGTTGTCTGAATCATAGTGATGTCTTGCTTGGCCTGCTCAAGCCTATTTTGTCTCACATGGGTACATGTGCAAATTGTATGTAATTTCTTGTCCATTGGAAGTTCAAGTGTCGATAGTTGGATGTAATAGTCATAGAGTAGTTAAAGAGTAATGAGGATAGATGAATAGTCATAAAGAGAAATGTTAAGGGTCACCCCACCCTTTTCTATATATAGTCCCTCATAACTCATTGTATAGGCTCTTTGTCAGCCAAGCTTCTGATAGGAATATCTTAAAGAAAGCTTGGAGAGTATTGTAATGAGCCTTGGCTTGTACACTATGCAAAGCTAGTATATCTCTTTGGAGGAGTAGGTTGCAGTGACTGTAACGTTCCGTTGTCGGAACTAGTGGTTGGTCATGGTTGTATTGTATGACTAGAACTTTTACTTCTTAATATAACAAAGCCAACACGTTTCATGCATATGTCATATTGTATTTCAGCTATCTTGTTTACTCTAAACGATATATGTATCTATTTTCTTACGCATGTGTGTATAGACTCTTTCTGTATATGTATGTATGAATCTTACTGAAATGTGTTGTTGGTTTAACCATCACTTTGGATTGCTAGCTTACTTGCCTTCCAGTTTGTGATGCATCTTTGCTCGTGTGTTCCCTTTGTTCTTTCACAGGTTTCCAAGGGGTGCACTCACCTCACCCTCTGTGTGTTAGAACCATTCATGCACCTTCCTTGACTTGCTGCATATGTCACACCCTTGCTACCAATAGGGATATCTTACTTGCCTTTGCGCGCAACCGCGGTCAAGGCAATATTGTACGACCCACTGTTGGGACTTCTACACCAAACGGTCTATGGTTTAGTTGGGACTTCTTATTGGGGAGATCCCCTAACATGTTGGTGGGTCCAGCACCGTCAACAACCCCCTAAAATGTCAACAACTATGTTTCAAAGGTGTAACATGAACATGGTAGCTTATGGGATGCCTACCCCTAAAGGTCGTAACCTGAACTATATTTTTTTTTGGTGGCCCCTGTGGGGAAACTTAGTTGGTTCAAGTTATGGATTTTAAGGGGTCTTAATTCTCTTATGGAGTGATTTTGTAAGCCAAAATAGACTAAGTACCCAAAGCTTCGAAAACTAGATTCCCTGGAGTACAAAGTGTATGGAAGCTTAGTGTGTGACTGAAGTGAGCATACAAAGTGTGAAAACATGCGAATATACGATGATCCTTTACAATATACTTCTAATTACACTAAGGGTTGATTGTTCCTTGCATGGAAAAAATAAATATATTGTGGATGATGGGCCACTTACTCTTTTCCTATTAAACTATGTGGAGTTTAACAAGGGAGATGGAAATTCAAATTTTTCGAGAAAGTTTTAATATGCAAGCCCAGGTTTGTCTAAGAGACGCAAGGGAAGAAAAGATTACTTACTTTCTTTAATAACATTTGCTCCTAGTCCCAAAAAAAATGATGAATTAAATTCTTTGGTTAGTAGTAAGATTTGTGGATGATGATCCACTTACTTCTTTACTAATTAAGTTATGTGATTTGCAGAAAATTTTAGCAAAATAGTTTGAAAAACATATGTGGAATTTGGTCACTTAATTTTTCTCCCTAATTAAGATATATGTGTATTTACAAATGTGAAATGTAAAATACTCTAATTTATCCACCATTTGACGTTAGTAAAGCAACCAGGGGTATTAAATAGAAAATATAGAATGCAAAGGTGAAGGCAATTCACTAAAGGCTACCAATCACCTGAGAAAAGAGAAAAATACAAGGCTTATTTTTTCTTTTTATTGACTGAGCGAGTTTAGCCGCACATAGACACACACGCGTCTATCAAAGAAAAATCCACGCGGGCAAGAAAGAATAAGAAAAGTTTCACTTCTGCAGGCTGAGAACAAGTCCTTGGGGTCTGTAAAAATTCGAAAGAGGTGTTGAGTGCCTTGTAGGATGGTTGTTTAGAGAGAAGGTACTGCAAAAACAATCTTTAGATTAATGAAAATACAATAGTATGGTCGTCATTCTTATGGTTGTGTTTTTATGGCAATGGTGTACCAAAAGACACCTCCTTAGCATATGATTGTTTCCTGCAAAGGATCACATGAATAATTGGTGTTGTTATTGGATAGACTTAAATAAAAACATGTAAATAGTGGAAACAATGCATACATAAAAATAAACTAAACAAAGAGGTAAATACACAAACAATGCTCAAATGGAGCAAACAAATCAATAAGATAATAGAAAAATATCCCTTTATTGACTGCTGGTAGTAGAGGTTGAATACAATAGATGAATCTTAGAAACTTGAAGAGAATTCTTTGAGCTATGGTGCTCAAAAATCCTTATAAGGGAGTTTCTTTTCCTCAATCTCTTTGCAAGTTTCTCCTCTCTCTTAAATAAGTATTAAGACTCTCCAATGGTGGATTCCTCTTTTCTCACTAGGATGATGGTTGCTTAGAAGCAATATGGCCAACATGCTAGTTCTCTTCCCTTCTTTTGCTTCAACAATGTAATGATGGTTTTCTCTTGATAGAAATTTGGCCAGCATAACAATGTCTCATATTTTGGCTCTCTCATGGCCTATTTATATAGAATTTTTTGAATCCATCTTCCCCCTCTTTGTTCATGCATGATAATGACACATGAGTAGGACAAGATGATTCCATTAAGGGCTGCATATCTTCAAGGCGACTCAAATTTGGTTGTACTGGACTAAGCTCATGTTAGAGAATCAGCCTCAAGTGTGTAGAATGGTCCCGGATCGCTGAGTCATCCTTTTCTACAACTGCGTGGCTTTTGAAGGATATTCCATGTGCGCATTGTTATCGAAGAAATAGTCACACAACATCAATTGTTTTTTCTTTATAAACTTTGGACCTTAGGAGAACTTTGATTTTTTAAACTTCATGATGTATTTAGCTAGAAAATGTTCACTTGTGCATTTTGCTAGACACCTTTTAGTGTCTTCTGGATTGTGCTAACATGTGTATGATTTTCATGTGTTAACACCCACAAAGTACTTTTGTGGTTCTCCAACCTTAAAACCTCGAACCCTAGGGCTTGGAGTACCTCCCAAGATACTGAATCATAACACTCACTCTTAGCAAGGGAGGTACTTCCAAGACTAGGAAGTAGCTCATCATCATCACGGCCACTACTCGCAACACTTCTCCAACTCCTGATGCCCATAACTGAAACAATCCCTGTAGCATGGACTATGCCTCTCTCAAAAGTGTCACTCTCACGATAAGCCTCCTACTTCTTCTTCTTCTCTTGAATTGTTTTCCAATCTCTCCATGGTTCCTTCTTTTCAGCTATACAAGCACCCATTCTCCCCACTAACCACACGCTCTTCTTAGGCTACAAAGTCTCCCTCTAAGCCTAAAAAATCCCTCTAGAACTTGACTCGCTCTGAGCCTCTGGAACCTGAACCTTCTTCTCTGGAACTTGTACTTGCTCCTTTAAAACCCACACTGACTTCTCCGGAACTTGTACCTAGTTCTCCTTCTTCTTCCCATGATCTATAGGCTTTCCCATCATCCTAAATAGATCATGATCTCTAACTCCAATTATGACACCTGCGAAGCTAGAGAATCTTGGCTTCAGGCTCACCTTCCCACTCTAGAAAAAGGCCTTGAACTCCTTCTACTCTATTGATAAGATAAAAATCATGTTATATATGAGTCATCATACAAATAGTAAATCTTGAACTCACATCGCCTCATCTAAATCCATCCTGAATAGCACAACTCCTGATCCTTTGATCTCTTTCTAACTTTTGTTGCCCAAAACCAAGTGCAACTTCGATTCCCACTCAGTGAGAGTCTCTAACACATCTTGTGACCCTAACATATGCTTTGACGCTCCACTACCCACTTACCATGCAACCTCGCCGATGTAGCCTTGCAAGAAATGAGAGATCAAATAAAATTCCTCCTTCTCCAACCTCCTAGAGAGATCATCTATCTCGGAAGAAGTGGTGACACCCATGACCTACTTCCCTTTCTTCTTCTCATCATCTCCCTTCTTCTTCATGAGACATATCATCAAAAAATGACCCATCTTGCCACAGTTAAAACACTTAATATTACTCAAGTCCTTCTTTTTATTGCCCTTCATTTTTGCTGCAAGTGCCACATCATAATCTCAATCCTTCTTGTTCAGATGAATATCCTCGTCTCGCAAATCTTCCTAAATGAAGTCATCCCACATCCAATTCCAATCTAGAAGCTTTTCCCTGGTAACAATTCCCTTGATGAATGACTTCCACTATGGAGTAAACCCTTTCAAGGACATCCTCACCATCTCATAATATGTAATAGTCACACTGACCGTGGCAAGATCATCTCGAACTTGGGACAATCTCATCCAATACGAAGTCACTCCTTCACCCTGTATCATCTTTGGGGCCTTTAACTTATCCTCGAATACCAATAACCAATTTTCATTCTTATTTTAGAACAAATTATGAAGATCCTCCCACATGTAAAGGGAAGTGTTCTTCCCAGAAAAATAAGGTATTAAGGAGTCCTTGATAGCATCTAGGATGATCAACTTTTCCTTCATATCCATCTCTTCCTACACTTCTAGCTCCCCAGGGTTCATTGGATTCTTGATTGTTTTCTTGACAAATTCCCAGATCCTATTGACCATCAAAACCAACTTGATCCTTTATTTCCATGGACTATAGTTGGAAAACCCTTCCAACCTATCCTCATACAGGAGGGCATCTTGTAACTTTGACATTGTTGTGAGCCCTTCACTAATAATGTGATCAACTCCCTCTTAAGTTGTACTTCATTACGAACACTATGATTCATTGACCCTTCAAAGTAGCTCTTATACCATGTTTTTTTTCCACGATACTAGAGTCTATGATAAAATATTAAATCATTGATGCTACCAATCCAAGTATCACAATAAGTCTACAATCCACAATGGAAAAATTTACAACAGTAAACTATTAGTTCAAAAAATTTACACAAATTTTACAAATTTAAGTAACAACCCAACTTTGTTATATTAATAAAATTGATAATACAATATTCTAGGGCTCTCATACTGGGGATAATGGCCCTCATACATCCTCTAGTACAAGAATACAAAATACAAGATACATTGATGGTCTAGCTGATGTAGTGCACAATCACAACTTCTTTTTTGTATCTTGTACACCACTGGTCCTTCGCTTCTGTTCTGCAAGACTTGCCTCTATCAATGCACCATCTAATTTTATGCCACTAAAATCATATCATCTCATAATCATGATTTTCATCTTAGATCTATCGGATCTGATCCATAATCAAACTCCTGGGTGCATACTTAGTTTAGATTAAAAAAAGAATCAATATCCCATTACATGCATATTTTCTTTAGATATAAATATTCATAAGATTTCTATCACTTGCACACACATTATCACTTTAATAATCATCACCCTTTATAGTTTCGCCTTTATCCAATACAATAGGTCAAAACCATACTCTAGCCAATGGTTTTCTTAGACAATTTTAAAACATCCGTTACTGGGCTCAATAACACAGGGAAATAACATGTTAAGGATCCTTGGTATTTATAATACCATGGTGCGGAAACTGTACGTGCCTTTGCTTCTTCATACTAGCGTGTGTATGCACTTTGCTTAACAAAACCTGCATATACTTCTTGAACTTTCAACTTTATCATACATCTACCTCTGAAGTGCTATGCCTTTGTCAAAAAACTTTGCCACATCTGTAAAACACTCTGTCACATCCTGCTTACATCTTCAATAAGTAGGTTTCCATCAAGAGACAACTCATCAAGTAGGTTTCCATTCATTAGGTAGGTTTCCATCAAGGACAACACATAATTCATAATTATAACACCAACATTAATTTATGAAAATCTAGCCATTGCATATTTGTTGCACTTAACATAAATAATATTGTAGGACAACCAATTGGTTGAACCAATTCAGATAACTCAATATGACACTTATTACAATATGCACATGTGCCTCTTAGTAGAGTTCCAAATCACATTAATATTTCTCCAAGTCATGGTTCTGGAATATTTTGTAAATGTTCTTGTAACTCATCCACTGTTGTTGGTAGATATGTCATATTATTCTTTACAAAAAATGTAGAGGAAGCCTAAGCACAATGGCTCATGATGATTTTGAGTAAAAGGTATCCAAATCGTGGGTGCATTCCAAACATTTTGTCACTATATTAGAGAAGTTGTTTTGTATACTAATGAAGATGGACATTTCTCCTTCATGCTTACAACCAATCTGATTCACCCTTTTGGAACAATGTTGGAAATGACATATTAAATAATCCCACAATGGTATATTCATTGATGAGAGATGAGCCAATTCCAATCCATCTAAGCACTTCCTCTGCATTATGATTGGTGAGCCCTGGTATTGCACCAAGATTATTGCAACTTCCAAGGGCTCCTCAACTCAAATTATCAACCCGGGGTTCTTACAAACTTAGAGTTGAAAATGCTATATGCACAGTAGGTTAGATTCTAGTCATGCCACCCGAAGTCATGACATTAGATCAAAGTGTTTAAAGATCATTCCTCCAACTAAACTATAGTGAAATATTACGAATGAAAGCGCAATTGAAACTAATTCTAGCTATGAAATTGGAAATGCCATTTGCCCAACTTGTAGATGCTAATTAATCATTTCATGAAAGGAAAAGGGCCAATATACTTGCAGAAAGAAAGCTACTCTCTTGCATAATTCATAAAAAAAATGACATAATTGCATGTATCATCTACCTATTCCATACTTTCTTGGAAATAAGAAACCTAACTTACATCATACTTGTGATTGAAAAACACTAATTCTACTTGGTTTTATAGTGAGGAAAAGGAATGGTTGGAGTGGTCGAGGAGCTTATTTTGATCATAAAATCACAACTTAGGGTCATTATTAATATTGACTGGGCTAAGGTTGAAGTGGCGAGCAAAAAATGTGAAGAAAAGTGGTGTTGCAGGCTTGCTACAAGTACTGCTACAGGAGGTCCTTTATTGCTACAGGAGGATCTATAATGCTACAGGAGGGGTTCCGAGAGCCTTTTAAGGGTGGAGATGATGTCTTGACGGTATGAAGAGGTGGATTCAGGTTAGACAGAGTGAGGGAAGGTTGATTTGAGCCCCCTAGCCAAGCCCATGACCCCTTAGAGGTTTGTCTTGCACTAGGATGAATGCTCACGGTGTCCTACATTTACTAGGAATATCGACTATGGAAACAAAGTTTTGGGGAAAAAATTGAGGGATGGAAAGCGAATATGGAGGAGTCCAATATGGAAGTGAAAGAGGTTCCTTCCCATGTAGATCAACACAACGTTGTAACCAGCCACATGCATACATCCATTGATCATTAACACATTGATATAAACTATTCTGAAAAAGATGAGTTGAATTTGAATAACATCTATTTTATGCCATAACACTACTCTAATCACTGAATTTGACTTCTAAGCTACATAAAGAAAATGTGAAGAAGAACAACTAAAATCCATCTATTGCCAAGAAATCATAAACACAATATTTTTGGACTGATATTATGAATTCTTCCAACCATTCTCCCACGAGAGAGGTGATGTAGAATCTTACAATCACAGGTTTTTATAGCTTGACCTCTAACTAAATGAAATAAAGCTATGTAATTCTTGGAACCAAGAATAAAACAGAAGTAAAAAAGAGGGACCAAAGTCTCTGGGTTGGACCCAAACCCAAGGGTCTCAACCTTCTAAACCTAACTCAGATGTAACTTAATAACCAACTTCTCATTATCAAAAAGTAAAAGTCTCATTTATCACATAAAAGTTCAAAATCACAATGTCAAGCTCTGAGCTAAAAAGGTATACCTATCTGAATTGAAACTTTGAATCCTAATGAGATTTTCATCTTGTTTATTTATACAAAATGGTAGCTGATAGCAGCTCCCTTGAAAATATGAGTGATTCCCTCCTTGATCTCAGAAATAGTGGATCTAGTCCTTCTTGAGCTTCACTTGTACTAGGAGCTACTCAACTATCAATGAATTCGAACTGGTGATAGAGGATGTTATTATCCCAAGCCGAGTTAGGGAGTTAAGGAGGTGGACAAGCCCCTTAGATTCTCTCATGGTTGTCTCCATCAAGCCCCTGCATAGTAAATTCCTCAACGATTCTTCTTTCCCTGCAATTAAACCACATTAGACCACATATTATAATAAATAGTGTTTACTCTCCTTACTAAGTATATTATAACCAAAAATGTGAATTAATGTGATAAAAGGAAAGTTTTAATGTTGGAGGATGGCATGTTGATCTTCAAAATATACCTATTGATGGGACTCATCAATGGTTATGCTCCTTTGTGTTAGGGTTCTCTTCCAAATATCTAATAATATCAATATCACTTCGTGCATTTGAAATATTTGGTGCAAAAGAAGATGTGTGTAAGCCATCTAATGCATTATCAATCCATAGAACCCCTTCCAACATTACAAATTCAATTTTAATATATGTTTCTTCCAAAGAAACAACATTAATCATTTGTAATACATATATTGCAATTTCAAGCAATTATCCAAGTGCATTATTACCAACTTGAAATCCATGATAATATAAATCATTATCAGTATTATAATATAATGCATGCAATACAATATCTTTTCTAATAGTGTAATAATAATTTTATCCTTTTCCACATTTTTTTCACACGGAAATGATCAAATCAAAGTCTTTAATATGTCGAGGTAATCCCATAATAAAATTGGTAACCTCTTGTGGAAAAGTAATGATGTGTCATCTGTATTTGTATTATCCACCTATTGAATTCATAACCTACAAAATTAGACTTACATGTGCTATCAACATCTCTTCAACTTTTGCTAGTGCTTCAAGAACTTTAGATTGTCTTCCTAGATTCATATGGTTATCAGTTTGAAGTCTGTGATTAGTTCTTGCTCTTCTACATCACATGCACATTAGACCTATATATTTATTATACCCGAATTCCAACATATGACTCTTCACATAGATGAAAAGCTTGAATTTGAGCCAATCGATCAATCCTATCATGGAATTTTCGACGTGAAATAAGAATATCATCGAGAATTACAAGTCTTTTAAACATATTTTTTCCATAGGATTTTCTTATGCATCTTATACCATCTTGTAATTAAAACTAGAAAAAGAATTATATTTTCACTTGTTAGTGTGAGGAAGATATATAATGGATTGCAAATTTCTGTGGTTCGGTTTTTTAGAATCTAAACTCAGATAATCCACAGTTTTCATTTTTGCTTTGTCGATGTTTCGAGTCTAGAACAAGACTCATCATCAGGACTTGATTTACAAAGGAGAGAGAACAGTATTTTATAAATAAGGTTGTGGCTGAGATGTTAAGAAATAATCGCCATAACAGAATTCTACACCTACGTATTTCAAGGCGGATCAAGGATTTACTGAGTCTTTCGAATGCTTTATGGTTGTGCTGGTTATGTAATTTGTGTTTGATGCAAGCAAAGGGTGGGGTTAGATTAGAATCTCTGCATTGCTTGAGAAAGTGAAGATCTGACTCTTTCCTTTGTATTTTAACCCTCATCTTTTCGAGATTACGTATCTCCTTCCATGTTTCCCCTCCGTACAGGTTCAAGATAATGGATTGTAGATTTCTGTGGTTCGGTTTTTTAGAATCTAAACTCAGATAATCCACAGTTTTCATTTTTGCTTTGTCGACGTTTCGAGTCTAGACCAAGACTCATCATCAGACTTAAATAAACTATTAAATATCCATTTTAATTAATATATATCAATATCAAAATTCATATATATGTATATACAGAGAGAGAAATTGATATACAACATTACTTTAATGCTTTCCATAATAAAATATTTTAATATATAAAAATAATAAGTAATTCAAAGTAAAAAAATAAACTACTCTTTATTACGAAAGAGATATGTAATTCATTCACTTCTGAATATAAAAAATTCAATATGGGTGATAAATATATATATATATATATATATTTTTTTTTCATTCAGTATGCTCGGTAACGTTATATAATGTTGACATATATTTTAAAATATATAAATAAGAAAATAAACATTTTAATAGAATAATGTGATTCATAAATACCATTATAGATCTATTTTAATCATATATTTTGTAAGCACCAAGAATGATCAAATCCCTTGATGTGCAAACTTTCTTTAAGAGTACAAAAGTGTATGTATATATATATACATATACATATATATATATATATCTATATATCTATATATATATATATATATATATATATATATATATATATATATTCATTGTCTAATGTCACTAAAAATCTCTTTGGGCACTTGGACTGTGCATATTACACAGGTAATTTTGCAATTCCAATAAATCTTTGCTAAGCTTTAAACAAAATTAATCGAAAAATATATTTAAAAAAGGACCAAATCGTAGAATAGTTAAGCTACTTGTCATATTTTAACGATACGTTTTTTTGTTATTTTGTTTCAATTGATATATACATATAACGCTGACATTGAAATATTTTACTTCTACATTGTCCACATTAAAATGTCTTTTTACTTATTAATATATTTTTAAATGTACATTAATATTAGTTAATCTTTATGTTAAATTTTTTTATTTATAGACCTCTTCTCTTTGACATTACAATATTTTATTATGGTTAATGTGTATGTGTGAAGTGGATAGTGAAATAAATTGATTTATGGATATTCAAATAATATATTTAAGTTTTATATTGTCCGCATGGGGTAGCTCAAGTGGCAATGGCCGTGCAAATGAAGTCTCACCGAACCGGAGATCTTGGGTTCGATTCTTGTGCTACCCTCCCCGGAAATGGGGTGAATAACGGACATGTAAAAACTAGAAAATGAGAGGGTCCTACCGAAGCTTACAAAAAAAAAATATATTTAAGTTTTATATTGAAATATTTTTAAAATTTTTAAAAATTGTATATATTTTATTTTTTTACTTTGGGCCCTGGATATTTACCAAGAAGGCCCCTAATTGCATGTATTTTAAATTAATTAGCCTTTTACCCTTGTATAAACTACTACATATTTCTTGGATATTTACCAAGAAGGCCCCTAATTGCATGTATTTTAAATTAATTAGCCTTTTACCCTTGTATAAACTACTACATATTTTTTGACATAGATTACAGATTTAGTAACTTATTTTCCAAGGATAATTGTTTACAACTATTTCTTAAACGTTTTTTTCGTCCATGGTATTCTTTATCATAAATGTAATTGTTACGTGATTTATTTAATTGTTAATTAATTATCTTTGAGACATTTAGTCCAACTAAAATAAATTTTAGTTCTTAATTTAGTGTTGGAATGAAATATTTTCTCAACTAATTTATTGTGTAGTCAAAATATGGTTCTATCTTAAATCAATATTTGATATATTTATGAATGTTCATATTAAATCATATTCTTTATCATAAATGTAATTGTTATGTGAGTTATTTTATTGTTAATTAATTGTATTGGAAAGATTTGGTCGAGATAAAATAATTCTTAATTTAATGTCAAGTTGAAGTATTTTCTTAACTAGTTTATTATATAGTTAAGATAGCATGTATATCTTAAACGTGTATTTGATAGATTTATATTTATATATTTCTTTAATATATTGCAAAATAGTTTTTTTTGGAAATTATTTTTCTAAATTCTTATCTAACTTAGGTCAGAAATTTTGGTGCGAATTTTTTTTAAATTTTTTCATGCTAAGATTTTTTTGTATGCATAGAAAACACCAGGTGTGTGAGGCTCTTATTTCTATATATATTTTTTCATTTTCATGAAATTTTCCATATTGAAAGGAAGTAAGCATTGTTCATTGTTATTGTTCAATGTTGGACCTGTGCAAGAGCTGTTGATCCAAGTTGATCCACTTGCAAATGATTTTGTCCACGACAAGTGGGTTTTGAGGGTTTAGCCAAAGATAAAAGTAGTTGTTGTGAAAGTTCTTACCATGTATGACCAACGAGGAGGCCATGAGTTTATAACAGAAGTTTGAGAGGTTGTGAGTTTATAACAGAAGTTTGGATGAGAGTAGCTAAAATAAATACATTTTATCTACTATATTTTTTATTGCTATTACTTCAAAGGTTATTCAAGTGGCAATTTTTTATATGTTCATAGGGTTTTTGTTGTCATTTATATATATAAGGATAGCAGAAATTGAAAGCATGAGACAACATGAGGTTTGGAAGGTATAATGGATTAAGAATGAAATATGGAATCATCGCCATATCAAATTGGAGTTGCTTTGATATCTTCCATTGTTTATAGGTTTGAGTTGCTCACAATAAGAGATTATTTTTACTTTCCATCGAAAGGGGACAACAACAAATTGATGGAGACCATCTACAAATCATAGGAGTTTAATCGTTGAAGAAATATGTTTGATCATCCACCATATTTTTGTGTGGTTGTCTGTTCAACACTAATGGAATGACCACAACCGCATTTGCTAATATGGTTGATATACATTGATCTACATCATTTTCATATGTCGATTGGCATAGAAAAGGTAAAAATTGCCAAAGATTGGTGTATATCATGTGGGTGTGCTATTTACAACTGATGTGTGGGGTGGATTTATTGACCATGGTTGAAAAGGGTTTATGAGGTTGATCAAGGTTGATGAGGTTAACCATGGTCAAGCTTACATTAATGTTAATGCTAATGTTACAAAAATGGTTACAGTAATGGTTGAGATGGTTGATGACATTGACCATAGTTGAAGAGGGTTGATCGTGGTTGATCTTGGTGATCATGGTTGAAAATGGTTGACTATTTTTTACCATTATAACCGTAGAGATCTTGATTGACCATTATTATTTGATCATGGTTGACCTTGGTTGACCATTCTAACCATAGATATCTTGATTGACCATTATTATTTTATCATGGTTGACCTTGGTTGACCATTCTAACCATGTTGATCTTGGTTGACTATGGTTGATCTCAGTTGATCTTGATTGACCATGTTCAACCACTCTAACCATAAGAGATCTTGATTGAACATTATGGTTGATCATGGTTGACCATTTTTGACCATTTTAACTATGTTGATCTTGATTAACCATGGTTTCCCATGGTACTCTTGGTTGACCTTGTGATTTAGGATCTTTTACTTCATTAATGTATTTAGAATTGCATGTGAAAGAGAATGATAAAACATATATGCATACAATTTAAAGAAGAGGAAAAATGAAAGAAACCATCAAGACATAACACAAGGAGCTTGATAATGCAGTTCATCCAATGTGCACTACGTCTCTAACCCTGCTCAAAGTGGGGAGGCTTCTTAATTCATCTCAGCAAAATCAAATGAATACATGATAAATATACACCTTATACCTCCAAATCTGGGGATGGCCTAAAAATGGGCAGCTAAGATCAGAAAACCATATGCACCATCAGATTCCTGGTGGAAAATTAGTTCAAATGAGTATAAACACGACTCCTTTCTGTCATAGCCAAATCTGGGCTCTCAGGGAATATTTTAGATTCTTCTAAGATTTTCTTATGAGGATGGGAGGAAAATTAGCTACTCAAATGAATAAATGAATTATGCTATTGCAACCTTTGTGAAAAATGGTTCAGATGAGTAAAAGCTTGGCACCTTTCTGACATTGGAAAAAACTGCCCCCCAGGGAATCTTTAGGATTTCTCGAAATTCTATTGCAATAATATTTTTTGGAATCTAGAATATTCCCCCTAGAATATTCCTTTGAATATTCCCATCTTGAAATTTATGCCCAAGGCGGACCCCTCTCAACTCTACCTTCGTGATTGTTGTCACTCTTGGCTCCCCTCTCTCAGAAAATGAATGGGGCTATATAATAGTCGTTGGCCAATGGGAGGGCCGATATATTTTTAAATATATATTTAAAGTTTGGTTGGAGGGCTGGCGGGTTCGCTAGCCATTTTTTATTTTTAAATAACAATATAAAACCTTCTCATTAGATTTTGCTCAGCTCACCGGGAAAATTAAATAGGTGGCATTTTGACTAGTTTTGGTCACCATGCAATGTTAATTTGTTGTTAAGTGAACTCTCACCATATTTAGTGAGTTTCATCATATTTAGTTGGGCTGTCAAATTTAGGTGCGCTCCGACAAAAACCCTACTGATTTGACTTGAAACTTTGACTGGTAATAACTTGTGCATATGAAATCAGATTTGAGTGTCATCTACGTCATTAGAATCAAGATGACAAACTCTTCAATCTGGTATTGGTTTCAATGAAATCCAAAGGCTTCGATTTTTTAGCCTCTCTAGAGCCACCTGGATCAGTTCTCCCCACTGAGGAACTTATGGTCCTCCAAAAACATAACATGACTGCAATCTTGATAGATGCCTCTAATAGACCACCTTTCCTTCACCTTTGTACTTTAGAACTCGAAATGATGAGACCAGCACATATATCATGTGCAAACCCATATTTGTTAATACATGTTCAATTACAAGACCAAAACAAGACCCAAGAAAACCCCATACTTGCCAAGAGTTTATAACATACTCATGGTCAATTTTACAACAAAATTATAACATAAACCAAAATCCTTAGGTATCAACTAAGAGGCCAAAATATCATCATCTTGCATTCATAAGTGATGGTAAACACTTCACCCCTTTTACAAGCATTTTCGCACCATGTGATATACAAATGTGGCCATGCTCAACTACTTAAAAATGTTTTGATGTCCATTTTTGCACCGGACAAGGTGTCCAATTCGTGGACTGAAATACACTAAATTCCGACACTATTTTAGGAACTATTTTCCTGTTCTAGTTTAGTGTGAATACTGGATGTAAATAAAATGGAAGACCTCTCATCACTATTATGGTCTAAGCCTTATGATTGGGCATAAAGATAAATACACGAGTCATTGTACCATAAGTGTAGAGAAGAAATCAATTCTGTGATTACAGAGTCCACAGGTTGAGCAATATGCCAAGATGAGTGTGAGCGATTGTACAAAATTGAATATAAGGAAATAAGGAACATAAAATCATGTTTTAAGCCAAACACGAGAGATTTGAAGATGTGGAAAGTTTTCAACCACACGAAAGACACCTTAATTGGCAGGTGATTAGGTCTACATTTGAAACACTTTCCATACATATCAATGTTAGATTTAGTAACCATATTAATCAACACTTTCTTAGTGACTACATAGGATTGTTTCATGATGATTAACATTATGTATGCATCTCAAAAAATGGGGCAATGCCTTACCTTATACTCATCTCCTAGAAATATAAAGCTTCTGTTGGCATTATGACACAGGTTTGGCGCTATGGCACAGGTGTTGTCCTTGATGGCAACTCACTTTGTTGACAGATCACAGTTCAAACTCTCAGAATGAAGGAAATCATGTATACGCAGGTTAACCTTGACGAAGCTGCGTATACACGTGGGTTATACGTTCCAAAGTCGCGTATGCGTATACACGCACTTTCACGCAAGGGAAAGCACATACATGTGGGAGAACTTATTTTTGGTCCATGGTATTTAGTCCTTGGTATTTGAACCTATGGTTTTGGGCCTTGGTATTGAGGAAGGCCTAGGACTATAAAAGAGGAAGGAGGTCATTAGGCAAGATCATCATATGAATGATTGAATATCTAAAAGTGCTAGATCTGGAATACTGGTGATTGGGTTATGGTGCAGATTTGGATCTGAATGAAGGAGGAACCTGAGCGCAAGGAGAAGGATAAGTTCTATTGATGGGTCAAAATCTTAAGGCTTGAATATTAGTATCTCTGTATGATTTTGATCTGTTATATGTGGCGCACGCTTGATCTATAAATCTGATAATCTGGGTTAACTAATGACTGAATGTTTGAAAGAATGAATTATCCTTTATAGATCTGTACGCAGGTTCAGTGAAGCGAAGGCGCGTATACACGCAGTTTTTGTGAGTCAAAGAAGCGTATACGCAGGTTGATCTTGACACAGAAGCGTATGCACGTAGGTTTGTAGTTATTGAAGTAGCGTACATATCTTGATTTAAGCTCTAGCTTCTTATGTTTATTGCTGCAGTGTTCTGGGGTCAGAATTGGTGTGTGGTTACTGTTACTGTGTTCTAGGTACAGTGGTCAGAGAAGTGTTTATTTGATTCAATTTTGATTGGTGAAAAGGAGATTGTTTGATGCATAAATTCTTGATATTTGACTGATGGTATTTATGGATCCAGTCTGAAAATTAATGAAACGTGGTCCCTAGAAGAAAAGAGAAGGTTGTAGCCTTCTGCAGGTAGAAGCCTGCATACTAGTATCCCAGCTAGTACAAAAACTAATGGGGTTGTAGCTCCCTTCCAGGAAAAGCTGGAGAACGAGAGAGAGTGTTGTAGCTCTCTGCAGGTAGCAGCCTACGTACTGGTAAAGCCTGCACCAGTACAGAAATATTGTAAAAAGAAGTTTCTAATTAAAAGAAGATAGAGACGAATTGCAGCAGGGGGTTTTCACCCACATTGGGTTTCCTCCTTATATCTTGTGTTCTTGTGTGTGATTTTCTTTTGCTCTGTTTCACTGTTTCTGGTACTGTATATTTGATTCTGATACACAGATTAATGATCAACATCTGTAAGATAAATTAAATTATAAGTCTGCATGGTATACACGGGTTTCCTTATCTATAGTTGCGTATATACGCGGTTTTTTACTAACTGAAGTAGCGTATATAATCTGGGTTTGAAAAAGAAAATAATTGACTTAATAATACTGATTCACCCCCCTTCTCAGTATTATTTCCAACAATTGGTATCAGAGCAGGTCCTTCAGAAGAAGCTTGATCGCTTGAAGGAAGATCTATCATCATAAGCAACTACGAGAGAGAAGCATCGATCAGGCCACCAATCTTTGATGGGACTAACTTCATCTATTGGAAGGTAAGAGTCACAACCTATCTTCAATCTCTTGGTACAGAAGTCTGGGATATCATAGATACATGATACACTTTTCCATCAGCAACTCCTAAAGATACGGCTGGTAAGAAGCAATTTGAAACAAATGCAAAGGCTGTCAATACTCTATTAGGATGTTTATCTCAATCAGAATTCGTCAAGGTTATGCAGTATAAAACCGCAAACTAAATATGGGACAAGATCGTTCTGAGCTATGAAGGAGATAAACAGGTAAAATGAGCAAAACTTCAAACCCTCAGAATTCAGTATGAAAATCTCAAAATTCACAATGATGAAAGTGTGGCTAACTATTTTCTACGTATAGATGAGATTGTTAATTGTATGAAAAACTTGGGTGAAGAAATAAAAGAGGCTGTTGTGGTTGAAAAGGTTCTAAGATCTTTGTCCTCTATGTTTGAATCAAAGGTTTTTGCAATAGAAGAAAAACAGAATCTACAGAACCTTACTATGTCATAGCTACACAGAATTCTAACTGCTTACGAAATGAGGAAAGGAGGACCATCAGACAGGAGAGAAGCTGCATTCAAGGCTTCAGGAAAAGGAGATTACTATGAGTAGGGACATATGTCAGAAGAAGAGGAAGAATCAAATTTTGTCAAGAACCTTCAACGAGGTGCTGGAAGATTCAGAGGTAAGTTACCTTTCAAATGCTTTGCTTGTGGAAGAGTCGGTCACTATGCTGCCAAGTGTCCTCATAAAGATAAGCTTGACAAAGGTAAGGAACCAATTAGATGGAACAAAAAACAGAATGTAAATAAGAAAAGCTATTACACTCATGAAGACAGTGATGGACTTTCAAATAGTGATGAAGAAGAACAAGGTAATAATAATTATAGACTTTTAATGGCTTTTGAAGATGATGATTTCTTGGATGCCATAGATGAAGAAGGTCTTTATGAAGAGATTTCTAGACTCAAAATTTGTTTAGAAGAAAAGAATGTGATTATAGATACTCTACAATTCCAACTTTCTGAAAGGGAAAAACATCATGAAAAGTTAGAATGTGAAATTGTGGGACTCAGAAAAGAGATTGAGAAAACTAAAGCTCTTAATCTTAGATTTGTTAAAGGATCTAAAACTTTAGATGAGATTATCAAAGTGCAGCGTTCTCCACTAATCAAGACAGGTCTAGGATATAATGAAGAAGCATCTCAAGCGCAAAAGCCTTCCACCTCCAAAAGTTATCTTGATGCAGCAAGGAGAAGTGAACAAGTTGAAAATCGACAGCAAAGGTACAATGCTGGTCACCAGGTAAATCAGGGACATTTTTCTTCAAGAATGAACAGAGATCACCAAGTAAATCAGGGGCAATCTGCTTCAAGGATAAACAGAAGCTACAACAGACCACAGGTAAATCATTCTCAATTTGCCTCAAGAATGGATGTCAATGAAAACTACAATCATTCGGTCCGCAGGGTTGATAATCGCAGGAATTTCTTCAATGGCCAATGTTTCTCTTGTCATAACTTTGGACACAAAGCAGCTCAGTGTGTTGCCTACAAAACTATCATGACTAGAGAAGCTCAAAAACAGAGGAGTATGACTGGGATCATGAAAAGGACCTACAATAACTTTTCTACTCTTGAAAATGAAATAGAATGTTCTATTTGTAATAATTTTGGTCATGAAGATTCTGAATGCAGGAGCAGGTTTCGGCAGACAACTCAGAAGGAGCAAGCCTCAAATATCAAAACATGGAGAATGAAAGAACCACAACCAGAAAGATGTGGTATAGCCTTATATGCGGAAGGGCAAGAAAATCAATGGTACATCGATAGTGGATGTTCGAAACATATGACAGGTGATAAAGAGAAAATTCAGTCTTATAGTGCCTTGGAGAAGGAGAAGAAGGTCTCATTTGGAAATGACACCCCTGCACTCATAAAAGGTAAAGGTTCTGTTCTTTTAAAAGAAAAGGTCAAAGTAGGAAATGTTATGTATGTTGATGGTTTAAAGCATAATCTATTGAGTGTCAGCCAAATGTGTGATCAAGGAAATGAGGTGATATTTCGATCAAATGGGTGTATTGTTCATGAGCTTGATACAGGAGAAACAGTGATCAAAGGCATAAGGACTCCAAATAATCTATACATTCTCAAGGGAGGACAACAACAATGTTATCTGAGCAAGAATGATGAACACTGGCTATGGCACTGGAGATTGGGGCATCTAAGCTTCTCACAGATAAGGAAAGCATGCAAATACCAGGCAGTTCGTGGTCTTCCAGACATCATAATTCCAGACAATACAATATGCAAATCATGTCAGTTTGGTAAGAAAACTAGAACTAACTTCCCTGAGAAGGAAGGATTAGCTAGCAGGCCACTTGAACTTGTCCATACTGATGTATGTGGTCCATCTAGGAAAAGGTCACCTCGAGGAGAAGAATACTTTATTTTATTCATTGACGATTTCTCCAGGATGTGTTGGATAGGACTTATGAAGCACAAAGACGAAGCCTTCGAAAAATTCAAATCTTTCAAAGCCTTGGTTGAAAACGAATCAGATCACAAAATCAAATGCCTCAGATCTGATAGAGGTGGGGAGTTTACCTCAAATGAATTTTTCGATTTCTGTGAAGAACATGGAATAAGAAGGGAATTCTCTACTGCAAGGAATCCTCAGCAAAATGGATTAGTGGAAAGGATGAACAGAACGGTTCAACAAATGGCTTGTGCTATGATGGATGAGTCTGGAACTCTCACAACTTTCTGGGGTGAAGCTGCATTTGTTGTCGTTGTTATTCTCAACAAGACAAATGTCCGGGTGAACAGCATGCAAACTCCTCATGAGCTCTGGTATGGTAAGACTCCTACAGTAAAACATTTCAAAATTTTTGGAAGCAAATGCTATATTAAAAAGACTGATGAAAATCTTGGCAAGTTTGAACCTAGAGCAGATGAAGGCATTCTCCTTGGATACTCTCCCCACAGCAAAGCATACAAGTGTTACAATAAAAGACTTGGAAGAATTGTTGACAGCATTGATGTAGTGATTGATGAAGAAGGAAACATTCGTAGGCAAGTAAATTCCAAAAATTTTGAAGATGATGAGGACCATCCTTCAACATCAAATCAGACTTATGATGAAGAAGAAGCTCAAGAGGCACCAAAAGAACAGATAAGGATAGAAGAGAAGACTCCATCCAGATATGTACAAAAGAATCATCCAGAAACTCAAATTCTGGGGCAGAAAGAGGCAGGTATACAAACAAGAAGAACAATTGCAGAAGCTTCAAGCTATTTAGTATTGCTCTCCTCCACTAAACCACAAAATGTAAGAGAGGCATGCAAAGATGAATGCTGGGTCAAGGCAATGGATGAAGAGCTTGAGCAGATCGAAAAGAACAACACTTGGGAGTTGGTTCCTAGACCAACAGATAAGAATGTCATAGGGACAAAATGGATATTCAAAAATAAGTTGAATGAAAATGGGGAAGTAATTAGAAACAAGGATAGACTTGTTTGTAAAGGGTATGCTCAACAAGAAGGAATAGACTTTGAAGAAACTTTTGCTCCCGTTGCTAGACTTGAGGCCATCAGAATGTTCCTTGCTCTCTCTAGCTTTCAGAAGTTCAAAGTATTTCAAATGGACGTGAAATCTGCCTTTCTGAATGGAGACTTAGAAGAAGAAGTGTACATTGAGAAACCAGATGGATTCATCCTTGGTAATGATCGAAATCTTGTATGCAGACTAAAGAAGGCTCTCTATGGTCTTAAACAGGCTCTAAGGGCTTGGTACTATCGTCTGGACAAATACCTTCATCAACAAGGTTTTTCAAAAGGATCAGCAGATAGCAATCTTTATATAAAAATTGAAAATGAAAAATTGCTAATATTTGTTGTGTATGTAGATGATATCATCTTTGGCAGCAAGGAAGAAGCTATGAGGCAAAACTTTGCCTTGGTGATGCAGAAGGAATTCGAAATGTCTTTGCTTGGAGAACTGATATATTTTCTTGGTTTACAAATCCAAAAAAATAAAGGCGGTATCTTTTTATCTCAAACCAAGTACCTCAAGCAGATCTTGAAGAAATATGGCATAGAAGATTCGAAACCAGTATGTACCCCTATGGTCACAGGATGCAGCCTCAGTGCAAATGATGAATCAGCAGCAGTGCATCAACCAACCTATAGATCCATGATTGGAAGTCTGCTCTATTTAACAGGTACCCAACCAGACATCATGCATGCAGTGGGAATGGTTGGAAGATTTCAGGTGAATCCAAAGGAAACTCATCTTCAGGCAGTAAAGAGAATTTTCAAGTATCTTCAAGGAACTCAAAACTATGGCCTATGGTATCCTAGAGATACAGATCTCACTCTTCATGCTTATAAAAATGCAGATTGGGCTGGAAGCGTGGATGACAGAAAAAGAACAAGTGGTGGTGCATTCTTTATGGGTTCCAGACTAGTATCTTGGTTCAGCAAGAAACAAAGTTCGATTGCTTTATCTACAGCTGAAGCAGAATATGTGGCTGCTGCATCTTGTTGCACACAACTCCTTTGGATGATGCAAACCTTGCAGGATTTTCAAATCACTTGTACTCCACCTATCTCCATCTTATGTGATAATACAAGTGCAATCAGCATTTCAAAGAATCATGTCATGCATTCAAAGACCAAGCACATACCTATCAAATATCATTTTCTTCGAGAACAAGTGCTTGAACAAAAGGTCAAGTTGGAGTATGTTCCCTCTAAGGAACAAGTTGCTGATATACTCACCAAACCACTGCCCAGGGAAACATTTGAATACCTCAGACAGAAGCTGGGAGTAGTTGATGCATCATCTTGTTGTTAAAACCTGTCAGTTTCAGAGAAAAGTGGTTGTACGTGAGTTGCATAAGGAGGATCCGCATACATACGCCATTTTATGCAGATATAGTCGCGTATATGGTGGTTTGAAGGAATTCAGTAGGGACAAACTCTGGTTGAAGAGAATATGATATGGGTCTGACAGAGACCATCTGGCACAGGTTCAGGGGGAGCAGATAAACTTATAATAATGCATTGTTGGCATTACCTTAGAAGCTCTTACACAAGCTGTTTTGGGTTCAGGTGGATCAGCTGCAGAAAGGAGAATAGAAGGAGAGCATGGTTGCTGATCTGAAGAGTAATTGACAAATGCTGCTGATAGTAGTTATTGGTGACTTTCATAGTCTTGCTCTAGATATTTCATCTCAATGTCATGTATATCTTTTTTTTATCAAGGTCATGTAACGGCCTATTTTGGTTTCCCCACTATGCCTGGGATGAATGATGTAATGTTCTTGGTTGTCATATGTAAATTTCTTATGTATCCCCACTTGGTTGGGTGGATGATCCCCACTTGGTTGGGTGATGGATTTATGTATAGAATCTTTTGGTGATAGGAAGGTAAGTTATGTTGTATAAGTCATGGTTCTGTTTGAAGAACATCTTTTTGCAGATCTTGCCTACAGTCTGGGGGAGCACAGTCAGCATAGCAGAGTAGAGATTTCAGCATGTACTCAGGGGGAGCATAACCCTTTGCCCTTGATGACAAAGGGGGAGAATGACTTTGATGATCTTGGGGTTGCCATCAAGTCCAAAGGGGGAGATTTTTGGCATTATGACACAGGTTTGGCGCTATGGCACAGGTGTTGTCCTTGATGGCAACTCACTTTGGTGACAGATCACAGTTCAAGCTCTCATAATGAAGGAAATCATGTATACGCAGGTTAACCTTGACAAAGCCGCGTATACATGGGGGTTATACGTTCTAAAGTCACGTATTCGTATACACGCACTTTCACGCAAGGGAAAGCGCATACATGTGGGAGAACTTATTTTTGGTCCATGGTATTTAGTCCTTGGTATTTGAACCTATGGTTTTGGGCCTTGGTATTGAGGAAGGCCTAGGACTATAAAAGAGGAAGGAGATCATTAGGCAAGATCATCATCTGAATGATTGAATATCTAAAAGTGCTAGATCTGGAATACTGGTGATTGGGTTATGGTGCAGAGCTGGATCTGAATGAAGGAGGAACCTGAGCGCAAGGAGAAGGATAAGTTATATTGATGGGTCAAAATCTTAAGGCTTGAATATTAGTATCTCTGTATGATTTTGATCTATTATATGTGGCGCACGCTCGATATATAAATCTGATAATCTGGGTTAACTAATGACTGAATGTTTGAAAGAATGAATTATCCTTTATAGATCTGTACGCAGGTTCAGTGAAGCGAAGGCGCGTATACACGCTGTTTCTGTGAGTCAAAGAAGCGTATACGCAGGTTGATATTGACATAGAAGCGTATGCACGCAGGTTTCTGGTTATTCAAGTAGCATACATATCTTGATTTAAGCTCTAGCTGCTTCTGTTTATTGCTGCAGTGTTCTGGGGTCAGAATTGGTGTGTGGTTACTGTTACTGTGTTCTAGGTACAACAATCAGAGAACTGTTTATTTGATTCAGTTTTGATTGGTGAAAAGGAGATTGTTTGATGCAGAAATTCTTGATATTTGATTGATGGTATTTATGGATCCAGTCTGAAAATTAATGAAACGTGGTCCCTGGAAGAAAAGAGAAGGTTGTAGCCTTTTGCAGGTAGAAGCCTGCGTACTAGTATCCCAGCTAGTACAAAAACTAAGGGGGTTGTAGCTCCCTTCCAGGAAAAGCTGGAGAACAAGAGAGAGGGTTGTAGCTCTTTGCAAGTAGCAGCCTGCGTACTGGTAAAGAGTGCACCAGTACAGAAATATTGTAAAAAGAAGTTTCTAATTAAAAGAAGATAGAGACGAATTGTAGTAGGGGGTTTTCACCCACATTGGGTTTCCTCCTTATATCTTGTGTTCTTGTGTGTGATTGTCTTCTACTCTGTTTCACTATTTCTGGTACAGTATATTTGATTCTGATACATAGATTAATGATCAACATCTGTAAGATAAATTAAATTATAAGTCTGCATGGTATACGCGGGTTTTCTTATTTGTAGTTGCGTATATACGCAGTTTTTTACTAACTGAAGTAGCGTATATAATCTGGGTTTGAAAAAGAAAATAATTGACTTGATAATACTGATTCACCCCCCCTCTCAGTATTATTTCCAACAGCTTCCCCTTCAATTGTTGCCCAATTGGCTTCACACATTTGATTGGTAGCCTATTACAGAGGAGGGCACTCAGGAAACATTTAACGCAGGGGAGAGGCAAAGTAGGGCGCTTGGGGATGTTCGATATAGGGGAGAGGGGAAGGATGGTGCTTATTCAAAAATGCAGAGGACGCAGTGGAAAAAATGCAAATTGAGCCCATAAAATTGGTATTGAATGCGTGTTGGTGTTGGTAAGTGGGTGTCATGTCGGATGGGAAAGGTGGTGACACGACATATTGTCAATGTCAATGATGAAAAATGTTGTTGAGAAAGATAAAAGACGTCCATTCCAATGTTTGAGAAAGATAAGGAAGGTCCATGTTAGCGATTGAGAAAAAACGTTTCCAGAGAGATAATGGAGGACAATAGAGTTGGACGAACCAGAACGCTCACAATCACCAACAAATGGTCAACCCCAGAAAAGGGCACAAGGAAAGGTGCATATCGTTTGAAGTTCTCTAACAATGAGAAAACCTACCATAACTTAGCTAACAAGTATATATTGTTTAAAAATTAGCTTACACCTAATTCATTTTCTACTATCTCTCTTTTTTTAAATAAGTATGGAATTCCTTTATTTTTGTGTTCAGATGAACAAGGTACAAATCCACATCAAAGACAAATTACCTATTTTCTTGAAGTGGCAAGATGACGTATGCCTTAAGCATATGCCCTTCAAATTTAATCATGCTTGGCTTGTGAAACCGAATCACAAAGATATTCCAGAAGATCAATTATGAAGCTGATACACGAATTGGAATTGAACTTGGATACATTTACATAGAGAGATCTTCAAAAGAGAAAGCATCTAGTTCATTTCTTTTCCATTTTGACAATCTAATCTAAGAATTATTGTGTTATGGATGTTTTTTTTTCTACTATGTCATAGCTTTCTATAACTTCTATGTGAGTGAGATCCATTTGCTATCAGCTAGTAGATACTGCTACTAAAATTGAATATAAAAAATTCTGAAATTCAAACTCGTTCTTTTTGAAAATTATAAAAGTCGTAGTCTAACTAACCGGAGGAATTGCCTGAAAAGTTATGGAAATTCTGGTCATATTTAAAGAAAATCCGGCAAGTATTTTTGTATATCCAAATTATAATTGTTAAACTTCAAAATTTTAGGTGTCTTAGATGTTTTTGATGGTGTTGAATCCATTTCCACCATCAAAACATGATTCAAAAACTATCTCGACAGATATTTTTGAATTTTTTTTGCCCGGATTCCGGCCACTTTTGGCCGTCCAGGCAATTTCTCCACCTCGGTAGACCACTCCATTACAAAAAAAGAAAAAAGAAAGATATGGAATACTTGAGTGGCCGACAGCATAGATAATATGATGCACTCTTTACCAAAAACTACTTTTACACTGTTCCTAAGCGTGTTATTCCTATGTTTGCGGTGTGTAAGGGGACTTGGGATATTAGCGACATGCACTTTGATTCACCGGTCCGTGCAAGGACCTCAGAAAGGGCAAGCAATATTTGCTATGCTATTGGGTATTTAATGTCTTTAAGACAGTATCTGACAATACTGGATGCCATGCTGACCATACAAAGCGCACACAGCGAAAGCGAGAATGCGGAAATGCGGAAATAAACAAGATCCGTGACTGATACTTTAATCACAGAGAGGGAAGAGACTCCTCTACTGCGCAATCTAGAATCACGAATCTGTTTTTGAATATATTTGAATACGAATGCCAACAAGAGTATTAGTTCATAATAAATACCAGGTCTGCTTAATCACTCCAATATCTGACAATTCTTCTGAACAATATCCTTGTGCCGAAACACAAACTCTGGCCCAGCGGTCTACTTCTGCGTCTTTGCGACTTCTTCGACCTTAACAAGGCTCATACAAGTTCGAGAATAGAATCCAAAACAATCTACAAAGGAGACATAGATTTACAGAAATTGAGGAATGTTTATTCATGAACTTCAAATCTCAAGTATTACAAAGTTGCTTCTCAAGCAATACCAAGTTACTTCTCCAGCAGAAAGGCTCTCTAAATTTCTCAAAAAACCCGAATGCCTCTCTTCCCTAGTCTTCATCTATTTATAGATCCTCCCAGTTCTGGGTTTGGTGATACCTCCATATCGGATATGAGAGAATCTTACTTTACATCAAAATCAAATCCTTAAATCAGATATGAGAGAATCTTGCTTTCGGGTAACCCGGAGGACATCCACACAGTATCTTACTTTACATCAAAATCTGAACCAATTTTGGTTCGTGGTAAAAGCTATATGGGAAGCATAGTGAGTGACGGATGATAATATCAAGAAAGCAACGTTGTTTAGCGTTTTGCAGGATCGCACGCTGACTTGGTACATTAATCACTCTAGTGATAACCCGAATGCAGGAATCGCAGCTATCCAAGCTGCGCTAACTAGGGAGTTTAGCAGACGAAGTTAGAAGCGCAGTCAATCATTAGGTTCAAAGAAATTACAATGCTACCAGGTGAGACTCCTTGGGAGTTGGATCAAAGGTTGAAGTGCACGATTCGTGAAGCTAATATGACCCTGATAGATGGACAGCACCGCGAATGGTTTGTAGCATCACTATCGCCACATTTGAGGAATGCGTTGTCGCAGAAAAGGTTGACAACTCAAGCCGAAGCCTTCGAGATGGAGATGAGGCTGTATGAGACCCCATACAAGATCCTAACCTAGGAGTTCAGCAGATCCACGCGCAGTTGAAGAACTTATGCCTTGAGATGTAGAGTCTGAAACGAGATGGAACAGTTCAACCAGAAGTGCGTGAAGAATTGTGGTGCATAAAATGTAAGGCTCAGGGACATGACAAGGACCACTGCCCAGTATTCGTGAATTATCTCGCAGGAGGAGGAATGATGCCGATAAGGCCAGAAGCGCAAGCAGGACCGAGCGCGGCACCTGCTTTGTGGTGCGCGATTTGTCAAATAGGAGGAAAGCATGTTACAGACAACTGTCATCTGTTGTAGAAGTACACGCAGAATTCACAACAATTGTTTTGTAATTTCTGTAGATCAGTGGGACATGATGAGCGCAGTTGTAGAATTTATGAGCTAATGATGGATAGAACTCCTACCTATAGGGTTCAGGCTGAAACGCAGCCCCTAGACCAAGGCACAGGGATGGCACGGGCCAGATTCTAGGGGCGCGGACAAGGCTGAGGTGGAGGAGGACCTGGGAGAGGTCGCGGACAGATGATATGCTACAATTGCAGAGGGCCAGGGAATTATGCCCATGATTGTATGAATCCGACGCGTCCATCATGTTTGTATTGTACCTTTTTTGATCATGAGACGGAGGATTGTCCTATGCTGATAGCCAGGATACGTAACAAAGGAGGGTTACAACCTCCCCCGACTCAGAACCTACAAATGATGAGGTCTAAGTTGCGCGAGGAAGAACCTAATGTAAATATCATGCTCAGAAGTGGAATTACGATGGGAGATGATAAAGGCAAACAGCCCGAAGAAAGCACTTGGGTTCGCAAAGCTCCGGCGAAGGAAGCAAAATTTGATTTGGAGCGCGCCCGAGAAACTTTTATGGAAGCTAAGAAGAGCTTCACTGATACCTCCACTTCAGGAAGCAAAGACAGACCGTAGCCAAAAATGGACCTAGCAATGCTCATGACGTTCTTGGAAACGTGTATGAAGTTACTGCATGACAGTAAGGTGGTAAAGGGACTACAAGAACTCATTAGCAGATGCACTAGGACCGCGCCGGGAGAACCGCGCGTGGTCCGGAAGATTGGAAAACAGAAGGCAAGAATGGGAAGAGAAATGAGGCTAACTGCAAAGATTGGCGAATATGAGATGGACCAAGTAATTCTAGATCTAGGATCGGACGCAAATGTTCTGCCAAAGCAGACATGGGAGCGCATGGGGAGGCCTACGCTGTAGTGCTCTCCTATTCAACCGTGCATGGCGAACCAACAAAAGATAATACCCCTGGGGCGATTACTGTGAATCACAGTGGATATTGAAGTAGCAAGCGTGCTAGCTGACTTTGAGGTGATAGAGATTGTCGATGACAGCAATCCCTACCCCGCGCTCTTAGGAATCGATTGGGCCACTGACATGAATGGGGTGATTAACCTAAAAAAGCGCAAGATGATTTTTTAGAAGAAGTCTTTGTGCGTAGTGATACCTTTGGACCCTACTGAGGGATCATGCTACACATAGCCAGTGCGTGACTATGAAAGCGACGACGACTTAGACTGCATCTACAAGATAATTGTGCAAGAGCAAGACTAGGTAAATCCCACTACAGACAGGCGAATTTCATGGGAGCATGAAATCTCCTGTACTTCAGACTCAGATGAGGAGATAGAGTGATGGAAGAATAGGTTACATGAGGTAACCACGCTGAACTGTAACATAATGACAAGGTTGTTGCACTGTGTTTCAATGGAAATGAGAGATTTACCTACTTATGATGGATTAGGTGAGGTAGATGCTTTCTTGGACAGGTTTGAGAGAGAGGTGCTGGAGAAACAATGTTTCAAAGCCTTGAATTGGGTACTACGCGCTACACCCGCGAGATGGTGGGGTACGCACAAAGGAAACTTTGATGACTGGCATGCATGTAGAAGGATGATGCGCACACAGTTTGGAAAGCCTCGAGTACAATTCACAGATAAATACGATGGACAGGATGGTCCGCGTACGCACCTGTGCAGATGGGTACAGGAGTATGGTAAAAAACCTGCGCGGATACACATGAGGTTCACGATGGGAGATATGGTCTATAAGCATGTGTTGGGGGGAAAAATGCAAAAGGCTCCTCTAGATGGAACAACAGCGTATGAAAAGAATGACCGTGCAGAAGGGTATCCGCGTGAAAGCCTATAACGAAGTATGCATGGCACTGAATAAGGTATGTGGTACGTCGCGAAATGATTGGGACCTGCACATACCCACAGTCATATGGGCCTATAGGACGATGTGCAAGAAATTGACGGAACAAACGCCTTCTAGGCTAGTTTGTGGAATAAACGTTGTACTTTTGATGGAGTATCGAAGGCCTAGTCCGCGCATAGCTGCACCTACGGATGTAAAGGATTGCGAAGCCTTGGAAGAAGGGATCGCGCAGTTAGAAGAGATTGCAAAAGAGCGCTTGGGACCTGATGAAGAGATTCAACAAGGTGATCTTAGGCTCCGAGATCTCATGAATGAAAGAGTTCGGTTGAGAGAGAAAAGTGCCATGGTGGAAGAGGAAGTCCAGAAGTTGGAGGAAGGAATGAAAAGGGATTTTCTTGATAAAAGGATGGTGGGGATAAAATGGGATATGCATGACTATGGTGACAAATTTGGAGACTACCACCGCGAACTGATCAGTTTGGTACCGTGGATTCAGCCGTATGTTACTAAGAAGATCACAGATGGTGACATGATGCAAATGGTAAAGTGCGCAATGCAGGTAGTAGAGTCAAAAGGCAAACTTTTCCCAGAAAAAGTAGTTGATGATCACGCAAAACCCTATACAGGTGGTGCAACCACCCGACTAGTTGTAGGAATCACAGTCTTAGCACTCCAGGAAATTGGAAGGAGGCGTGGGACTATAAACTACTCTGCCCGAGATCTACGCGCTATCAGGGCTGCACGCGGGAGCGAGTGTCACAGGGTCCGCGACAACTTAAGGGTAGCTGCACTATCACACGGGTCGGCTGGAAAGTGACCATTATAGTCACTATTCATGATGTGATGCTTGGTTTGAGACCAAATGGAGTAGGCAACAGGCATTTAAGTCTAGTTTTGTGGGCAAGATTTGGGAAAATCTTCCGCCAAGGGAGCATTAATGGACCGAATTTGGGGGGAACTGTCAAATTTGAATTCAAAAGGTACTATAAATTACAAAGGACTACCCAACACACGACACTTGGTCATTTGAGTACTGAGTTATTGCACACCCTCAGGATTCTGAACCAAGACCTATTTGCCCTATGGAGAGTGTTGTTTGAGCACCCGATTGGAGGCCTTCGTCATCACAACAACAATTGAAGGCAAGCTCGTGCAGATGCAGGGGACACAAGTGCAAATGCAGGAAAGAAATTCTGCAATTTCCGAACAGCGTGTCTAGAAGATATAATATGCAGCAGCTCAGTGCGCTGCTGACCTCGCAGCAGTCTAAGCAGAGTTGGGAGGTCTCCGTGCGAAGATCTCTGCACCGATTGAGTGACTCGAGGACGAGTCATGATGTTTGTGTTGGGGGCCTGTTGGGCACGGGATCCCCCAAGGCAAGTTTTGGGGCTTAGAGCCCAAGTTTTGACTAAGTCTAATGTAAAGACTCCGCGATGTGTGGGTGCAAAGCGCGAAGATTGTAAATGAGTCAGAGGGTTGTCCGCCCTCATTTTTGTAATGTAATGTCGGCTTGAGAGATCTACCCATGGTCCGCGGACCATGGGATTGTATAAATAGAGCAAGGCTCTAAGTTGTAAAGGGACATCAATGGAATGGAATGAATAACAATGAATTGAGTCTGATCTAAGTATAGGGTGAGTCGTTGGGTTGTAGAGTAGGAGAAGGCTCTGCAGCTGAGTGCATAGAGGCCTAGTAGTCCGCAGCTGAGTGCGCAGGGTGAGTCGAGTCTATAACCATTGGAGAATTAATAAAGAGAAGTTTCTTATCAATCTGTGTATCTTTTTCCTGTTTGGTATATTGGGTATGAATTGCAAGTTTACTGTTTATATGTTGCGTGAACTTATATGAATGTGTTGAATAAGTAAACATAAGATAAGTATCTGTTTATGCAAAGTTAACTAACTCTTATAAGGAAGACAAGTAAGATCTGTGGTGTAACTTGGGGAATTAGCACAGATCGTTGACTTACCAGCGTGGGAGCATCGCAGTCCCTGGGTAGGGCTGCGCGAAGATAATTATAAAAAATTGCAAAGCATCACAGGTCAGAAGAGTGCGTGAAGTGACCTACGCAAAGCTAGCTCACAGTTGGACTCAAGCAACACCTCAGACATCTCAAGGGTGTGAAAACATGGTTCCAGCATCCCCCCCATAATGCTTCGGGTGAGACCTCAGTCCGCGCTTTGCGAGCTGTTGCCAAAAGGGCTAGTAGTATAGGGATTTGTTTGGCTAATTAATTTCGAACCTGGGTCAAGCCCCATGAAGCCAACAATCTTAGCGATTAGCATCGGGCAATATTCTATCACATGATCGAACAGTTTGAAATATTGACAAGATGGATGCGTTGGGTTCTAAAAGTCGTGCGCAAAATGCCCTGATTCGCCACATTTATAACAAATGATTTGGCCAAGACTTCTGCCATCCCCTCCTCCTCTTCCTCTTCCACGACCTTGAAATCCTCTGCACGTTGCACTTGCGTTCTGATCTTGAGGCTGAGTTTTCGCTTGCATTCGATATGTAGGGGTTTGCTCCATCATTAGTTCATAGCTTCGGTAGTTTCACTCATCATGTCCAACCGATTACAGAAGGTACAAAATAATTGTTGCAGTGTCTGAACGAACTTTTGTAAGAGGTGACAATTATCATTCGCGTGTTTTCTAGCTATCTCGCAGATAACACACCATAATGGTACTCTTGCACTTCGTCCCACAATGTTTTTAGACTTTAAGGGGACTGGACCTCCTCCGATAAAAAAATTCTAACAAGTAAGGCAATGATCCTTATCATGTCCCTTATCTTTACATTATATTGTACCATACTTCAGCGTGCACCTCAGTTTGAGAATCTTTCCTGTCTTCAAACTCTGCAACTCCAAGTGCAGGCTTGCCAGCTGTGACTGAATCTGTTGTACTTCAACATTTGTATCCTACACCGGTGAGGCTTCCAACCTCATCGCGATCTCCATAGCCTCTGCTTGCATTCCTATCTTCTACTGCGATAGTGGTAATCTTAGATGTGGAAGAATGGACGCGATGTACCAGTCCCTATGTTGAGAATCCATGATTGACATGTTAACTTGCCGGATCAGGCACTTCAACCTCTGGTCGAAATACCACGCAAACTCATTTACCCTTTTTTGTATCTCCTTAAACTCTATTACAGACTATGCCTGAGACTTAGGCTTTGTAAACTCATTGTTCAACGCCTATTGAATCTCTACCAACGTTGCGCCCGATCTGTCTTGACAGAACTTGATATACCAAGTCAGCGCCCTATCCTATAGCATTGTGACCAGTTGTGCTTTCTTTATATTATCATCAATAATGTACTGCGTTGTCCACAGAGCATCTGCAACGAACTAGAATTGTTCCAGGTCTTCGCTTCCTACCCTTTTAAAGACTGGCATCTTCATTTTGCTCGTCATATTTAATGGTTGATGTGGAGGTGGAGGTGGAGGTGTAGGTGTAGGTGTATGCGGTGTAGCTGTAGGTGTATGCGGTGTAGGTGGAGGTGGAGGTGGAGTCGATGGAAGTGGTATCCCTGCGATACCCTAACTTACCAACTACAATGCACTTCATCATCACTATAAGAGGATCCTAACATCAGATTGTATTCAGAGCCTAATTCTTTGTTCCTTCTAAATGGTTTTTCGCTTCGCATAGTCCCAAACATCAAGTTAGTGGTATAACCTGTTTTTCACATAACAATATCTTAATCCAGGTTTTCAGAGATTTTAAGTACTCAACTCATGATCCGTTGAAGAACCTGCGCTCTGCTTCACTATAGCTGATGGTCATATAGATTGCAAGTTCAGTAACGAATCCTCCTAAGATGCGATCAATCCAGTGATCAAGGATCTGCGCGTTGTTATTTTCTGAAGCTGCCAAGTGCCTCACCAACTCTGGATTCCACACAAATGGGCCATGAAGTCTCCACACACCCTAACTATTTGCTAATCTAGACAGCCACTCGTGCAATTCACAAGGGAAGAAACAGAAAAAGGCTTCAATTTCCTCTGTGTATAGGTATCTATTCAACCATTGTTCCTTGGATAACTGAGGGTTCCAATTCTCCTGAGATACAAACGTGTGCAACTTCTGATCGAACCACTTTTCGATTTCCTTCTTAGTTGGGAACCACTTATTCGACATCACACATTCCTCAGATAGATCCCGGTCCGAGCAATGGAACCATTTGTTGGCTTGATGGAGCCTGACCCCGGTTTAGCGTTATCTGCGCCAACCAACAAAACCCTAAGTGCTTGATCTATTTTTGTATGATTAGTTTTGTTGTGCTAATAACAATTATAGATTTATAAATATGTGCTTGCTTATTGCTTCTTGTATTGAGGTTTCATTAGATATTTGTTCATACAATCAGTTAAATTTCCTTAAGTTTTAACATGACATTCATGAGCAAAATAGCTTCAAAAAAATACTGAACAACAGACATTCAGTGTAAAACAAACCATCAAAGAGACACATTAACACAATGTTTTGATGAAGGAGTTCACCCCTCCTGGGCTACATCTCCTTTGTTCAGGTTCCATGGCTTGGGCCTCTATATTAGCTCAATGTGGAAAAAAATGTTGTTTACAAAGCTCTGTGGCTCCTGATACCTACACCAATGTGTTCAGAATGTTCAAATTAGCCAAGAGCACCTCTTTCCGAGCTCAATTTGGTCGAAAATTGACTTCTCTAGAGCTGAGTCAACCTTTTCCTACATTTTCTCCTCTAATTCTCAAACATCTCCAGTTAGCACCGCTAAAATTGGTGGTAGGCCCGAATTTGGGGGCACCTCCGAATTTACCGCTAGACTAAACTTGCACTTAATTAATATAAATTGCGCCTAATTAAATTTAAGATGGGATTAATGCTAAGCACAACCGTAACCTCTGGTGCTTTTGTGGACTGTTCACATGGAATGGTTAAGTCGCATTAAACATTGCGGTTATGGTATGTCAGAACTGTCAGATCTGACTAACCGTTAGGCATTATGCTCCATCGTGTTCACATGCTAACCGTTGGAGCTGAATGCCAGAGCTGCCGGGTTAACTGACTGTTGGAGGTTGTGTTCACATGTGAAACGGTTTGATGTTTGGTGGATATCCATTGCATTAACATAAAAAGTTGTGGCTTATTGCATTGTTTTCACATGGGGGGAGGGTTGGCCCTCCCCTAACCGCCAACCTTCAGATGTTTACACATTAAATATACACTGCAAACTCTATGGTTAAGAAACGTTGTGTAGAGTATATGGTTAAGGCATGAGGTTTGTATGCGGTAGGTCATGGGTTTGACCCCGACTTCTGCCAATAAATTTTGTTCAAACATATATATCCAACCCAACCCTTGGGAGGTGCCACATGGCAGCCTTCAGGCTTGCCACATGGCATTCTTCCATTGGTCGAGAAATGCACCAATAAGAACGTGCCAACCACTCCCTATACAAACCAACCAAATGATGAAACTTGTCCATACCTGATTCGTTGTTGACCAATGTTGACCATGCCTAGTCACCTACCACATTAGTAGTACGGACTAATTAATGTGCAGTGACCCGACATTTTTTTTGCAAATTTCGCATGTTTAGCAAAGCGTTCAAAACACAATAACTTTCTCATACGAACTCGGTTTTTGACAAAACGAGTTGCATTAGGACCATTTTTCCGAGAAGGACGTATTCGTTCAATTTTCGAGCCATTCTAAGAACTTTTATTTTTGAGCTAAATACTGAGCACCTGATCACTGCTAGCCCTTTCGGCAACAACCCACGTAGCACAGGCTGCAGTCTCACCCGAAGTCGTAACCAGGTTTTTGCAACTAGAGGCCTATGTGATGTGTTCCTCCAGTTCTTATCGCTTAGATCTACCTTCACGTAGCTTTATCCCTTCCAAACAGATAACTATTGAAAACCTATATAAACGACTTCCATATCTTCGTGAAGGTACTTAACTACTCTTAACATGCAAAAAGATTACAAATCCACTAGTTTCGCGCAGTAAATAAGAATTAATTCATATAAAACATATCACAGAGTGAAGATACATAAACTTAACAGAAGTAAATAATAAGGCACATATGCATCAGAATCGTCTCAATTACATACTTCTTATCCTTGCACATTCAACTACAGGAGCCCGCGTACTCAACCTACGGACTTACCAAGGTCTCTGCACACTCAGCTGCAGGAGCCTTCCCCTTTCGCCTAAGTACAGGAAACATACCTTTCCTGCCTTAGTAGCTTGCCCTTACAATGATTCTTATCCAAAACATATCTCTTAAGACTCGCTATGACTCAACTATATATAGCATTTGCTTTACAATAACATGGTCCACGGACCATGGGTGGGTCTCAAAACCACTCTATCACCTACCCACCTAAGGGAATAAATCCCCTTTGACTTCTAGTAGCTTCGCGCTCTGCTTCCACATTTCGCAGAGACTTTACATTTTTTACCAAAAGATATTGCAAAATTTGCTCAAACTTGACTCAATTGACCCCAGGGAACCCTTCCCAACAGTGAATGCATTTCTTTGCATTTTATATTTCTCACATTTCAGCTAATTTATCCATTTAAGCATAAAAAAAGTAAATAAATAGTTTAAGATTTAAATGGAATTAACATGCATGGCAAATATTTTAGTAGTTTATCAAATTTGTTGTCGCAAATTGTTTCAGTGGAATACTCGTGGAAGTTTACAATCAATGAATTCCATGGGAAACTTGCTTCTCTTATGTTGACATAAGTTATGAGTATCAGTAAATATCAATTCGCCTTGAAGAAAATTCTAAAACAACATTCTATAATCATGAAGTACACTATTAACTATTTTGTGTACCTCTTACAAGTTATTTCAATCTTATATTTGAAAAATTGTGCTAGTTTTCTTTGAAATTATCCTCATTGAGAATAAAAGCATGGGTGATCATATTTAACATGTGAATTGGGTACTTCAAATTCTTGAAGATAATTAATTACATGTAACAAGTGTCACTTTAGATCAAACTCTATGAGCCTTCCATGTTGGATCAGGAGGAGGGCTATGTTCTACCTTCCATTGAGTACTCAACACAAAATTCTCATGCGGAGTTGGAAGAGGACACGCTTTTGTAGACCTAGACTAGAACTACAAGACAACAACAACATTACCTTTGGAAGATTAGACTGAAAGGACATATTTCAAGAAAAGAAAAATGGTACTCCAGGGAGAAGGTGGAGGAAAATTTTTCTCACCTCATTTAGTAAATATTTTTGGGACCAAAAGGATCCTTATAGGGGAGGTAGATTCATATTAGATCATTAATCTCCATACTTTCAAAGTGGAAGAAAATGGAGGAATCAACTTGCAGGATAATTTTAATGGCAGGTCCCAATTTGGAAAATGTTCCAATGCCATTTTAAGAAGTCTTTTTTTTTTATGTCAAAAAATGTTCCTTTTGTAAGACTCTATGGTTTCATTCTACACTCGAAGACCTTTCCAACAATGTAAGGATAGTGTCCAATGGAGTTTGTATGCAAAAGCTACATCTCCCATAAATTAACACACTATCTTGAACACCATGGTAACAGAGGATGCCACATCATCCCCCATTACTCATACATATGAGGCTAGCCACAAGTGGACTTTCAAATACTTTAGAAGGTCCAAAATCATAACTCCGGTTGAGGGTTGAGGGAGTCAAATCTTACACCTAGTTGGATAGCAAGCTACCTTAAATTTCATACTACCAGGGGGAGTAGGGGTTCAATTTTATGCTATTGCATTTTGTTCCATGATTGAGAAAAACAAATTTGTGTGGGAAGTTTTTAAGAAGACCAAATATGGTTAATGTTATATAGTAACCTTACAGGCCACAGGTCTTAGAAAACTCCAGAAAGAGTACCTCTTCCTCTGTACTTGCATATTTCCATACTAGAGAAAAAGGAGAAGAATAGCTTCACTTGTAGTTGGGTTTTCTTCGATAAGGGTTTCCAAGAGAAAAATTTGTGTCTATTATGGATGGTTCATGCATTTCTTTGCATATTTCTCACATTTTAGCTAATTTATTCATTTAAGCATAAAAAAAGTAAATAAATAATCTAAGATTTAAATGGAATTAACATTCATGGCAAATATTTTAGTATTTTATCAAATATATTGTCACAAACTGCTTAAGTGGAATACTCGTGGAAGTTTACAATCAATGAATTCCATGGGAAACTTGCTTCTCTTGTGTTGACATAAGCTATGAGTATCACTAAATATCAATTTGCCTGGAAGAAAATTTTAAAACAACATTCTATACTCATGAAGTACACTATTAACTATTTTTTGTACCTCTTACATTAAATAATACAATAGAAACATTCAAGCACTAATTTACAAGTTATTTCAATCTTCTATTTGAAATATTTTCCTAGTTTTCTTTGAAAACATCCTCATTGACAATAAAAGCATGGGTGATCATATTTAACATGTGAATTGGGTACTCCAAATTCTTGAGGATAATTAATTACATGTAACAAGTGTTGCTTTGGAAAATTAAAGGTTGAGTGTTTAAGGGAAAAAATTTATAGGGGATGAGTAAGAATGGATCCTAAGATGATTCACATCATTGTTGATTGGCCAACATCTAGAACTATTAAGGGGGCTACACGATTTCTAGTTCCCACAAAATATTAAATGTAGCTTGTTAAGGGGTCCCAATAACATGACACCACCAACCGATTTATTAAAGGGGGGGAGAGGGGGGAAGGATTTTTAATGGATTGAAGTGACCAACTAAACCTTTGAATGATTGAAGCCATAATTGACATGCATTCTTATCCTATTGACACTAGACTCTGAAATATAAATTTGTAATAAAGGGGTATGTATCAAGGGAAGGCTTTCCGGTAATACTTATGGAATAAGGTAGTCTTTTTGCTTTTGAATATTGAAAATTCAATAAGGTATAAAAACCAAGTCCACCTATGAGGAGGAGACTTCATTAGCCATTCAATGTGTTACATAAAATCAACATTAATGCTCACAAGGGAACCACTTTTTTATCGATAGAAACCATCAAAGCCTCAAAATTTCAAGATCAAAGGACTATCTATGAGGAACAACAAAAAGGTGTTGCAAATATTTAAGGGTTTAATGTTGATATTATTTATAGAAGAAGTAGACACATCTACAATCTAGTTGTTAACACCTTATCAGGAAAGGAAGATATGTCATTGTCTCCAATATTACTAGTAGTACTAGTTTGAATCAAAGAGGTTAAATATGAGTAGAAGATGGTTCCAAAAGTATAACAAATCCAAAGTAACTGAGGGGAACTAATAAGTTTCTCATGGCAGGATTAATACACTCTCATATAAGGATAGGCTTGAATTAGCACCCACTTCCAAACTTAGAATGAGCATCTTCAAGGGGTCCAATTAGTTTTTATAAGAAGAAACTATGGATTTCTTGAGGCCACTAATGAGTAGAAAAGATATTTGTAATGGGAAGGATTAAATATACCCATAAATATTCATGGTTGAGTGTGAGGTATGCCAAAAAGACAAACATGATACAATCAAGACACCAGGAATCCTACAATTATTGAGAATCCCTAATTAGAGATGGGAGATCTCCATGGGTTTTATAGAGGGGTGTTGATTATCACAAGACAAAGATGCCATTTAAATTTTAGCGGACACCTTGACCAAACTAATAAGCTTACCTTTTTTACATTCATAATGGTGCCAAGTCCTACCAAGTTACATATGTTTTCCGTAGAGTAGTACGAAAGCTACATGGAATTCAAAATGCCTTTATCACTAATTGAATCCAATATTCATATGTAACTTTTAGAAGGAATGTCATGTGACAATGGGTACCAATTGGTCACCATTATGAGCTACCACCCTAAAGAATACAAACAAATAGATATTTAATAAATGCATCGAAGGGTATATGCATGCTATGGCTTTGACAAAGAGAGATAATGTTGTACAAATGGATTCCTTTCGGCAAGTGCTAGTGCAATATCACCTATTATTAAGATAATTAAATGAGTGCCTTTCAAGCCTTATATGGGTATGAACCATCGAGCATTAAGAACTATCTTCTTATAGTTTTAGGGCTCAAACAATTGCAGTCCACCTTAACCAACAATGAGGTGTCGTAAATTGTCAAAGATAACCTAAACCATACAAATTGGGATGAAACAATAAGGAGATGAAAAAGCAAGCATTCCAATTAGGAGACTTGTGTTTATAACTACAACCTTATAAATAAGCTTTTCCTAAGAAATACAGGATTGAAAAATTGGAATCTAGATCATATGGACCCTATAAGTTACCCAAATGAGTAACTTAGTGAGGTGGCATATACATTTGAACTACCTAACATTTGGAAGGTTCACATTTTGTTCCATGTTTATTTTCTTAAAAAGTTTTTTTGGTCAAAAATATCCCTATATATACAACCTATTAGGTAGATGAAAGAAATGTATATAATTAAACCAAAAAGGAAAATTTTAAAAACCAAATTTTATTTATTAAATAATTTTACATTATTTCTCTAAAACAATATTGATGGTGATGATGAAATTCTTTTACTTAAAAATGCACAATTTTTATTTCTAATTATATAAAAAAAAATTAAAATTTCATATATTTTCACGAATAAATTACCATTTTATAAACCACATTTTAAAAATTAAGAAGAAAATTTTTATAGTTGAAAATAAATATAAATTTTAAAATCTTCCTTATCCAATAAACATCCTTAAAAAACCATATATATTTTTTTCAAATTCAAAAAGTTAAATATCTTATTAAAGAATATATATAATCATTTCTTACCAGAAGGTCCAAGTTCACAGAAATTTTGAAGGCAAAGCTTTCCTAAGTACGAGAAATCATGGTATGTACATTCTTAATTATAATTAGTACCTTGATGAGGAAATGTGCAATACGTTTATTTTCTTGAGGCTTAATAAGCCATCATGTCCATAATATAATGTTTAATTAGCCACATAATTATTAAATAGATTGACATTAATATATTTTATTTATTTAATAAAATTAATATATAGATTTTTTTTTTGTTATTATTGGGTTGAAAGGTATTTTGATAGAGCTGTTGTAATGTTTTGTTTCGTCTTATAAATATTTTGATTAGATTAAAATAAAAAAAAAAAAATATTATGTTAAAAAAAAAAAAAAAATTAATTTAATTTTTGTTGTGTAGGTAAGGTAAATTTGAAATAAATAAAAAACATGTTATTAAAATAAACTAGACTTGGTTAAGTTATTGGTAGTTTTTTAGCAAGTTGTTTTTAGTGAGAGTTTTTGGAAGTTTTTCCAGTGGGTTTTTCTAGTCTACTTTCTCTAAAATCCTGCAAGAATTTATTGAAATCAGAAGCTTGATGGGTAACCCATGCACAATGGAAGTGCCCTAGGGGTTTTTGAAGGTGTTGAATCTATATATACAAACCAGTTTAAATAACACAAATCAAGATTTCACACGTGCACAATCAAAGTGCCCTAGGGGTTTTTGAGGGTGGTCAATCTATATATATAGTCAAAAAACTAGTTTAAATAACACAAATCAAGATTTCACCTCAAATTTTTCCACAGGATTGGGGCACCGGAAAATCCAAAAAATCGCACTAAAGACAACTCCTTTTTTTAACTCCAAGTTTATGAGAACCTATGATATTGCCCATGATATTCATATGGAATATAGCTTATTTAAAAAAAGACTTAAACCAACCTAGATCCATCTTAAATATTTCTAAAAATACAAATATCTTAAAATACAAACAAATTTTTTAAATTAAAAAATATTATGTTAAAAATATTCTATTTTTATCATGTAAAATATTAAAAATATTCAGAAATATTTTATGGAAATTAAATAACTACGATCACCTATTAATTATTAATAATTAAACTTATTTCACAATAAACATATATCACTGAATGTATCTCCATCTCAATGCTGCTCCCCTTCCACACTTCGAACTTTTAAGACGTGTTTGGAGATGACACTTTGATTCTTAAAACTTGGAGTGGCGATCCGGAGGAAAGACGGTGCGAGGATGAAGGAGCTGAATCTGCTCCTATTCTTGCAATCACATACGAAGAAACGCCCCGCTCTTCAATCATCCTTGTCACATAATGTTCGAACTCTTCGAGACTTTTTAGCCTTCCGTATTCGCCTCGTTGGAGATGTTCAAAGTCCTTCAATGCTTCTTCTACATGCGCGCAAAAACATGAATCCCGAGAGAGAGATGGTATCTTTTTGAGAGGACTGCTAGTTTTTTTTCTTGAGAGAGATGGTACAGGGCCGCTAGTTTTTTCTTTCTCTTCCATCCATTTCTGAAGAACTTTATGACGATTGGGTCTGCCATTTGAAAGATAGTTGTCGTTTCCCTGACACGTACGATAATAATGTGCAATATCCAGAGGCTCTACAAGCCTTCTATATGTATTGCCAGCATTTATCCACTTGTTTTGGGATTGGAAATCGCTTGGCAACTCATGCATATCCCACATTTCAATAATTTCATCCCAGAACTCCCCCAGCTTTAACCTGAGCGAATTAGCACGGGCATCCATATCATCTTCCCTGTTCTTGAAGGAGTCATAATAAAATAATTCTTCCATCTCACAAAGCTCTTTATACCACTCGAGCTCTGCCATAGCACATTGTTGCTGCCTTAGTTCAATAGCTAGTTTAGTAACCTTTGTGTTGTGTTTGTTTTCAATATACCCTGCTTGTTGTATGGCTTTCCGTGCATGATCATTCTGCACAAATTGACATTACCGATTGGAAAACACATTTGAATCATCGATTAGTGTGGTTAAAGTAAGAAGATAAAGACCAGAATTATTGAAAACAATAAAACGATGCTATAATAAAATCCAGTATCAAATCTCACCCGATTACTAGCATACGAAGTATATATTGGCCTTATAGGAAAATTGATAGGATATAAGATATGAAGCTCTAAATTTTTTACTTAATAAATCCCAGGAGTAAAAATAATTATATGCCAGTACATTAAACAATTTACAAATATAAAAAATAGTTTTAATAGAAAACATAATTGAAAAATAGATATAGTTTTCTTTTATTTTTTTTCAAAAATAATTGAGGATTACCTGCGCTCCAATTCCAACAGCTTCCAGCTCCAAGGATATTCCCATTTCGTCCGAAGATTCTGAATTGGAATTTGCACTTATCCCCATTATCCCCCTTGTGGAGATTTGTATTACATGTTCCAAAATAGATCCATACCGTATGTGCTCTAAAAGACAGTCCTGTCTACTCTTTTCGGAAGAAGTTTCTTGGCTTTGAATTGTCAAAAGAAGCATTTCTAAAACTGTCTTCGAGTTTGCAATACAAGCCGCACCATTGCTTGAGCAAAACATGAAAGTGCCAAAAGGCTTATATGGGCTGGTATCTGACTCACATACAGATAGAAGAAGAGCCTTATAAGCATCCTGAATTAAAAAATCAGGTCCGTCATTCCTGTCATTGGTTATTTTGGCCAACCAGTAAGGCAAAAGAGCATTCAGGGGTTCAGCAGTTGATTCAAATGGTGCCAGGAGCACCCGAGGAACAATATCGTTCTTGGAAACCACGTGACAAAAATTGCCTCCCCAGTTCTCACGACCAACCGCCTCAAGAAGTCTTGCATCTCCCACTAAAGGGGAGCCAAATGTTATGCAAAAAGGAGAGCTTTGCCTCAGTCTCTTTTCCAGTACCCATAGCGTGGCCAAGGTTGCAACTGCCCCTCCTAAGGAATGACCCACAAATATAATGGGTTTGAGCTTCCTTTGTTTTGAATCCGTATAAATCTTCATCTGTTTGGTCATGAAATACATCCATACAATATTACTTTTCATTTGAACTCCAAAAATGGATTTCTAGAAGCTATAAAAGTAAATACTATTTTTATAAAACCAAGTTCACTTTCTCCTAACATTTGTACTTGATATAGTCAATTTACCTTTGCATGGAAATCTGTATTCTCCATAATATGCAACAACAACTTAAGAGCTCCCTGATGGACGAGGGCTAGTTGATCATCATTACCCTTGAGGCAACCAGAGAAGACCTTGTTGTCAGTTTGTATATTGCACGCTCCATATTTGCTGTCTTTGACAATGAAACTTTCTATATCATGAAATGAAGGGAAGACCACATAGGCAACCCCTTCATGCTCATTCAGACTAAAATTCACTGAATTGATTGCAAGACATAACTCTTCCCAAGCCTGGGACAGTATTCCGCACGAAGCAAGAAAAGTTGCAGTCTCCTGACCGACAGAATGGCGCAAGCTCTCCGAGTTGATTGCTAAACATGACCTTTCCGAAGCCTGGAACTGTAATCCACTTGAAGGAAGATACGTTGAACTCTCCTGAATATTAGCAGGCCTGCAAGCATATTTCTACGCATTAGCGCCATATGGACACCCAAGCATGGGTCCCTCTCGGTTTAGAACTGTGCAGTGAATACGTGGAACTTCCAATGTTTTGCATATCAAGAGATACGGACAAGTCAACTCTGAATCTTTCTCAATTTATGAGTTTTCCACGTTTCCGTAGATCCATAGATATGGACATGATATAATACAATGCTGTACGTATCCATTAGCGGTTTATATCTATATTTGATCAAATATAAGTTCTAAAATAAAAACAAAATTAAAAACATTTCCAATACCAATTACACGCCATTCCCTCTACCACAACCCATTCAAAATTAGAAGTTCAATAGCATCATTTATCCATAAAAACAAACAACATGAAGAAGTTTGAAAAAAATATATTAATATTGTAAATGAGAATGTTTTTATAATTAATGAAATTTTAATGATGTAATTAATTTGAAAGATATTTTTATTTATAATATAAATCACAAAAATCTAAAATTTAATATTAAATATCTTTTTTCTAAATATTCATTTTCTTCGTTAAAAAAAAAATTAACTTACAATATTTCCAAAGGCTTTAAGCCAGTATTTTTATTTTGAATCAATGCAGCCCAGGGCTCCAACCGGTAACCCCATCGTTGACACACATTAATGTTAGGATGTGATTGGAGGTCTGAATTTAAAACACATTGAAATTCGCATCAGCAATAAAAAAATGAATTTTTTTCGGTTTATTTTTAATAATATCGTCCGACTTTGATATATTACAAAATTTAAAATCGTTATCACCTATTTCGAAAAATAAAAATAAAAAATAAACTTCGATTAGCATTCTATATTAATAAATAAATAAAATACAAATTTTATAAAAATATGTATATTTTCTGAATTAAGTTTTTTATTCATATTTTTTCAGCGAATTTTTTGCGAGTAAAATAATATTTATAAATATTTGTCACTTTCTTTCAAATTGTTTAATGTGATTTATTGTCAAAATTAAGATGTAAAATCTAATCCTGATTTTATGGATATTAACTATCATCATTATCAATAAAATATTATAAAAAAAAATTAAAATAATTACCCACTAATTATAACAATAATGTATTAATAATATTTCAAATTTTATTAACAATAATGTATGAATAATATTTCAAATTTTATTAAAGGTTTTTTTTAATGGTTACGTCTAATAACTTACTAATTGCTAGATAGTCTTTATGATTATGGGCACTACCAAATGCGAAGTTTCTCTCCCCAACACGTCAAACCCTAGAAAACAATCAGTCTTCATCCTTTAAAAAGCTTACCCGCCAATGGTCAAAATGTTACTTGGAAGGCTCGATTCGGAAGGTGGGCTCCATGGATCTCTCGTACGTTTTCAATGCTCTGGACCACGTCATACTATGTTCGAAGGAGACATTAAGGTTTTCCATTATCTGACATAAAGGAGAGCTCCAATCAGGGGATTGATTCATCTTATACTCTTTCCATGCCTTCCACCACATCATGAAGCTGCTTCCTTCAAGAAAAACGTCTCGAGAAATGCTGCGATTCTTTTCCATCTTTGTTACATACTCTTCAAACATTTCAAGCTTTTGTAGGCTTTCGTGTTGGCCTTGTTTTAGATTTTCCAGGTCTTTCCGAGCCTCTTCTACATGTGCCCAAAGGCACGAATCCGGGGTGAGGGATGCAGGCTTTGTGCGGGGTCGTTGACCTCTTGAACCGCGAGCTTTTTCTTTCGCTTCCATCCATTTCTGAAGAACTTTATGGCGATTGTGTCTTCCATCTGAAAGATAGTTGCCATTGCTGTTTGTGCGATAATAAGATGCAATATCCAGAGGCTCTACCAGTTTTCTATATGTATTGCCAGCATTTATCCACTTATTTTGGAATTGGAAATCACTTGGCAATTCATTACCCTCCCATGCTTCAATAACGCCATCCCAAAAATCCCCGAGCTTTATCCTATTCCTATCAACACAGATATCCCGAGGGTTGGCAAACCACTTGAAGGTATCATAATATCCGATGCAGGGATCATGACATCGGATGTCACTATTCTTCTCACAACCCTCTTTATACCATTCAATCTCTACCATAAGACGTTGGTTCAGGCTTAACTCAATAGGTAGCCTACGAACATTTGTGTTATACCTCTTTCCAGTTTCTCCAGCTTTTCGTAGGGCAAGCTGTGCATGATGATTCTGCACAATCATTTCAAACAAGGATTACTGTGCCTGAAAATAAAATTCAAAAGAGCAGCAGGAAAGATCAATCCAACGCTACAGTAAAATCTTATATCAGATCTTATACAGTAATAAACTAGCATGAAGAAAGCTGAAAAGGCCAGCCTAAGAGCGTTGTTCCATCTCGAGAAGGGAGATGCTCTACGGCCATGGTGGGGGATCCCTTTGTGTGAATTTGTGGCTTTACTAATATCAAATGAGGCCCAATAATATCATCGTATACAACTTTGCACTCACTTGACTACTAAAGTTAATGGATTTAAACCTTTTTTTGGATTTAAAGTATCACTCCTTACAACCAAAGTATCACTCATTACAACCAAACACATGTTCATAACCAGTAAGCCCATTCTAGCTATTCTAGCTGTACTTTTATACTTCTCATACATTTTAGACATATTTACTGATATAAAAAAACACAATTACATTTTTTTTTTCTTTCAAATGTTAATCAAAAAGGAATTTTCGGTATTACCTGAGGTTCAATACCAATAGCTTCTAATTGCACTGAGATTCCCATCTCGTAAGAGGATTCGGTATCAGATTTGGCAGATCTTTTACCACTTATGGAGTTTTCTATGACATGTTTCAAAACAGAACCATATCCTATATGCTCTGAAAACCAGTCCCGTACAATAATATCAGAAAGCTTTTCATGGCTCTGCATTGTTAAACGAAGAATCATCAAAACGGTCTCAGAATTCTCAATACAAGCTGCTCCATGGTTTGAGCAAAACATACAAGTACCAAAAGGTTTGTATGGGCTTCTCTTTATAACCCCATCTGATCCCCTTGAATCAACTCCATAGTATGCCACTGTAGCAGTATACTGCAGGACACTTCTAAGAAGAGTCCTACAAGCATCTTCAATAGAAACATCAGCGACTTTGCCATGCCAATACGGCAAGATAGCAGTCAAAGGCTCAGCAATGGATTCAACCGGTGCAAGGAGCATCCGAGGAACAATATCATGCTGGGAAATCACATGCAAAAAGTTGCCTCCCCAATTCTCACGACCAACTGCTTCAACAAGTACTTCATTTCCCACTAAAGGGCAACCAAAAGTGATACAAAACGGAGAACTTTGCCTTAGCCTCTTTTCCAGTACCCATAATGTAGCCAAGGTTGCAACTGCCCCTCCTAAGGAATGCCCCACAAATATAATGGGCTTGAGTTTCCTTTGTTCGGAGTCCATATAAATCTGCAACTGATAGATCATGGAATACATCAACACAATGTTACTTTTCTCTTTGAATTTCTATAATTTCATCTATAATGAGTGAACAAGTAAACCCTCTTTTTGTGAAATTAAGGGCACTTTGTCCAGACAGTTGTATCTAGAAAAATCAATTTACCTGTGCTTGGAAATCTGTTTTCTCCATAATATCCAGGAACAGCTTAAGAGCTCCTTGATGGACCAGTGCTGGTTTGTCATCATTACCCTTGAGGGAATCCGAGAATACCTTGTTGTTAGTTTGTATATTGCCCTCCCCATATTTGTTCCCTTTGACGGTGAAACTTTCTATTTTATGAAAGGAAGGGAAGGCAACATATACAAAGTCTTCCTGCTCCTTCACACTAAAACTCTCTGAATCTTTTGCAAGTTGCGACTCTTCCCAAGCCTTCGACAGTATTTCGCATGAAGCAAGAAAAGCTGCATTCTCGTGACCCACAGTGAACCTGCAAGAACACATCCGTAAATTAGTACCGTCTGGGCAAGCGAGTATGGATTCCTCTAGAATTGAGTGCAAAAAAATTGAAAAGTTCTGTGAGTCAGGGGATATGGACAACGGACAAGTCGGGTCTGAAAGCCTCTCAAATCAGAATTGTGTGCGTTATATGCCAGTTTTACACATTTTTGTAGATCAGGAGACAATGAAGGAGATGACCAAATATACAATAATGCATTCATTACCTGAGATGAAGATAAGAAGAGCAACAATGCAAAAACACTGCAGAAGATTACACATACAGACACAGAGCTTCTAAATGGAATAATTGAGGTGTCTAGCACCCTAAAACCACTTAGCTTGCTAAAATCTGCACATCAAAGACCAAATCATTGGATCTGCCTTTACTGGACTAAATCAAACTCCCATTACTAAGACCACCCCTGGCCTCCTCTGCCTGCACCTCAGGAAGAACAGGTCAAAGACCAAATTATTGGATCTGCCTTTACTGGACTAAATCAAACTCCCATTACTAAAATCACCCCTGGCCTCCTCTGCCTCCACCTAAGGAAGACCAGAACCCACGGCTGTCATAGGCAGAAAATACTCCTGAGCATTAGCAAGGAAATGAATGGTGAGAAGCTATCATCACAGACCCAGAGTCTGGAATGCAAGGAAGAGCCATCCCCAAGGACAAAGACCAGTCTCAAAAAATACTAAAATTTTACCCACCACAGAAGTCCAAATTCCCCCCACAGACACCGTAAACTTCCTTAAAACATCCAATCTTCATCTCCTCAAAAATCCCTGCTAAAGGCTAATGCTTAGTGCTTTGCCTGACTCCCTTCAAACATGAACACAAAAATGTCTTTATCAAAATGTAAAGAAAACAACTATATCATAAAAATTTCAGGAAAAGAGAAAGATGCCAAGCTTATCCTTACAGTGGCGTTGATGATTCTTCTGCCATGGTCTGTTACTGCTGCTTGCTTTGTTTTGCTTCACATTGGCTATGGATTTAAGCACTGAAATGTATGCAGGTTGTTTCAGAGGGGAAGAAGTCCAGAAGCAACCTACCCAGGAACAGAGGGGAAGAAGTCCAGAAGCAACCTACCCAGGAAAAACGCGGAGAAACTCAGACCTTGACCAGCTGTGGAATGTAGAAAATCGTACTTGTCACCGTCAATACAGTCATCGTTCAGATGGGCAGAGCCGTCAGCCAATGTGAAAAGAGGGAAGTATAGCCAATGGTTTCAAGGAATTTTTGGTAGCACCCCACGTTCCGATAATGCGCGATGAGCATCACAGGGTTGGAGTTATATGATTTTATACTTAACTTTTAAGGTATGTATTCAGATAATATTTTGAAATAGATCTAATGATTAAGAAAATATATTTCCTGCGAGTAGGATAGATATCCTTCATTAAATTAAAGTAATAAGTTTCTTTGCTAATTGACGCTTTATTTAAAATATAAATGGTTATCAAATTTATTTCATTTTTTATTTTAAATAAAAATATTCATTTATTATAAATATAAAAGATATATAATATTTTATTATATTTTATTGAAAATTCCCCATTATAAAAGTGAGTGGAAACTACTTCCCGCGTTAGAAAAGTCAGTGGTTTTTTTGCCCATTAAATTTGATAAAACGAGTGGTTTTCTTCCCCATTAAATTTGATAAGATTGTATATATTTAAGAGTAAAGACTAGATTCTTCCTGTATAGGTATTTATTTTGCTGGTTTATATAGAAATAGTTATTAATTTGGTATTTTTGTAGTAGACAGTGGATTATTTATATATTAGTTGTTATATATATATATACACTAGCAATTGCATCAAGGGGTGTAAAGGAATGCCAAAAGGAGGAGATGGGAATGTGGAAGTAAATTATGTCTTTGTGCTACATGTCAAGGTACATCATGTTGACACCTAATCCGAAACGGATGAGGTGAAGCCGGACAGTCATCTAGAAGATGAACTGATCCGTTTTGTATTTGTATAAATAAAGTACTAGCTAATGAATAAATATCAATCAGAGTTTTCTCTCGTTCAAATGAGGAGTTACCCTGGCCTGACATGGTATCAGAGCACAGGTCCCAAATTAGTTGTAACTCCTGGTCTGTTCTGACCTGAACGCCTCTGAGACTGACACTGCCCTCTCATGAGACTGCGCCCTCTGTTCTGACATGCAGACTGCGCCCTCTGTCCGTGGAACTGTACGTTGATGCGTTTCTGCTCAACCTACCTCATTCCATTCAAACAAAATGGTATGCGTTTCCAGGTAATCGCTGGTGTCTGCATTTGATATGACTGTGTAATTTCGCTGCGTCATTGCTCTTCTGAAGACTGAGACTGCGTTTTTAAAGAGCTGTGGGTATATACTTTGACTGAGTCTGCGTTTGTTATGACTGTAAAGAACTGTGGTATTGGCTGCATTTGGTTGTAAGTTGCTCCATGGTATCGATGTATGGAAGCGTTGATACATTTCTTTTCACCATGATTTCATTTCAATACGATGATTGATATGGTCTGTTATTGATCCTCCTAAGACTGTCTTAAATTGTGACTGCGTTTTTTATTAAGAACAGTGGTATCTTGGTAAGAACAGAGGTATCGTTTTCTATTATAAAGCGCTGCGTTCTGAATGTATTGAGAATGGTATCCAACGTTAATGGTATCCAGCGTTAATGTATTGTTAATGGTATCCAGCGTTAATGTATTGAGAATGGTATCCAGCGTTGATGTATTGAGAATAGTATCCAGTGTTGATGTATTGAGAATGGTATCCAGCGTTGATGTATTGAGAATGGTATTTGCTGCTGCGTTAATGTATTTGCTGCGTTCTGAATGTATTTGATGCTGGGTTATTTGTAAGCCTGCGTTTAATGTATTTGCTGCTGCGTTAATGTATTGAAGTTGCGTTCTGAATGTATTTGATGCTGGGTTATTTGTAAACTGTGGTAAGAACAAAGTTGCGCAGCGGAAGTGTGGTATCAATCCAACAATCCAGCATTCATTCCAGCAATTCATTGCCAGACATCTGTGGCAACGAAGAGGTGGTGTGGTACCTGAAATATATTTTTTTTGTAATCTGAGCATCAATTTTTGCGGGATTTGAAAACTGATATAGTCAAGTCATAGGAGCGCCCTCTTTTTTAAACAGTGATATATTGATGTATGTAAAGCAGTGAGCGCCCTCGTTTGTAATATATTGATATATGTAAAGCAGTGAGCGCCCTAGGTTTTTTGTTGAGATATTTATATATGTAAGCAGTGAGCGCCCTAGTTTTGTTGAACTGTGATATATATGTGAGCAGTGATATATATATGCTATGGAAGGTTAAAGGAAAATAAAATGCATAAGGCTATCATATAAGGATTTTTTTTTCTCTCTCTCAACAGAAGTGTTTTTGGCAGAGATATTTTTTTTTCACAGAATGCATTCAATCATTTCTATGGTCGGAATAGTTCTCACTGGCAAGGAGAACTATTCTGAATGGTCTCGGATGGTAAAACACACCCTTATCTACAATGAGCTGTGGAAAGGTGTGTGTGTCGGAGAAGAAGACAGAGACCCTGTGCAGCCCACATCAGACAAAGAACTCGCCATTTGGGAAAACAAGAACAGCAAAGCCTTTGCATCGATCGCAGCATCTGTCAATGAGGAAGTAAGTCGTCATATTTCCTGCTATTCCACTGCCTTTGAAGCTTTACAAAAGCTGAAAGAACTCTATGATACACATTCTGCACTTGAAGCTATTCAGCTCATGATTAAACTCTTCACTCTTGAACTGAAAAATAATGATCCTCTTGCTCTTGCATCTGAAATAAAGTCTATATTGCATGATATAAAATCCACTAAGGTTGAGCTGGATATCTCTCTTATTGCCTTTCTCAAAGCACTCTATCCTACCTACTCCAATTATCTTGAGTCTTTACAAGCAAATGGAAACCTTAAAGATATAACCTTTGACTCTCTTGTGAAAAATTTTGCTGAAAGAGAGAAAGCCTTTGGAAAGAAAACAGTCCCTGAATCTTCTGAAGAGACTGTTTGCCTTGCTCACAAAGAAAAGCATCCTGCTCAAGATTCTGCAAGAGGAAGAGGTGGACGAAGAGGAAGAGGAAGATACTTCAGAGGCAGGGGGGGCAGACATTCTCAAGCAGAAAAGGCAGATCTGCATTGCATTCACTGCAAACGAAATGGATCACATGATGCTTCTACATGCAAGCTACCATGGGACAAAGTTGAGCAGAGAAGAAATCAGCAGAAAGGTAAAACTGATGACTCAGACAAAGGTAAAGCACCTGAATCTGCTCACTATATTGAGGCACAATGTAATATTGGAGTAAATGAAGATTTGTTTAATGCTTCACTTGCTTCTTCGAAAAATGACTGGTTGCTTGATTCAGGAGCAACCTGTCATATGACTCACAGGAGAGATTTCTTTGAAGATTTCACTAACAATGTTGATGGAGCAGTATACTTTGCAGATCAATCAAAAATCAAGCCATCAGGGCTTGGCACAATCAGGCTTAAACTGCCTGGTCTTCCAGACTTTCTTCTGGATCATGTTCTATATCTCCCACAGCTGAAGAGAAACTTGCTGTCCCTGGTCCACATCCGCCAGTAAGGTCACTCCATTCACATGTTTGATGGCAAGCTTGAGGTAAGAAAGGCATCTGACCACTCACTTGTCATGAGGGGTATAGAAGAAGAAAGACTCCTTAAACTGCAAGGAACCTCTGCTCATGCACAGCATTTCTCATATATTTCTCATCATGAAGAAGGTGCACTTCCATCAAGTTTATTATGGCATGCTAGATTTGGACATTTAAACTATGATAGTCTCCACTTGTTGAAGAAAAATGGTGTTGCTGGTTTGCCTACAATTCCTAGAAAACATAAACAATGTGATGCTTGCATTCTAGGAAAGCACAGCAAACAGTCTTTTCATGATTCACATTCAAGAGCACATAGGAAGCTTGAACTTATTCATTCAGATTTATGTGGTCCAATGCCTGTTTCTTCTGCAAATGGAAATAAATATATCATGACATTTATTGATGATTACACTAGAATGTGTTGGGTTTACTTATTGAAGAACAAATCTGATGCTTTTCAAACATTCAAGAATTTTCATAAATGGATTGAAAATGATGCACAATCTCATATTGGGTCTATTCGCACTGATAATGGAAAAGAATATACATCAAATGAATTTGAACACTATCTTCGCCAACATGGGATTAAACATCAAACAACTGTGCCTTATAATCCTCAACAGAATGGTGTAGCTGAAAGAATGAACAGAACAATTTTGAATATGGTACGATCCATGCTTTTCTTCAAAAATGTAAAGACAATGTTTTGGGCTGATGCTGTTCTATGTGCTGCATATATAAAGAATAGATGTCCATCTAGTGCTATAAGAAACAAGACTCCTTATGAATTGTGGTATGGACATGTTCCTTCGGTAAAACATCTCAGGATATTTGGTTCCACCTGTTATGCTTTAATACCAAAGGTACATAGAAACAAACTTGGTGCTAGAAGTCGTAAGTGTATCTTCCTGGGGTATTCAAACACATCTAAAGCATACCACCTTTATGATGAAGTAAATAAAAAGTTTGTTTTATCTAGAGATGTCATTTTTCTTGAATCATCCAAATCTGACAGTGTTGTTGAGCGGCAACTTGATCGCTTGGATAGATTCACAAAACCGAAATCATTTCAAGAGTTTGATAATCAGATTCCACATCTTGAAGGGGGGATTCCTATACTAGATCAACATGTGGAATCTTCTTCTGAAGAACAATCTCCCTTGCATGACACTCCAACAACGGATGATGCTTTAAGTGATGTAATTGATAGAATTGGGAGACTCAATCTTGATTCAAACCCAACTCAATCAACAGAATAGCCTGGACCATCTCAGAAAGGTCCCCCAAAGTGGCTGACAAAGACACTTGAAAGTGTTCATCCTGATGAAATTGGAAAAACAGGAACCAAAAATTCAAACCGACAAGATGGAGGTGATGTAGATAACTCTAATTCACCTGTTGATATGGATGTTACTTATGATTGTGAATTGAACTTGTCTACAGATTTTGAACCAACTTCCTTCAAAGAAGCTGCTTCTCATGATGAATGGAAAGAAGCGATGCAGAAGGAGTATGATGCCCTCATAAAGAATGGCACTTGGAAGCTGGTTGATCCTCCATTTGGAACCAAACCAATTGGCTGCAAGTGGGTCTACAAGAACAAGTACAAAGCTGATGGCTCACTTGACAAGCACAAAGCTAGGCTTGTGGCAAAAGGTTTTGCACAGAAGGAAGGGGTCGATTATGAGGAAACTTTTGCTCCCACAGCAAAATGGGCCACCATCCGGACACTCTTTGCACTAGCTGCTCAGAATGGTTGGAAAGTCCATCAAATGGATGTAAAAACTGCATTCTTGAATGGAGATCTAAAAGAGAACGTTTTTATGTCCCAGCTTGAAGGATTTTCTGTGAAAGGACATGAACACAAAGTATGCAAACTTGTGAAGTCCTTGTATGGCCTCAAACAAGCACCACGAGCCTGGTATGAAAAACTAACTGAGCATCTTCTGAAACTCAACTTCAATCATTTTGATCTTGATGATGCAACTTTATTTGTCAAGAAAGTTGGCAAAATAGTTGTATATCTTGTGGTATATGTAGATGATCTTTTAATGACAGGGAACAATGAAAGCTATATTGCATCCATAAATAAAGAATTAGGAAAATTTTTTGAAATGACTGATTTGGGCTATGTTCATTACTATCTTGGCATTGAAGTAACCCAACACCCAAAGTCCATATTTCTTTCTCAAAAGAAATACATTAGAGATTTGTTATACAGATTTGGCATGACAGAGTGCAATCCCCTTTCTACTCCAATGGAACAAAACTTGAAGCTCACATCTATTGAAGGAAAGGAATTTGAGGATGCAACTAAGTATAGACAGCTTGTAGGAAGTCTCATCTACCTCACTACTACCAGACCAGACATTTCATTTGCTATTGGAATCCTCTCCAGGTTTATGCAAAGGCCTTGTGAGGGACATTGGTCTGCTGCAAAAAGAGTCCTAAGGTACTTGAAGGGAACTCAAGACATTGGAATCAAGTATACACAGGTGGACGACTTCAACTTGATTGGATACTCTGATTCAGACTTCGATGGAGACAAAGAAACTGGGGTATCTACTTCAGGATATGCTATGAGTCTTGGATCAGGAGCTGTCTCCTGGAGATCACGCAAACAATCAGTACCAGCAGATTCCACAACAGAAGCAGAATACGTGGCAGCAGCTGAAGCAACGAAAGAAATTGTGTGGCTCAGGAAAATTCTTGAAGATTTGCAGGTAAAACAAATACAATCAACTCCACTCATGATTGATAACACATCTGCAATAAAGTTGGCCAAGAACCCAAAGTTCCATGATCGTACTAAGCACATCAATACTAAATATCATCTGATCCGACATCATGTTGAGGCCAAAACAATCCATCTCCGTCATTGTTCCACAAACGAGCAAATTGCAGACATCTTCACCAAAGCGCTTGGAAGAGAAAAGCTTGAAAGATTCAGAATGATGCTTGGACTCACCAACATCCCTTCAGATTAAGGGGGGGAATGTTGACACCTAATCCGAAACGGATGAGGTGAAGCCGGACAGTCATCTAGAAGATGAACTGATCCGTTTTGTATTTGTATAAATAAAGTACTAGCTAATGAATAAATATCAATCAGAGTTTTCTCTCGTTCAAATGAGGAGTTACCCTGGCCTGACACATCATTAATGTTACCTTATGGGATGCACAACGCCACACTAAAGGGGAAAAACTTTCTAACCTACAGATCTCGGAGCCATTCTAGTCCTTGCAATAAAAAAGAGTTGTGTCAATGGATGCAATCTCTACTTGAGTCCTAATTTTCTATATAAAAGAGCCAATGGTTTGCACCTCGAGAAGTTTGATCCCTCTCAGCGCTTGATAGATCCGAAGTAAGCCAGATCTAGGCTAGTGGCAAACCAATCATACACACACATAACTTGTTATCATATTTTTTTGATATAATATAATATTTAGTCTACTTAATTCACACAATAAAAATAAATAAATTATAATTAATATTTTTAATTTGTTTGTAAAAAAAAAGAATTACCCTAACAAAATAACTATATATATATATATATTACTTGCAAAAATAACAAACAACAAAGCGACCTTGTTAGTAGGAGAACAAAAAAAACCCAGCAAAGTTTCATTTACATCGAAGGAGAAGGACCTTATGGATTTGAAACCCATATAAATTTATATTTTAGAAAATAAAGATAATCCATAAAAAAAAATTGTCTGCAACTCATGAACTTTTCAGAATGCTCAGAAAAAAATTGTGTTAAACATTGAAGAAGGGACTAAGGCCAACTATTACCTTCTATATTTTAGTGGTTGCAGTTCATAAAAGTGTTACCATTGTTGTAAAGGGAACCAATGTCAAGAAAAAACGAAATCTCCATCACTTAAATCAACTCTCAGGGAATATGAGTGAGATTATAAACAAATTTACCGAGCAGAGTAAAAATTCTCAATTTATTTACAAATACAAATTTATTACAAATGTAAATTATAGGTTGTAAAAGAAAAATCCCTATAAACAAACAATTCACTGCTAGAGAGGAATTATAACATGATTTCTTACCTCTACAACAGGTTGTGGTTAAGGCAAAGAAATAACTATTGCAACCTAGTAGAAAGCACTTCAGTAAACAAATATAAATCATCATAATTAAAAAACTATATCCCCACTCTAACTATATCCTCAATCTTCTAGTTGCAGAATGGAAAGTTCAGCAGAAGACTGCCAATGCCTTGACGTGACGGTGGTTATCCTACCTGCAGCCCCTGGAGAGTTCAATGTGATGGTATGGTCACATGGTAATGTTCGGTGGGAAATCTTTGTTTAGAAATTTTGAATGTTTAATTTAGGGGGAGTTTTTATTTATTTATAATAAGTGGAGGAGATATTTTCTATTGTAAATATGGTTTTTTAGTTTCATTTGTTTTGTAGAGAATATGAAACGACTCATCTCTTGAGAGTCTTGGTTGTCCCATGTTATTTTTTGTTTTAAGAGAATGAGTTCTTGGAAGAAAAAAAAGAGACGAGGAGAAGAGTGTACTCGTTTCTTTCTTTGTGAAATTGTAGTCCTGTAGATTGCAAATCATTGTACTTTCCTTTTGTGTGACAAGGAAGTGTTTTTTGTGTGAATGGTGTAATTGAATGGCCAATGGGACTGTAAGTTGGTGTGGTTTTGAATTGAATCGAAGTCTGGTGTTTGAAGCAAATCAATGTCTGCTTATGAATTGTTGCTAATCACAATTTTATTCTTGTGTGTTGTTTATTTTTAAAAAATTGTACTTGTTCAATCGAATTACACTAAGAATATGAGCATTGAAGCCTTAATCGTTGTGGCTTGTTCATATATTTTGTGTATTCTTATTGAAATGTTCTCACAACCCTCAAAGGAATGTGCCACAATGTTCAGGAGTGGGAATGTGAGGTCACAGTGTTCAAGAGTGGGAACATGAGGTATTTGTAGTGAATTGAGCATTGAAATGGAGTACCATGTTTCGAATGTGCTGACATCCTTTGAATTGGATTTTTGACCATGAAATTTGAGCTAGCATGCAATCCTTGATGAAGAAAGGTAAGTAGGATTATTCCCTATGTTAGGGAGTAGGCCAAGCCCGTGGAAAGTCGATTTTGCAGAGCGTTGAGTCATTTCACCTTCTTGAAATTCACAATACAAAATTTTTAAAGAGCGCTGCTAAATTTTTTCATAGAGAACAAATCTACGAAATTATTCTATAGTAGCTCAACAGTGAAAATTAAACCAATGCTATGAAATTATTTTGTAGCACTGAAAAAAAGGAGGGTGAATTATCTAAGAAGTGAACAAGTGATTTGAGTCATGTAATTACTTTATTTGATGCATCATTATGTTGAGATGTTGCTCATAATGCTTCCTCTATCATGTGGTAAGAGGCACTTCTCAACCCCTATAATGCTAGACAATAAGATTAAAAAATAAACCATGCATTTATGACATATTCCATAGAACCAATCTATTCCTTAAGATAGTTGTGATTCTACATTAAGCTCTTTAACTTTATAATGTATTTTGTAGCACCAACCCATTCTATATTTCAATTTTCCAACATAAGTTTGTCAACAACATTCAACATGAAGCTAAAGCAAAGGATTTCTCAACCTTTTGTATAATTGGATTTGAAAACCTATTATTCCATGACATATATATGGAGGAAATAAAAAGCTTAGGATAAGAAAGTAGTAATTCCAATACATTAATCTACTTCTATAGTTAAACTTGAACCTCATAACCCTTTATATTAGATATTTGCAATGGTATAGTTGGAACAGTAGTTATAGTATCTAACCTTCTTGAAAAGAGCCACAAAGGACAAGTTCCCACAATAGTACAAGTCATAGTGAGACAATTTGGAGTTGGATGCCCATACATTATCATAGTTAGAACAATCCTAAGTTACTATTATGATTTGTTTATATTTGTGTCCACCTAAAGGCTCTAGAACTAGGAAATCACAACATATTATTAGGTTGTAGGATTAGTATCTTATAAATCTATTTTAGATGGATTGGTTGGCCATGGAGTAGGCCATTCATGAAATGTTTGAAATTGAACAATGACATGTTAAAATTTAGAAAGCCAACAAAGTTGTATGTCTAGCTAGGAAAAGTCATTTTAGATAGAGACCTCACACTTTGAACATGGAAGTAGGTTGAAAATAAGTTGGAGATGGTCCAAGTCCACTTATAGGACATGTTGGACGAGTTGAAAGCGTTGGATTTTGAAATTTTTTACTTTGTACCAAACTATCTACTTTTAGAATACTTGGATATTATTTGTGAATCATGGAGGAAGTTGTGATAATAAAACATTTTCTTGTAAACAAAGTTGGTAAATGAGCACTCTTAAGGAAATTAGTGGTTATAAAAACATAGGGATATGGTTAGTCTCTTGGTTGCTAAGACACAACATTTGGGATTAGTTGCACAAATCCACTAATGAAAGTCGAATAATACGCATTAAAGTGGAAGATTAGTAGGTCTTTTGTAGCAGTGCAATCAATGAATTAAGGAACTGTGAGAGAATATTCAATAACTGAATTTACCCAGTGCTTTAACTAACACTATTGAGTAGTAGGATAAATTCAAATAAATTCAATTTATCGATTACAAATTATTAGAGCTAGATGATGTAGTTTTAAAAGACAAGAATTCGCATAGAGAATTGTAACCAATTATGAAAAAAAAAATCTACTTAGGGCTCAGGTGGCTTAAATTTTTTGTTGATTCAATGTGGCAAATCATCAAAGAGATGTGTCTAGTACATCTAGAATATGTGAAAGCTCAATATTTCATTGTTTTAGCATCAATTATATTCAGTGATTTGAGAAATTGGATTAGAAACAATGTAAACTTTGAAACGGGAACTGTAAACTTTGAAACGGGAACTCTGGCCAAAAAAACCACGTAAAAACATCAAAAACAGTGCTAAAAATGAAAAGTGTTGATGCTGGAATAACACCTTTTTTTTTCTAGGGTAAATTTTCAACATGTTTTAAAAATGGCAGTGAAAACCAATTTTTTGTGCAAAAATTGTCCGAAAAACACCCTCAAAACAAAGTGTTGATGTTCGAATAACACTTTTTTTTTTTCAATGGTAAATTCTGTGCAAAAAATACCCTCAAAATGAAAAGTGTTGACGCTAAAACAACACCTTTTTTCAAGGGTAAAATTTCAACATTTCGAAATAATGGCGTAAAATATTTTATCATGACCCCGAAAAACATTAAAATTTAAAAAAAATAATGAAAACATAAAATAAAATTAAAAATTAAAAAATTAAAAACAATGAAAAAACACAAAACAAAAAAGTTTTAAAAAATAACAAAACATAAATTAAAATATATACTAAAAACAAAACATAAAATAAAAATTAAAAAAAAAAATCAATCATAAAAATGTACAAAACAAAAAAAAAAAACAAAACAAAATTAACCTATAAAATATAAGAATTAAAAAACTAAAAAACTATATATATATATATATATAGTAAAAAAAAACATATTTAAAAAAAAAACATAAATAAATAAATAAATATCTTGTAAACCATAAGAAAAATTGGCAAAAGAAAAAAAAATACAAAAATATGAAAAAAAAAACAAAAACAAAACAAAAGCTTATAAAATTAAGTAGGCAAAAATAGAAGAATTTAAAAAAAAAAATTAACAAAAAATTAAAATTAAAATTAAAAACAAACTAGATTTTAAAAAAATAGAAAATTAACAAAAAAAAATTAAAAACTACTAAAATTAAGATTAAAATGTTGATTACTTAAAAAAACAAATATAAAAAAAGACAAAAAATAAAAATATCTCATAAACCATAAAAGAATTTGGAAAAAAAAAAAAAACAAAATTAAAAAAAAAAAAAATATATATATATATATATATATCTATATATATATATATATATATATATATATATAATTAAAAAAAAAAATTTAAACAAATTTATTTATTTATTTTTTTAAGTAGAATTTCGGCGTAAATCACATAAAGAGAGACATTTGTCGACGTGTTTCAACCAACCAGTGTGGCTCATCGTCAGGACAAGTTGAAGAAACAGATCCAGCTATGCATGCTAGATAGTCTGAGCAGAGCCTCCAACGGCTATATTAAGAAAAATAAAAAATAAAATATTTTAAATAATTTTTTTTTTTGTTAAACAAAAACAAATTATTAAAAAATATGATTTTTTTTTAACGATTTGTTTTTTAATAAAAAATAAAAAATACCGCCCACCCGTGGTGGCACGGCCCTGGGCAGAGGGTCTGCACGCAGACCCTCCGCCCAGGGCCGCGCAACCACGGGCGATGGGCGGGTGGTATTTTTTATTTAAAAAAAAATTGTGAAAAAAAAATTCATATTTTTTAATAATTTGTTTTTGTTTAAATAAAAAAAAAATTGTTTAAAATATTTTTTTTTTTTTTAAATAAAAGAAAAATTGTTGAATTGAGGCTTCTGTGATCCATATCGTTTATGAGAGATTCTTCGTTATTGAAGAGCTCAAGGACATTAAGATTGACCTTGGGGACATTCTTGTTAGTTTTAATGTAGTCTCCCTGTACTCTTGCATCCCTATAAATGAGGCCATGAAGGTGATCAACCGCCTAACGAATCCTGATACCACTCGGTTAGTTGAGATCTGCCTCACTTCCACGTTTTTTAGTTTTGAAAGGGAGTTATTTGAACAAACTTGTGGGGTTGCCATGGGCTCACCCCTATCCCCTGTCGTTGCGAATCTTTTTATGAAAGATTTTGAATCCAAGGCTCTAAACTCGGCCTGCCTCCTGCCTAAACTTTGGAAAAGATATGTAGATGACGCTAATGTCATTTGGTCTCATGGTCAAGAGGAGTTAGGTCTCTTCTTCGATCATCTCAATAGCCAATCCTCGGCCATTAAGTTCACCATGGAACAGGAAGTCGATGGTTGCCTCCCTTTTCTTGATATTCTTATTTCTAAGAATGGTGATGGTTCCCTATCCCACCAAGTGTTTCGAAAGAAAAAACATACGGAGCAGTATCTTCATGTCAGTTCCCACCATTTCCCAGCTCAGAAGTTGGGTGTTCTTAACACCCTCGCTACTCGTGCCCTAAGGATCTCTAATGAAAAGAGCTTCGAGAAAGAGAAATCCCATCTCCTTAATGTCTTCGTTGAAAATGGTTATAGTAGATACCTGGGTCGGAAAGCTTTCCTCCAAGCTGCCAAAACTACGCTAACTAAAAGAGAATCGAAAGAGCGGGTCCCAAGTGTCCATCTTCCGTTTGTGCAGGGGAGCACAAATAAGATTGCAAGAATTCTTAAGAAATATAATGTCCCCTTGTCCTTTAGACCCCTTAACACCATTCGTAAGTCCCTAAGATTAGTGAAGGATCCTATTAACTCTAAGGACATGAAGGGGGTTTATATTATAGTATTCCTTGTTCCTGTGGAACCCCCTATATTGGTGAGACTAGATGCTCCATTAATGAAAGGATTAGTGAGCACGTAGCTGACCTTAAACATAGGAGAACCAAGTCTTCCGCTTTAGCAGAGCATGCAGAGAAAACCAAACATCATGTTTGTATCGAGGAGGCCAGTGTTATTGCTAGAGTTTCGCAGTTCCATCACCATAAATTTAGGGAAGCCCTTGAGATTGAAAAAAGGCCGAGCAATCTCAATAGAGAAGACGGCTGGAAGATCAGTAGTTGTTGGGTCCCAGCCCTCACTTCTTAGTCATTCTTCACTTTCTGCCCTCCCTCTTTTTATAGCTTGTTCTAATTTTCTTATTAGTTAGTTTCCCCTTGTTATCCCCTCTCTCTTTTGCCTTTGTTTTTTAATGGGTTGATTATATAAATATTTTAATAGCATTTAGTTTATGCTATATACTAATAATTCAACTTAATTAATATAAGAAAAATAATTTCTTTAATATTGAAATCGTTCTATGAGAATATGTTTTATCGATTTATTATTAAAATAATTTAACAATTAAAAAACAATGAAATATTTTTAAAATTTAAAATATTAAAGATTTATTCTTAAATTAATTTATTTTAATATATATATATATATATATATATATATATAGAATAGTTAATACTTTTTATGTCAATTCATAAGTCCCATTTACTTTTAATTTAATAATAGTATAACTAACTATTAATCTAATAATTATTTAAATCCATTACTTTAACTTAATTTTAAAATATAGTTTTGCCCCCCTTTTCCCCGTGTCCGGTCCAAGTAGCCGTTTCCTAGTCTATTATAGCCGTTAGTTAGTCAATATAGTCGTTGCCTGGTCAAAAATTATAGACGTTGGAGTTTCTGCTTTGACTGTTTAACCTGCAATCTAGATCTGATTCTTCAACTTGTCCTGGCGATTGCCTGGTCAAAAATTATAGTCGTTGGAGTTTTAGCTTTGACTATTTAACATGCAATCTAGATCTGATTTTTCAACTTGTCCTGACAATGAACCACACTGGTTGGTTCGAAACACGTTGACAAATGAAATATCATGTGATTTACGCAGAAAAATTTCACATAAAAAAAAATTGTTTTAAAAAAAGTTATAATTTTTTTTAAATAAAAAATAAATAAATAAATAAATTTTTTAATTTTTTGTTTTTAAATAAAAAATGTAAGTTTAATAAAAAATAATTATATTTTTTTAAAATCAAAAATACATATTTCTTTATAAACTTTAAATGGTTTTTTTTTTTTTTTTTTTAATTTGAAAAGACATATATTTTTAAAATTTTCATATTTTTTTAAATGTTTTTAATATTAAGTTTACTAGTTTTTAATTTTTTTTTTGGTTAATTTTTTTTTTTTTTTAATCTAGTTTGTTTTTAATTTTTTTCCTAGTTTTTGTTAATGTTTTTTTAAATTTTTCTATTTTTACTTAATTTTATATATAAATTTTTAATTTTGTTTTTTTTCCAAATTCTTTTATGGTTTATGAGATAAATTTTTTTTTGTCTTTTTTATATATATTTTTATATTTGCTTTTTTAAGTAATCAACATTTAAAAAAAGAAAAATAAAACAACTTGAAAATTCGTTAAGTAATCATAATTTAAAAAAAATTGGACATAATAAATTTTAAAGTGTGAAAAATAAGTCTTCTAAAAAAAATGTATGCTGCATCAACACATTTCAAAATCAGCATGAAAATCACTAACATTTAAAAACAAATATTTATATTTGATACATAAGAAAATTTAAAGTGTCAAAAATATGCTCCAAAAAAAAAGAAGTGTATTCTGCATAACCACTTTTCAAAATCGGGTCACGTTTTTACTACCCCTATGAAACGGGTAATCGTATTGGTTATTTAAAGTGCCAAAAACTATGCTCTAAAAAAAATATGTGTGTTCTGCATCGCCCCTTTTCAAAATCAGGTCAATTTTTTGCTATCTCTATGAAACGGGTAACAATATCAGTTCCCGTTTCAAAGTTTACGTTGTTTAGAAGGCACCTAGGCAACAACATTCACATTGAGAGAGATTCAAAAAGTATAGTCAATGATATTTGGATATTTATCTATATCTGGGATTGTTGTATAGAGGAATATTGGATAACATGACATTTGGAAATTTTCAACTATGATAAATGGAGTCTTTAGACAGAGGCATAAGAAGTGAAAGATATCAATTTTGTTTCCTAAGTTTGTTGATAATATTGATGTAATGGAATTCATTTATTTAGATAGCTAGGTTAGTTAGGTATTGATGTGCTTCAACCTTAGACCTCCATGCTTTTCCCTCTACATTTCGAATTACTCTACACCAGATCATGCCTTTCCCTTAGGAAGAAACAAATGGAAAACTAACTTGTTCCTAAGAATCAATACGATAATTTATTTTGGGAGTTGTGGGATTTTCCAAAGTGAAGGATGCCCCTAGATCAAACCCTAATGTCTTCTTTATACAACGAGCATTAAGAAAGTAGAGCTAAGTGTTTTTAAAATCTTTGTTGATTTCTTAAATTCTTCCAAAAGTCCATTTAAAGTTTTACCATGCCACCCATTTGTGTAGATTCATTTTGGATGTTATCAAGAATGGATTCCATTGTCAATTGGGTTTAACTTAGGTGGTTGGGAGGAATAGTGTTATCGTCTCCACTTTAATTTAATTGTATATTATTTTAATGACTTTAAGCCTATGCATACTGAGATCTTGATAAGTCTATTATTTTTAAAATATTTAGTTAAATAGTATTATTAAGTTTTATATAGAAAACTTGCACCACTTCATCTTTATTAATATTTAATTAATTACTTTTTAAAATTTTCATAATATTAATAAAAAGAATTAATTAAAAAAACCCTTAGCTAAAAATATTTAAATAATAACTTATCTCAAAAAGTCCCATTTCACCCTATCAAATATTTAAATTGATCTAATTTAATGAACATCCCCCATTATAAAGCTTGTTATTTCGTTAAATAATCTTATGTAATGATTAGTAATCTTTCAAACGAGTATTAAAAAGTTTAAAATTAAAATTAAATGCTTTTAACCCATAAGGTTTAGTTTTAGCTAGGTCGTGGGTTCAAACCTCATGGGGAGGGATTGAGGATGGAAGGCACTTTGAAAGAATTAATTTATGTCAAAGGGCGTCTGGGCTTAACTAAGTCTTGCACAATACTTGTGAATTAAAAATTTGTTTCTTGAGACTCTGAATCATCTAAGAAGTGAACAAGTGATTTGAGTTATGTAATGTCTTAATTTGATGCATCGTTGGGTTGAGCTATTTCTCAGCATGCTTACTCTATCACGTGATGAGAGGCAATTCTCAACCCCTATAATGCTTGGGAATAGGATTTAGAAATAAAGCTTGCATTTATAGCATATTCCATAGCACCAATCTACTCCTTGAGATAGTTGTTATCCTACATCAAGCTTTTTAACTTACTAATGTATTTATAGCACCAACCCATTCTATAATGAAATTCTTCAACATAGTTTATCAACAAGATTCAACATGAAGCTAAAGCAAAGGATTTATCAACCTTTTGTACAATAGGATTTGAAAACATATTATTCCATGATGTACGTGAACAATACCTCTTAATCATGTTTCTCATGAAACCTAAATATCTCATTGTTGTGATCTCATAATTATGCCAAATATATCAATTCACTACAAAATGCAATGTAAATTAAAATGGCTAATAATTGATAACTACGTAAATGATTAACATATAGAAAGGAATATTTGGAGGGATTATGGAAGGAAAAGGAGTCAAGAAACAATAGTCATAAGTAGATTATTTAGGGGCTCATTAGATACTAATAGGTTATAGAATGGAGATTGTTTGGTAGGAATTGATAGCAGTGAGGGCCCCAAACATCCTTGTTTGGGTTTAAGTTTTGGTTAGTATTTGAATGATCCTTTATAGGTGGAGGATATATAGAAGGAAGAAGCAAGAGCTTAGGATAAGGAAGTAGTATATCCATTACATTAAACTAGTACTTATATAGTTTATAAAAAGATGATTCAGATTCTCCACAATGTAGTTTGAATTTTGTCCATGTTTCAAATCCCAATGGGGATCCATCTTCAGGATAGAGAATGAATGAATGAAAGAAGAGTCAAACAACCAAAAGGAAAGATGAATAAATAGCGGAAGAATTCTTCAGAAATTGTAGGTTGGCGACTCTTCTTTCAATCTTGATCCTTGATTTTTCGAGAGAACATATCTCACTCCATGTGTCCCCTCCATACATGGAAATAATGTTAGATTTGAAATTTATGTGGTCTTTGTTTATAAAAAGATGATTTAGATTCTCCACAGTGTAGTTTGAATTTTGCCGACGTTTCAAATCCCAACGGGGAACCTCATAATCCTTTATATTAGATATTTGTGATTGTATAGTTGGAATAATAAGTATTGGATCCAACCTTCTTGATGGGAGCGTCAGAAGCCAAGGTTCCACAATAGTCCAAGCCACAATCAGAGAATTTGGAATTGGAGGACCATACATTATCACAATTAGAACATTCCATTACTAGTAGGATGTCTTTATATTATTGTCCTCCGCGAGGCTCTAGAGCTAGGAAATCATAACATATTATTATCTTGTAGGATTAGTATCTTATAAATCTATTGTAGATGGATTGGTTGGCCATGGAGTAGGTCATTTATAAAGTAGTCAAGGTTTAACATTGACTTTCGAAATCCAATACAGTTGTAGGATTATCTTTCCAAGGTCATGTTAGATAGAGATGTCCATCTTTGAACATGGAAGCAGTTTGAAAACAAGTTAGAGATTGTCCAATTCCACTTATAGAACGTGTTGGATGAGTTGAAAGAGTTGGATTTTGACATTTTTTACTTTGCCCCAAACTATCTACTCGTAGAATGCTTGAATATTGTTTGTGAATCATGAAGGTATCTATGATAATAAAACATTTTCTTAGAGACTAGGTTTGGAAATGAGCACTCTTAAACAAATTAATAGTTGTAGCAACATATGGAGAAGGCTAGTCTCTTGGTTGATAAGAAACATAACATTAAAGTGTAATATTGGTGGGTTTTTTGTACTGGTGCAATCAAATATGAGAGAATATTCAATAAATGAATTCACCTAATGTAATAACTAACCCTATTTTGTAGGATAAATCCAACAAAATTCAAGCGATCAATGAAAAATTAGTAAAGTTAGATGATGTGGCTAGAAAAGAAAAAAAATCCCATAGAGAATTCTAACCAAATACAAAACAAACCTACTTATAGCTCAAGTGGCTGAATTGTTGTGTTATTCAAAGTGGTAAGTCATCATAGAGATGCATCTTGTACATCTAGAATAGGTGAAAGTTCAATCTTTCATTGTTTTAGCATTAGTTTTGTTTGGTGATTGGAGAAATCAAATTAGAAGGCACTCGAGCAAAAATATTCACATTGAGAGAGATACAACAAGTTTAGTGAAGGCTTTTTGGAGCTTTTATCTATTTTTTGGATTGTTGTATAAGAAAGAGAAAGATTGGACAACATGCTAAATGGAGTCTTCAGATATTTTCAACTATACTAAATGGATATTTTCAACTATGTTAAATGAAGTCTTAGATAGATGCACAAGAAGTGAAAGATAACAATTTGTTTGCCTAAGTTTGTTGGTACTGTTGATATAATGGAATTTCTTTATCTAGAAAACTAGGTTAATTAGGTCATGATGTGCCTCAATCTTACCTCCACACTTAAGCAACACCTTTCCCTCTACACCTCTTCCATGCTTTAACCTTCGTACTTATTCCAAGCTTTTTGGTCCATATGTATTCCATGCTTTCTCTTCTACCTTGATCCAAGTGCTATTAACATCCTTGTTAATTTCTTAAATTCTTCCACAAGCCTAATTGAAGTTTAACCATGCCACACATTTGAGTGGATTTCATTTTGGATGTTACTAAAAATGAATTTCATTGTGGATTGGATTAATCTTGGGTGGTTGGGAGGAATATCATTATCCCTGTTAGCCTCCTATTGCAATAGGTTTCATTTTTCATGATTGACAGTGGAAGTGCCAAAAATGTTCATCTTTTCCATGCTGTAAAAGTTCCATTTTTGAAGGATTTCACAGTTAAGGGAAGACCAAACAGCTTAATCTTGGCCTCCCTAGGTTTAAATTGCTTGTTTAGAGATAGAGAATAAATATCTGTCCAAACTGTTTAATCTTGGCAGATTGTTAGATAGGTAGAGAAGCTAGGTGTTGGCATTATGATTCAAGTGTTGTCCTTGATGGCAACTCACTCAGTGGATGGTACAGGTGCTCAGAGGTTAGTACAGGTGATGGCAACTTAATCAGAAGACAGATCTCAGTACAGCATGCCAAGGAAGCTCATACACGCTGTTTCGTTAAGCCCAAGTCGCGTGTACACGCTAGTTCGATTCAGAAAAAGCGCGTGTATGTGGAAAGGTTCCTTTGGTTCATGGTGGTTAGTCCTTGGAAGTTGTGCCTATGATTTCGGACCATTATGTCTCGACGGGCGTGTCGATCCCTAGTTTTAAAGTTGATGGTATTGTGTTACTATGGTTTTGGCTCTTGGTATTGAGAAAGGCCTAAGGCTATATAAGGAGAAGAAGATCATTAGGCAAAACCATCTTTCGACAAGGCATGAATATCTAAGAAAGAAAGAGATCTGATATGCAGGTTCTGAGTTGCATGATCTAAGCCAAGGAGAGATCACATCGGTTAATGGAAGACTAGATCTAAGGATAGATCGGGATCTAATGGTTTGAAATGCACTATCATGATATGGTTGATTATGCGTATTTCTAGATCTGCATATTGTCGCAATGTTACGTTCTGAGTCTAACTAATGTCTGGTACAGCTGCAAATTGAGAAAGTTTATTTTTAGATCTGTACGCAGGTTGGCTTCGGTAAAAGAGCGTGTATACGCGGGTTCTGCTCATTAAAGTAGCGTATATCTTTTGAAGCTTGATTTGGGTTTACAGTGGGGTCTGACTGTTATTGCAGAGTTCTGTAGTCTGCTCTGTGTTCTGGTAACTGGTGATTGACAGGGTTCAGTGGTTCAGTGATTCAAAGTTTGGTTGTTTTATGCTTCAATGATCTGTTGTGGAAATTGAATGAATTGTGGTCTTCAGATTGTAATGTTGTGCTTCAGGAATATCCAAGTCTGAAAATGTATGAAAAGTGATACCTGGAAGAAGGAAGATTGTAGGTCAGCACCTACGTACTAGTATCTTGGCTAGTACAAGAGCAAAGGGGGTTGGAGCTCCCTTCCAAGGAAGTTTGGAGAACGAGAGAAGGTTGAAGCCTTCTGCAGGTTGTAGCCTGCGTACTGGTATAAGGCTGCACCAGTACAAAAGATTGTAAACTGAAGTTTCATATTAAGAAAGATAGAGACAACTTGCAGCAGGTGGTTTTCACCCACATTGGGTTTCCACCTTATATCTTGGTGTTCATGTGTGTGGCTTTTTATCTGTTCTGTTATACTGCACATGTTTACTGTTAATATGATGAATAATGTCCTGATGCACTTAATTGAAGAATAAGCTAACTAAATTGTGAGTTTTCTGCTTATACGCTGTTTTACTTCGTCACAGTAGCGTGTACACGCTGGTTCACTTAACTGAAGTAGCGTATATGTTTCTGGGCATTTGAAAAGTTTGATTAATCTGATAATACTGATTCACCCCCCCTCTCAGTATTATTTCCAACAATTGGTATCAGAGCAGGTCCTTCAGAGAAGCTTGATCGCTTGAAGGAAGATCATTCATCATGAGCAACTACGAGAAAGAAGCATCAATCAGGCCACCGGTTTTTGATGGAACAAATTTCAATTATTGGAAGGTAAGAGTTACTGCATATCTTCAATCTCTTGGTACAGAAGTTTGGGACATTATAGAAACAGGCTATGCTTTTCCTTCAGCTACTCCTACAGATCCAGCTGAGAAAAAGGCATATGAAACAAATGCAAAAGCAGTCAGTACTCTATTAGGAAGTATATCTCAAACAGAATTCATGAAGGTCATGCACTTCAAATCAGCAAAAGAAATATGGGACAAAATGATCACTAGCTATGAAGGAGATGAACAGGTAAAGCAAGCTAAACTTCAAACACTCAGGATTCAATATGAGACTCTCAAGATGTATAATGATGAAAGTGTGGCTAATTATTTTCTTCGGGTAGATGAGATTGTTAATTGTATGAAAAATTTGGGTGAAGAAATAAGAGAAACTATAGTAGTTCAAAAGATTCTAAGATCTTTATCCCCCAAGTTTGAATCTAAAGTATCTGCAATAGAAGAAAAAGAAAATCTCCGTGTTCTCACTATGTCTCAGCTACATGGAATTCTAACCGCTTATGAAATGAGAAAGGGAGGTCCATCTGACAGAAGGGAAGCTGCTTTTAAGGCATCAGGAAAAGAAGATTACTATGAAGCAAGCCATGTTCCAGAAGAAGAGGAAGAAGAATCAAATTTTGTCAGAAATCTTCAAAGGGGTTCTGGAAGGTTCAGAGGTAAGCTACCTTTCAAATGCTTTGCTTGTGGGAAAGTAGGTCATTATGCTGCAAAATGTCCTTATAAGGATAAAGGAAAAGAACCTGCTAGATGGAACAAGAAACAAAGTGCAAATAGGAAAAGCTACTACACCCATGAAGATAGTGATGGCTTATCAAACAGTGATGAAGATGAACAAGGTAATAAATATAAGCTGTTAATGGCATTTGAAGATGATGATTATGAGGATGCTATAGATGTGGATAATCTCTATAATGAAATCACTAGACTCAAGAGAGGCATAGAAGAAAAGAATGTGATCATTGATACTTTGCAATTTCAGATTGATGAAAAGGAAAAACATCTTGAAAAACTAGAAGGTGAAATTGTTGGTCTCAGAAAAGAAATTGAGAAAACAAAAGCTATTAATCTTAAATTTGTCAAAGGATCTGAAACTTTGGATGAGATTATCAGTGTGCAGCGGTCTCCTCTAAACAAGACAGGTTTGGGCTATAATGGAGAAACCTCTCAAGCATCCACCTCAAAAAGTTATCTTGATGCAGCAAGAGGAAATGAGCGGAAGAACAATGAAGATAATCAGGTAAAGCAGGGACGAGTTACAAACAGAAACTATCAGGGACAATCCTCCTTAAGGATGAACAAAAGCTACAACCAACCACAGGTAAAATCTTCTCAGTTTGGCTCAAGAATAGATGAAAATAGAAATTACAATCAGTTGGCTGGTAGATTCAATAACCGCAGAAGCTTCTTCAATGGACAATGTTTTTCTTGCCACAACTTTGGTCACAGAGCAGCTCAATGTGTTGCATATAAAACAATCATGACTAGGGAAGCTCAAAAACAAAGAAGTATGACAGGGATTACAAAAAGGACCTATAACAACTTTTCGGTGCTTGAAAATGAAGTTGAATGTTCTATTTGCAATAATTTTGGTCATAAAGACTCTGAATGCAGGAGCAGGTTTCAGGAGAAAAAGGAACAAGCCACAAGCACCAAAACATGGAGAATAAAGGAACCTCAAACAGAAAGATGTGGGATAGCATTTTATGCAGAAGGACAGGAAAATCTATGGTACATTGACAGTGGATGTTCGAAACATATGACAGGTGATAAAGAAAAACTTGAATCTTATTCTACTTTAGAAAAGGGAAAGAAAGTTTCTTTTGGAAATGATACTCCTGCAACTATAAAAGGAAAAGGTATTGCTCCTTTGAAAGAAAAGGTCAAGGCTGGAAATGTTTTGTATGTTGATGGATTGAAGCATAATCTTCTAAGTGTCAGCCAGATGTGTGATCAAAAAACAGAGGTTATTTTCAGATCGAATGGATGTCTTGTTCGTGATCTTGATACAGGTAAAAGAGTTCTCAAAGGCAAAAGAACTCCAAATAATCTGTACATATTTGAAGAAGGACAACAACAATGCTATCTTAGCAAGGATGAAGAGCACTGGTTATGGCATCGAAGGTTGGGACATCTAAGCTTCTCACAAATAAGGAAAGCATGCAAATATCAGGCAGTTCGCGATCTTCCAGATATCAAAATTCCAGACAACACCATATGCAAATCTTGTCAGTTTGGAAAGCAGACCAGAACTAACTTTCCAGAGAAGGAAGGATCAGCTAGCTTGCCTCTTGAGCTAGTCCATACAGATGTATGTGGTCCATTTAGGAAAAGGACACCTCGAGGAGAAGAATATCTGATATTATTCATTGATGATTTCTCAAGGTTTGTTTGGTTAGGGCTTATGAAGCACAAAGATGAAGCATTCGAAAAATTCAAATCCTTCAAAGCATTGGCTGAAAATGAATCAGGACACAAAATCAAGTGCCTCAGATCTGACAGAGGTGGGGAGTTCACATCAAATGAATTTTTTGATTTCTGCGATGAACATGGGATAAGAAGAGAATTCTCTACAGCTAGAACTCCTCAGCAAAATGGGGTTGTGGAAAGAATGAACAGAACTATCCAACAAATGGCTCGTGCTATGCTCGATGAATCAGGTACTCCTGCAACCTTCTGGGGAGAAGCCGCACATGCTGCTGTTATCATTCTTAACAAAACAAATGTCCGAGTAAACAGCACTCAAACACCTCATGAGCTTTGGAGTGGTAAAACTCCTTCCGTGAAGCATTTCAAAATCTTTGGGAGCAAATGCTATATTAAGAATACTGATGAGCAACTTGGCAAACTTGAACCTAGAGCAGATGAGGGCATTCTTCTTGGTTATTCTCCACATAGCAAAGCATACAAGTGCTACAATAAAAGACTTGGCAGAATTGTTGACAGTATTGATATAGTGGTTGATGAGAAGGGATATATTCCTAGGCAAGTTCATCATGAAGAAGATGAAGGTTACTCTCAAAGGCGAAATGATGAAGAAGAAGAACCTCAAGAGGAAGAAGAATCTCAAGAAGAACCAGAGGAGCAGACAAGAATAGAAGAGAAGACTCCATCCAGATATGTCCAAAAGAATCATCCAGAAACTCAAATTATGGGGCAGAAAGAAGCAGGAGTACAAACAAGAAGGACACTTGCAGAAGCTTCAAGCTACTTGGCTCTACTCTCCTCCATTGAACCACAAAATGTGAAAGAAGCATGCAAAGATGAATGTTGGGTCAAAGCAATGGATGAAGAACTTGAGCAAATCGAAAGGAACAACACTTGGGAATTAGTTCCTAGACCAAAAGATAAGAATGTAATAGGAACAAAATGGGTCTTCAAGAATAAGTTAAATGAAAATGGAGAAGTAATTAGAAACAAGGCCAGACTTGTTTGTAAAGGGTATGCACAGCAAGAAGGAATAGATTTTGAAGAGACCTTTGCTCCTGTGGCAAGACTAGAGGCCATCCGAATGTTCCTTGCTCTCTCAAGCTTTCAAAACTTCAAGGTATTTCAAATGGACGTGAAATCAGCCTTCCTGAATGGAGACTTAGAAGAAGAAGTATATATTGAGCAGCCAGATGGGTTCATTCTTGGGAATGATCCAAACCTTGTATGCAGATTGAAAAAGGATCTCTATGGGCTCAAACAAGCTCCAAGGGCTTGGTACTATCGGTTGGACAAATATCTCCACCAACAAGGCTTTTCAAAAGGATCAGCAGATAGCAATCTCTATATAAAAGTTGAAAATAACAAATTGCTAATTCTTTTTGTTTATGTAGATGATATTATTTTTGGCAGCAATGAAGAGACTATGAGTCAAAACTTTGCCTTGGTTATGCAGAAAGAATTCGAAATGTCACTTCTTGGAGAATTGACATATTTTCTTGGATTGCAAATCCAACAAAATGAAGGAGGTATCTTCTTGTCTCAAACCAAATACCTCAAGCAGATCTTGAAGAAGTATGGCATGGAAGAGTCAAAACCAGTATGTACACCCATGGTTACAGGATGCAGCCTCAGTGCAAATGATGAATCAGCAGCAGTCCACCAACCCACTTATAGATCCATGATTGGGAGTTTGCTTTATTTGACAGGTACTCGACCAGATATTACACATGCAGTAGGAATGGTTGGAAGATTTCAAGCCAACCCAAAGGAAACTCATCTTCAGGCAGTCAAAAGAATCTTCAAATATCTTCAAGGGACCCAAAACTATGGCTTATGGTATCCTAGAAATACAGATCTCACTCTTCATGCTTACACAGATGCAGATTGGGCTGGAAGTGTGGATGATAGGAAAATCACAAGTGGAGGTGCTTTCTTCATGGGTTCCAGATTAGTATCTTGGTTCAGCAAGAAACAAAGTTCGATTGCCTTATCTACAGCTGAAGCAGAATATGTGGCTGCAGCATCTTGTTGCACACAACTTCTTTGGATGATGCAGACCTTGCAGGACTTTCAAATCACTTGCACTCCACCTGTCTCTATCTTATGTGATAATACAAGTGCAATCAGCATTTCAAAGAATCCAGTCATGCACTCAAAGACCAAGCACATACCAATCAAGTACCATTTTCTTCGGGAACAAGTGCTTGAGCAGAAGGTCAAGTTGGAGTATGTTCCTTCTAAGGAGCAAGTTGCTGATATTCTCACAAAACCACTGCCCAGGGAAACTTTTGAATATCTCAGACAAAAGCTGGGAGTAGTTAATGCTTCATCCTGTTGTTGAAATTTGTTTGTTCTACAGAAAAGTTGGTATACGCAGGTTACGGAAGGGATATGAGCGTATACACGCGGATTCATGATGGGTAAGTCGCGTGTATGCTGGACGCTTGTTGCAGACAGAATATCCGCGTACATACGCTGTTTTATACAGGATAAAACGCGTATATGAAGTTCTGAACAGCAAGGGAAAACTCTGAAGTTCTGAACAGCAATAGGAATGTCAGAATTATTCAGGCACAGTTTCAGGGAGTGCAACAGGCACAGGTTCAGGGGGAGCAGCTCAAAAGTCTCATAAAGCATTGTTGGCATTCAGATGTTTTTGGTTGTTGGTTTTAGGAGAAGGAGCTCAGAAAGAAATTCTAGTTGCTGATCTAACAAGATGTTTATCAGATGCTGCTGATGTCTTTCCTAAGTCTTGGTCTAGATCTGTTGTCTCTATGTCATGTATCTCTCTTGTCTCTTTTATGGTGTCAAGGTCATGTAACGACCTTTGTTGGTTTCCCCACTATGCCTGGGATGAATGCTGTCATATAATTGGTTGTTTCTGATATGTTATGGTTGTATGTATTGAGTCCTTTGGTGATAGAAAGGTCCCATATGGTGGATAAGTCTTGGTTCTTGTTGAAGAACATCTTTTGCAGATCTGGCCTACTGTCAGGGGGAGCACGAGTCAGCACAGCCAAGCAGAGGTATCAGCATGTCCTCAGGGGGAGCATAGCCCTTTGCCCTTGATGTCAAAGGGGGAGAGTGACTTGGTGTGGTGGTTGCCATCAAGTTCAAAGGGGGAGATTGTTGGCATTATGATTCAAGTGTTGTCCTTGATGGCAACTCACTCAGTGGATGGTACAGGTGCTCAGAGGTTAGTACAGGTGATGGCAACTTAATCAGAAGACAGATCTCAGTACAGCATGCCAAGGAAGCTCATACACGCTGTTTCGTTAAGCCCAAGTCGCGTGTACACGCTAGTTCGATTCAGAAAAAGCGCGTGTATGTGGAAAGGTTCCTTTGGTTCATGGTGGTTAGTCCTTGGAAGTTGTGCCTATGATTTCGGACCATTATGTCTCGACGGGCGTGTCGATCCCTAGTTTTAAAGTTGATGGTATTGTGTTACTATGGTTTTGGCTCTTGGTATTGAGAAAGGCCTAAGGCTATATAAGGAGAAGAAGATCATTAGGCAAAACCATCTTTCGACAAGGCATGAATATCTAAGAAAGAAAGAGATCTGATATGCAGGTTCTGAGTTGCATGATCTAAGCCAAGGAGAGATCACATCGGTTAATGGAAGACTAGATCTAAGGATAGATCGGGATCTAATGGTTTGAAATGCACTATCATGATATGGTTGATTATGCGTATTTCTAGATCTGCATATTGTCGCAATGTTACGTTCTGAGTCTAACTAATGTCTGGTACAGCTGCAAATTGAGAAAGTTTATTTTTAGATCTGTACGCAGGTTGGCTTCGGTAAAAGAGCGTGTATACGCGGGTTCTGCTCATTAAAGTAGCGTATATCTTTTGAAGCTTGATTTGGGTTTACAGTGGGGTCTGACTGTTATTGCAGAGTTCTGTAGTCTGCTCTGTGTTCTGGTAACTGGTGATTGACAGGGTTCAGTGGTTCAGTGATTCAAAGTTTGGTTGTTTTATGCTTCAATGATCTGTTGTGGAAATTGAATGAATTGTGGTCTTCAGATTGTAATGTTGTGCTTCAGGAATATCCAAGTCTGAAAATGTATGAAAAGTGATACCTGGAAGAAGGAAGATTGTAGGTCAGCACCTACGTACTAGTATCTTGGCTAGTACAAGAGCAAGGGGGTTGGAGCTCCCTTCCAAGGAAGTTTGGAGAACGAGAGAAGGTTGAAGCCTTCTGCAGGTTGTAGCCTGCGTACTGGTATAAGGCTGCACCAGTACAAAAGATTGTAAACTGAAGTTTCATATTAAGAAAGATAGAGACAACTTGCAGCAGGTGGTTTTCACCCACATTGGGTTTCCACCTTATATCTTGGTGTTCATGTGTGTGGCTTTTTATCTGTTCTGTTATACTGCACATGTTTACTGTTAATATGATGAATAATGTCCTGATGCACTTAATTGAAGAATAAGCTAACTAAATTGTGAGTTTTCTGCTTATACGCTGTTTTACTTCGTCACAGTAGCGTGTACACGCTGGTTCACTTAACTGAAGTAGCGTATATGTTTCTGGGCATTTGAAAAGTTTGATTAATCTGATAATACTGATTCACCCCCCCTCTCAGTATTATTTCCAACACTAGGGTGCTCAACAGCTTAATCTGAGCCCCTGGATGCAATAACGGTAGATTTAGATAGGAGGATAGCCAAAAGAAAAGATAAAAAGATAGGTTTGCTAGTTCAAGTGCACCCAAGCAGAAAGAAGAAAAAATGCTAGGTAAGTAGGCTGGGTAGGTAGTTTTTGAGGTTGCAGAATGAATAAGTGTGATCAATTTTGTATTTCAAAGTGTTATTTTACTTCAGATCGCAAGTGCAAGGCAATTTTCCCTTGGAGCAGCTCAAGCGAGGTATGTCTAACTTCCCCTTCTTCCTTTCCCCCAAATCATTCATTAACTTCCCCTAAAGATGTTAAGATCTACTTAATATCTCTAAAATTCATCATATTCCATAACATTTGCCTAAGTAAAGATCTGCTTTGCTTAAAGGTGCTCATATTTATTCTATAAGTCCTATTTCCCCTTTGTAGCCTAAGATTCTATGCTTAGCGCTTTCTGATCAAAATTCATATTAATTCCTAACTCTATTATGTAAATCCCTCTTTATTCTCCCTTCCCATATTAAAATATGATAAGAATCCCTCTATATACATATCCCCTCCCTCTGGTTGAAATATAACCATAAATATTGCTTGGGAATTACTAAGTTTGCCTGAAACTTAGTAAGAACCCTCATTTTTCCTCTTTAACCATCTTCCTATGCATTCGGACCCCTTCTGATGCATTAACAACCCCTTCAAATGCACTAAAACCCATCTCCGATTGCAAAAAGCCTTTGCCGATTGCATTGACCCTCTTCCGATTGAATAATTCCTCCTCCGATCTAATATTCCTCTCCTCCAACGCGATATCGCTGTCGGAGGAAGCAGTTGCAGTGTTGGTCCCCTTTTTTTGGTTCCTCCGATGACATTCCTCCGATTGCGATTTCGCGAATCGCTTATCGCAATGCATTCATGCCCCCGTGCATTCCTCCGATCACTTCTGCTGATGCGATATCGCTATCGCATTCGAAGCGATATCGCTATCGCATCCGAAGCGATATCGCAAGTCACTTCTATCGCAAATCTCCACTGCTGAATATTGCATGTTTTCCCATATATCTCCGCTTTTCCGCATATTTTCACTTTAACCACTAATTCATCGCTATCGCAAATATATCGCTATTTGCTCTATCGCATATCGCTTAGGGTGAAGGCTCCAAACCCCTTCCCCTTCGCCGACGCGATATGCCGATGCCATATCCGCCGTCCGATCCCCCCCCCCTCATCCAACGCTCCATATTTCATCGCATCCATCATATCGCATCGCCCGTTTTGCTCATCGCTCATCGCTGTTGTACAAAGGCCATCGCCCATTCCTCCCCCGATATGCGATCGTCGATGCGATATCGGCGATCGCTCCATCACAGTCATATATATATATATATATATATATATATATATATATATATATATATATATATATATATAAAAGCTCCGACCCCCGGTCCCCCGCCAATGCGATATTGCGACTTTGTCGCAGCAGTTGGATCTACTCTCGCTAGATCCAACGGCCCTAATATATTCTCCGCTACAGTGATTGCTCCCACCCCCGCAAAGCTCAAATTTCCTGTGTAAAGTGTTTTTTGCTTTATAAGGGTAAAAGGGCCATTTCTTCATGTTTCCCCTCTGCGCCCGCGCGCTCCAAAAGCAAAGGGACCAGCATTCATTCTTCAGCCATTTTTGGCCTCCTCCTTCAGTTAGAAAGCTCCAGACAGCAAGCCTCGGCCTTGGCACAGTCTTCATTTTGCAGATCTTCCGCCGTCTCTCAGTATTTCTTCAGTTTTGACAATCTTTTGATCGGCCAAGCGCTGAAACCTCCAGAAGCCTGCAAAAAGCGCCGCAACAGTCAAATCTCGCCATAAAGTGGCAGGCAAGGGCGATTTTGCAGCGAAAAGTGTATTAGTGGGAGGAAAGTGGCCCGATTCAGTATTAAAGAGGATCAGAGTAGCGGCAAAGTGTATCAGTTAAAGAATATCAGTGGAGAATTAAAGCCACATCAAAGGACCATTAAAGAACATCCAACAAAGTCAAAGAGTATCAGTACAGAGTTAAAGGCTATTAAAAGCTAAATCTAATCAGGATCGATGAACATTAAAGCCACCTAAAAGCAGCAGAACCGCCTAAGAGGTGCAGATAAGAGATTAAAGGCACAGTTATTGCAGAAACACTGCACCGAGCCACCAAGGACACCATATTAACTCATTTTTTATGCTGTTGCCTCCAGCGCAGCTCAAATAGATATTTGTTGCATTTATTTCAGTAGATGTTAGGTTAATCGCAGTTATTTCCTCAGATCTTTTATGATCTGTTTTGTAGATATTTTGCTTATAAATACCTCCCCAAACAATGTTTTAAGGGTTGGTTGGTTGATTGGTTAAGTCATTCTAGACTTGCGCTGTAAGCCTGAGAACTTCTATGAACAAAGATTGCTGGAATGTTTTCTTATGAACTGGCTGGTTGTGGTTTTAATGGTTGAAGAGCAAAATATGGAATTCTCATGCTTCCTCATGGTTCAATAAGTCTTTCTTACCTCTGTTTTCAGTTTCTATGTGTCTATATCATCTATGTATCATGATCTAAGTTGCAGAAAGAAAGAATAGCTCAGATGTTACTTAACTGTACTCTGTGCTCAATTTCTGTGATTTTTCTATGTTTTCTTCTGAATTAGTCATGGATATGAATACTTTATTGATCATGTTTAAGCTAGTTCTCTCATTTCTGAATGCTGTTTAGGAATCCTTCATTGCTCCTAGATATTATTCATTTACTTTCCCTCTGTTAGCTGAATGAAAGATCCTTAATTGCCTTTCATTCCCTGACCTCCATTTCATCTTAATTCCAGCATTAAAGATTGTTCTATGTGTAGCTATCCTGCTCTGTATTCCTCTCTTCTACCAAAGAAAACACACCTAGCAGTTCACATTCATTGACTCCATGCCCAATGGTCTGAACTTCTTACACTTTGCATGCCAACTCTGTCTGAAAACATCAACCATCCCACCAAACTCAAACAAAACCCATGTACATCATAACTAGCCTAAAATCTCACCCAAAACAAAGCTAAATTATAAAGAGAGAGCCCTCTCTGATTGCAGGTAGGCTAGGACCTGTAATCCAAAGATTGGTTTGTGGTTACCTCGACCGTATTCCCTTAGGAGTCAAAGGGAACAACCTAAGTGATAACAATCCCCACTTGAATCCAGTTGTATATGTTTTAATGACTTTAAGACTTTCATATTAAGCTCTTAACAAGTATATTATTTTTGAAGATTCTTCGGCGAAAATCCCTTTAATTATAATTTAATTAACTATTTATAGATCACTCTTAATATATATATATAATAAAAAATAAATAAATAATTAAATAAATAAATTTATGGTAATATATTAATTCTTATATATATAATGGTCCACTTACATTTATAACCATATTAACCTTTTTAAATAAATAGAGTTTTTACCCCTTATCAAAGTCAAACTAGTCGTTTCCTGGTCAAATCTAGCTGTTGTCATTTTAGCCGTTATCTTGTCTGGAAAATTGGGTCATGGGATATTCTGCTCTGTCTATTTAATGTGCAAAACAAGATCTGCTCATTTAACTTGTCCTGACGATGAACCACACTGGTTGGTTCGAAACGCGTCGACAAAAGTTTCTCTATGTGATTTTCGCTGAAGAATCTTCAAAAATTTGATATGGATCACAGAAGCCTTAATTCAATAAGTATATTATTCTTTTAAAAGCAATTTATTTATTATTAAATTTTATATAAAAAACTTACACTAGACCATCTTTTTTAAAATTTAATTATTATTTAAAAAAAAGAATTATAATAATAAAAGTAAAATTAATTAAAAACACCCTTAGCTAAAAAGATGTAATTCTAACCTATGTTAAATAGTATCATTTCACCTTGTCATATATATTTAATTTGATCTAATTTAATGAGCATTATTTCAAACAGATATTAAAATGTTTAAAATTAAAATTAAATATTTTTAATGGCATAGATTAATTGGTTTGAGTGGGGTTTTGGGTTCCAACCTCATGGGAGAGGTTAAGGATGGAAGCCCCATTGGAGGAATTAAACTATCTCAAAAAGCATGGAATTAGTCTTAATAATAGCATCTTTTAGTTTTCTTGATCATTTTTTTACAAATTTTAATTAAATCCACTAATAATTTTGTGAAATATGCATAATTTAAATTTTACAAAATGTTGAATTTATTTATAAATTCAAAATTCCATATTAAATAATAATAAATTACGATATCCCCCCCCCACCCCGAAAATATATCACAATATTGGTGAGAAAACCGGAACAGACGACACCACTCCATGTTGAATGATCCACCCAACATTAAGTGAAGGACATAGGAAAATTTAAGGAAAAAATAAAACAAAAACAAATAACTTCATGATACCACATTCAAATTTTGATTAATGACAAACGACATATTCTATTTTGCAAACCCATTCCAGCTGCAGTTTAAAAAACTACTTTGTGCACTTCTCTAATATGGGTTCCATTAACATACTATTTGTTTCATCACAAATTATCTCTGAGATGTTATAGAGAAACATCTTTGGGATGTTAACGAGGATAATTTCTCTTCCTTTTGGAAACATAGATTCAGATTTTTGGTTATGTTCATGATGCAGGATCCTAAGATTTGGCCAGGTCCGTAATAGAATTGAGTTTCTTTCATTTCATTATGTTGATCAAAATTCAAACGACACATAAGGGAAGCAAACCCACACACAAGGGTTAGGTTATTAGGGGCATCAATCCTTGAATCAAAACCTAGATACTGGCACTTGCTGAATCAAAATCAATAGCCACCATCGACGATCTTTGTTGAAAATAGCAACAAGAAATGATAAAAATATAATCTAGAATATTCCAATTTTAATTTGTTCTTGAATTAAAATTGTGAATTAAAATTCGAATTTAGTCTCATGAGCTGCTTGGAAATAATTAATTAATTCATTATGGATTAATTAGTTGGAGAAATTCATGTTAGAAGTATTTTTGCAATCATGCAACAGTTATCCCTTAAATTAAGGAGATAAGCCTTAATTAAGGAGATAAGATTGAGTTATAATTGAGTTGTAATTAGTTAGCTCAGTTTACTGAGTTAAGTCTAGTTAAAGTAGTTCCAAACTGTTTGAGGAACTAATTGTGAGTTATCATTCAGTTGATGCATGCATGCACTCAACTAGTGTACTCCAGATAACTGAAGATTCTCTCATCAGAAACTCATGCATGTCTATTCTGAGAAAGACCTAGTTGAGCTAAATGTCAAGGAAAGGTTACTATCAGTTGCATGTGTTTTCCTATAAAGGAAACTCATGCATGCAATCAAGGTAAGGTTCCTTGAGGATTGCACAGTTCTGACAGTGTGTTAGAGCAGTGTGTGAGAGCAATGTTACACTGGGTGAAGGAGATCATCCCAGAGGTAACTGTGCAAGGACATAGGAGCTTGGAGGGCAGAGGAGAAGGCTTGTGAGAAGCTTTGATTCCCTGTGAGCATCCAGGAGGATTTTACTGAGAGCTGACTAGCTATGAGAGCTAAGTATTTGTCTAATTATGATGTATTTCCACCTTATATGATAATACAGATAGTGGGGTTTTTAGTTGAGGCTTTCCCTTGAGTATTTTATGTGTTTCATGTACATTGATTCTTCTTCTTCTTGTTATATGTGTTCAGCTTGATATTGCTCAATATTTAAGCTTCCACAAATTGATAGTAGAAGTAGATTATAGTATTTTGCTTTGGTATATTGCATTATCAGGTTAATCTATAGTTAGATTTTCTACATGGTCTTAGAGCGAGATTTGTAGAGAATTTGCAGAATTTCTACATGGTATCAGAGGTAGCTGATCTATAGAGAAATTTCTACATGGTATTGGAGCCAAGTTTATCGGAGTTGTGAACAGTATACAGAGAAGAGAAGTCAAAGTTTGAAGTTCAGGGTTACAGGTGCAAAATCAAATTCTTATCATACTTCAAGGTTGGTCAATGGCGTTCTATGGCTTGAGACTCGAGTATGCCTTGGAAGGTAGCTCGAATTACATATCATGGAAAGATCGCATGGAGGTTGTATTACAAGACAATGGCTTGAAGGATTTCATTGATCAAGAAATCCCAAAGCCAGGTTCAATTAATGCACAAGAGTTGGCTGAGTGGAAGAAGTGTGTGGCGAAGGCGAGACAAATCATCCTTGAGGGAGTTTGAGACCATATTGTCTCAAGTCTCCATGGGAAGGATACTCCATTTTCAATGTGGAAGACATTGAAGGACCTCTACAAGAACATTAGTGACCAGAGGAGATTGGCGCTCAAGGATAAGCTTTTAAGAATCAAGATGGAGAAGGGCGATACTATTTCCACATATCTGAACAAACTCACCACCTGTAGAGATGAGCTTATCAGTGTGGGAATAACTATTGTCGATGATGATATGGTGAGCCTCACTCTCCTTGGCCTTCCAAAGAGTTGGAATAGCTACCAGGACTCTGTGAATGGAATGGAGAAACTGCCAGATTGGGAACGACTATGGTCGGATCTGATGCAGGAGGAGATCAGGAGGAGCACAAGAGATGGTTCTTCATCCAAGGATGATGATGAAGAAAATATAACCTTAGCAAGTAAGGCAAGGAAAGGGAAGGGGAAGGCTTCCCATTCTAAATCGAATTCTTCTCATGGAGGGAAGAAGGTTGACAAGTCTAAACTGAGATGCTTTAATTGTCACGAGATGGGACATTATGCGACTAATTTCCCATTGAAGGAGTCCAAGAAGGGATCCTCGGAAGGATCGAAAGGTGAGGCATTAGCCTCTAAGTTCGAAATGGACTTTACCCTCATTACATGCATGGTGTCATCAATGATGGGTTGTGTTTGGTATCTCGACAATGGAGCCTCGTTCCACATGACCGGTGATAAAAGTTTATTCAGTGTAGTGGAGGAAAAAGACCTCAAGATGCGCATAGAGATGGGTGACGATGGAAAGTATAGTGTTTCAGGAGTGGGCACGGTTGCTTTTCAAAGGGAGCTTGGACCTCCTCTCACCTTGACAGATGTAAAGTATGTGCCTGGACTGAAGAAGAACTTGGTATCGATCACAATGTTGGAGGACAAAGGCTACGATGTTGTCTTTAGTAAGGGAAAGGTTTACCTTAGACACAGCACCATGAGACAGGTGAAACAAATTGGTTCATGAGTTAAGAACCTGTATGCGCTTGAGGTTCAAGATGCATGCAAAGCCTTGAGGAGCAAGGAAAATGTCAAAGACTTGGTGGTTGAGAGGGAGAGTAAATTACCTCTCAACATGCAGCCCCAGAAGAAGTCTTAGACAATTGTGGAGAGCCACAATTGGAGAAGCAGAGAGGAGACCGAGTGAAGAGATCCACTCATGTAGATACCTCCATTAGGGGGGAATTTCGATCCAAGTGGGTAGAGGGATCACATGCAGCATTACCTCCAGGTGTGAGGTGGGGTGATGTGAAGTGATAGTTCCAAGAAGGCTGAAATTGGGCAGGGTCCGTTGAGAGGTTTTATCCCATGGATCGTACCCTACTACGGGAGGCCAAAGTACATAGTAGCAGGAGGAATCAGTGGGATTGATGCAATCAGAGATCAAAGTGATAGAGGCTAGAGCAGTCAGATACTGAAGAGCACGGAGAAGGATTGACAACAGTGCAGAAAGGCAGAGTCAGCAGAAGCGCAAAGTTTTCAGTTGATAGAGGAAATAACAGTCAAAGACTTTGATGACAGATGCATCATACTGATTCAGGTTGGATGCTTTTTTTTTTGATTTTGGAGTTGCTAGAGCAACAACACTAGAAAGAAGTGTTGCATGCATAACATTCCAAAGGTTCACGATCGGGATCGAGTTGAATTCCCTTCTTGTTGAGAGGGAGTGTTGAAAATAGCAACAAGAAATGATAAAAATAGAATCCAGAATATTCCAATTTTAATTTGTCCTTGAATTAAAATTGTGAATTAAAATTCGAATTTAGTCTCACCAGTTTCTTGGAAATAATTAATTAATTCATTATGGATTAACTAGTTGGAGAAATTCAAGTTAGAAGTCTTTTTGCAGTCATGCAATAATTATCCCTTAAATTAAGGAGATAAGTTTTAATCAAGGAGATAAGATTGAGTTATAATTGAGTTGTAACTAGTTAGCTCAGTTTACTGAGTTAAGTCCCGTTAAAGTAGTTCCAAATTATTTGAGGAACTAATTGTGAGTTATCAGTCAGTTGATGCATGCATGCACTCAACTAGTGTATTCCAGATAACTGAAGATTCTCTCATCAGAAACTCATGCATGTCTATTCTGAGAAAGACCCAGTTGAGCTAAATGTTAAGGACATGTTATTATCAGTTGCATGTGTTTTCCTATAAAGGAAACTCATGCATGCAGTCAAGGTAAGGTTCCTTGAGGATTGCGTAGTTCTGACAATGTGTTAGAGCAGTGTGTGAGAGCAGTGTTACACTGGGTGAAGGAGATCATCCCAGAGGTAACTGCACAAGGAAATAGGAGCTTGGAGGGCAGAGGAGAAGGCTTGTGAGAAGCTTTGATTTCCTGTGAGCATCCAGGAGGATTGTACTGAGAGCTAGCTAGCTGTGAGAGCTAAGGCTTTGTATAATTTTGATGTATTTCCACCTTGTATGATAATACATATAGTGGGGTTTTTAGCTGAGGCTTTCCCCTGAGTATTTTCTGTGTTTCATGTGCATTGATTCTTCTTCTTCTGGTTATATGTGTTCAGCTCAATCTTTCTCAATCTTTAAGCTTCCACAAATTGATAGTAGAAGTAGATTATAGTATTTTTCTTTGGTATATTGCATTATCGGGTTAATCTACAATCAGATTTTCTACATGGTCTTAGAGCGAGATTTGTAGAGAATTTGCAGAATTTCTACATGGTATTAGAGGTAGCTGATCTATAGAGAAATTTCTACAATATTTTTTATCCACGATGGATGCAAAGACTGTCGGAACGTCCCACGACTTGCCAGGGAGTTAGATTTCACCCAAGACTTTGGAATATTTTTTGAAGGCCAAAAACCCACGAAATACCAAATTTAATATTGGATCCACTATAACTTTTGATTGGCCAAACAACTTTCCAGACATCCTTTCCTGACTTTGCCTTTAGCAGCTTCTTCCTGCAGGAATGAAAACAAATCTGTGTCTGAACGTTGCTCTTCCTCTCCCATTATAATATATATGAACGATTTTGGGGATCACTTGGCTAAAGCACTCCGCTCAACTTCCTTTAAATGTTTAAATCGTTTGGTATATATGCCTATCTAAACAACATTTATCTTCATTAGCTATGCCCTGATAAATGTTATAAGATGCAGTCAAATATTTGGAATACTCAGGAAAATTTGAAAACATAACATTGTAACTATGCATAGACATTAACAATCCCGTAAAAAAAATTGTTACTATTGGGTTAAGGTGCAAGCTAAGGAAATTTATGTCATGGTTATTATAATATTAAGAATATAATGCTCAGTTCATTCTATTCTAGATAAATTTATAAAAATCTCACACCAATTTTTCGAATGCCATTAAATCATGGGTTATTTTTTTCCATATTAACCAACGTTTTAGCTGGATTGCTTGATTGTTAAAAAAAAACAGTACTATTACTCCCCATCTAAAGCTCTAAATAAGAATCCTCAATAGAAATTATACCATGAGTAAATAAAGAACACTTATTAAAATAGGATTGAAAATAATAATTATACAATGATGAATGTCCAATGAATATGGTGGTAATACACTCTGTCAAGCCAAACCAAGAGTGGAATCATACAAAATAATTTGAAAAGACAAACAGTCATCTCATCTTATCTAAAGAGAAAAATGTGTAATACAACTTAAAGGATGATGGCAGCTCCTCCTAACACGACAGCTCCAAATATAGCCATCTTCTCCAAACACAGGGTAGTGACAACCCTTTGTTGGTGCTCGACACGGAAGTGGTAGCTGGGCCTTGAGTCGAGGGGCTAGATGCTAGACTTTGAGCTATAGGAAAGGTGTTTGAGGATGGTGAAGTGGCAACATTAGAAGGAGTAGATGCAAGAGAAGAAACAGTGGGAGTTGTTGCTATAGGAGGAGAAGCGGGCAAGCGGCTGTCAAAGATTGAACTGGCGAGTCCCAAAACACAGAACCATGTGCCGCAAGACGGTTTTAAACGAAACTCGAAGGTGGAGTAAACGAGTCTCGAAAAATCATGTACATGATGAATCATGTGTTAAATTGTGATAGGAAAGAACAATGAAAATAGAGTGAGGAGATTGGCTGGGCTAAATAGTGTTTGCCTAGCTAACTCCATAGAGAAAACGCCTTTCAGTGTAATTAAAGAAATGTCACGACTCACAACCTATAAATAAGAGGAATTTTTCATAGTAATAACAGTTATTTGTGCATTTGAATATCATATTATGAATGGTGAACACCTTCTTAATCCAAGTATACTAAAACTTTATTATCTATATTGATAATATCATTTTTGTGGTTAATGGAATATATTGAAATAATATTAATTTTATGTAAATGTTATTGTATTTAGAGTTATTGTGATGGAAATCTTAATGTTGTTAATTGTCGCCTTGTTCTTGAGATATTTTTCGCTTCAGGATTATATTAGTTGCTAGAAATACCCTCATCTTGTTGTCGTTGCTGCAAATTTGGTAAATAAGGGAGAACTTCTTTTGCAACAGGGTTCTTCATGCATTTAATTTGAAGCCATTGCTCTAGATCTATTGAACTTTTCAGTCTTTTTGAAGCCAATCTCAGGGGGTACTTTATGTATTTAGGTAAAATCCATCGATCTTGTCTCTACACTCACTTCCATAATTCAAGATCAAATAGGAATCCCCTCCATCTTTATATGACTTCTACATGGAGGTAGGAAACTTCAACGAAGGAATTAACTCAAAGATTACGTCATAGAAAGGACACTTCAAGCTTCCTAGTTTCAAGATTAAATTGTGGAGCCAAAGGTTGGGGTGCACCCTTTGCTTCTCAGCCTAAATACTTTAAGGATGCTCTCAAATCAGGGATCTCGCATCCAACTCCCAAAGAATTCTCAAGGCTAACCTTCATTGTGGATCAGGGAAAAGATATTCCAAATATCAAAGTGGATCATCCTCAATCCAATGATTCTTGCATGGATTATTTGAAGCATGCCATTATTTATTATTTTAATGGGTTATGGCCATCAACATATGTGCTTCAGGAATGAGTGCATCAAGCGTTGTCCTCGAATATACATATGTTTTTTTGTTCGAAGGGTTTCTTTGTGGTGTATTTTAAATATCTTTAGGATTATCAAAGGTTTTTTTTATCAAGGACATTAGTTTCGGGTTCGTGCTGGGCTCTTTTGCAGGCCACGATTTTACCCTCTTTCTATTCTCGCTCTGATCACTCCAATTTGGTTAAGACTCCTTAATATGCCCCTTCATCTGCTACATCTACATATCTTAGATGACGTGGGAAACTCACTCAGTCGTTTCATTAAGGTAGACATAGACAGGCTTGAGAGGGGTATTGTAACATTTGCTTGCATATGTGTTGAATTGTTGAATTAGATCTCAACAAAGGGCTACTAGACAAAATCCTCCTTAATTGGAAGGGATTTATTTTTCGCAACCGGTGGACTACGAAAACACATATTTCTACTACAAGATCTTTCAACATCCCATTCATCTACAAAATGTTTGCCCCTCTTATCAAGGACTTTCTCCCCATCTAGATGCTAAGAATATGTCCCAATGATGGAAAGATCCAAAAGATCCAAAAGGATATAAGAATTATTCATCTTATAAGCTAGATAACATGAATCAACAAAAAGCTTTAACAACTAAATTGAGTCCTTTATCCTTAGCTCAGCGACATTCAATCCCATCTCATCCCTTAGTTGTCGGGATCTACCCCTCAAAAGGAGACACAAGAGACACAACTATGGCCTTGGCTTCGTCAATCATGGGGCACAAAGGCTTCCATGAATCAAATCACTCAAATAGTGATAATGAAACAACTAATATAACAGAGCCCCCGGATTAGGAATTGGCTCAAGGAAATGTAGTCATTATGTCCTATATATCTATTCCTAACAATTCCTCATAATGAATTGATGTTTGTAAGAAAAAGGGAAAAAAGGACCTTCGAAAAAACCCATGATTATTCCTAGGGTCAATTATCGGGACAATAGTAAATGTATTGGCATTGTTAATTTTAGGTAATCTTATCTTTTAATTTTGGTTTTGATTGAATTCCCTTGGAACTAACCAATCCAAATTCCCCAGTTTTCATGTAATCAGGTTAGCTTGTCTTTTGATATTGGATTTGATTGGTTTTCCCCTAGGATTGAGCAAGCCAAATTTCCTAGTGAGCATGTAATTAATCGATCATAAGGTAATACAATTTTTAATTCACACACACACACACACACACACACACATATATATAGAGAGATAGATAGATAGAGAGAGAGAGAGAGAGAGAGAGAGAGAATCACACACACATGCACACATACATATCCTAGTCAAATAAAATAAACTAATCCTAGTGTGATTGTTTATTTTATTTGACTAGGATATGTATGTGTGCATGCATGTGTGTGTATGCATTTTTTTATATCAATTAACTAGGATGCATATCATTGAATAAATTTATGATTTGTTTATTATCATGTTCAGTGAAATGTTACTTGATATCATTTTCATTAATTATGGATTGAATGATTCAATATGATATTTTTTTCGAACTAACAAGTATATTAAGAAATGATGAGTATAAATTTATGATCTCGTGATTGTTTATATATATATGAGATTGTTTATTTTATCTAACTAGGATTTATATGTGTGTATGCATTTGTTTATATCAATTGAATAGGATCCATATCATTGAATGAATTTATGAGTGGAATGTTACATGATATCATTTTCATTAATTATGGATTGAATGATTCAATATGATGTTTTTTTGTGGAATTAACAAGTATATTGAGAAATTATGAGAATACATTTATGATCTCGTTACACACATTGAGCTAGGTTATATTTTGGGAGTAACCTAGAGTAATATTAAGAATGTGGTGGAAGATACACCTAGAGAATTTTTTTTGTTTTTGTAAGCTTTAGACATATATTTATATTACACAACAACTCATATTACATTGATAGTTTTTGGTTCCCAAAAAGTCTATGGGATCTGTTGGCACAAAAATGTGATTAGGGAAAGACGCTAGGTTCAGGCACAAGGGGCCAATAAGGGTCCGTTGTAATCTAGGACAACACCGACATTTTCACCTTACCCAAAGGGTAAGGAGTCTCACCCAAGGCGTGTCGTGACCAAAACTAAGAAGGATTTAGAAGGATATCAAGGATGACCCAGACATTACCTCATACACATCTTAAATAATGCATTTATCACAACATCAGATTGTTCCAGTTATCATATTCATCTGAGGAAAGAACATAAATATAAAAACTTTTTGAGCAGGTCTATAAATCAGAGCGATACACTTAAACACAATGCCATGCAACTAGTTCATTCACTCATTCATATTAATTCAAAGGAAGGTTCAATTCAACATACATTCGACATAAATCCTTGATCAGATACATAAAATACTATGGCCATAAGATGCCTTAGACCTCAGGCCAATCCTAGCTCTGACCTCTCTGTAACTGCTCCGGTCCTCGGATTCTGTTCCTCTGTGATTCTGGCTCCTACGAGATACCCACCCTTCTTCGTGTTGTCTTCTCCTTTTATCTACTCCTCTGCTGCTCACATTGCCAGTTCTGTTCGGCTGTCTTTGATCTCGGTTGCTTCCGGTCCTCCTCCTTGTCCGCTCGACTATTTCTGATTGCTCTCGACATCTTGCCACAACTGCCCATCGATTGCATGGTCTTGCTTCCTTTCCCAGTTGTCCTCTCCGCAACTTGACTGTTGCTCCCGCCACCTGTTTTCTGTCTTAATTCCTTAAAAACTTTCAAAATTCAAAATGAAGGCCCCAATAGGCCCCGACCACAGTTCTTTGACTCATTCCCGAGTCAATCTATCTCAAGCATTGTGGGTCATGTTGTTGCTCCAGTCCTTCCTTCTGAGGGGCTACTACTTCAGTTACTTATTCCATATATTGGCCTCCTTCTCCAAACGAAGGCCCCAATTCAGGAACAACTGTTATTATTTCTTTCTTGAAGTTGTTGTATTTGTTGAGTATTGTTTGCCATGCAATTGCTATGGAGTCAGCTTACTTGATGAAGTCTTCTGTCGTGTTGGATGTTGGTTGACTCAACCTGATTCTTTGTAGTTTGTTCCACTGTTCTTGACTATTGTTGCATACCTACTTAAGAGCAAGAACATGTAGATAGACTGGTGGTTTGAGGTCTCAAATTTTCTTTTTAGTTTTTGCAGACTCCTCTTTTTGTTCAACTTGTGCATGATCGGTGGTGATTTCTTCATTAATCTTCTGCAATCGAATGGAGTCTGTGCATGTCTTGTTGTTGGAAATTAAAATTTGGAGTTGTTCTCGCAAAGGATAGACATGTTGATTCTTTTGGGTCAGGCTACCCGACCAGTCGTGCACTTTCTCCATTAGGGCAAACCCATATGCAAGTGCTTCAACAAGTGATTTTTTTGCGGTGGTGACGGTGTTGATCTTCTCATCTATTGATCAGGCGTATATCTCAGTCAGATCAGGTAGTGCGGATTTTACTGTCTCCAACTTCTTTTTCATATCTTCATTCATGGCTATCAAACTCGAATGTGTTGCCTAGAGGTGGTCACAGCAGTTGACCAACGTGTAGGATGTAAAAACTCCAGGAGCTTCTATGACAACATCTGATATTGTCCACCAAAGGGACCAAAATTTATCTGTAACCTAATCTACCTGTTCCGGCAGATCATCGTTTGCTTGTCTGAGTTGATCCCTTTCTTCTGTGACCTCCTGTAATTGTCTTTTCTACTGTTCATGTTCATGGACGAGGCCATCATGTATTCTCTATGCTCTCTGTGCAGCTTGTTGGATGAATCCAAACAATTATGTTGATGACTAGTGATGTAGAGTCTCTCCCTACATTATGTTCAGATATGGGCAATTTCTCTTAATGGGTAGGCTGTTGGCAATGGACTTGTCTGAGTGGGATGGGGGAGGTGGAATGATAACTGGGTTTGGGATGAGCGAGAAATTTATAGGGAAGGTAATCTGGTAATGTTCAGTTCCCGTAGATTGTAGTGTGGACACTATCGTCTCTTCCCCTGGTAGTGGGCCTGACCCTAGAAGTAGGGATATCATTGAGGATGTGTGAGCACCATTGCCTTAGGGAGACTCATTATACTACTGCGTGGAGTCTACTTCCATCTCTAATTTGCATCATGTCCCTTCCTTTCGGCGGTTGCCATTTCCACATTGCTAACGTCATGAGTATATAACCAAATATGAAATTGGTGCTTCTCTTATATATGTCTTCACACGCTCAAAGAGTTCATTCAGTACGAAGGTTGACCAGTTAAGCATCTCCCGTTTGTAGCAGTGTTCCACAACCGATATTGCATCCAGGGTACACTCATTCTTGGCAAAATGCGTCATTGTCTTCCTTGCTATTATGTAGCAGGGGAATTTTATTTCTTCCTTGCTGATGAGATCAATCTTCGCGCCTTTTCCTCCATGCTTGGTCTTGTATTTTTCATAGTAATCTTTGTCGCCTTCCTTCTTTGCTCACTTTGTTCCTCCTTAGAATGCTATAGATACTGCATTTCCTCCTGCTGAGAGTCCTGTCAGTCGTTGGATATCATCGACATGAATTGGGTATTCTTTGTTGAGCCATAGTGATCCACCATGCATCTTGCTGACTAGGAGCTTAGTGCATTGCATCGCAGCCAATTATGTGTCAAAGACTGGTAGACTTCTGAGATTAATCAGCGTTGATCGTTGGAGGCCTCTGAAATCATCTTTAACCTTTATCGTCATGGTGCCATCTCCCTTTGGAACCTCTTCCGTGTATACTTCTCGCTTTAAAGCTGGAAATTGGAAACAATTTGAGAGATCATTGTCCACTAACGTTGCCTTGTCATATTTTCCATACAAATTTTCTAAAACTGTAATTCATTCTTTCCATCCTCCGGGACTGAGATAATTGCCTTTGTCATCTTTTTGCGCCTCTGATAGAAGATTGTTATCAAAGGCTTATCATTTCTACGTCTCTATGACTACTTCTCAGACTGAATTTGAAGTTCTCTTATACCTGCATTTGAGACTCTGTAACTCCTTGCATAGCCATGTAGATTAAGTAGATCAACTTTGACACGACATTTCTGACTGGACTTGGTAACTAATTACTACGACAACTTTTCCTATGTAGCTTAATTGTGTTATGTCGTCATCAGTTGACCTGGATCTGACTGGTATGACGTAGCACGGGAAAGGACAGACTGAGCCGCATGGTTAATAAAGTTTCCATAATGGTGGGTAATTATTAGCTAATTTCTTCCCCAATGGGAAAATATCTTACGAAAATCTGTGTGACAGGTGTATTATTGCTTACTTACTTTGGAAAACACTAGTAGTATGGCGGAAAAGACTCGTAGAACGTGTGTGTTGGGCATGGAATCCCCCCCAAGGCATGTTTTGGGGATCAAAGCCTAAGTTTTGACTTGATATTGTTGTAAAGACTCAGTGAATTACGGGCACAGAGCGCGAAATGTATGATAGAGTCACAGGGTTGTCCACCCTAGTCTTGTAATGTAATGTCAGCCTACCCACCATGGGATTGTATAAATAGAGCGAGACTCTAAGTGTAAAAAGAAAACAGAGAGGAAGAAGGAAGCAAGAAGAGAAGATAGATTCTAAGTGAGTAAGTGTGTCTTTGGATCGTAGAGTAGGAGAAGGCTCTGCAGCTGAGTGCACAAAGGCCTAGTAGTCCGCATATGAGTGCGCGGATCCCTGCAGCTGAGTGCACAAGGCGGAGTCGAGTCTGTAACCGAAGAAGAGATTAATAAAGAGAAGTTTTATCATAATTTTGTGCATCTGTTCTTGGGTTAATGCATGTTTGTTATAAATTACAAATGTATTGTTTATTTACTGTGCACACCTGTATGAATGAATTACATTGCTAAGTATAACTTAACGCATACAAGTAAGCTAAGTTAATCAACTAATAGTGGAATACTAGTAAGGACTTGGGTAAGAACAACGTTCGGCCCCTGAGTAGGTCTGCCCGAAGGCAGCAGCTCAGGCTCCGAGGTACGGGAAAGTGCGCATAGCGACATGCACGCAAAGTCGAACCGCAGACCACTTGAACTCATCAGACATCTCCAAGGTGTGGAAACCTGGTTCTAGCACCCTCCCATACTACTTCGGGTGAGACCTCAGTCCACGCTCCGCAGACTGTTGTCGAAAGGGCCAGTAGTACCGGGATTTGTTTGCCTAAATCACCTTCGAACCTGGGTCAGGCCCCAATAAGCCAACAAATGGTTTTGTTGCCGGGACCGGGATCTGCATAAGAGATGTCTGATGTCGTGTCATTGGAATCCGACATCAGACATCTCTTATGCAGATCCACGAAAGATTCACGAGTTCACGGCGCAGGAAAATAGGAATCCACGAGTATCGAAGGAACAATGGTTAGAGCGCTACTTATATATGGAAATCCACAAAATTTTCTTTGCATCCTTCCCCTCTGAAATTGTACGAGTGGATCGCAAAGCTAGCAGACAATCAGGGAAGGTGTAGGCTCGACAGACCTATTGTGTGGACTCCAAAGTTGGTGCACTGACTAGAAGCATCGGAAGATAAGATCATGTGTGTTGTCTATTACGTGTCAACTACCCATAGCCATACACCCCCTTTTTTCGCAAAATGGATAGCACTTGATCGACATGTCTGTGCCATTCGACTGTCATCATTAGCCCAATCAGGTTATCTTGTAAACCCAGTCTGCATGTGTAAATTGTAAATAATCGTAACAGATCTGAGTCATGTATGTAAATTGCCCAGGCAAACCTAATTTTCTAGTGATAATCTACGTTCCGGAAGGTTTTTTGTCTCACCGATCCATGATCGGCAGAGTTTTCCTTCAGCCTAACCCCAAAGCCGGAATGGATTTTGTCATTAGAATCTTAGGGGAATCCTAGTGTGCTTCGAGTCTATGTAAAAGCAATTTGGAAATAATCCTAATTATTTGGTTAGGTTATTTAAAATTGCTTAATCTGCTAGATTATATTTGTGTCGCAAGACTAGGTGGTCTATGAGGGTCTATGTCAAAGGGGTTTCCCCCTTAAGATGTAAAATTGTAATAGTCATGATGTAAAGTGTCTTGTGGGTTAGAAAATGTTTTATCCCCTCATAAGTCCTAATTCCTAGGTCCTAAGTGATTTTTCCAAAGGCTAAGTTCAAGGATCCAACAATAAAAAATAAAAGATATAAATAATAAAAAATTAAATTAAAAAATTAAAAAAATTAAAAAATAACTAAAAAATAAAATAAAATAATAAATTGAAATAAAATTTAAAAATAAATTAAAAAGATAAATAAAATTTTGAAAAATAAAATAAAATAATAGTAAGTCAAAGTTTTGAGGAAATAAATGCAAGATTTTAACTTTTTAATATATTAAAATGCATTTAAAATTTCGACGGATGAGATTAAAAGAGATTTTGATCCTCATTGACGGTCGAGATCATTTTGACATGGATCACTCGAACTAGTCGTTAGGAATTTTTCCTTTAAATAGGGTGTCAGGGGTCATTTGAGATCATTCAATCTTAGAGTCATGTGCTAAAGAAAGTTTTCTTGTAGTCATTTTTTTTGTGCAATAAAGAAAGACTTTGGGGTTAAAAAATCTTGCTAGTGTTACTCTTCTGGAAATGCTGTAAGATGTTTTATTTTTCTGCATAAATTTATTTTCAGCCATTGATGATAGTTTGATGAAGATTGATTTAGGCACATGTATCTTGTCTAGTCTCTGGGGTTTGAATGATAGTTTAATTTCTGAAATATAATGGCAGGTATCTCCATTTGATCTGAATATCACTGTTGTTTTCTCCCTCTATGTTAATGGTTGATTTAAGCTATGCAGGATATCCTTAACTTTGAGTTTACGGGCGTTAGGGGAAGTTCTCGGCTGAATCAACCAACTCCCGGATTGTGTTTTCTGAAAGAGGCCAGCCAGTTCTAATCCCGGGCTTATCATTAGAATGTTTTTGTTGCAGATGCATGAAGGGTTTTCTAAAGCACCTCACATTAAGTTTAAAATTCTGAAAAATATTTCTGTGGCGTAACGATAAATCTAGCTATTTAGGAGCCTATAGTTTGTGAATATTGTAATTATTTAGCTAGGGTTTTAAGGTTTCATTATCATTTTACTTCTCGGTGTTCTGTTTTTGCCATTGCAGGTTGCAGGTACAGATCTTGAAAATTTTTCGAGGTTTTCATTAGACAAATCTAAATGCAGGGCAATTTAAAATTTATTGGAGAATTTGGATGGTTTTATGATCTATATGTTTGTTGTTCCTGGGGTTTCATTTCGCAGGAAAAAATTCAAATTTTTTTGGGCATACGCTGGTCTCAGGCTTAGAAAATCAAAAGAAAAATTTGAGATTATACAGCTGCATCCATCATCGGTTTCCTTTCCTACGTACTAGCTCCCTGTCACTCCAGTCTCCTTCACTGCTGCCTTTTTCCCTTCACCATCCAGCTACATACGCACAACCATCTGCGTGTATCCATGTTGCCTCGCTAGCCCTCATGACTCTCCTCTCTACACAACCTTTTTTTTCACGCAGTCACATTTTTGCTCGTCCCACCTGCCCCATCCCATCGCTCCACCATCGAGCTGCCATTCCTACCCTTCTCTCTACATGCAAACACAAAGAAGACCAGTCCTCATCCTTGCATAGCTGCTCTTCAAATCCCGCAGCCTTCTCTTTCAAGCAGCTGTACAAATGGCAGCAATTTCATTTTTACATGTACATATCAGTAGGGTTAGCGTAGACATTTTTCATTTATTTTTTTTGTTGTTCACGTTATTTCTTCTAGATACATTTAAGTTTAGATTTAGGTTTGATGTATTTTATTTTGGTTATAGTTAGATTTTTATTTAGATTTTATTTAAGCGTTGTATAGTTAGGAGTTAGATTAAATTTTGATTTTTCTTAGTTATTCTTTAGTTTTAGTTTAGTCTAAGTTTCATTTTAATTTTATTTTGGTAAGAGAAATTTTAATTTTGAATTTGGTTTAGATTTAGATTAGATTAATATTTAGGATTTTGAGTTATTTTGTTTAGTTTTTTCATTTAATTAAAGAATATAACAAAAAAATTAAAAATATATATAAAAATATTAAAAAAAATAAAGGGTTTTTGATTTGTTCTTTTTTATTTTCTTTCAACGCAACTTTTAATTTTTTAAGTTTTAGTTTAGTTTAGGACTTTAGTGTTTTTAGAATTAGATTTTTTAATAATTTTCAGTTTTAAATTTCATTTTAATTATATATATATATTTAGTTTAGTTTAGTTTCTGCTTAGAATAGTTTTGTTTTATTTTTTATTTCATTCATGAAAAATAAAAAAAATTCATTAAAAAAAAGTTAAAAAGGGTTAGTTTTTTTTTTAAGGATTTATTTAGATTTATTTTTTAAAGATTGATTTTAAATAATATCAAAAAATCATAAAATTAAAAAATTAAAAAAAGGCATAAAGAATTTTTTTTAGTTTTCTTTTATTTAAAATTAAATTTTAGATTTAGATTAGTTTAATATTTGACTTTTTAAAGTTAGTTTTTAGTTTTAGTTTATTTTCTTTTTCATTTAGTTTAGTTTAGTGTTAATAATTTTAGGTTTCATTTACTTTAATTTTTGCTTAGTTTAGTTTTATTTAAAAATATACAAATATATAAAATAAAATAAAATAATTGAAAAAGACTAATTGAAAATTCATTTTTGGTGTCTTTCATGGTTCCACTTTTCTATAGTTAAATGCACTTAAATGTTTATTTACAAGTTAGCTATATGAAAGTGGTAATTGGTTAGCATTTAAATTTCATGGTTTAATGCATTCAATCTGTAGAAATTTAATTGCTAGATCATTACTAAAGCGTTGAGTTTATTGAATAGCTTATATCGCTTGGGATATTCGATGATAAATGATTATTTTACAAGGTTCATATTTATGCAACATTTAATAAATAATCATTTAATCATTAACTCCATAAGGCACTGGTACATTAATTTCTAAAATCAATCAGGTGTTGTGTCTCCCAACCCAACTGGCCCACAGTTGGTCTTCCTTTATCCCATAGGGTCTACCCCCCTTAGCCTCGGGAGACGGCTTAAACGGAGAGATCGAGGATCAAGGTGACAGCACCCGGTCTGAGCGTTGTCGTGCTGCCCAAACAATCATGCGACAATAGTGTGCATTGGCTCAATCGAATTATAGGAGGGGTTATCACCGAGTTCGCGGTAGATACATCAGTCAGCTACACCGAGGTGGAACGGCGTTTCCTCAAAGACCGCAAGGTAAGTACATTAAATCTTTAAACACTTGGATTAAAATGCTACTGTGTGAAAATCGGGTTATGCGAATAAATTGATGTTTGGGGCTACGCGAAGTGGGAGGATCTACAGAAACGAAGGTAGCGAAGAATTAGAGACTAGTCCCTTCATTTTACCTCTGCGAGAGAGCGAGGAGGAGCTCGCAAAAGTTTCACCAAGGAGTGCGATCAGTTTGATAAGACAACAAATTTCACGCATACCACCCGCACCTACACCACCACCAGTTTCACCAACTTCACCCCCATCTTCGCCCACACCACCTCCGCCACCACCATAGTTCAATATGGCAAGCGCAATAAAATTGTCGTTGTTCAAAGGAGTAGGGAATGAATATTCATACCAATTTTGGTTCGTGGTAAAGGATGTATGGGAAGCAAAAGGAGTCACATATGACAATATAAATAAGGCAACGCTGGTGAGCGCATTGCAGAATCGTGCACTAACGTGGTACATTAAGCATTGCAATGACAATCCAAACGCAGGGATCGTGGATATCCAAGCTGCGCTAAACACAGAATTTAGCAGGCCAAAATCAGAGACACAATCTATTATCAGATTTAAGGAAATCGCGATGCTTCCAGGTGAGATCCCCTGGGAGCTGGATTAGAGACTGAAGTGTATGATTCATGAAGCCAACATGACCTTGATGGATGGGCAACACCGTGCATGGTTTGTAGTGTCGCTAACGCCACATCTAAGGAACGCGTTGTCACAACAGAAGCTATCAACTCAGGCTGAGGCTTTGGAGATCGCAATGAGACTGCATGAGACTCCGATACAAGATCCTAATTTATAAGTCCAACAGATCCACACGTAGTCGAAAAACTTGTGTCTTGAGATGCAGAGTTTGAAACAAGACAGGACAACTTGACCAGAAGTGCGCGAGGAGGTATGGTGCATAAAGTTCAAAGGCCAAGGACATGACAAGGACCATTGTCCAGTCTTCGCAAACTACCTAGTAGGAGAAGGGCCAATGCCATTGAGATCAGAGGCACAAGCAGGACCGAGCGTGGCACTTGCATTGTGGTGCGCGATTTGTCAGATAGGAGGGAAGCATGCCACAAATAACTGCCATCTATTACAAAAGTATACACAGACGTCCCAGCAATTGTTCTGTAATTTCTGCAGATCAATAGGCCATGATGAGTGTACCTGTAGAAGCTACGAACTGATGATGGATCGGACTCCTACCTACAGAGTTCAGACTGAAACACGAGCCCTCAATCAAAATGCAAGGATGGTGCACACTGGATTCCAGGGGCACGGACGAGGTTGAGGTGGAATGGGACTAGGAAGGGGCCGCAGACAGCTGATCTGTTACAATTGCGGAGGGCCAGGGCATTATGCTTGCGATTGTACAAATCCGATGAGAGCATCGTGTTTATATTTTACCCAGTTTGATCATGAGATGGAGGACTGCCCACACTGATAGCGAGGTTGCGCGATAAAGGAACACTCCAACCTCCCCCGACTTAGAAGCTGCAAATGATGAGGTCTGAGCCACATGAGAAGGACTCGAATGTAAACATCGTGCTTCGAAGTGGTATCACGAGAGGAGATGACAAGGGCAAGCAGCCCGAAGAGAATGTCTGGGTTCGCAAGGATCCAAAAAAGGAACCAGAGTTTGATTTGGAGCGCGCGAAGGAGACATTCATGGAAGCTAAGAAGAGCTTCACAGAGGCCTCCACTTTAGGTAGTAAAGACAAACTAGAATGAGAGATGGACCCATTAATGCTCACTACCTTTCTGGAGACATGCATGAAGCTGCTGCGCGACAACAAAGTGATGAAGGGACTGCATGAACTCATCATTAGATGTGCGGGACCCAGAGAACCGCGCGTAGTCCGGACGCTGTTAGGACCCTACATTGTACCTTTTTGATCACATATTTTGCTACCATTTCACCCTTTTTCAATCCATATTTAAAGTCCATGTTATTACTTTAATCCATTTTTCCGAAGGTATACAATATTTCTTCTCATTACTATATGTTTAATTTATTTTACATATAATTTTACATTACCTTCATAGTTAATCATTGATCCGATAGTTGCTGAAACAGTTTGAAGACCGCAGATTTATCATTACAGTTTACGTTGCTGAAACAGTTAGAACAGTGCACAAATCTCGTTGCTGAAACAGCGCATGATTTTCATTTTGGATTCGGCAGCAACAAGAGGATATCATCGAAGGAGCTGTTACACTGGCCATAACAACTACATGCCAAAGTCGGCATTGTCATAACATTGTAATAGCATTTTGTTAATGGAAGAACCAATTATCCTATTTTAGCATATATGGTTAAAGATAGGATTTATAATGTAATCAATTGTAATAGATGTCTCCTCTTTAAAAAGAGGAGACATCAACATTAGAGGGACTACGGACACACTGCGGGAAGGTCTAGCTGAAAGTAAAGGGACTTGAATCTTTTGTAATATGATACATTGACGGATGAATAAAATATTGTTCTGAGCATTCCTTTTTAGTTCCTTTTTTTGGGGAATCTTGTGAGAAGGAAAGGGCCCACCTTCATCACAAGATTCACCCATTAATTCCTGTAGTGTGTTAAGTGTTATTTTCCATTCATACCTTGTTAAATTCTGTTTACTGAATTTGCTTATGCGTTATTGGAACTCTGTACTTATTACTGAAACTTTGTTTTCCAATTGATTATTGCATTGTTTTCATAAATTCATTCATAGCTAATCAGTGAGTATTTTAATTGGTAATCGGGTTTACAGAGTGAGTTTGTGAAGCATAGTAATCAAAAACAAGTGCTGAAGATTCCTGCTTGGGGAATAGGGTCCTATTCTCTGTTATAGCACAACTAGTCTTTTTCTCTGCAGATTGATTTCTTTTCCTAGATTGTTCTTTTTATTGTAATCCAGGATTCTTTGATAATTGTCTGCAATAGAGAGATTGTTCCTGCTGTAACTCAAAGTAGAGCTTCAGTTTGTTGAAATAAAGTTGTGATTAGTATAATTATTACTACAACTTTTCATTGCTTTTGAGATTGAGCATATACAGTGTGTGGTTGCCTTTGAAATAAACAGACTTCCCTGGGTTGACAATTCATGTAGCACTTAGTTGTTTGAATTAATAAGCAATTAAAGTGACCAACATTTTGGCACCGTTGCCGGGGAAGGCAATCGTAGATTTCAAAAGCATTAATGTTTTTCTTTCAGATGTGCAAAATGCATGAGAGGACGCAAGAAAACTAACCCTACAGGTGGCAAGGGCAAAGGAAGAGGAGGAAGAAAGACCTTTATTGATGAGATTATATCAAAAGCTGAAACTTCTCAGAGGCTAAGCTCTCGAAAGCCAAAGTCTCAGCATTCTCTTCAAACAAACTACGAAACAGAGGAAGTTGTGGGCCCTGAAAAGGTTGAGGAAACAGTAGAAGATATTGAGGAACCAGTAGAAGACATTGAGGAACCAGTCGAAGACATTGAGGAGCCAACAGAAAACATTGAAGACAAGGCAAGTGCAGCAGGAGAACAACCAATGGAAGGGAACAATGAAGGATTCTTTGGTGGAGGACAGGTAGGAGGAGAAGGAAGAGATGAGAATTCTCTCTCTACCTTGGGATTTCCTATTGGTGATCTTCCTAGAGGAGCAACTCCCATGAAGAATATCCCACTTTCGGCCTTACCTAACTTCCATGGTTTATCTTCTGAAGATCCTGATGAGTTTCTTTTTGAGTTTGATATATTATGTAGAAGCTATGATTATGTTACTAATGCTCAGAAACTGAAGCTATTTCCAGCAACACTAAAAGGAAATGCACTAAGATGGTTCATGAGTCTGGGAGGCCATGTAATCACAACATGGGAACAAATGAAACAGAAGTTTTTGACCAAATATCAAGACTACTACCAGACGAGAGAAAAAAGGGAGGAACTATTTAAGATGGTACAAAAGGAGGATGAAAATCTGGAGGACTTTGTGGAAAGGCTACAATATAATCTGCAAAGATCCAATCGTCCCGATGTAAGTAAAGATATTCTTAAAACGACATTATTGAAAGGGGTAAGGAATGATTTTTTAGACATGCTAAATATGCTTGGTAAAGGGGACATATCTAAAGAATCATATGATGAGATTGTTAACCTCTGCAAAAGATGTTCAAGAGGAGCTACAAGGAATAGATCAAATAGCAGGGATAATACATATTCAAGAGTTCAAAAATCAGCCAGTGGAGGAGCAACAAGAGCTTAAATAGGTAATTTAATTGAGGAATTTAAAACTGAAATGTTAAGTTCTTTTGCTTCACAGATTGACACCTTGCAGGTTAAGAAGAAACAAGCAGAAGCAGAAGCTGCTTTGGCTGTCTTCTGTCCCAAATGTAGAGATAAACACCCACTAAGAGAATGCCCATTGGACAAAGTTCCAATTTGCACCCTTTGTGAGAAGGATCATGAAACACAACAATGCCCTTCTTTACCAGGAATAAAATCAACATTGCAACCAACTAAAGAAGAAGCTGAAGCAGTCTATCTGCTCACACAGAGAAGGCAATGGAAACCACGAGGACAAGGTATGAACTCTAATATGCCATTTACATCTTCTAATCGTTGGAATAATTATCCTTCTTTTAATCAAGCAAACTACCCGCCCTTTAACCAGATGCAATACCCACCCTTCAATCAAATGAGTTACCCACCCATGCAACAAACAAACCCTCCCTTCGTAGACCTAGCAATGTGGACTCCTTGGCCTCCACAACAACAATCTTACTTTAATCAATGGAATCCAAACTGGAGAGGTCAACAACTCCCGTTTCCAAATCAATTTCCTCAGTTTCAGCAACCACTCCCTCTACCATCAAGTGCTCCACCAAATAATCAAATGATGAGACCCCAGCTGCCTATACAACCAAACCCTAACCCCAATAATAAAGCTGTGCAAGTCATTGATATTCAGAACCAGCCTATACTTCCTGTTTTCCCTGCGCAGTGTAATGATATTCATTTACGATCTGGGAAAATAGTCGAACCCATTATTGATGATATTACCTCTTCTGATTCTGATAAAGAAGAGACAGAGAAAAATAATTTACGTAAGGAGGTAGAGCCACCCTCTAATAAGGGTGCTCAAACAGCAGATCCACCATTCCCTGAGCGTTTGGCTTTGAGTAAAACACCTGAGCCACCTACTTTTAATCTTTTAGGGGAATTACAAAATCTTTACGTTAAAATTCCACTCTTACAAGCACTTAGAGATGTACCAATTTATGCCAGAACTATGAGAGATATTTGTATTAAGAAACCCGGTAGGAAAGCTAAACATCCCCTTACAATTCATGGTATGGGTGATCTATCTGCCTTAATGTCCGATAAAACCCCTCCTATTAAATATGGTGATCCTGGCCATCCTATGGTTACAGTACAAATTGGAAAAACTATCATTTCATGAGTTCTAGTAGATTTAGGTGTTGCTATAAATATTATGACTCTTGAAACTTCACAACTGTTACAGCTGAAGAATGTGATCAAAGAGACACCAACCATTCTAGAGTTAGCTGACCGTTCTACAATCAAACCAGAAGGGGTTATTGAAGACCTAATCATCTCAGTTGAATCCTGGAATTACCCAGCTGACTTTGTGGTATTGCAGACTAAAACAAAGTTGGGGGGACATCTTCTAATTTTGGGAAGGCCCTGGTTGGCCACAGTTGATGCCTTTATCAGTTGTAGATCTGGTTCAATGAAAATTTCTAATGGATGTGAAACCAAGCAGCTTACTCTCTACCCTCATGCCACACCCATGATTAATAATGATAATTTTGTATGGTTGGACTATGATGATAATGCTACTCAACCTATTTTGACTATCGGACAAGCTTTAAGTCTTAAAGATACCACAGAGGATGAAGTAATTAGTAATTTTATTTGTGAACCCTCCTCGGTCACTTTTGAAACATATAATCAGTTGACTTCAATTTTGGAATCTGATACCCACGAAAAGCTTAAATTTGAATATCTACCTCAAACATCAACTACCATCTCCTCTAAAAGCATAACAGTAGAAATCGAACCTGGCAAGACATTGAACATAAACCCCAATTTAACAGATGCTGAAACACAACAACTAATGAAGTTACTTCGTGAAAATAAGGAAGCATTCACATGGGACTATACAGATATGAAGGGAATCTCTCCTGAATTATGTACTCATCACATCTATATCAAGGAAGGTTGTTGACCAATCTGTCAACCCTAGCGACGAATGAATCCCAATTTGAGGGAAATTGTTAAAGAAGAACTTCAAAAATTGCTTAATGCAGGGTTTATATATCCCATATTTGACAGTGAATGGGTTTCTCCATTGGTAATAGTACCTAAGGAAAACAGGAAATGGAGAGTGTGTGTAGATTATAGAGCCTTAAATAAAGCCACTCAAAAGGATCACTTTCCCTTGCCATTCATTGATCAGGTGTTAGATAGTTTGTCAGGGAAGAAATTCTTCTCCTTTTTAGATGGTTTTAGTGGATATAATCAAATCAAAATTGCACCCCAAGACCAAGATAAGACCACTTTTACTAGTCCCTAGGGAAATTTTGCCTATAGAGTTCTCCCATTTGGACTATGTAATGCACTAGCAACCTTTCAAAGAGCAGTGATAGGAATCTTCTCTGATATGCTTAATGACTGTATGGAGATATTTATGGATTATTTTTCCCTTTATGGTGTGTCTTTTGAGGATGCATTACAGAACCTTGAGAAAGTACTTAAACGTTGTGTACAAGCTCACCTTTCCTTAAGTACTGAAAAATGTCATATGATGATGAATGAAGGAATTGTACTTGGACACTTTATTTCATTTCAAGGAATTCAGGTAGATCCATCCAAAATACAGGTAATTGAGAACCTTCCTATTCCTAGAACACAAATTGATGTGAGAAGTTTTTTAGGACATGTAGGATACTACAGAAGATTTATCAAAAAAATTTCTAAAATAGCTTCTCCTTTGTTTGTGTTACTTATGAAAAATGTTGAATTCAAGTGGACTGATCTTTGCCAGAAAGCATTTGATGAACTCAAGCATCAGTTATCTACAGCTCCTATTTTAAGGGGACTTGATTGGGCACTTCCCTTCCATATATCCTCTGATGCTTCGAATACTGCAATTGGAGCTGTCTTGGGACAAGAGGAAAACCATCTTCCTTATGCTATCTATTTTATTAGTAAGAATATGACTCCTGCTGAGCTTAATTACACAGTTACTGAGAAGGAATTTTTAGCAGTCATTTATGCTATTAATAAATTTCGACATTACATTACTGGTTACTCTACTTTTGTCCATACTGACCACTCGGCTATTAAGTATTTAATGAACAAATCTGTCACAAATGCTTGAGTCACCAGGTGGTTATTGTTATTACAAGAGTTTGATATTACAATTGTAGATCGACCAGGTAAAGAAAATGTAGTTGCTGATTTCCTTTCTTGGTTAAAAGCTAATGATAATACTCCAGTAGATGATTCCTTTCCTGATGAATATTTATTTGCAGTATCTGCTCACTCACCTTGGTATGCAGACATTGCCAATTATCTGGTTGCAGGGAAGTTACCATCACACCTATCACATCGAGAGAAAAGAAAGATCATTCAACAAAGTGCTTGGTATAGCTGGATAAGTGGGTGTCTTTTCTATACAGGACTTGATCATGAAATCCGAAGATGCATTAGAGAAGATGAGGTTTATGATATACTGAAGGCTTGTCATGATGGCCCTTGTGGAGGGCATTTTGCTGATAAGAGAACGACACATAAAATTCTCAGGATGGGTTATTATTGGCCCTCACTCTTCAAGGATGCAAAGAAATATGTTCGGGCCTGCGATAGCTGTCAGAGAATGGGTCAACCTAATCATAGAGATGAAATTCCATTGAATCCCCAGGTAATACTTGAACCCTTTGAAAGATGGGCTCTAGACTTTGTAGGGCCCATTAATCCTCCATCCAATCAAAGAGTTTACATATTGGTTTGTACAGATTATATGAGTAAATGGGTGGAGGCTAAGGCACTCATTAGAGCTAATGAAGAATCTGTTTTAGCCTTTCTATTTGAAGAAATCTTTGTTAGATTTCGAGTGCCTAGAGAACTAGTTATAGATGGAGGACCTCCTTTCAATTCTCATGGTTTTAAAACCACCCTTAAAAAATATCATATTCATCATAGAATGACTACACCATACCACCCCCAAGCCAATGGACAGGTGGAGAGTACAAACAAATTTATAGAAGCCATTCTAACAAAAACAGTGAAGGAAAACATGAAGGATTGGTCTCAAAGGCTCCCTGAAGCACTATGGGCTTACAGAACTACCTGGAGAAATACTACAGGATTTTCTCCCTTTGAATTGGTTTATGGTAAAAGTGCTATTTTTCTTGTGGAATTTGAAATTAAAACCTTAAGAACTACTTTAGATGTTAACCTTGATTTCACTGATGCACAGAAAGCTAGGTTGCAGCAGTTCCAGGAATTGGATGAAAAGAGATTAGATGCCATTCATCAAACAACTGTGATCCAACAATAAAGAACAAGGTGGCATGATAAAACCATCAAGCATAAGCAGTTCCAAAAAGTTAATTGGGATTTATTGTATGATTCTCAGTTTGAAAATTTTCAAGGGAAACTACATACAAGAGGGCTAGGACCTTACGAAATAGATACTGTTTTTCCCAATGGAACAGTAAGGCTCCTAACATTTGATGATTCTAGAACACCATTATTAGTAAATGGTTATCGCCTCCATCTGTACCAGCAAACCATTTCCAAAGAGGATTTTAAGGCCACTTGCATGGCAGATTCACATTATCTCTTTTTGGGGGAGCCCGCTGCCCTTCACTGCATCTAATTTCTGCATTGTATTTTTAGCATTAGATTATATTTCTTAAATAATAATCCCTGTTAAGGATTGGCATGTTGTAATTGATTATTTTGCAGATTCCAGATTTAGGAAAGGCTAATTGAAAAGGACAATCCTACTATGAGTAGATCCAAGCTTCATCTTATGAAGCACTGTCATCTCATTTCAATCCATCCATAGTTCATTTCCCCATCTTCCAGTAACGTTTCCATCATTTCCCCTCCTTTCTCTTCCCCATGTTTCCCATCATTTTTTAGCAACATTTTTCCTATTTTTCTCATCAATGAAATAGTACTCTTCAGGAACATTTTCCCTATTTTTCCCATTCCTAGAACAGTACTCTTCATCAACATTTTCCCTATCTTTCTTGTTGTTGAAACACCACCTTTCAACCATTTTCCCGTTGCTGAAACACCATCCTTCACCCATTTTCCCGTTGCTGAAACACCATTTCCTTTCAAAAGGCATCACCACACAGCACTCTCCATCATGAAAATCACCTCTTCCATTATTTTTATGCTAATTATGTCCTTTCACTGCCCCCTCCTATGACTATACAGACCTTTAATATAACCACCCTCATGTTTCAAAAGTTTCTTCCATGACTATTGATGATCTATTATCAACGAGCACTATATTCTTCGAAATATGGATTAAAGGTAAACATGAGGTATGTAAATATTATGTGTAAGTACTATTAAACTATGGTTAAATGAGAATATTATGTCATTATTACCACAATCCCCGTACATTTAAAGCCATTATTTCAGCCGTAGTTGGGGGGAATACCAAGATTATACGCCATCATTACACAGCAAGCCAATTACCGTCATTTTTCTTACCACTATCATGTCTTCTCACCCTACCTTTGTGTTGTTATTCCATGTTCTGATTCGAAAAAATTTACTTTGTTTGAAGTGCGGTAACTAGGTTTTTGACTGTGCATTTTACCAAACTTGGTTAACCATGGGAGAACCTGCTATTCGACATGAGCCCAGCTCGATAGCTCTACTTGAATTACATCCAGAGGTATATTAGATTTTTCAGCGGGAAGACTGGGTAGAATATTTTCAAACACTTCACGGATTTGATCCACAAAAAGTCCTTGAATTTGCACGTAATCTACGGGAAGGCTATTCTACTATCGAGGGAGTTTGAATTCCAGTCCCAGAGCATGGCATAACACAGGTTTCAGGTCTGCCGGTCACTGGCACTCGATGGTCTAGTTGCAAGCATATCATTCTGAATGCACAATAGGATTTTCTCCTGCCAGGAGAGTAGGTTGAGCCTAAAGGCCGAGGTGTTCGACTTCACTCATTACCACCTCCGTGGCCAACGGTTGCTGGATTTGTCAAACATTATCTCACTTGCGAAGGTCACTACCAGGTAGTCTATCAGCATGATTTTGTCTTGTTAAATCATTTGAGACATGGTCGACTGTTAAATATTCCGTATTATTTACTTGGGTGTCTAAAGAATATGTCACATTACTGTAGACAGGTAAAATTCCCACTCCTTTCCCTCACCCATCACCGTCTTGTCCAGCTACTAATTCAGAGGGGTTTTGCTCGACAAAACCCCCCTCTCAATAATCCACCCCTAGACCCTGAGCAAGCAGCTGAAATTCCTCAAGAAGCTGCTGAAATCCCTCAAGAAGCTGCTGAAATCCCTCAGCAAGCTGCTGAAAATCCTCAAGAAATCCTTGAAAATCCCTCTGAGCAGCAACCAGGGAGCATTCCTGATCCCCCAGAAATCCCACCAACAGAATCAGTCAATCCAATTGACCCTCCCACCACATCAACTCCATCCCATAATTTAGCAAAATCATCTAATCCTATCGTTCATATTCCTAGTGATGATTCTGAAGATAACCTTCCCATTGTTATGCTAAAGAGAAAAAGGAAAATTAAGACTGTTTTCCTACCAAAAAGACGAACGAGGGCCTCAACCAAAGAAGCCACCATTTTTGATAGCCCTCCCCCTCAGAAAAAACCCACTCATAAAAGGAAAATTACTGCTCTCCCTGCCTTTTTACCCCGAAGACGAATGAGGGCGTCAACTGAAGCGACAACTGTTGCTACCATCCCAAATTCCCCACCTATTAGTCTAAAACCCCATACCCCACCACAGTCCCAAGTCCCCGAATCTTTACCTGTCTCACCCTCGGGCACTGAAACACAAGAACCAGATGCCCAAGATTTTATGACATCATTTCTTTCAGAACAAGTAGCTGTCACACAAGAACCAGCTACTCATTCAGCAGCTGCTACACAAGAACCAACTGCTGATCCACAAAATCCAGATGCCCAGGATGTTGCACATCAAGTAGCTGTCACACAAGAACCAGCTACTCATTCAGTAGCTGCCACACAAGAACCAACTGCTGATATACAGAACACAGATGACCAGGATGTTGCACATCAAGTAGCTGTCCCATAAGAACTAGCTACTCATTCAGTAGCTGCCACACAAGAACCAGCTGCTGATATACAGAACACAAATGACCAGGATGTTGCACATCAAGTAGTTGTCCCACAAGAACCAGCTACTCATTCAGTAGCTGCCACATAAGAACCAGCTGCTGATATACAGAACACAGACGACCAGGATGTTGCACAACACGTAGCTGTTACACAAGAACCAACTACTCATTCAGCAGCTGCCACACAAGAACCACCTGCTGATATACAAAATCTGGATGCTCAGGATGCTGCACACCACGTAGCTGCTACAAAACAACCAGCTACTCATTCAGTAGCTGCCACACAAGAACCAGCTACTGAAACTGTGACTGCTACACAAAGCCCAGTCACCCTGGCTTCCCTTCTACAGGAAAACGAGTTTCTAAAATCAGAACTCGAAGCTTATAAGTAGGAATTAGTAACGGCAAGGGAAGCCTATGACAAAGAGCTTAATTTGTACACTTTAGCCCATGCAGCATCCATAGCCGAGAAAAGTGCAGAGAAAGATCGGTATAAGGAATATATGTGCAGCCAATGTGGTACCATTTATCAACGAGCCGGGTATAAAGTAGTTGAAATCCCACTGCCTGGAGCCTCCCCTGTGTTAACACCCAGGTTGTTCCCTATGACTCCCAAGGGAATACGGCCGGGGTAACCACTAACCAATCTTTGGGTTACAGTTCCTAGCCTAACTGCAACCAGAGAGGGCTCTCTCTTTATGATTTGTCTCTGTTATGATGGTGTTTTAGGCTAGCTATTATGCTCAGTTTTTTGGTTTATGTTTTGGTTGAAGGATTTCTTTCAGGTCTTATGATATAGTGTTTAGATAGTATAATACCATTGGGCAATGGAGTCTGGAGTTGTGAAATGATCTGATACGCTGGATTGGTGGTGTTCAAACTGCAGGGCCTATTGTGTATTTTAGACAGACAAAATTAGATCAAATGGTGATGTATGTCAACCAACAGAAAGCAATTAAGAATTTTCTATTAAGTTGGCGGGGGGAAACTGGGCACACTGCACAGGAACAAAACTTGAATTCCTGTAACAAAGGCCACTGTGAAAGGTGTATTCTGAAAGTGCAGCAATTAAGAATTACACTTATCTAGATTACAGCTGGAGAAAACATTCATAAACAACACAGATTGAACTCAGGGTACTCAGTGAATAAACCCTTAAAGTTATTCTTTTTCCTTGTTGCTTAGTATTGAAATCAGATAACATATATGGATTTTAACAAAAACAACTAATTGACAGAGAGAGATACAGAGACTTATTGTATGGTGAAATACACAGGAATCCAGCAGTTATCAACAGACACCAGAACGCATCCAACACCTCAGAAATCCGAGAAATTCCATTGCTTTCTCTATTAACTTCTGAAAGGATTACAGCATAAGAACTTCTTCAGGAGAAATCAACAACAACCCTTGCAATCTCATGCGAAGGGGACTTTATAGGAATGCGTATACAAAATATCTCAGGCATTGAGTCATCCGAGAGAGAAAATATCTTCATTACTACGTTCAGAAAGTAGACAAGGAGTTATTACAACTTTGAATGCAGCGTAAATGCTCTTTATGTCTGTCAGAGGATTGTTTTGACTTTTGAGAGTCACTGAGTCGGTTGCATCACTCTGTTTTAATTCTGGAAATACGCATTTACTTTTGGCTGCGCAGTGCATTCTCGGGTTTGCCAGCTGTGGTCTTCTATTTCTGCTTTGTTGGCCGCTACATCCGCTGAGTTGGCTCAGCTTTGATTTATGCTGCATGCTGACTTTGCTGAACTGTGCTTTTTATAAAAATTTGTAAAAAACAGAAATTGGTGAATGCCTTACTGCTTATAAAATTCTCTGTATTGCATCTGTCCACCATTCCTGTGTAGGGAGCTGATGCCTGAGGATGGCCTCCATTGTCTCTTCTGCTTCTGTATATTTGAAAAAATTTGGGGCCACGTCAAACAAGTGATTAATTTCATTCATTATAAAAAATAGATTTTCTATCTTACTATAGAAATCCTGCCCTGTAATAGGCCCAGTGTCTTCTGAAGTGCTGGCCCTCTCATTGATCTGTGCTGAGGCAAAAACATTTACTCTTTTAGCATACTGTTCATGGGTGAATAATTTCCCTCCGCTGCTCAGTAAGCTAGGGAGTCCTCTACTCTGTAATACCTGAAATTTCTCCATGAACTTGTTCACCTCTGTCTGCATATCCTGGGTTCTTCTGTCCAATGTCTGTACTAGATTTCTAAGAGTAAGAACCCTCTTGATCAGTTGAATAGTCTTAGTTCTATTTGTGATTCCAATGGTGGCTAACTGAGAACTTGTTTTGTGGTTAAGCACATTGATCATTCTTGTAGCAACTTCAGGCATATTTCCTAATAAGGCTCTTGATGTTCGGATTTCCTTCTGTGCCTTTGGGATGAGCTCTAGTTGCTCATGGATTGTCTCAATATATGGCCATTGGTTGGTGATGGATTGGCCAATATTGGACCATACCATTGCTCTGATCTCAGATATGATTTTATCTAGCTTGAGCTCATTCTCAAGCTCCTTGATCCTATCTTTAAGGGCTTTGATTTCCTTGCCCTTTTCTGCCACCTCTCTTTTTGTCTTATCATGCCTTTCTTTGACCTTGGCCAGCTTTTCTCTGGTTTCATGCAGCTCTGTCATCTGAGCTTCCAAGATTTGTATTTCATTCTTTAATTTCTGCATATCTAGGCTCTGTGCCTATTCTATACTTGTAGGTGTTGCTGAAGTGGATGTAGCTGTTTGTTCAGCTTGTTGAGGTGGAGGCACAGTGGTAGGAGCAGCGTCCTTAAGATTGATGACCTGAGGAGGAGGCTGAGAAGTCTGACCCTCTTGTCTTTGCTTTAGTGCTGCTTGTAAGGCCGCTTGAGTAGCCTCGGACTCTCCTAATTTCTCTTGTGTCTGCAGGAGCTGCTTATATATAGATATTAGCAGATCTGTGGCATCCTTTTCCATCCTTTGTTGGGCTACCTCATCTGTTTGGGGGTGAATGGTAGCTGGGAGTTTGACTTTCTTCCTTAATGCAGCCATGTCAGCATCCCTTAGTTTCAAGATCTCCTGTATCCCTTTGATGTCATTGGGGTTATGCCCAATTTCCACGATGATGTCCTCTAGGGATCTTATCCTGTTGTCTTTGGCCTGAGATGAAGCCCTCTCCAATTCTAGTTGAGAGGCTGTAGCATTGAGGCTGCTTGTTAATTTATAATTCTCCAATGTTTTGTCTGCCAAGGAGGCATACACCATTTCGCCAGTTTGCTTGTGCAGCTCAATTTTATCCATTGGGTGGATGTCCTTGGCCAGGACCTCTAGATTAGTCCTGAGATAATCTGCAGTAGATTGTGGCTGGAGCGCGGTGGGTATGAAGTGACTCATAGTCAACTTGCCTTCGTCCACATCAAAGGCAGCCATTAATCTTTGTTGGTTGGAGGGAGCCATTTTCAACAAATGGTTATATAATTTGATTTTCATGGGTTCACTCCTTCTTTTGATGTCTATAAACTGCTGTTTGATGCCTACCTCTCCTTCCCTCTGCTTGCTGGAGGAAGTGACCTCCCCTCCCATGGTTCTGTCTTGTTCTTGGTGGAAGGAACTGACCGAGGCTTCCCTGCTGGGTGGGCCCATACCCATTGCTTGTCTAATTGCCGCATCATCCTCTGAGAAGTCATTTAACCTCTGTCTCTTCTCCCCTTGGTTGATGGATGAAGTCATGGGTGTTTCTCTGTCCCTTTTTCTACTTAGGTCCTCCTTCTGTGGAGTTTGAAGGACCGAGGCATCAGTAATGTTTTCAGGCCTTGAGTGTTCTACATTTTGGGCCTGCTGCTCAGTGGTAGTTGGGGTATCTACCACTCTTTCTTGCTGTAAGGGCTGTTGTGTTTCAGGTTGCCCTTCTCCTTGCTGCTGTTGCTGTTTTTGTTGTTGTTGCTGCTGCTGCTGCTGCTCTGCCTGTTCTTTCTCTCGCTGCTCTGGCTCTATCTCCATCACCTGTTCTTTTCCCTTCTCTGATATATTTCCAGCAACTCTTGTAGCCTGCTGTTGGGCGGTTGAAGAGGATGCTGCTACTCCAATTCGTATGCTCGGCAGTGAGCTGACCTGTGAATAAAACTCAAGGTCAGCCATTTTCTTTATGTTTCTTAGAGCTCTTTGATTAAGCTCTTCTTGAGTAACAGCTTCTTCTAAAGTCCCTCTCCTCCATTTGCTTTGATTGGCATGTTTTTCTATGTGAGGAAGGCTGCAATGATCATAAGCAGACAATTTGTATTTAAGCCTCCTCATGGTAATGAAGTTATTAGGGTCGTAAGGTTTCCATAGGAAGCTGTATTTGAGACCAAGGCCCCCAAGCATTCTATCTGCTTCCTTCCACCCTTCCTCCCTTTCGTTATAGAGGAAATGGCCAAGTTGACTTTTGACCTTTAGCTGTGCCTTCTTACCTTTGCCTGAAAAGTGGAACATATCCACAAAGCCAAACTGCCTGAAGTATTCTAAGGCAAGTAGCCTCATAGGCACAAATCTGGGTAGTCTAAATGGGGGCAACTCACACCCATATATTCTGATGACGGTGTGGTGTTGGTAGAAGTACCAATCCCCAATACTGTATGCTTTTGATAAATGCAGGAGTCTTTGCATCTCATCTGTCAATCTGGGAGGAGGTGAGCCCAAAAGTAGAGTCATGGCTGGATGAATGAAGTGATCAATGAACTCACAGTAGGTGTATGGAGAATAGAAATGGAGGTGGAAAGCAGACGTCCAGTACACCACAGATCTCAAATTTCCCTGTGCATCTTCTCTCTTCATTGGGAAGGAGAACTTCTCATGCTGGAAGTATAGAAGCAAATGATATATGTAGGAAGTGTATTTAAATACCCTATCTCTTGATAGGTTCATCAACTGCTCATGCATCTTGTCTGAGATGTATGTGGCATAGTCATAGCAGACTGGTTTTCTTCCTGGAGAAAACATGAGCATTATGTGCATAACCGTTTGATCCACATATTCCACTGAATCATATCCCAGGATGGGACTGATCATGTCAACAAGGTCCAGGCCCAATTGGTTGAGGTAGACAGAGTTGATGGGAGGAGTTTGTATAGTGTCAGCTTTGATGAATAACTGGTTAAGCTTTGTAATCTGGGCCTCTGTTATTCTGGCTCCCTCTATTATCAAATCAGCTAGTGATAGAGGGACCAACTTCTTATCTGTTTTGAACTGCAGCATCTCCCTGATGGCTTCAGGGGTAATGAGAAACAGAATTGCGCCTGAAGAATCAAGCACTGCCCTCTGGGATGCATCATAATACTCAGCACATAGGTGGATGAGTTCTGGGAATTGGTTGACCTGAGGTAGCTTGAAGATTGGGAGAGAGGAATCCCAAATTCCCAAGATGTCTGTCCCATTCTGATGTTTGATTTTAATTTCATTTAATATTTGGAGATGAAACCTGCTCCTGCTTAGCATTTCTTCTGATATGTTATAGTCTAAGTCAGCTAATGCTTTCCAGTCCAATGCTCTGTGAGGGGCATTCAGAGGAGCTACATTGAGGGCTATGGGAGCCACAGGGGGATCCATGTTTTCTTTAGGATTCTGTTCTTTTTAGGACTGGTGTTACTATGCAGAGTAACACAAAAGGGGCTTTTCTGAGGAAGATGGGAATTTCTGAGGAGAAAGAATGAAATAGGGAAGGATGCAGCAATTGAAATACTGCCTTTGAACCAATAGATGATTTGCAGAACTGAGCAGAGTTTGTTTTTGAGGCAAATTTGATTTTTGCGGGTAACTGGTTCACGATTGCGCGAACCAGCGAGGAATTTATGTTCAATTTGCCCAATGTGGTTTTTCCAAACGTGTAATGGTAGCTCTGGTTCGGTATTACTGCTGGTTCAGTGGAGTTTAGTGGTGAAATCGGCGTTTTAAAGTCTGCTTACAGGCTACTGTCGGAATTTACGAAAAAACGGATTTGCAGAGTAAAGATGGAGAGTACCTGTGGAATTTCGCCGGTTAAACTTGCTAGTGCGTGAAGGATGGACGCTCTGGCGGTCTGGAAGTTAGCTCAGCAGGCTGGTGCAGGTTTGAATGTAAAATTTCATGCAGAACAGACAACAAAGCTCTCGCCAAAAATAGCAAAAAACGCGACTTTTTGACATAAATATAGTTTTTGGTGATTTTGGCGCGTTTTCGTGCTGACGTCAGCATGACGTCATAGGTGGGGTCAGGGTCGGATGACGTCAGCAGGACGTCATCCAGCCAGGTGGCGGGCTCTGGTTGGTCCACGGGGGATGGTGAGGTGGCGGGACAGGTCGACCAATAGTTGAGCGGAAGGTTGACGTGGCGACATAAGTGGCAATGACGTGGGGTGACGGAGCAATGATGTGGGGATGACGCAATGCGGGCGGAAAGGAAGAAACTGGAAACCGCCGGCGGTTTTATATCGCACCGCCTATGGTACGGTGGCGGTAAGTGTCAGTGGTACCTCCGATGGGCCGTGGAGGCGACGCGTGGCTGCCGCGTGACGTAGCCAAAATACGGCCGTCGGAAGATATCGTCCGGACAGCGGATCTGCTCCGATGCAGCGATGGCCGTCGGATCTGGAGGGATGTGATCTGACGGCTATCGGAGGTTAGATGTGATAGGGGGATAGGGTGGGTAACGGGCGATCCTCGGAGAGGGTCCGATGCAACCAGAGCCGTTGGATGCGCAAGATCGGATCGAACGGCTGTCGGGGTCGATGACATGATCGGGGGATATGGCAAGGCGCGGCTTTATTTAACATATTTTTCGGGATGCGCGCTTAGGCGGAAAAGATCGGGGTATGGTGGTTTGGTAAGGTTTTTCAATGTTTTTCAAAAACAAATGTATGTGCCCAGACTTTAGTTTAAGTGGCGGAAGTGGGTTTTCCACGTTTTAGCCATTTGAAGTGGGTAAGGGTATAAACAAGGCTTTTTGGGAGGTTTTATGCGTAAATGGGGATTTGAGAGTGAGAAAGGGATTTGTAAAGGGGAAAAGGGGTTTTGGCTTAGGCTTATCACAATGACCAGATGTCATCTGATCCCTTTAGAGAACATATGGCTATAATGCCAAGGGGGAGGGATATTTATACCAAATTTGGGGTTTATACACCATGGTGTTAATACTAGTAGGGGAAAGGCAATACAGAGGATTTACATAGTAGAGTTAGAGTTAATATGGATGGGGGAAGTGAATGGAGGGAGAAGATACTAAGTTTACTTGAAACTTACTTAGTTTAGGGAGCAGATCAAAATGAAAAGATTTTTAGACAAGAAATGTGGCTTTGGATGAACAAGAATCATCATGAAACCATGATCTTCCTCCCTGAATCTCAGCTCATAGAGGGATGTTAGTAATGAAAAGAAAGGGGAAGGAGGGAGGTTAGTCATGCTCCTTGCTGTAACTTGATGAATATGAACACCTTGTCACTTGATATACTTTGCCTTGGTAATCATAGTCAACATATCTGCAATGGTAAAGATAGCCTTTTCTGCAACCACCACTACTTACCCAGCTACTTGCCTAGCATTTTTTATTTCTTCTTGGAGGGTGCACTTGGACTTGCAGACCCTGACTTGCCTTTTCTTTTCTTTGGCTTTTCTTTTGTTTTTGCTATCTACTTCTACCCTTATTTCTTCCAAGGTCCCAGATTAAGCTGTTGGGAGCCTTTTTTTCTCTACCTGAACTACTTGTCTGCCAAGATTAAACAGTTTGGACAGACTCCTTTCTCTATTCTACAACTGTAAATTTAAACCATGGAATGATCCAGATTAAGCTGTTGAATCATCCATCAAAATTTGAAGCTCATACCATGCTGTAAACATAGATTGGGTTCTCTTGGAAATATGTGATCTTTGATTCATCAAAGCAGAACAAATTTGGACCTTCCATACGCAATCATGAAATATGAAACCTATTGGTATAGGTATCTAACAGTGGCTCCACATGGGGATGGTGTTTCTTTTGAAAGACCAAGAACAGCAGGTCAGGTTGCCTTGCTCCATTGCTGCCCATATCATCCTTGAAGTTTGCTGCTTTGAAGTGCCAAATTTTGTGCTTCCCTTCTTGGTAGACCTATGATTCTATTTACCTTTTGCTGGTTAGTCAATAACTTGGAAAACTGCATTTTTACAATCTAAACAGAAAATAATATGTACATCTGCATATATACAAGGGAACCTCAGGTTGCACTCATGGAAAATAGTCAAAATAATGCTTCAGCATCCTGCCATTGACAGGACCTTCATCCAAGTCAGCTTCAGTTAGACTTTTAAGGAAGTAAGTGTTGTTACCTTGCACTGCTTGGACAGTAAATGGTCCCCTCCATAAGGAATCAAATTTTCCATGCTTTCCCTTTTCTTCTCTTCTTGCATCCCACTTTAGGACTTTGTCTCCCACATTGAAATCTTCTGCTTTGGTTCTCCTGTCAAAGGCCTTCTTTAATTTTTCTTGTAACCCTTGAACTCTGCTGAAAACCTGATCTCTTGTTTGCTGCAGACATATGATTTGATTTATCCTTCTTTGCATATCATTAAGTTCGGCTTGGTTTTCTTGAAGAAGCTTCATAACAGGCATTCCTATTGATGAGGGAAATTTGGCTTCTAGTCCATAAACCAGCTCATTTGGGCTGGTCCCAATTGATCTTTTGGTTGTTAGTCTATCTGCCCATAAGGCATTGACTAGTTTCTTGTGCCAATTCTTTTTGTTTTCTTCCAGCACCTTTTTTATGATGTTCACCAGGCTCTTGTTAGATGATTCAGCTAGGCCATTTCCTTGGGGATAGTATGCAGTAGAGTGTCCCAAAGTAATATGATATTTGTGGCAAAAGTTCACCATTTTCTTGGATCTGAAAGCAGCAGCATTGTCTGTTATTATTTTGTCAGGACAGCCAAACCTAGCCAGTATGTTGTTCTCCAAAAACTGAATGATTACTGAGTCATTTGCTTGTCTGCATGGGGCAGCTTCAATCCATTTGGTGAAGTAGTCTGTGGCTGTCAGAATCCATCTATGTTGGCCTGAAGATGAGGGATGAATTTCCCCAATGAAATCCAAGCCCCATTGTTGAAAAGGTCTCTCTGTTGCAATGGGTTTTAGGGGGAGTGGCAGCAACTGTCTTTTGCCCTCAAACACTTGGCATTTGTGGCATGAGGTAGTGTATTTCTTGACATCAGAGAACATGGTGGGCCAGTAATAACCAGCCCTCAGTATTTTGTCCACAGTGGATTTCCAGTACAAATGTCCACCACAGTCTCCTGCATGAAAATCTTGCATGATATTGTTAGTTTCATTTTCCATTAAACAGTGCAGCAATATACCTTCATGGTTTTTCCAAAGTAAATTTCCATCCATCACACAAAATCTAGATGTTTTCATTTTTAAGAACCTACACTTAGTTCTGGACAGTCCTGGGGGAGCACACAGGTTTTGTAACACATAACAGATGTCAGAGTACCAAGGGGATTGTTCAAAGGCTACATTGATCTTTGGAGTCGCCAGCTCTGTTTCACTGTCCAGCTGATTGATATCTAGGGCTTGGAAATTTGCTTCTGTCATTAACTTGGCCAAACCTTGCCCTTTTATTAGCTTTGTAGGTTTTATTTCAATGTCAAATTCTAGTATGCTGGCAATCCATTTTCCTCTTCTGCCCTCTAAGTTTTCTTGGGTGAGAATGTCTTTGACAATAAGAATTGGTACATAAGCCACAACATGGGAATAAAGGATGTAAATCCTAAAGTCTTTAATGGCCTTGACCAAAGCATAGGCTTGTTTCTCCATAATTTGATATTTTAGAGGTGCATCTCTAAGAGCCCTGCTGAAGAAGGCAATAGGCTTCTCATTCCTTGGTCATCTTTCTGTAATAAAACAGCAGCAATAGTATGCTGGGAGGCAAAAGAGAAGATGATGAATTCTCTGTCAAACTGAGGATTGGTCAACACTGGGGTTTGAGTGAGGGCCAGCTTTATACCTTCAAAGGCTTGCTTGGCTTCAACAGTCCATTTGACCTTTGAATCTTTCTTTAGCATATTATTAAGCAATATGATCAACTCGGCCAGATTTGGGATAAATCTCCTTAAGAAGTTGATTTTTCCCAAGAATCCTTGCAATTCTTTTATATTTCTTGGGTGGGGAATTTGTAGGATAGCTTGTATCCTGTCTGGATCAATTCTTATGCCATCTTTAGAGATGATGTGGCCCAATAGTTTACCTTCCTCTAAACCAAACAGGGATTTTTTGGGATTCAACGAAATTCCATATTTCCTACATGTTAGGAAGATCTGTCTCAAATGTTTCAAATGTTCTTGGTCAGACTTGGAAAAAGGTGTGAGGTCATCTAAATAAATGACAAGGAAATCATGAATCTCCTTCGCGAAAGCAATATCCATTGCTCTTTGAAATGTTGCCCCGGCATTCTTCAACCCAAAAGGCATTTTAACATACTTGAAAGTTCCCCATGGGGTTGTAAATGCAGTTTTGTCTTGATCATCAGGGTGTACTAGGATTTGATTGAAACCCGAGAATCCATCAAGTAATGAGATCCTTGAGGCCCCTACCACTCTTTGGAGAATATGATCCATTTTAGGTAAGGGATAGTTGTCTTTGAGGGATACTTGGTTCAGATTCCTTAAGTCCACACACAGCCTAATTTCACCGGTCTTCTTTCTTGTAGGGACTAAGTTGGAGATCCATTCAGAGAATCTGATCGGTGCTATGATGCCTGCCTTAAACATTTTTTGTACTTCTTGTTCCATTGCTGGGAGAAGCATAGGATTGATTCTCCTCAATTTTTGTTTAAAGGGCTTTTGATCAGGCTTGAGAGGGATGGTATGCTGGATAACAGAGGTGTCATAGGACTTTAGGTCCTCATAACTCCATGCAAAGACATCCTGGAACTCTTTAAAAAGGTCAATGTATTTTGGCTTTTGATCAGGAGGTAAAGATGCAGACAATTTAATTATTTTGGGTTTGTCGATTGTACCTATGTTGTATTCTTCAATGGCTGCATTTAAGGGCTGCATTTTTGGTTTTCTAGGAATATCATTTGAATCAAAGATGTCCTCCAGGGGAGTTAGGCCTGTTGGTAGAAAGTTGTCTTTCAGCTCTATGATTTCAGTTTCAGCATTGGCCACTTCCTCACAATTATTTGATTGAATTTGCTGAATGCTGTCCTTGTCAAAAATAGTTGGATTTAGCATTTGTTTTGCTGTCCTGAGTGATATTGGGTGAGTAATCTCCTGAAACTGTATTTGTGATTGACTTGCTTTGTCAAGTATTTGTGATTGACTTGCTTTGTCATTGTCAATATTTAGTCCTGAAAATTCTTGCTGCAAAGTCAAGAAATTGTTTATTTGCTTGTCATCATCAAACACTTGCCAATCATTGATATTGTTTGGGACAGATGGTCTGTGTTTTATCTCAGCTGTAAAACAATGATGGGGCTCAAAAGGCAGCTTGCAGGTACTAGCAAAGGTGGCTAAACTATGAGCATGTAGATTGAGGGTCCTAGAAATCTTAGTGATTTGGAATTCAAGGAAGGAGTTCAGTACATCAGCAACAGCAGACCTATAAGACCTCAATCTTTTATCATTGGTGACAAAATTTCCCTTTACTTGTTGGATAACTAGGTCTGAGTCTCCTAGGATTGACACTTTTATCGCTTGTAGGGACTTTACTAACTTGAGACCTAGTAGGAGAGCCTCATATTCAGCCATGTTATTAGTACATCTGAAATTCAATCTGTAGGCTCTGCCTTCTGCATAGCTATTTTCTTTATTGTGTACCCAAACTCCAGCCCCTGCTCCTAATTTGTTAACTGCACCGTCAAATTCAAGGAACCATAGAATGTCTTGTTGGGAAGGAGTTTTAATGATCTTTTCATGGGCTGGCAATGTGAGTAGAAGTTGTGGTTTTTCCTTTAGGTCGTCTTCTAGGACAGTTTCATCATTTGATTGAGTATGCTTGGGATTTAGCACAACAGCAGTATCTAGTGTTTGATTAACTGCTGTTTCATGGGTGGTAATACTTTCATTTGAGTCTTTCTCTTGTATGAATATCTTGGTTTCAACTTCACCTTTTGAGGGAGTTGTGGTGTCATTGAAAAGAATGTATGAGTCTATGTCTGAATGGATAGCATATATGGGAAAGTTTTGAGGCTTTTCCTCACTGCTGACCATGTATTTCATGAGTGTTTCTCTGTACAGTCTTTTTGGCTGCCCAAAAACAGAGATGGTGGCATATGACATGTCTAATTGTAGGGAACCTTGGAGTTTAGCTCCCCATGATCTTGATAACAACATCCCATATTTAGGTGGGATATCAACAACTACCACATCCATTAGGATTGTTTTGTTTGGGTATTGAACCAAAGACACACATAAATCTTTTATTAGACCTAAACACTTGACTTGGCTGGAGTCAAAGGAAAACAGGTCCTTGTATGGTCTTGTTATATCCAAATTTAATCTTTCCATGACTGCTTTTGGCATGAGGTTATGAGAAGCACCCGAATCAAACATTGCATTGTGTAGTATTTTGTCATGAATGTGTAGGCTGACATAAAACGGTAGTACCCCTGTGACTATTGTTTTTCCATCCACTTCTGGGCCAAATAGCAATTCTGGAGTGTCATCCAGCACATTGACATCATCTATGTTGCTGGTAAGTTGAAGGGACTTTTTGATCTGTAGTTTATAGATGTCATGCTTGGCTAGTTCCACGAGAGGAATAGCTATCTTTATTTTGCCAATTTCAGTTTCTAGATCAAAGGATTTTTTAGATTGGGTCCTGGGGTTATAGGTGACAGTCCTCTCCTTATTTATTAAATCTTCTTCTTGATTTTTATCTTGATTTTGGGACTTATCTTTTTTACACATTTCTTGAGGAGAAATAGTTGAATAAGGATGAGAGGGGGGAGTGACCATAGGCTGCTGTTTTGTGGACAGTGGTTCGGTGATCTCTTCAACAATCATTTCTTGTGTATGTGAATTTATTTTGTCATTAGGTTCTGTGCCTGTGACTCTTTTGGGCTGCTGATTATCCTTTTTCTTTTCAGGCTGGTTAACATTTACAGTTCTGCTCCTCAGCTTGTATTGTTTATGGACTTCATAAACAGCAGTGTCATAGCCTTGTTTGAAGTCAAAGGATTCACCTGATTTAGTTTGGAATAGTTTGATTTCATCATCCTCATGATCCTCTTGTGTTAAGAAAACTTGACTTTCACCATCCAGACCCATTAAATTAATCTCAGGATCTTCATTGGGCTCAGTTGATGTTGAAGTTTCTGCATAATTTTCTTGGAAAGGGGGTCTTATGTCTTGGTCAGCGCTGGCCTTGCCAATGTTTGGGTTTGGGTTTCTCCTAAAATTTGGATTCCTAGGAGGATTGTTTTGTGGTGCTTCCCATGATGCTTTTCTCTCAACCGATTCTACCCTATCACCCAATCTCTTCATACCATTAAGTATTGCATCAAGTTTTTGATCAAGGGCTGTAGGTTCTTCTTTGTATATGCTTCTCTTTTCTAACCTTCCCCTGTTTCTTTTGGCAATCAGGTTTGCCTCCACAGTGACAGCAGCCTTTTGAGCGTCTTCAAGGGTTTCAGGTTCTCTTTCCTTCAACTGATATGCCATGTCAGGATCAAATCCATCAGGGAATTTGTACAAGGCCAAATCAGGAGGAGGTCTTAGGTTTTGTGGTATTGCATTGTACACATTGTTGAATCTAGCACAATACTCCAGAACAGTCTCTTGCGGACCTCTCTTCATTGTTTCATATTCTACAAGTATGTGCAGGGGATCTTTCTTCTTCTCCCATCTGGTAGTAAAGGCTTGATACAGATCATTGGGAGTTGCAATGGAGTTTGCATTTAGGGATCTAAACCAAGTTCTTACATCCCCGGTTAGGCTTTGAACAAACATCCTCATTCTGACACTGTCATCATTTATTTCATAGGTCTCAAAATGGTCTTGCATCTTCTTGGCATGCTGGACAGCTGTTAGAGAGCCATTGGAGTCAAAATATGAGATTTTGCTTTGGTAATATTGAGGTAAAGTTGCAGCATTAGCTGGTATCTGCAAGGGTGCATATCTGTTAGCCATATTTACAGGATTTAGCGGATTAACAGGTGCAGCTGGGATAATAGGAATGATGGGTACCACAGGGGTAACAGGTGAAGCTGAACCTAAAGTGTGGTTCAAGGGGATATGTGCAGTGGATGAAGATGTGAGAGGAGGACTGTGAGAAGTGGATGGTGAACTAGGGGAACTAGGGGTGGACCGGAAAAGAACTTTTATTGGAGTAGAAATGGGGTTGGGATGAACTGTACGAGGGGTTAAATCAACAGGTTGGTCCTGCCTTTGCTGCCTCCTAATATTTCTAGGGATGGTATTTGGATTATCAACAATGATGGGTGGATTAGGGTCAGGATTTGCCCTAGTATGCCGTGGATTTTTCTTAGGAGCCAGCTTCCAACCTATTTTTGGGATTTTGTAGGAAATTTTTATATCTGCAAGGACTGGATGAAGATTTTGGAATGGCTATATATGTTTCAAAGCTAAGATGAAGATTCCCTATCTAGCTCTTCCTTACAGCTGTCACTGTGGTACAGAAACAGTTCTAAGGCCTCTTGGCTGGTTTCAGGCTTGATGGTAGCTTTGGAAGATAGATAGTAATTGAAAAAACCTAGAAAGTCCCCAGTGGAGTCGCCAATTATGTTAACACCCAGGTTGTTCCCTATGACTCCCAAGGGAATACGGCCGGGGTAACCACTAACCAATCTTTGGGTTACAGTTCCTAGCCTAACTGCAACCAGAGAGGGCTCTCTCTTTATGATTTGTCTCTGTTATGATGGTGTTTTAGTCTAGCTATTATGCTCAGTTTTTTGGTTTATGTTTTGGTTGAAGGATTTCTTTCAGGTCTTATGATATAGTGTTTAGATAGTATAATACCATTGGGCAATGGAGTCTGGAGTTGTGAAATGATCTGATACGCTGGATTGGTGGTGTTCAAACTGCAGGGCCTATTGTGTATTTTAGACAGACAAAATTAGATCAAATGGTGATGTATGTCAACCAACAGAAAGCAATTAAGAATTTTCTATTTAAGTTGGCGGGGGGAAACTGGGCACACTGCACAGGAGCAAAACTTGAATTCCTATGACAAAGGCCACTGTGAAAGGTGTATTCTGAAAGTGCAGCAATTAAGAATTACACTTATCTAGATTACAGCTGGAGAAAACATTCATAAACAACACAGATTGAACTCAGGGTACTCAGTGAATAAATCCTGAAAGTTATTCTTTTTCCTTGTTGCTTAGTATTGAAATTAGATAACATATATGGATTTTAACAAAAACAACTCATTGACAGAGAGAGATACAGAGACTTATTGTATGGTGAAATACACAGGAATCCAGCAGTTATCAACAGACACCAGAACGCATCTAACACCTCAGAAATCCGAGAAATTCCATTGCTTTCTCTATTAACTTCTGAAAGGATTACAGCATAAGAACTTCTTCAGGAGAAATCAACAACAACCCTTGCAATCTCATGCGAAGGGGACTTTATAGGAATGCGTATACAAAATATCTCAGACATTGAGTCATCCGAGAGAGAAAATATCTTCATTACTACGTTCAGAAAGTAGACAAGGAGTTATTACAACTTTGAATGCAGCGTAAATGCTTTTTATGTCTGTCAGAGGATTGTTTTGACTTTTGAGAGTCACTGAGTCGGTTGCATCACTCTGTTTTAATTCTGGAAATATGCATTTACTTTTGGCTGCGCAGTGCATTCTCGGGTTTGCCAGCTGTGGTCTTCTATTTCTGCTTTGTTGGCCGCTACATCCGCTGAGTTGGCTCAGCTTTGATTTATGCTGCATGCTGACTTTGCTGAACTGTGCTTTTTATAAAAAATTGTAAAAAACAGAAATTGGTGAATGCCTTACTGCTTATAAAATTCTCTGTATTGCATCTGTCCACCATTCCTGTGTAGGGAGCTGATGCCTGAGGATGGCCTCCATTGTCTCTTCTGCTTCTGTATATTTGAAAAAATTTGGGGCCACATCAAACAAGTGATTAATTTCATTCATTATAAAAAATAGATTTTCTATCTTACTATAGAAATCCTGCCCTGTAATAGGCCCAGTGTCTTCTGAAGTGCTGGCCCTCTCATTGATCTGTGCTGAGGCAAAAACATTTACTCTTTTAGCATACTGTTCATGGGTGAATAATTTCCCTCCGCTGTTCAGTAAGCTAGGGAGTCCTCTACTCTGTAATACCTGAAATTTCTCCATGAACTTGTTCACCTCTGTCTGCATATCCTGGGTTCTTCTGTCCAATGTCTGTACCAGATTTCTAAGAGTAAGAACCCTCTTGATCAGTTGAATAGTCTCAGTTCTATTTGTGATTCCAATGGTGGCTAACTGAGAACTTGTTTTGTGGTTAAGCACATTGATCATTCTTGTAGCAACTTCAGGCATATTTCCTAATAAGGCTCTTGATGTTCGGATTTCCTTCTGTGCCTTTGGGATGAGCTCTAGTTGCTCATGGATTGTCTCAATATATGGCCATTGGTTGGTGATGGATTGGCCAATATTGGACCATACCATTGCTCTGATCTCAGATATGATTTTATCTAGCTTGAGCTCATTCTCAAGCTCCTTGATCCTATCTTTAAGGGCTTTGATTTCCTTGCCCTTTTCTGCCACCTCTCTTTTTGTCTTATCATGCCTTTCATTGACCTTGGCCAGCTTTTCTCTGGTTTCATGCAGCTCTGTCATCTGAGCTTCCAAGATTTGTATTTCATTCTTTAATTTCTGCATATCTAGGCTCTGTGCCTGTTCTATACTTGTAGGTGTTGCTGAAGTGGATGTAGCTGTTTGTTCAGCTTGTTGAGGTGGAGGCACAGTGGTAGGAGCAGCGTCCTTAAGATTGATGACTTGAGGAGGAGGCTGAGAAGTCTGACCCTCTTGTCTTTGCTTTAGTGCTGCTTGTAAGGCCGCTTGAGTAGCCTCGGACTCTCCTAATTTCTCTTGTGTCTGCAGGAGCTGCTTATATATAGATATTAGCAGATCCGTGGCATCCTTTTCCATCCTTTGTTGGGCTACCTCATCTGTTTGGGGGTGAATGGTAGCTGGGAGTTTGACTTTCTTCCTTAATGCAGCCATGTCAGCATCCCTTAGTTTCAAGATCTCCTGTATCCCTTTGATGTCATTAGGGTTATGCCCAATTTCCACGATGATGTCCTCTAGGGATCTTATCCTGTTGTCTTTGGCCTGAGATGAAGCCCTCTCCAATTCTAGTTGAGAGGCTGTAGCATTGAGGCTGCTTGTTAATTTATAATTCTCCAACGTTTTGTCTGCCAAGGAGGCATACACCATTTCGCCAGTTTGCTTGTGCAGCTCAATTTTATCCATTGGGTGGATGTCCTTGGCCAGGACCTCTAGATTAGTCCTGAGATAATCTGCAGTAGATTGTGGCTGGAGCGCGGTGGGTATGAAGTGACTCATAGTCAACTTGCCTTCATCCACATCAAAGGCAGCCATTAATCTTTGTTGGTTGGAGGGAGCCATTTTCAACAAATGGTTATATAATTTGATTTTCATGGGTTCACTCCTTCTTTTGATGTCTATAAACTGCTGTTTGATGCCTACCTCTCCTTCCCTCTGCTGGCTGGAGGAAGTGACCTCCCCTCCCATGGTTCTGTCTTGTTCTTGGTGGAAGGAACTGACCGAGGCTTCCCTGCTGGGTGGGCCCATACCCATTGCTTGTCTAATTGCCGCATCATCCTCTGAGAAGTCATTTAACCTCTGTCTCTTCTCCCCTTGGTTGATGGATGAAGTCATGGGTGTTTCTCTGTCCCTTTTTCTACTTGGGTCCTCCTTCTATGGAGTTTGAAGGACCGAGGCATCAGTAATGTTTTCAGGCCTTGAGTGTTCTAAATTTTGGGCCTGCTGCTCAGTGGTAGTTGGGGTATCTACCACTCTTTCTTGCTGTAAGGGCTGTTGTGTTTCAGGTTGCCCTTCTCCTTGTTGCTGTTGCTGTTTTTGTTGTTGCTGCTGCTGCTGCTCCTGCTTTGCCTGTTCTTTCTCTCGCTGCTCTGGCTCTATCTCCATCACCTGTTCTTTTCCCTTCTCTGATATATTTCCAGCAACTCTTGTAGCCTGCTGTTGGGCGGTTGAAGAGGATGCTGCTGCTCCAATTTGTATGCTCGGCAGTGAGCTGACCTGTGAATAAAACTCAAGGTCAGCCATTTTCTTTATGTTTCTTAGAGCTCTTTGATTAAGCTCTTCTTGAGTAACAACTTCTTCTAAAGTCCCTCTCCTCCATTTGCTTTGATTGGCATGTTTTTCTATGTGAGGAAGGCTGCAATGATCATAAGCAGACAATTTGTATTTAAGCCTCCTCATGGTAATGAAGTTATTAGGGTCGTAAGGTTTCCATAAGAAGTTGTATTTGAGACCAAGGCCCCCAAGCATTCTATCTGCTTCCTTCCACCCTTCCTCCCTTTCGTTATAGAGGAAATGGCCAAGTTGACTTTTGACCTTTAGCTGTGCCTTCTTACCTTTGCCTGAAAAGTGGAACATATCCACAAAGCCAAACTGCCTGAAGTATTCTAAGGCAAGTAGCCTCATAGGCACAAATCTGGGTAGTCTAAATGGGGGCAACTCACACCCATATATTCTGATGACGGTGTGGTGTTGGTAGAAGTACCAATCCCCAATACTGTATGCTTTTGATAAATGCAGGAGTCTTTGCATCTCATCTGTCAATCTGGGAGGAGGTGAGCCCAAAAGTAGAGTCATGGCTGGATGAATGAAGTGATCAATGAACTCACAGTAGGTGTATGGAGAATAGAAATGGAGGTGGAAAGCAGACGTCCAGTACACCACAGATCTCAAATTTCCCTGTGCATCTTCTCTCTTCATTGGGAAGGAGAACTTCTCATGCTGGAAGTATAGAAGCAAATGATATATGTAGGAAGTGTATTTAAATACCCTATCTCTTGATAGGTTCATCAACTGCTCATGCATCTTGTCTGAGATGTATGTGGCATAGTCATAGCAGACTGGTTTTCTTCCTGGAGAAAACATGAGCATTATGTGCATAACCGTTTGATCCACATATTCCACTGAATCATATCCCAGGATGGGACTGATCATGTCAACAAGGTCCAGGCCCAATTGGTTGAGGTAGACAGAGTTGATGGGAGGAGTTTGTATAGTGTCAGCTTTGATGAATAACTGGTTAAGCTTTGTAATCTGGGCCTTTGTTATTCTGGCTCCCTCTATTATCAAATCAGCTAGTGATAGAGGGACCAACTTCTTATCTGTTTTGAACTGCAGCATCTCCCTGATGGCTTCAGGGGTAATGAGAAACAGAATTGCGCCTGAAGAATCAAGCACTGCCCTCTGGGATGCATCATAATACTCAGCACATAGGTGGATGAGTTCTGGGAATTGGTTGACCTGAGGTAGCTTGAAGATTGGGAGAGAGGAATCCCAAATTCCCAAGATGTCTGTCCCATTCTGATGTTTGATTTTAATTTCATTTAATATTTGGAGATGAAACCTGCTCCTGCTTAGCATTTCTTCTGATATGTTATAGTCTAAGTCAGCTAATGCTTTCCAGTCCAATGCTCTGTGAGGGGCATTCAGAGGAGCTACATTGAGGGCTATGGGAGCCACAGGGGGATCCATGTTTTCTTTAGGATTCTGTTCTTTTTAGGACTGGTGTTACTATGCAGAGTAACACAAAAGGGGCTTTTCTGAGGAAGATGGGAATTTCTGAGGAGAAAGAATGAAATAGGGAAGGATGCAGCAATTGAAATACTGCCTTTGAACCAATAGATGATTTGCAGCACTGAGCAGAGTTTGTTTTCGAGGCAAATTTGATTTTTGCGGGTAACTGGTTCACGATTGCGCGAACCAGCGAGGAATTTATGTTCAATTTGCCCAATGTGGTTTTTCCAAACGTGTAATGGTAGCTCTGGTTCGGTATTACTGCTGGTTCAGTGGAGTTTAGTGGTGAAATCGGCGTTTTAAAGTCTGCTTACAGGCTACTGTCGGAATTTACGAAAAAACGGATTTGCAGAGTAAAGATGGAGAGTACCTGTGGAATTTCGCCGGTTAAACTTGCTAGTGCGTGAAGGATGGACGCTCTGGTGGTCTGGAAGTTAGCTCAGCAGGCTGGTGCAGGTTTGAACGTAAAATTTCATGCAGAACAGACAACAAAGCTCTCGCCAAAAATAGCAAAAAACGCGACTTTTTGACATAAATATAGTTTTTGGTGATTTTGGCGCGTTTTCGTGCTGACGTCAGCATGACGTCATAGGTGGGGTCAGGGTCGGATGACGTCAGCAGGACGTCATCCGGCCAGGTGGCGGGCTCTGGTTGGTCCACGGGGGATGGTGAGGTGGCGGGACAGGTCGACCAATAGTTGAGCGGAAGGTTGACGTGGCGGCATAAGTGGCAGTGACGTGGGGTGACGGAGCAATGACGTGGGGATGACGCAATGCGGGCGGAAAGGAAGAAACCGGAAACCGCCGGCGGTTTTATATCGCACCGCCTATGGTACGGTGGCGGTAAGTGTCAGTGGTACCTCCGATGGGCCGTGGAGGCGACGCGTGGCTGCCGCGTGACGTAGCCAAAATACGGCCGTCGGAAGATATCGTCCGGACAGCAGATCTGCTCCGATGCAGCGATGGCCGTCGGATCTGGAGGGATGTGATCTGACGGTTATCGGAGGTTAGATGTGATAGGGGGATAGGGTGGGTAATGGGTGATCCTCGGAGAGGGTCCGATGCAACCAGAGCCGTTGGATGCGCAAGATCGGATCGGACGGCTGTCGGGGTCGATGACATGATCGGGGGATACGGCAAGGCGCGGCTTTATTTAACATATTTTTCGGGATGCGCGCTTAGGCGGAAAAGATCGGGGTATGGTGGTTTGGTAAGGTTTTTCAATGTATTTCAAAAACAAATGTATGCGCCCAGACTTTAGTTTAAGCGGCGGAAGTGGGTTTTCCACGTTTTAGCCATTTGAAGTGGGTAAGGGTATAAACAAGGCTTTTTAGGAGGTTTTATGCGTAAATGGGGATTTGAGAGTGAGAAAGGGATTTGTAAAGGGGAAAAGGGGTTTTGGCTTAGGCTTATCACAATGACCAGATGTCATCTGATCCCTTTAGAGAACATATGGCTATAATGCCAAGGGGGAGGGATATTTATACCAAATTTGGGGTTTATACACCATGGTGTTAATACTAGTAGGGGAAAGGCAATACAGAGGATTTACATAGTAGAGTTAGAGTTAATATGGATGGGGGAAGTGAATGGAGGGAGAAGATACTAAGTTTACTTGAAACTTACTTAGTTTAGGGAGTAGATCAAAATGAAAAGATTTTTAGACAAGAAATGTGGCTTTGGATGAACAAGAATCATCATGAAACCATGATCTTCCTCCCTGAATCTCAGCTCATAGAGGGATGTTAGTAATGAAAAGAAAGGGGGAAGGAGGGAGGTTAGTCATGCTCCTTGCTGTAACTTGATGAATATGAACACCTTGTCACTTGATAGACTTTGCCTTGGTAATCATAGTCAACATATCTGCAATGGTAAAGATAGCCTTTTCTGCAACCACCACTACTTACCCAGCTACTTGCCTAGCATTTTTTATTTCTTCTTGGAGGGTGCACTTGGACTTGCAGACCCTGACTTGCCTTTTCTTTTCTTTGGCTTTTCTTTTGTTTTTGCTATCTACTTCTACCCTTATTTCTTCCAAGGTCCCAGATTAAGCTGTTGGGAGCCTTTTTTTCTCTACCTGAACTACTTGTCTGCCAAGATTAAACAGTTTGGACAGACTCCTTTCTCTATTCTACAACTATAAATTTAAACCATGGAATGATCCAGATTAAGCTGTTGAATCATCCATCAAAATTTGAAGCTCATACCATGCTGTAAACATAGATTGGGTTCTCTTGGAAATATGTGATCTTTGATTCATCGAAGCAGAACAAATTTGGACCTTCCATAGCCAATCATGAAATATGAAACCTATTGGTATAGGTATCTAACACCCTGCATCCACTTCTTCTGCAATAAAAAAGGAACACCCTACTGTCACACAAGAACCAGCAGGGCCTTCAATTTTTTTTGAAAAAGAAGCTAAACCACAAATACCTCGACCTACTGTGACTGTTAAAGCTGAAGAGACTGAACCTCGGCCTACAAAAACGGTTTTTGTTCATCTTGTACCTCGACCTACAAAAACGGTTTCTGTTTAGACTGAACCTTGGCCTACAAAAATTGTTTTTACTCAGACTTGCAGTACTGAAGAACAAAGTGATAAATGGAAGAAAGAATATGTTATGTCGCAAGATAAGATCTTGCAGGAGCATAAATCACTCTGGCAAAATCATATATATCCAAATTGGGAAGCATTAGAGCTAGTACTCCAGCAATCTCACGCACAGAAGAAAGAGAATAAACAGCTAAAAGGTAAACTCTCCCTTATGTTTGCTTTGGTTCACAAATTATTAGCTGCCAGGAAACCATCTTCCAATTATTCTCTTTTTCTTGCAAAATGCTTAGCGTTCTTTCAGATAAAGGCAATTAAAAATGGGAGACCTCATGAAGTATCTACACCCGAGCAGTTTGTGGAAACTTTCACAGAAGCATCCACCACTGATAAAAATTTGCTCTGTGAGTTATATCTCCACAATGAAGCTATCCCTGAGAATAGGAAGATCAACCTTAACCCTTTGGTTGGTGATGTTCAGATCAGGGCATTTGCCTCCTTCCTTTCCAATCAGATCACATGGCAGATTGTCTTTCTTGCAGTAAAGCATAATGAGGACAACCGTCTCCTGTGGATTCGACCAGAGCCACAAAATCTTGCCATTTTCATTTGGGAGTATCGTTAATTTTTGAAAGAACCAGGAATGCTTGAACACATCAGGAAACTACAAGCAACAGTGCTACATGACTGCCAACATTTTGTTAAAACCAAGGGAGATCTTTCCTTAAAAGCAAACAAATTATTCTAACAACAGTCCTCTAAGGAAAGGCAGGAGTATCACCCCTTCAGTCCTCCTAATGTTGAAGCAGCAATTTCAAGGGTATCCGACTATATTAAAATGTGTTCAGCAATGCACTGAAAAATGAATAGGATATCATTTTCGTTTTCCTCTTCTATGGATGCCAGCACAAGAGTATAAGGCTCATTACAGGTTGACCAAAAAGGAAGAAGTAGCAGCATGGCAGAAGCTACAAAATGTGCACGGGTTCAGAGATCTAGCTGACAATACCTTCTATAGTTACTGCCTAAGTAATTTGCACTCCAAGGCCCAGTACCCGGACTCAGATTCAGAGTGAAGTTGCATGAGGACATGCAACTCTTTCAGTTGGGGGGGATGTTAGGACCCTACATTGTACCTTTTTGATCACATATTTTGCTATCATTTCACCCTTTTTCAATCCATATTTAAAGTCCATGTTATTACTTTAATCCATTTTTCCGAAGGTATACAATATTTCTTCTCATTACTATATGTTTAATTTATTTTACATATAATTTTACATTACCTTCATAGTTAATCGTTGATCGGATAGTTGCTGAAACAGTTTTATCATTGCAGTCTATGTTGCTGAAACAATTTGAAGACTGCAGATTTATCATTACAGTTTACGTTGCTGAAACAACCCGTGATTTGCATTTTGGATTCGGCAACAACAAGAGGAGATCATCGAAGGAGCTGTTACACTGGCTGTAACAACTACATTCCAAAGTCGGCATTGTCACAACCATTGTAACAACATTTTGTTAATGGAAGAACCAATTATCCTATTTTAGCATATCGGGTTAAAGATAGGATTTATAATGTAATCGATTGTAATAGATGTCTCCTCTTTAAAAAGAAGAGACATCAACATTAGAGAGACTACAAACAGACTGCGGGAAGCTCTAGCTAAAAGTAAAGAGACTTGAATCTTTTGTAATATGATACATTAACGGATGAATAAAATATTGTTCTGAGCATTCCTTTTTAGTTCCTTTTTCTGGGGAATCTTGTGAGAAGGAAAGGGCCCACCTTCATCACAAGATTCACCCATTAATTCCTGTAGTGTGTTAAGTGTTATTTTCCATTCATACCTTGTTAAATTCTATTTACTAAATTTTCTTATGCGTTATTGGAACTCTGTACTTATTACTGAAACTCTGTTTTCCAATTGATTATTGCATTGTTTTCATAAATTCATTCATAGCTAATCAGTGAGTATTTTAATTGGTAATCAGGTTTACAGAGTGAGTTTGTGAAGCATAGTAATCAGAAACAGGTGTTGAAGATTCCTGCTTGGGGAATAGGGTCCTGTTCTCTGTTATAGCACAACTAGTCTTTTTCTCTGCAGATTGATTTCTTTTCCTAGATTGTTCTTTTTAATGTAATCCAGGATTCTTTGATAATTGTCTACAATAGAGAGATTGTTCTTGTTGTAACTCAGAGTAGAGCTTCAGTTTGTTGAAAGCAAGGTGTGATTAGTATAATTATTACTACAACTTTTCATTGCTTTTGAGATTGAGCATATACAGTGTGTGGTTGCCTTTGAAATAAACAGACTTCCCTGGGTTGACAATTCATGTAGCACTTAGTTGTTTGAATTAATAAGCAATTAAAGTGACCAACAAATGCTTGGGAAGCACACAACACGAACATGAAAGGAGATGAGATTGATTGCACAAATTGGGGAATACGAAATGGATCAATTGATTTTGGATGTAGGATCGGACACGAATGTCCTGCCAAAGCAGACATGGCAACGCATGGGTAGGCCCGTGTTGCAATGGTATCCTATTCAATTGCAAATGGCGAACCAGCAAAAGATCTTACCGATGGGAAGATTGCATGGAATAACGGTAGATATCGAAGGTGCGAGCACACTTGCAGATTTCGAAGTGATAGAGATTGTTGATGACAACAATCCCTATCTTACGCTACTGGGAATAGATTGGGCCACTGATATGAATGGAGTGATAAATCTAAAGAAGCACAAGATGATTTTTGAGAAAAAGTCATTGCGCGTAGTGGTACCTGTATAAATTTTCATTGTAGATTAATCTGATTATTCAATAGACTAAAGCACAATACTTAATCTACTTCTACAATCAAAACTGCGGAAGCTTAATCAATTTGAGCAAGATCAAACAAAACACATATAACAGAGAAGAAGAATCAATCACACATGAAACACAGAAGAATACTCTGGGGAAAGCCTCAGCTAAAAATCCCGCTATCTGTATTATCGTACTAGTGGAAATATCTCAGGATTACACAAGGCTTTAGCTCTCACAGCTATCCAGCTCTCAGTACAATCCCTCTCAATGCTCACAAACAAACTAGACAACTCATATGCCTTTCCTTCTGCCCTCCAAGCCTCATATTTCCTTGCGCTGTTTTCCCTGGGTGCTTCAACTATAACCTTGTGTGACACTGATCTCACACACTGCTCCAACACACTATAAAACTGCGCAAATCTCAAGGAATGAATTCCTTCTACATGCAAGTGATTTTCTTATAGGAAAATTCTTGCAACTAATAGTACATTGTCCCTGCCTTTAATGTCAACTAGGCCTTTGTCTGAACTGACATGCATGAGTTATTTATGAGAGAATATTTAGTTATTTGGAGTACACTAGTTTTATGCATGCATGCATTAACTAACTGAACTCACAATTAGTTCCTCAAATTGTTTGGAACTAATTTAATTGGACCTAACTCAGTTAACTGAGCTAACTAATTACAACTCAAATAAAACTCATCCTTATCTCCTTAATTAAGGGATAACTTCCTCAATCAAAGGGATAACTATTGCATGACTTCACAAAGACTTCATGTTTGAATTTTTCCAACTAATTAACTCAAGATGAATTAATTAATTATTTTTCAAACCGTTGGTGAGACTAAATTCAAATTTTAATTCTGAATTTTAATTCAAGGACAAATTAAAATTGGAATATTCTTGTTGCCACATTTCAACACTCCTTCTCAACAAGAAAGGGATTACCCCGATCCTGTCTCTATGGAACTCGAATTTACACTTTGACAATGCTTTAGTCAAAATGCCAGCATCTTACTCCTTGGTCGAAATATATTGCAACAACATGATCCTCCATGCCACACAGTGTCTAAGATGATGATACCGAATGTCGATGTGCTTGGACCTGTCATGAAATACTGGATTCTCATAGAGTTTGATACAACTCTAATTATCACAATAGATCACAGTTGGATCCCTCCTCTGATCAAACAAACCAACTAGAATTTTCCGCATCCAAATGGCCTCACACGCTGCCTAACTTGCGGCCATGTATTCAACCTCTGCTGCGCTGAGTGAAACTTACCTCTGTTTCCTGCTGTACCAAGAAACTGTAGCTAACCCAAGGTTGAAAATTCCTCCTAATGTGCTCTTCCGATCTAATCGACTCCCTGCCCAATCTGCATCTATGAAGCCCTGTAGCTTCACTCCCTCTGTCCATCTGTACCATAATCCATACTGAGATGTGCCTTTGAGGTATCTCAAAACATACTTAGTGGCCTTCCAAAACAAATTGGTAGGCTGAACCATAACTTGACTCAGCTGGTTCACCGCATAGCACAAATCTGGTTGTGTGTTCACTAAGTACATCAGTGAACCCACAAGCTACCAATACACAGTAGTCTCTACTACTTCTCCTAAAGTAGCATCCTCCTTCCTCCAGTTCCCTACTAGAGGAGTCTGCATGGGCTTGCACTTCTCCATGTGGAATCTCATGAGTATCTCATTGGCATACTTGCCTTGAGACACAAACAACTCCCCATCCTTCTACCACACTTCCATGCCAAGGAAGTAGTGCATGAGACCCAGATTGAACATTAATTTCAATTTTAGTTAGAATGTTGCAAAGAAAGAATTATAAATCAAGTTCATGGTTTTCCTTGCTTTAGGAAAAATCCTTAACATTCCAACTTCTCAAAATAGAGTACATACCAAATTGAACATTAATTTCAATTTTAGTTAGAATGTTGCAAAGAAAGAATTTCGTGTTGAACTTGACTGCCCAGAAGCAGCTTAGGTGAACTTGACTGCCCAGAACCCTCAAGGCGCAACCCACTAAACACATGAATTTTTGTTTACATAAGCTGCCTTGAAAATATTTGAATTCTTCCATTGAAATCACCCCCGATTTGTACCTGGCCCAAAATACTTATTTATAGCTCCGAGGAATTAAACCTTGGTGGATGGCCTGACTTGCCACTATCTTTACCACTGAACCAACATTCCATCCTCATCGACAAATATGTTCCCATCTTAAATTCAATTTGTTGTGATAAAGATGGTGGTTTCTGCAGCTAATGTGGTATGTGATTTGGGTCCATTTTTCACACTTGGCTGTGATTCCGTCCTTTCCCTTTTTCCTAATGTTTTCCAAACTTTTTTGAGCTGCTCTCTTAGACCAATTTATGTACTTTTTTAGGACTCTCCCATTTTTCTCGAAAAAGTTGGCACTCTACTTAGAGGGACAAAATTGTCATTCTTTCAGAGAGTACATGCTATGTCAACATTATTTAAAATAGCCTTCCACTTACCCACATAATTAGGGAAAATGCATGTGATCTAAATCCTACATCTAGTGCCATCTTTGACTTTCTTAAGGAAATGAGATGAGTTCAATATTGAATAGCTATAAAAGATGAAATTTCATTGCCTTTTCTTTGTTCTAGCACATCTCTTTTGCCACAGGTAGTGGAATGTGACCATAATGATTGCCTGCTATAAATTTCACATATATTATGGCAACACCGAGAATATTTGAGGACAGACTACTAGTAGAGTTGTGATGTAAACATACATTGTAGAAAGGCCTTTCATTCAAGTCTAGTCCTGCTTAGCAAATGGTCACCCTCAAAAAACATGGCCAACATTTATTGGATTGCATCTGTTCATGTTGTTTTAGGAATCTTTTCTTTTAGGAATGCTATGTACAAAGTGAATGAGGCAAGAAGCAACATCTTAAAGGAAAGGCTTGCATCGCAAATAGCCTGCATCCTTTTGTGCTATTTATTTTTGCCATTATTGAGTTATTGATATTTCAGACCTCAAAAAAAGCATAAAAGAGGTTTTGTATTTATATGTATGTTGGATAACTTGCTAAGATTGAAAGTTTAGTTCTAATGTCCTAGCATATTGTTTGACCAGATCAGTTCAAAATGGGCAAGCGAAGCAAATGGAAATATATTATGGATCTTGAGGTGCAAGACCTGAAAGGCAAAATGATGTTCTCTAGTAAAGACTTGGTTTGGACGGAAATAAATAGAAAAAGAAATAGTATTGATCGATTTTTTGTAATCCCATTATGACAAGTTGCTAACTTTATCAAAGGAGAGGAAGAAAATCATATTTCTCCATGTAAATTCATATGAAAAAAAAAGAACCAAAACAAAGAGCTACCACTGCATTGCAATATGAGATGTGAGTATTTAAAAAATGTATTGTTTATATCTTTTTAAACCATGTTTATCTTTCTTTGTATGTACTAACATTTTAAATTTTTGGTGTAGTTATCATTGTTCATTTGGCCCAGAGGAAAAAAAAGGAGATCCTCTAGCTAAACAAAGGACCTCATTTGTGCAGAAGAGGGGTTGCCAATGCCATTTTATTGTGAAAGTTATGCATGAAATTCCTGATAGAGCAATACTAACTTTCAATATGTATGAACATGAAGATGGGAAAGTTTAGGCTTGTCATGGTCAACGTGACACTTCAGGTGAGACTAGGACCTTGCATAGGCCAAAGCTTTCAAGGAACGTTGTTGCATGTGTAGAAAGTTGTTTCTTTTTGGGAGTGCTTGTTGATGTAGTGTATAGAACCCACATTAAGAGACAAGTTGACATGGATGTGGTAGCTCGAGATAGAGATTTCTTCTTATGCAGGAAGGATATTTTAAATATCTATAATAGGTTGGCGAAGGGAAATTATCAACTTCACAAAAAGGATGAAATGAGTGCAAACCTTTGGTATCAAAAGCATCGGGAAGATTTTTTATTTTACCAAAAGCCCAATGGTGTGGAGGTCCCTTTTATAATAGGATTCAAACAAAGTGGATTTTGGAGAGAATTGTCATGCTATCGCACAATAGCTTAATAGCCATGGATTCAACAGCTAATACAAATAAATACGAGGTAAGTTAGATGTCAATGATTGATTGAATATATTTATTTAAGTTATATACATTCATAATGATTAATAACTTGTATTTGACTTTATGTAATGTTGACTAAGACAGTATCAGTTGTATACACTTGTAGCATTTGATGAACAAAAAATCGGGGTGCCAGTTGCATGGGTCGTGGCATCACGAAACACATTAGATGATATTACAATATGGCTGGAGCAGCTCATGTGCAAGTGTTTCCAAACCCGTCTTGATTGGAAAGTCAATGTTTTCATGGTTGATGATCCACTAGCTGAAATCAGTGCCTTGAGGTAACTTTAACATTGTCATGATATAAACAAACTTGCATTTTTTTTAAAAATAACACGCTAAAATGCATTGAATATGGCAGTGGGATCACAGGTTGTGATGTGATCTTATGCATTTGGCATGTATGGAAGGCTTGGTTAAAAATGTCAATCGGTTGGCCACTAGTTCCATAAAAGCCAATGAGATGTTCAATGAGTTAGGTTTCATCATGAAACACACTCTCAATTATGAAGTGGAAGATGAAATCAATCAATTTTTTATCAAATTTGCAGATGAAGAGAAATTCTTAGACTATTTCCACAAGAATTGGGTCACTAGAGATAAGATTCGTAAGTAAACAATATTTTCATATTATATGCATTTTTTTCTTCTATAAAGGTGATATAGTGAGACTGACATGGTTCTATTTGCAATTAGGTATGTGGGTGAAAGGTTGCCAGGAGTTTCCTCATGAAAATCAGGAGACCAATAATGTTGTTGAGTCATACCATTGTTATCTAAAAACAACATTGCTTATTGCTTAAGGAAAAAATGAGCCCAGAGGATGGATTGGTTATTGCATATGCTACTAACAACAGTTGAATCTTGTTATCGGTTCAAGGAAATCTTAAAATAAGAAGGATTTCTAAACAACTATAAGAGAGAAAAGTAGCTAGAGTCATCAGTGGAACAAGCAAGAAAAATTCTGGATATTGATTGTTGTCCTCATGAGAGCATAACCCGTGCTTATTGGGTGAGAAGTCAGACAGATCGAGGTAAAAAATACCTTGTCACCTGGTATCGTACAAATTTTATAATGTGTGAACAAAATCTCTTAACTTAACGATCCATTTTTTCCCTATCCATCATGCTGGCTGTCAAATAGAATCTCTTTACTTATTTATGTTCATGCCACATGTTTGATTTTTATACTTAAACATGTAGTTTCTATGTTCTCATACCAATGTTCATGGTTCGATGTTTATTAGATTTATAGATCTTTATATTTCACATCTTTATAAAGTTATGATTAGATGGTCAAAGGCCAGTGAGATGTGAACCTTATCATTTGCGTTTTTTGTTGTTGTATTTTTTATTCCTTGCCTCTAGTCAAAGATCTCGTTGGATTTTCATGACCTCATCACACTGATTTTGCCTTCATGGAATAGTATATGATAGCGTAGTAGATTGTTATGTTATTTTGAACATGCCCTCTTCATGATTTTTTGATGTTCACTGAACAATGTTCTGTCCTTTTATGCTTGTGATAATATGTGAACTGTCCTATTGCCCAAATCAAGGTCGGTTGTTATCTTTAAGTTGTGTGTTCGGTGAAAGTGTTTATTTTGATCTTGTGTGCTCGTGTATATATGCGTGTTGAAGTTCCTGGTCACATATAGTTTATGGTCTACTAGGATAATACAGGTGTTGATTAATTTTCAAAATTTTAACGTGGACACTCTTTTTTTCAGGTTGTTCTACAGTTCTGCTTCCAACCAAGATTGTCCATGCATTGAACCTCAATGTGGAAGACATAAATTCTCAACCAAGCACACAATGTGGTCTTTTTCCAAGCACACAATTCTCATCGAAGAACACAATGTGTTATTTTGCCAAGCACGCAATGTTTATCTAGGATCCTCAGATATTTTCTAATCTAGTTGACTAAATTTTTATAGTTCAAGCTTGTTGGGAGGGGTGGTAACTATTGTGGTTGGAAACTGGTTTGCTATACAAATATATTTTGTTGTAAAATGCATCATGGAAGTGATGGTCATGGTTCAAGGCTTGTATTTTATCTAGTCCATGGTTTTCCAACTTCTAGTTGTATAGTAAGTGAAAAGTTGTGATAGATTAATTTACCTTTTGTATAAGCATCATTACATGAAATAATGCTCTGGAAGCACTAGGGAAGTATTATTCAATAATATGGCAATTTCCATGGTCTTGAGGAAACAATTCTAGCATTGTGTAATAGATTGAATATAATGAAATCCATTGCAGTGAATTTCTTGCTAGCAATCTGTTATATTTCCAAACTTTTGATGTTTAGCTCCACTCCATTTTGATATCTTCCTTTTTATGTCAGTGAAGCAAATCTGTTGCAATCACTGTACTTATCATTCCAATGGTAGCCCATTTAAATTATTAATTAACCAATTTAAGCTAATAAGGAAGATCCTTCAAAGTGTCCACTTTATTCCATCTATGTTCCTTAGACATGCCAATGAAAACACTGATTCATTCTTTGAAATCTGCTCTCTTCACCATATTTCCGCTTTTGAACCAATCTACTAAGGTTATGGTTATGGATGGAAGCCAGAGACAATTTTCAAGGGTGCAACAATTTCAGAATATTATCTAATACACAAGGTAAAGATGGCAATTGCTTGCAGGAAATCGATTTTCTCTACGATAAATCAACCAAGGGTTTCTATTCCATCCTATTTCTTCCCGGATAATTGAGAGTTATTTGTTCTCTACATAACTAAATGGGGTTGTTTTGATATTTTTTGATGAGGACGATGATCCCAAACATGAAAGTTCAACCAATTGTTGTAATGAAATATAGGATAGTTCTAGTTGCTCATTACATGCGAGGTCTCTATACACTACATTTTTTATCTATACAAAGTTCACATACATAATTAAAAATTGTTAAAGGACATCATGTCAACAGGTCAATTTTTTTCCAAGGACGCAGATGTACTCTAGGGTTTGATGTTAATTACTCAATATCTTGTCTAGGTATGGTGATTTCATTAAAGAAAATGACTTTGGGAAATCATAATCCAATTATGGTCATGTTGATGATTGTTGATCATATGTTTAAAAAAAAAAAGATAGAATTGTATTCCAGATAAGGAGATATTCAGGAGTATAAATCTGCAAGACCAAGGTCTAATTCAAGGCAAGAGTGATGGTAGAAATTTCTCTACAGATTGTGCCAAATCTGAAGGAAGGTGAAGATACAGTTGTGAAGCTTAGACTAGCCCTAGATTCTATAACTAATTTTCATGCAAACTTTTCCTTAGCTAGAATGAAGCTTATACCAGGTGCTTCAAAGTCAAGTTCAATGAAAGATGTTGGACAAAAAACATTGAATTTTATCAAGAGCTTATCTTTCCATTTTGGACCTGAACTGGCATATGATGCTTATGATAGGAAAAATGAGTTCTCCATTAATAAAAATGGAATATTTTACTAGGTGAGCTCAAAGCTTCATGTTTTGGTACTCTAATCTTAATTTAAACTTGTTTGAATAGATAATTTCCACCATCTGAGGTTGCAAATATGTTGAACGAGGCAATTGGAAGCTTGCAACCATGCTCAACTGCAAGTATTATTATCTACATAGAAATTACATATCAAAATATTTGAGAAAGGGAAAAAGGTTGGCCTTTTGTTATCAAAATGAGGAGCTGGAAATTTGGTTTTGATTTATATATAACATGTATGTACACCCCCATAATTAGTGTGTGGTGAGTGTCACAAGTTAGTGAAGATAATCTCCAAGATAGAGTATATTCCTAGGAAAGTTGAATTGGTTTTAGTTGATGACACAAACAGGCTCAGGGCGGCAGAACTCCATCACTGGACATTGATGAAGCCAAAGAGTATGCATTTCTCATCATACCCTTATTTCAGGGGATGGCTTCTTTCTCTTCGTTTTTTTAAACACCTACAAAGTTTTCAAATCAAAAGGAAGAAGGTGAAGCTTGTACAATATGGTTCTCAGATTCACCTTGTTGTATCTTCTAATGTTGTACCTAGTTTTTTTTCTAAATATTGTAGCTAGTCTCAGTGACAGAAGCTTTAGACTAGCCTATGATGGCTTCAAAACATCATTAGATTAGCCTTTAAATTACCTAATGAGATCTTGGGTAACAATACCTCAATCTGTAGCATGGAAATCTTGGGCCATAAGAAATATCGTACATATCATAATGAACTTTGCAAATGCCAATGAAATCCTCGACTCCTTGACACCCAACATAGTTATTGACCATATTTTGATTGTGAATAATAGACATTTTCTGCAGTCATCAGTAAACATATCTTTCCAGCACTGGACCCTAACATAAATATTTCGAGTTTAGGAGTTTCTAGTTGTTCCGGAAGCATATCTAGATCTAGATATTACTTATGGTAGACAAATTGGTTACATCTTAGGACCCTGTGTAGTGCACTCTATGTAGCGTGTCTAAAGTTGTGAAGGGTTGTATTGCAGTTTACATTCAAAATATTTCAAATAATTTACTTTAAATTTAACTCAACAACTTTCATTAAAAAGGCAGGGGAAATTCATGAATCTTATGATAAGCTTAGGAAAGGACATCCTGACACATTTACGTTGAATTTTTTTGTATGTTGGAAAGCCCTCACTTGACTAAGGATGCATGTCATATGTTGGCTTTGATCCCTTTGTGTTGCATGTTTTCAATGATTATGTTAACCTCTCATGGATAAATTTTGTGATTTGGTCATCCAAAGAAACAAGTTACTTACAATTAAAAATGCTTATTTTTTATTTCATCATGTTGGAAATTTTGATGCTCATTAAATTGTTGCGCTGATTAAACATGAAATGGTGTTTGGGAACACCTTAAGGCAATCTTCCATTTAGGAAACAATTTGGTCTAGAAGGAACATCTTAAGGCAATCGTCCATTTAAGCAACAATTTGGTGTTGAATTCCTATAGTACTAATCTGTCCATCAGAAGTTGACCATCTACTTATTGAGGAAATGATAAAATTTTAACTGTAATTGCATTTGTTGTATCTTCATTAGATCACAATGTATTCTATAAAATGCATGGACTTGTAGGACAACAGACTATTCTATAACATGTATGGTGGTATAGGACCACAAATTAATTTATACATGTCTGACATCATTGTACCTAGCATCAAATCCTACAATCTTGTACAATTCTATTTTTTCTGCCATTAATTAAGAGACAAACCCATGTACCCAAGGATACCTTATCACTACTACACTCAGATTGGAACATAAAATTCCATTTGAAATTTATACACAGGTCCTAAACAGGTTGAAGTTGGAACATTTTCTTGCTTATAGAATAACTAGCTATTTTGAATTCAGATTACTGTGGATGGGTACATTTATTTGTTACATATTTTGACATTAGAGGGGTCAAACTCCTTTAAATCATTCTAGATTCTAGATGATCTATTCAGTTCTATGGTTAAACAAGTCCCATAGTCGCACTAGTTCTTGGTGTTAATGCTCCTTTGTGGCAGGTCTAAAACTTGCAACCTCTGGATCCCACACTTCTATCAGTTGAGCGACAATATTGGTTTGGACACAAGACTCTAACCCACAATCCACATCTACTGAAGCAGCCTGCAGTTTTTTGTGGCTTCCATACTTCGATGAATTATGGACTTCCCAATGCAATTTCAGTTTGTTCTCTTTGGTTAGAATTGAAGACTCGATCCTTTGGGCTCTCTTGCTAATTAGTATATATAAGAAATATGAATCAAGGGAACAAACAAATGTTCTTCGCCTTTCTTTCCAAAAGCAACAATTTTGATAGCTATAAGAGCACAAACACTTTTAGGTGTTATCTTAAGGGGATGTATGCAATGAAAATCGTCACTGCATAAGCATCACTTGCAAAGAAGTGGACGGTGGATTCAATGCCATAAATGAATGGTTGCAACAGTAAAATAATCACTGATGGGAAATGAATATTGTTTACAATTAGGTGTGGTGTGGTGAAGTAGGGGTTTAATTATTCATGTTCGTTAAATACTGATGTCTAGAAACACAATATCACAACAAATATTGCACTTAGAATAATAGTGGTTTGACAACGAGCAAAAATGGAAGGCAAAGACTACTCAATACATAGAGAGAGGGCAAAAGATAAAGTGTCTAGATAACAATCAAGAGCACCCAATGTTTAAAATTTAAAACTAACTAAGAATAACATGACAAAGGACATGAAAATCAATATACTTGTGTGAAAGCTAAGATGTAGCGGGACTGAATTTTGAGAAGGTTTGGAGTTATCCCCATTTGCTAGCAATGAAATAATAAATTTTTCTCATATATGCATTCTCCAAGCCCACTCTAATTTCCCAAGAATTGAATGTAATAGATTTCTACATACAGAAACTAAACATGGATGTCACCAACAAATCTCTAGGTAAGGAATGATGTTTAGCCAGCTGGAAGGATGGTAAAAACTAGTTAAAAATTAGATCTCTAGAAACCCAATTGCAACTAAAAGATGGAAAGTAGGTGGAAATCACTTTAAACTTTATATTACAATCATGTTAGCTTTGGACATATCAACAACTAAGACAAATATCAGTGGCCGAATAAGCATGAAAAATGAATGTTATTATTAGCAACATATAATATTTTTGTATATTGTCTTTTCACAATGGTAAGGTGGCTAGTGTCCAATTGCTCCAGAAGAAGATAAATAGAGAATAAAAAAGAAATCTTTTTGACAGCTGACTTGATGTACCTTGTCAACTCTAGTTTGAGTGTCTACTGCCCCTTTAAAAGGATTCAGCTGCAAAACTTTTCAAAATTACTATAAGAGAAGGGATATTGCCCAATTCTATGGACTCTGCTATGACGTCTTAAAACTTATGTTGTGTACAGATTCACCTTATCAATATGAAGGATGTGTGTGTACAACTCTGAGAAATGCTCTGTTTCAGGAGGAATAGCCCTAGATTAACATGCGAATGACTAAAAAGAGTGATGCACGACAAATTTGCATATTGCTTTTATTAATAGTAGAATATTGTGCCTCCTATATAGTGAAGTAGGCTAATGTATATGAGGATCTCTGTTGCAAAAAAGTTCTAAACTGCCTACGTACCACCACCCAAAACTTGTGGAAACCCAGAAACACCTCAGAAATTTCTTGGTAACATCCAAGTTCCCATGAGATGTATGGAACTCATAGGAATTCTGAAAATTTTTAATTTGAAGAAAATGGGGACAAATTAACCTTTGATTCGTTGCTAAGCATACCATTCTCACTTTCTAGCAAGATAATATGCTTTTATGGCATTTCATTAGAAGAAACAAAAGTTGTACAAGACATTATTTATTTAAGATTACTCATATTTCAAGGTTTACAGCCTACAAATTTATATCCATCTTTACTCTTACTAATCATTGCAAGCATTGGAATCACTGATTTCATTACTTGAAACATCATATGTGAAATGGTAAATCCTGCTGTCATATGCTAATCATTCGCTTACTCATCATATGTCTAGTATTACAGTTTGGAGATAAGAAATGGCAACAAGAGTCTAGTTTTAGGGAAGAAGCATGTATTTGTCTAGTTTGCAACACACCTTTTGTGAAATCAGAATTTGATTTATCTTTTTTTCCAGAAAACACAAAAACAGGTGAAATGTAAGAAAGTGACCCTGAAAATATATAACTCATGTTGTCTCAATCACAAACAGGATTAATTTGTCAATGTAAGTACTATTATGATGAAGCTATCCAAATGCTATGTATTATTCAAAACATCCATAAATTTGTCTCCCATAAAAATAACTCGTAATCATTGCATGTTGGGGAAAAATAAAACATTAACAGGTTCTTCTTTAGTGAAAGAACCATGCTATGATAGACCTAAGAAAAATGATAGCAACAACCCATTCACACATTGGGGATCTATATTTATGGTGATCAATGATTTATGTTTCATTGGATGGTGATCCTATGTCATATTTGACATCTACATATGTGCTTAAAAATGCTCTGGACATCTTTTCAATGTCTACAGAGTGATTGATGGTAAAATATTGAAATTGACAACTCCAATTTACTACTTTCTTATGAAGGAGCTTTAAATTGACCTTCCAAACCTGATAGATGCCTTTCATTTGATTACATATCAATTCCGAGTTGGTGAAGACTTCAATGTCATTGACATCATGTTGTGTTGCCTCTTTTATCCCTTCAACAAGGGAATGTAATATGCCTCATTGTTTGTCGTCATTTCAAGCACTTCTCTCTTTCCATGAAATAAATGATTTGTTGCCAGATTGTAAAGGACAAATTTAATAACTACTCGACCTGGATTTGGAAAGCAGGACACTTCAATGCATAAATGCCACTTTTGCACCATTTTTTACACTTCAAAAACCTGGAAAATAAGATAACAATAAATTCATGTTAAACAAGTAGACAATTATCTATTTCTTAATACTCAACATGTTTTTCAGTCATATATAATTCAAAAAAGAAGATATTTTTTTTCACAAATTCAATGTAAGATTGACTGACAAATTTTGTTGGAGTATCAAAACCAAATTGAATGCTTTCGATATTGTTAGATATAAGTATCCCTATGACTATTACAATGTCATATTTCCTACTAGTAGTTATAAGGTGGAGCTAGAAATTCCATTTCAGAGCTTGCAAGAATAATTTTCAAAACAGTAAGATTTCTTAAGTGCACCGGTCTTAAAAAGTTCCTGCATGCTCAGAAAGATAAATTAGTGCGATATATGTTGTCTGATGACGTTATGGGGTATATAGTGCAATTTAAGATAGCCTCACGGCACCTTTTGATTATTTGAGTAGTTTCTCTGATTTAGAATTCTTTCTTTGCAACATTCTAACTAAAATTGAAATTAATGTTCAATCTGGTATTGTAACAAAATTAAACAGAAGATAGAATCTCAATAATGGAAAAAATAAATAGCATAAAAGGATGCAGGCTATTTGGGATGCAAGCCTTTCCTTTAAGATGTTGCTTCTTGCCTCATTCACTTTGAACATGGTGTTCCTAAAAGGAAAGATTCCTAAAACAACATGAACAGATGCAATCCAATAAATGTTGGCCATGTTTTTTGAGGGTGACCATTTGCTAAGCAGGACTAGACTTGAATGAAAGACCTTTCTACAATGTATGTTTACATCAAAACTCTACTAGTAGTCTGTCCTCAAAGATTCTCGGTGCTGCCATAATATATGTGAAATTTATAGCAGGAAATCATTATGGTCACATTCCACTACCTATGGCAAAAGAGATGTGATAGAACAAAGAAAAGGCAATGAAATTTCATCTTTTATAGCTATTCAATATTGAACTCATCTCATTTCCTTAAGAAAGTCAAATATGGTGCTAGATGTAGGATTTAGATCACATGCATTTTCCCTAATTACATGGGTAAGTAAGCGGAAGGCTATTTTAAATAATGTTGACATAGCATGTACTCTCTGAAAGAATGACAATTTTGTCCCTCTAAGTAGAGTAACAAATTTTTCGAGAAAAATGGGAGAGTCCTAAAAAGTACATAAATTGGTCCAAGAGAGCTGCTTAAAAAAGTTTGGAAAATATTAGGAAAAAGGGAAAGGAGGGAATCACAGCCAAGTGTGAAAAATGGACCCGAATCACATAACAGATTAGCTAGAAAAAGCACCATCTTTATCACAACAAATTGAATTTAAGATGGGAACTTATTTGTTGATGAGGATGGAATGTTGGTTCAGTGGTAAAGATAGTGGCGAGTCAGGCCATCCACCAAGGTTTAATTCCTCGGAGGTATAAATAAGTATTTTGGGCCAGGTGCAAATCTAGGGTGATTTCAATGGAAGAATTCAAATCTTTTCAAGGCAGCTTAGGTAAACAAAAATGCATGTGTTTAGTGGGTTGCCCCTTGAGGGTTTTGGGCAGTCAAGTTCACCTAAGCTGCTTCTGGGCAGTCAAGTTCAACACGGAATTCTTTCTTTGCAACATTCTAACTAAAATTGAAATTAATGTTCAATCTGGTATGTACTCTGTTTTGAGAATTTAGAATGTTAATGATTTTTCCTAAAGCAAGGAAAACCAAGAACTTGATTTAGAATTCTTTCTTTGCAACATTCTAACTAAAATTGAAATTAATGTTCAATCTGGTATGTACTCTGTTTTGAGAATTTAGAATGTTAATGTTTTTAAGCTATGAATTTTCTTGATTTAGAATTCTTTCTTTGCAACATTCTAACTAAAATTGAAATTAATGTTCAATCTGGTATGTACTCTGTTTTGAGAATTGAAATTGTTAATGTTTTTAAGCTATAAGTTTAAGCTATATGTCTCATTTCCAACTACTCTTGAAAATTTGGTCAACATTGTTGGTCTATATGTACAGCAAAACAGGTTATCTTGTGGCATTGCTAGCTTGCTTTCAAAGAGCACAGTCTGGCATCAGATCGAGACACTGAATCTAAGTTTAAATTCATTTAGTGGAGAAATTCCAAGATCTCTTGCCAATCTCTCTTGTCTAACCTACTTGGATCTTCACACCAATGAATTTACAGGTACCATAGTTCCAGAGCTTGGTAGTCTTTCACAACTCATATACTTGGACATTTCTGATAATTATCTCTTAGGATCAGTCCCCGATGAATTGTGTGATCTTATGGATCTCAACTTCTTCAATCTCTTGGATAATCTGCTGGAAGGAGCTCTTCCTGAGGGTGGTGGATGTAGTAATTTTACTGCTTCTTCATTTCTTAGAAACAAGGTTGTATGTGGAAATCTAATGGGCCAAAAATGCAAGCTCAGTCCAAGACAACAGCTTCATCTATTGAGCACTGGGGTAATTGTTAGGATCACAATAGGAAGCACCCTTTTCATTTTGGGCATTATATTTGCTCTCGTAAAATGGAAAATGTTGAGACAAGAGGTTTTCCCTAAGGTGGATGAGAAGAGAAAATTGAATCCAGTCATTGAACTAACCCCTGTAAATGAGTGAAATATTAAATTGTTGATGTATATACAATCAACGATTGGATGAGAAGATAGGAATGCACAGGAAACTTATTCCATATCAGGAAAATGAGAGAAAAATCAATATTTGGGCAATATGTAAGATACAACCCCTGTAAATGAGTGAAATATTAAACTGTTGATGTACATACAATCAACCGTTGGATGAGAAGACAGACATGTATAGAAATAGGCTTAGCTAATTTCTAGATTTTGACTTCTACACAAATTTGATCCAATGATATCAGTGAATCTGAGTGTAATCGCCCCTGATCGCTTGTAATCAAATGAAAATGGAACACACAATGGATTTGGTTGTTGGTCATTCATACAATGAAAGGAAACTAAAGGAAATGGGCAGCAACAGTTTATGAATTTCTGAATTTCGAAACTAACGTATAGGGTGAAGGAGACAGAGGCAGAGGCGTTGTGATTTATAGATCTCAATTTTCTCATTTTCCCACATACTATTAGGATTGCAATTGTGGTTGTAATATCTGTGTGAGCAATTGGATTCGACTCTAAAAAATCCATTGACTAGGGGTTGTTTGAGATCTCTTAAATAAGTGGAGATTGCACGCTATATTGTATATTCAGTTTGGGATTGGGTTTAAGATCTCTTGAATAAGTGGAAATTGCACACTATATTATATTCAATTTGGGATTCGGTTCATCTCTGAGTACTTGGATTTGACACTGAAACTCTATTACTTCAGGGTTGTCTGAGATCTATTGAATGCTTAAATTGGTGGAGATTATTCACCAGATTGCATTCAGACAATGAATAGAAATTACAAGGTTAAATTCCTGGAAATTAATGGATTATTCATAAATCCATTAGATGGACAAATTCATCGAGCATTTTCTCGGCCTCCCACATGCAATTGGGATTTGGGATTATGATTGTAATCTTTGTGTGAGCGCTTGGAATTATATTTTAAATTTTAATAGAGGTCACACCTGAGAAACAGAAGAAAAGCAAGAGCATAGGCCAAGAATATAATATGGATGTCATGTGGAAATTAAGTACGGGAGAGATACCCACCTGTAGCTATCATGTCTAAGGTTCAAAACCCAAAAGGGAAGAATAATCATAAAATAGCTTCAATGACGAATAATCTTATCATAGATACGCCTCGGAGAATTGGGGCTTCTGGAGAACTCGGTAGAAACATGGCTAGTAATTTCCTGGATCGACATGTACAACCCAATTTAAAAATTAGCTCATATATGTCTCCTTGAAAGAGATTTACTCAATGTCTTTAGGCAAGATTTCAGATGGGTGAAGCAAATTTATCTATTTTATTTAAGTCTTCAGATTGGGGAGACCGAGCGAATTAGGGAAGATTATTGAATACTCAGTGTCCATTCAACCTTGGAGTATGGAGTGTAGATGTTTTTGTGTAACCCTCGTTAAATGCAATATTTCATCTCCAGCAAATAGGTCGATTTTGTGAAGGAACCTAGTCCATGATAGGGGAGCATCAGAAGGTAGCTACCCTATCAAATTCTTCTTAGATTGACTTTGTCTTGTGATGGAGTATCTCAATGGATAAAGGATTTCCTACTTGTGTTCATGACTAGAGATGAAATGGCAGATGGAAGACGATGGAACGGTTGTCTAACTAGTCCTTTTAAAACTTCCAAGCTGCCTAGCCAAGAAGTGAGATTCCCATCCCGTGCAAACCCATTGGAAAAAGTGTTCATCCTATTACAGTAACGATAACATTGTGATAATTTGAAAGAAGATCTTGCGAGCACACTTAACCCATTTGTTACAGTAACCTTGAACTATGATGATTCTCAGATAAATCGAAGTATTGCAATTTCTAGCAATCAAGAAAAATATTCAAAGTCAAGTGATGCAGGATAACCCCAACCCTTGTCACATTGAAAGGCAAGAAGCATGCTCAACCAACGAATTTGAATGCATTCACTTGAATAATGCTCCAGTGTTGAGAATCAGAGCTTTTCATGCATTTGGAATAACATTTTTCTCCATGCCATCAACAGTACCACAAGCACGCAAAGCATCCATAGCTCACTTTCTGGAAAAAACCTCTATATAGTGTAGCTAAGCCTATTTTTGTGTTCGTTGTATATAGGTTAAATCTGAGAGAAGAGTCTCAGGAATCACTGTATTTGAAAATGAAAGATTTGAGCTGTAGAAACTGAATATAGGGTAAATCTGAACCAGGTGGAGCCTACATGCCAGTAAATGACGGAGGTTTTGAAATTACTATGTAATGATGTTATTATCTTTGCAATGTTATCAGTTGTGTTTGGTTGTGTTTGGAGTTACTCGCCTGGATAACTTGCTTCCCGCCTGGTTTGAGAGTTCTGATCGCGAGAGGTCTGAATTCTGTCCGGAAACTGTGTCTGAACTCGATGGCAGATGCGGAGGGAGTTCAGGCGTGCGGTTTTGAAGAAATTTGAATACCGGCCACCAACTCGGGATAGCCCATAGCGCCGCGGCGAGATGTGACCAAGGTTTGTCAGGACATCCGGATCTGGATATGTCAGACGAGATCCTAGCAGCAAGGGTGTCGGAGGGGGCCGGAGTTGCCGAAGGGTGGCCAAATTGCTGATTGCTAGAGCCGGACGTTTTTCCGAGTGAGAACAGAAACCGGGCTTCCGAGTGGGAACAAAAACCGGGCAATTCCTCCACCTTGTTAGACCTTAAAGAAGTGCCCACGTTCTCAGATTCTGTGGAAAACCGAAGGAAGAAAGAATGGTCAGCGAGTGCCAAGAAAATGCAGTCGAAGGAAGAAAGAATGGTCAGCGAGTGCCAAGAAAATGCAGTCAAATTGTGATTGAAAGAGATCTGAGATATATTGTTAATAAGAAAATGCTTATTTCACCAAAAATAAGTAATGCTTGCTCCACAAAACATGTACTCGAGTTGTTGTTTTTTTAAGTGAAACCATTCTAAATCTCTAATTATTAGATGTTCATTTTAAATAAATATATTAGTAATAGCAATCTCGGTAATAATGACCATGTTTGTTTTCCATCTTGATGTTACTAGTAAAGGATAGTAGTGACCTATTAGTAATATATAGGTATTTTTATTGTGATAAGATACATATTTCGTCAAGTTTGTTTTCGTTTTTTTTTTTTCAAAGTCGTTATTGAATATTTCATTATGCTTTGAGTAATTGTGTTTTTATGATGAAAAAAAAATTGGTTTTATTTTTGTTTGTTTAATGGTTAAATTACCTATTTTATAACCATTAAAAATTGGTTTTATTTTTGTTTGTTTAATGGTTAAATTACCTATTTTATAACCATTAAAATTGTTGTAGCTAGCATATTTATAATAATTTGTAATAAATTAAAGTTTTATTTTAAAATAATTATTGAATCAACATAATAGTAAACCTTAAGATTGTAGAAATAATATTTTATGTAAGATGGCAACATCAATTATTTTTTATGATAAGAATCAATTCACATGTTATGACTTTTGCAATACAAAAATCAGCATATCTATTTGTTGATATGTATTACATTATATAAACTATTATATACCAATTATTAATATTCATGTATATTTAAGAGAAAGAGAGAGAATTCCTAGGGTCTATTCACATCACATTATTATTACATTCTATAAACCATTATGCACCAACTACGTACTAGACCTTATTCAATGAATATGGTCATTTTACATTGATTATTATTCCTAAATACATTATATTAATTATACCCCTAGGTACATTGCAACAACACATATACATGTTGAATGCAAATTTGGTGTCCAATTTTGATGGCATTATTTTGAACTATCAAGGCATATGGGATAATCATGGGATGCAAATCAACCAACCTTATATTGCTTGTAACATAATACAAGGTACTAAATGTTGTTAGGATTGTAATTAGAAACATTGAGAAAAACATTAGAGTGATCTATTGATTAGCTCATATTATATCAAAGGTAGTCCACGTGGGAAAGCAAAGGCTCATCATTTCTACTATCAACTATGGATGTATAATTGGAATCAACAAAACTATAATGACTATCATTGTGTATGATTTGACAATTACAAGATATAATAATACTAAAACTAGGAAGTAAGCCTTGGCTCTCTATGTCATGACTTACTGGGTTAAAGTGTTTATGCTAGATGGTGTTTTAGTACCAAATGTAATGTTGATGGCCTCATGGATGAAGGAAACAATGAGTATGAATATGTTGTATGGATGAGAATGGTGGTTTATGCATCTCCTTTTAACCACTACATTAAATAATGTAGGCATAGGCTTGAGAATTATCAAAGTTTCTTTCCCTCCACCCCTTTCAAGTGGGGTTTATTATGTGCATTGGTGTGTATGAAACAACAATCAAATATACCTATCTTGGGTGTTTTCAAATAGCATCTAAAATTATAAAATCTCCCATTCCAAGAACTCTAGATGTAAACACAGAGATATAACCCACTCTTTGCAACCCATTATCAAGCGTTATGGTTTAGAATGTTGCATCAGCATATATAATAATTTGTATAATTCCATCTACATATTACTATTTATATAATGTCTTTGATTATTACACCAAGGGTTTGAGAAATAAGTCTGAGGCATATTACATGATATATCTTTGTAACAAGAGAATATGCGATTTATGTCTTCAAATTTTATAGTAGAAGCATGATGTCTAATATTTTTTTAAAGATGGAGGTCATGTCAAGAAAAGGAGAGTATAATTTCATATACAATAATCCAATGAAATAGATAAAGATGTCTCACCAAATTGGTTTACGACCTTATGCCACTTGTGTATAAATAGCTAACTATTACCTCATCAAATCAAACTACTTTGGTCCATATACCAATTCACAAACCATCACATTGTCTAATATTTTACATTGTATTACATTTTCATATATACGTGTGAATCATAATGAATTATTTTAGTGTATTTAATATAAGTAAAATACATTTCTAAATAGGGGTGTAAGGATTATTCCCAATCATATAAACTTGGCTCAAAAAAACTAAAGAAAAAACAACCCATGTAAAAAAGCTTTATTGATATTAAATGTGAGAAAATATTATTATGAGGAATCATTTATGACACAACAACTTGAGACCAATTGAACACTTAATATTTCCATTTGTGTTTATCCATATTTGTAGTACATTTTATGGTGGCAAAAATCTCAAAAAAAGCAACAAATGATGAAGGTGATTTGTCATAAATTTAATACTCTCACTTGTAATTTTTTATGTCATCAATCAACAACTTAGGAAGAAGTTCATTTGAGATAAAGATACAACATTCTCCCAAATAAACTTATTTGTATTTCCTAATCTAATGTTGATATTAATTTTTAGATAGAGGACCAATTCCTTTATTTCATTATTGACCAAGTCCTTAACTATGTAAATGCCATGGGGGATTCATTCAGTGAACCTCTGACATATCACATGCGTTCATGGAATATTAAACAATACCCTTAATTTGACTACATATTTAAAAATCCATCTAGAACATTATTTAACCCCCTACCAATATGAACCCAATACAACTTCCCAAATTAAAAAACCCCCTATTGGCACTAGATATTGTAGGTATCTATTTTTTCATTAACATTTTTTATACCCTTTTATATTTTTCATTAACTTTAAGCTCCATTTTTTATATTTGCCAATATAAAAACCCTTTACCCCTATATATACCCCAATATATTATGTCATTTTTTCTTCAATATATATTTCCCAATATGAACCCGTGTGGTATGATATTGCTCCCCCCAGTAAGGCCCCCGTGGTAAATGCCCATTTTTAATAGATACAAAGTTGAAAACCATGTAGACACATCCAATAGAATTCCATTAAGCTAATAAAAGGGAGAACACCACAAAAAATGGTCATTAAAATGAGAAGTTTGTTTGTAAGAAGAGATTCCTCCATATCATGATTAAATTATTGTCCTCTCATGGCTTCCAAATATGTTGAACCATAAAGATACCAATTATATTGACCTATGCAGTAATGATGACCATGGTTTGCTAAAAAAGACATTAGGTGTTCTTTCCTAGTGAGAATCTTGGACTAATAAAATATGACCAACGCTTTCTATGCCTCATCCCCACACATGTTCCTTTCCATTACTACTGTTGGACCAAAGTAAATTCATGAAAACCTTTTGTAGGTGTTAATAAACTATATTTGAAGATACTCAACACAAATAATACTAGACATAAGTCGTGGTCAATTTTTTTGCAAATAAAAGTCTTGTCCACTATTACCAAAGGCTTTATGACCAACTTATCAATTTTATTTTCAACCCTTTAAAGCAACATTTCCCTTAAGTCGCCAAGAGAATCCCAAAAAACAAAGGGAATGCAAAGGAATTTAGATGTCTATCCTTATTGAAGCCAAGACCAATTCTAAGTAACCTACCAGTATAGAGTTGGGAATTAACTATGACTCTTAACATAAAAATTTATGCCATGAAATGTTCCACCTCAAGGCTAAACAAAAATCTTCCGAACACTTCAACATGTTGTCCCAAGAAACTTAATTGCTTGAATTGTAAAAAAGGGTCATTGTGATCTAGGTGGATATTAGTGGCCATCCACCTACTTCACTATATTAAGGCACAATTCTCCATCTTAGCATTTTTTCAATAATTTTTCGGGCCATGGAAAATTTGGGGTCATTTTTAGGCCCTAAATGATGTTTTTTTTTACGTGGCCAAGGACCTGTAGCCATAAGCATAGTCTAGGTCCATTCAAAATATGTAATTCTCAATTAGACCTTTCCGATGGGTTGCTGATGAGCCAAATGAATATTGTACGCAAACGTTATGACTTTGGGAAGTTGATGTACCAACTAACCCCAGTGGGACCCAAAATCCTTCTGGTGTTTCATCTCCTAGGGTTAGGTTTTTGAATATTTAGTGTTTCCTTGTTGCTTCTAATGGTAAAAAGGGCCTTTTGACTTCATTATAGCTCACTCAAGAAAAATTGTGTAGCCATCACATCTCTTCTCAAAGATAAGCTACTACCATTCAATCTAGTTTGTTTCATTCCACAATTTTACAGTTTCAACACCTTCCATTTATTAATAGAAGTCAAGTTTCATTATATCTCTTTTTTATTTTGTAAATTTATATTTTCATTTCCTTCTCTTCATAAATCTAGATCAGTGGTATCAGAGTGGTCTTCTCTTTATCTATTTTTATGTGCATGTCCCAACATGGTCATGGTATAAAGAGTTGGGAATCGAACTACATGAGCCCTTACAAGACCTTCCTCACAGACCCCAACGACCTCCCATGGTGGAAGAAAAGAAACATGAGGGAGCAGGAGATTCCATTAAACTATTACTAAAGGAATCCCTCATGCAACAAAGGAACGAGATAATGGATAATTTTTCCCAAATCCTTCGTCGGATGCCAATGGGAAAGACATATTAATCAAGTGGCTACTTTGGAGGAACCACCCCTTTCAAGGTACAAGGTAATTTCTATATTTGAAAGCTAGATAGATATAAATGTTCTAGACAAATGGTTAAATCTACTAGAAGGGAATTTTTCAATCCATAATTTTCCTGATAGAAAAAACATTACCTTTATACTCAATGTTGAAAATGCAATAATAAAATCCTAATTTAATTTTGTCCTTGAATTAAATTAGGAATTAAATTGTAATTCCACGTCTCATAACCACTTGTAATAGTTAACTAAGTTTATTTGACTTAGTTGGCTTAGTTAATTTGAGTTGAGGGTCTAACTAGTGTCATGTAGAGTGTCTTCTACTTTATCCCTGGTTAAGTTTATTTTAAGTTGTAATTATTTAATTCAGTTAAATTCAGTTAAACTAGTTCCAACTCATGGAGGAATTAATGGGAGATCCAGTGGGGTATAACTAGCACTGATCAACCAGTAGACTAAAAATTCACTCATAATTAACTCATGCATTTCAGGTCAGAGAAAGACTTAGTTGAGATTGGAGTTTAGGGACAATGTACTACCAGTTGTATAATCATTTGAATTGTACAAGTGGTGCATGCAATCAGAGCAAGGCTTGTGAGGATTGTGCAATTCATATTTATGGAATTTCCCAATTAAATATGGGTTAATTCCCAAGGAAACTGCACAAGGAAATACGAGCTTAGAATGCAACAGAATTGGCTAAGTATTTGCTTGAGCTTGTCTAGGAAGCAGTGAGATAGATAGAGATAGTGCAGAGTTTTCCCGGGCTTGAGAAAATCATTGTAATATTCTCATATTTTCTGATTAATGAAATATACAGACAACAGAGGTTTTTATCTGCGACTTTCCCTAGAAAATTATTGTGTTATGTGTGATTGAATTCTTTCTCTTTTATGCTTCGTGATTTCATATATAATTTATTGTTTGCACTCATGAGTAGAGTAGATTCAAGCCAATTTTTTTAGCATATTACAATTTGCAGTTTGAATGTGCAAGGAATTTCTACATGGTATCAGAGCAAAAATCACTATAAAGGAGGAGAATATGAATTTGTATTTTGCAGGAGAAATAAAATTTGCAGTATCATACTTTAGAGCCAACAAGATGTCATTCTACGGATTGAGACTCGAATATGCCCTTGAGGGTAGTTCAAACTATATTGCTTGGAAGGATAGGATGGAGGTAGTGTTGGAAGACAACGAGCTTAAGGAATTCATAGAAAAATATATTCCTAAGCCAGCTGATGCTCAGGATTTGGCTGAGTGGAGAAACTGTGTGGAAAAGGCAAGAAGGATTATCCTAAAAGGAGTTTGAGATCATATTGTCTCGAATCTCCATTTGCAATGTGGAAGGACTTAACAGACCTGTTTCAAAACAAGATTGACCATAGGAAGTTGGCACTGAGGGACAAGCTCAGAAAGATCAAGATGGAGAAGGGCGACTCAATACCAAAGTACTTGACCAAGTTCACCCAATGTCGGGATGAGCTTGGAAGTGTTGGTGTTATAGTTCCTGAAGACGATCTGGTAATTCTAGCACTTCTAGGACTTCTCAAGAGCTAGCACAACTACCAAGAATTAGTTAATGGGAGGGAGAAGTTAACAGAGGGAGTGATTATGGTGCGACTTGGTGCAAGAAGATAACAGACAGAACACCAGGGATGGATCCTCATCCAAGCATGATGATGAGGAGAACTATGCCTTAGCTAGAAAGGAGAAGAAAGGGAAGGGGAAGTCATCCCATTCCAAATCAGATTCCAAGTAGGGCGGCAAGAAGAAGGACATGTTGAAGATTAAATGTTTTCATTGTCATGAGATGGGACACTATGATACAAAGTGTTTGCGCAAGAAGGCTAGTAAGAAGCCCTCAAGAGGAGAGAAAGGTGAAGCTCTTGCTTCAAAATTCAAACTGTATTTCACCCTCATCACTTGCATGTTGACATCAGTGATGGGTAGTGTGTGGTACCTAGATAGTGGAGCCTCATTCTATGTGACCGACAACAAAGAGTTATTTAGTGAATTCGAGGAGAAGGACCTCCAGATGAACATTGATATGGGAGATGATGGGAGGTATAGCACGACCGACATCGGTAATGTTACCTTTCAGAGGGAGTTTGGAACTCCTTTCACATTAAAAGATTTCATGTATGTTCCACGTTTGAAGAAGAATTTGGTTTCTTTTTCCATGTTGGAGGACAATGGCTATGATGTGATAGTTAGCAAGCGAAAGGCTTTCATTCATCACATAGCCTCACGACAGGTGAATAAAATCTGGGTTCGGGTGAAGAACCTCTAGTAACAAATTGGATGTATAAGATTGCACTACTTTGAGCACAAAAGAAGATAAGGTGTAGATTTGAGACATCGGTGAGTTGTTGCATAGAAGATTGCGTCACTTGCACCATGGAGTTTTGAGTATAATGCCACAAATTTCTACAGGACTTCCCAAGGGTACACTAGAGCAGAGAGACACATGAAAAGGGTGTACAATGAGGAAGTACACCAAAGCTTCCTTTCAGGATATATACAGTCGAGCACAAACGATCCTTGATAGAGTTCACTCAGATGTGTGTGGACTTTTATTGACAACATCAATGACCAAGAACACATATTATGTAATATTTGTGGATGATTTTTCTCATAAGTGTTGGATTTTCTTCATGCAGAAGAAAGATTAGCCATTCACTAAATTTTGTGAATTTAAAGCACTTGTCGAGAAAGATACTAGCAGGAAAGTTAAAAATCTCATAAGCGATAACGGTGGAGAATATGTGTCGAATTAATTCAATAAATTTTGTGCATCAGAAGGCATTCGATGGGAGTTAATAACACCTCATAACCCACAACAAAATGGGGTGGCTGAAAGGAAGAACAAAAGTATTGTGGGAGCTGCACTAGAAATGTTACATGATTAGGGCATACCATGACACTTTTGGACTTAAGCATGCAACCCAACTGTTTATTTGTAGGATAGAATCCCTCATCGAATTATCGGGATGAGTACACCAGAAGAAGATATTTCAAGTAAGAAACCAAATGTGACACTCTTTAGGATCTTTATTTCATCAGTCTACTGTCATGTTACCAAGGATGCACGGAAAAAGCTAGAGCCAACAATTGAGTTGGGCATATTTGTGGGGTACACTGATACACCTCAAAATTATTGGGTGTACCTGCCATCCAAAAACAAGACAATGGTTCGTAGAGATGTGAAGTTCAATGAAGAGAAAGCCATGAGATGTTCCCTTGAGAGGGAGCTTTAGTTACATGCAAATTATGAAAATTTGGCTCCAAAGGAGGAACCTCAAGATGATGTGGAGTAGCCACATGTAGAGGAGAAGAGAGTGGAAGAACCCACTCATGCAGGGACTTCCAGAGATGGAAGGAAGCACATCAAAGAGGCTGATAGATTGATGCATGTTTCTTGAGAGAATGTGAGAACACCCACATCAAAACGTAGGCAGAGTAGGTCACCATATCAGTACACTAGCTACATGGCTCTGATGAGTGAGAGTGTATAGGTTGAGCCATCCTCATTCGACGAAGCAGTGAAGCAACCAGTATGGGTTAATACCATGGTTGAGGAGTATGAATCCATTATCAACAAAAATGTTTGGGAATTGGCGCCAAGACCAGCAGACAATTCAGTGGTGAGTTCTAGATGGCTTTACAAGGTAAAGAAAACAACATATGGGAGTGTGGAGAAACATAAGGCTATATTTATGGCTAGAGGGTTCTCTCAGGTGGAGGGAATTGATTATGATGATACCTTTTTTCCAATAGCAAGGTACTCTTCTATAAAATCTATTGTAGCACTGCTAGTGCAAATGAGATGGAAGATAAATCAGATGGATGTGATGACAACATTCCTCAACATTATGATTGAGGAGGAGGTGCATATTGAGAAATCGAAAGGATTTGAGACCTTCAACAGAGATTCCTATGTGTGCAGACTCGAATGAGCATTGTATGGACTAAAAAAATCACCCCATGTTTAGTACACTAGAATTGAAAGCTATTTCACTGGGTTGGGCTTCACCAAAAGTGAAGCAGATGTGAACCTTTACCATATTTTGGTTGAAGGTAAATTGTTGATTATAGTATTATATGTCGATGATTTGATTCTAACTGGCGATGAGTAGCTGATAAAATCTTTTAAAGAGGATCTTGCAAGAGAATTCGAGATGAAGGACCTGGGGCTCATGCATTACTTTCTTGGTATGGAAGTATGGCAAGGAGATGGGGAACTATTTGTCTCTTAGGGAAAGTATGCCAGCACGATACTAAAGAAGTTCCACATGGAGAGCAGCAAACCCATGGAGACTCCTCTAGCAAGTAATTGGAGGAAGGAATATGCTACTTCAGGTGAAGTAGTGGAGGCTACTATCTATAGATAGCTTGTGGGTTCAATTATGTATGTGGTGAACACATGACTAGACATGTGCTTTGCAATTAAACAACTTAGTCAAGCCATGGTTAATCCAAACACACTTTATTGGAATGCAGCTAAACATGTGTTGAGATACCACAGAGGCACCACTCAATTTGCTCGTTGGTACAGACAAACAGAGGGAGTGAAGCTTCAAGGCTTCACATATGAAGATTGGGCAGGGAGTCCATCCGACAGGTAGAGCACTTCAGGGGGAATCTTCAGTGTTGGGTCAGCAACAGTTTCTTCATACAATAGGAAGCAAAGATTAGTTGCACTTAGTTTAGCAGAAGCATAGTACATGGTTGATAGTCAAGAAGCTTGTGAGGTTATCTCGATGAGGAAGATCCTTGTTGTGTTATTTGGTTAGCAGATGGATCCTACAGTGATTTACTGTGACAATTAGAGTTGCATCAAACTCTCTGAGATTGCATGCATAGGAGAATCATGTTGCTGGAGTACATTCCTATAGAGGAGCAGGATTCAAATATTTTGACAAAGGCATTGTCAAGATGCAAATTTGAGTTTAAAAGAGGCAGGATTGGGATGGAAGATAATCCATTTCTTGTTGAGAGGGAGTGTTGAAAATGCAACAAGAAAATCCTAATTTAATTTTGTCCTTGAATTAAATTTTAATTCCACATTTCATAACAACTTGTAATAGTTAACTAAGTTAATTTGACTTATTTGGCTAAGTTAATTCGAGTTCAGGGTAAACTAGAGTCATGTAGAGTGTCTGCTACTTTTTAAGAGGTCTGGTTGAGTTTATTTTGAATTGTAATTATTTAATTGAGTTTCATTGAGTTAAATGTAGTTAAACTAGTTCCAACTAATGGGGGAATTAGTGGGAGATCCAGTAGTGGGGTGTGACCATCACTGATCAACTAGTAAACTGAAGATTCACTCATAATTAACTCATGCATGTCAGGTTAGAGAAAGCCCCAGTTGAGATTGGAGTTCAAGGATAATGTACTATCAGTTGTATAATCATTTGAATTGTACAGGTGGTGCATGAAATCAGAGGAAGGCCTATGAGGATTGCATAATTCATATTTGTGGAATTTCCCAATTAAATATGAGATAATTCCCTAGGAAATTGCGCAAGGAAATAGGAACTTGGCAGGCAACAAAATTGGATAATTATTGGCTTGATCTTGTTTGAGAAGTAGTGAGATAGATAGAGAGAGTGCAGAGGTTACTCGGGCTTGAGCAAAGCAATGTAATATTCTCATATTTTTTATTAATGAAATATACAGATAGTAGGGGTTTTTAGCTATGGCTTTCCCTAGAAAATTATTGTGTTATGTGTGATTGAATTATTTCTCTTTTATGCTTTGTGATTTCAGCGATCGTTTATTGTTTCTTTGATGAGTAGAGTAGATTCAAGTCAATCGTTTTAGAATATTACAAACTGTGGTTTGAATCTACGAGGAATTTCTACACTTAAGGCTTCCACCCATTTCAAGGATTGGTGGGAGGCTTACCATGTGAAAAGGGCCATGAAGGAATCCACATTTTTTACAGCCACACCCAATTGGGTCTCTTTTATGGATGTTATTAAAGAACAATGTTACCTATTAGAAGCTACAAAGACTAGTACATGAGATAGACCACATTGTAGCAGTAGAGGGACCAAAAAATGCCAGAGTTCACAAATACCTTCCATGCCTTGCGCACCAAGCCGGGTATCAAAGACTCTGAGCGACATCTAGTGCTAAGTACCATGGCTATCTAGATAGATACATCAAAATGGAAATGGAGTTTCTATACATCTCCTCACATGGCATAACATATTGATATGTTTCCAATCATACAAAAATTTAAATAGGAGAAGTGAGACTTTGGATCTGTCAATCCCTCATAGTGGTTGCAAGGCAAGGGAATCTCTAAATCACAAAAAAAGAACAAAGTTAGGGTGAACCACCCCAAGACAACCCATATAATACACAAACAAAGAATGATAATGGGGAAGACGAATAAAGAAAAGAGAAAGTGGTATGAGTTCCACAAGAGCCCATCTCATAACACTTATGAGTGTTGCACAAGAAAACCATTACCGGATGAGTTGAAAGCATCGAAATTAGATGTAGGTTTTGACTCTAAATAAGATCTAAACAAGGGAAAGAAGATCGTTGATGTAGAACCTAATGCTAATATTGCCACCACGATGGTCTAGCAAAGTGAGCTTGAAGATCTTGAAGAAGGTGAGTTCCGCTTTCACTGATATATGTGGGTGAAGGGTGCTCCATTTCATTTCATTATTGATAGTGAAAGTCAAAAGAACCTAATCTTAACAGAGGTCATCAAGTAGTTTGACCTACCAAAAACAACACACCCACAACCACACACCATTGGGTGGCTCCACCAAGGGAGAGATCTCTGTGTCAGCAAACAGTGTCACTACCATATGGCATCAATCTCTTCAAGGTTGTTGTGTGATATTTCTCCCCTTAAAGTTTGTGATGTTATTTTAGGCTAACCATGACAAATCATCATGTTGTATATGAGCCTAGACCTTGTAGTGTTTAATTACTTTGGGAAAACAACTATGAAGGATACCAAAGGTAGCTCCACCTACTTCCATTTCTTTGATCTCTGCTAAGAAATGTAGCAAGGTATTCTCTTAGATTTGGAATTTTGTCTTCTTCTTGATTCACTCTCAAAGTAAGGAGAAGATTGTGGCCACATCCATGGCCTCCACAAAAGGCCCCTCCACACAATAGAACCAAGTGGAAAAGATCATGGAAGAATACAAAGACATCTTCTTCTCACCTATTGGGGCACCTTTACACTGCCCGGTCATGCATTCAATTGATCTAACCCAAGGTGCACCTCTACCCAATGGGCCAATATACCACCACTCTCTTTTGGAAAATGAGGGAAGCAATCACCAAATCTAAGAGGTGCTCCAAAAAGGACACATTTGACTGAGTTACTCATCCTTTGGAAGCCCAATTGTACTCATGTAGAAGAAAGGCAGGCCATGACTAATTTGCATTGATTATCGAGCCCTAAACAAAATCAAATTTAGGAACTAACATTGTATTCCCCATATTGATGACCTTCTTGACTAGCTCAGGGGAGCCAAGTACTTCAAAAATATTTTTTTGAAGTTTGGCTATCACCAAGTCCCAATAGAACCAACTAATGTATGGAATACTTCTTTCAAATCCAAGAGGGTCTTTTTGATGGTTGGTCGTGACGAATGCCCCAAAAAATTTCATGAGGCTAATGATTGATATCTTGCATATTTTCACCAATTTTTTTGTGGTTGTATATATGAATTATATTCTCATCTTCAACAAAAATTTGGAAGAACACTTGCATCATGTTGGGTAGGTCTTTCACACTCTATGACAACACAAGTTATGTGTTAAATTGGAAAAATTCTCCTTTGGCATGAACAAGGTGCAATACGTAGGCTACATAATTGATAAGCAAGGTGTTCATGGAGATCCATCCAAGATTTGAGTCATTTGGAATTAGCTAGCCCTAAGGAATCTATCCAAAGCTTCGTATCCTCTTGGGCCTTGCTAACTTCTACTAAATATTCATGTTGGGGTTCTCTTATATTTCCTCTCCCTTAAGTAGAGTGACCACACGTAGAGAAAAAGTGAAGTTCTTTTAGTCTAAGTCACAACATAAGGAATTTAATGATTTGAAATATTGTCTTTGCTTTACAACAATCCCCATCCTTCCAAACTTGTAACATCCATTTTAGATGGAGATTGATGTCTCTAACTATGCTATTGGTGTAGTCCTCACTTAACAAAGACATTTGGTTCCCTATCACAGTGAAACACTCTCCAATATTGTCTGAAGATACCATGCTAATGATAAGGAGATGTACTCCATCATGTAGACCCATTAACAATTGAAGCATTATATTCCAGGGAAGGAGACAATCATCCACATTGATCACAAGCCTATATAATATATGCAGATGCGAGGAAAGTTACAAAATGGTCGCATAAAAAATGATCCACGTACTTATCAAAATTCCATTTGAACATCAAATATATGAAGGGTAGCACCAATCATGTCACATATTACCTCAGGCGGTCCCCAATTGTTACACTAACAACAGTTCTTAGCTCTTATGGGAATGAGACCTTTGAGTGTGGCCACAATTATACAATAGTGATTTGGAATTCACTACCACATACCATATGTTGATGACAGGAAAGCAGATTCTATACTTCCACCTCTAGGATACATTGTTGTGCTACTTATGCCACTCTTTTGTTCCTTCAAGAAATCGTACCAAGTTGATCTAGGAGGCACATTATAGTCGATTGGCAGGGAAATTTGGTGTGGAGAAGATGATAGAAGTACTTCAATAGTACTTCTATTGGCTAGATCTTTGATAGGATGTATAGTGGTATATTAGATCATTCACCGCTTGTGCCATTACTAAACCAAACATCAAAAAGAAGGGGTTGTACACTCCTCTACCTACCCTAGACAAGCCTTAGGAGTCATTCTCCATGGATTACATATAAGTTTTTCCATCCTCCAAGCATGGAAATGATTGTGTATTTGTGGTGGTCGACTGGTTCTCTATGGTAACCATTCTCGCACCATGCAAGAAGAGTATCACAGGTGAAGCCACTACTAACCTCTTCTTTGATCATGTTTAGGTTCATTTTAGGCTACCAACTTGAACCATTATTTTAGATAGGGGTAGTAGGTTCCTCAACACGTCTTGGTTAAGCCTATGATGTCTCATGGATACTAAGTTGACCAAATCAACTACCTTTAATCCACAATTAGAAGAACAAATAAAAGTGGTCAACGAGATGATTGTGCATATCTTATGCATGAAAAAATCCAAGCACCCCCGTACACGGGATTAAAACCTTCCATATGTTCAACATAGCTACAAAATATCCCTCCATTGCTCTATTTTCCATAGTCCTTTTTAGGTGTGCTTGGGGTTCTAGGCATTGACCCCAGTTGATGTAGTTATGCACATTACATATTAATGGGTTGAGTCCTCCCATGCTCATATCGAGGCAAACATGGAAAACAATTTTTTTTTTTTTTTGAGAAGATCTAACATCTCTAAAAATAATTCTATGATATCATATAGAAATCCAATGCTAAATACAAGAACTGTCATGACCAACACCAAGTTACACGTAAGTTTTAATTTGGTGATAAGGTGTAGTTACACTTACAAAAAGAGCACCTAACGAGCCCCATTAGGAAGCTAAAACCACTCTAATATGAGCTATACATAATAAAAAAGGTGGCGGGTGAAAAATGTTTTGAATTGAGCATTCCCCTATTCCTTGGCTTGCATCCACTAGTCAATGTGGAGCTATTTTGACCATATTATCCACCTCTATTAGACACCTCAGAGGCAACTGAGCAATTAGCCCCAAGGAGCTCAATCTTGATTGCATTGAAGAGGCCGAAGTGGATCATATCATTGACACCATGACAAATAATACCCTCCAACACCACATCCCACTCTATTGGATCATGAAGATTAGGCAACTTCTTCACTAAAGCAAGTGTCTCACTAAGAGCCAAATTCAGTAGAAATTTACCCATCTAATGGGTGCATTCAACACAATGGATACCATTGTTTCTTAAGGGGGTTGGGGGTATTGATCTAGGTGTATATTGATGGCTATCCACCTACTCCACTGACTCAAATCATATTTCTCCATCTTAGTAGTATTTCTACATTTTTTTGGGTCCTAAACTTCTGGGGTTGTTTTAAGGCCCTAAATGATGTTTTGTTTTACATGGTCAAGGACCTATGCCGTGGTTATAGGCAGAGCCTAGGTTCATTCGAAATATGTGATTATCAGCTAGAACTTTCGAATGAGCTATGAAGCACACCAAACAAATTATGTATGAAAACGTTATGACCTTATGAAGATGATGTACCAACTAACCCTTTTGGGCCAAAATCCTTTTGTGTTTCATATCTTAGGGTTATGATTTTTGATGTTTAGGGTTTCCTCTTTTCTTTGATGTTAAAAAGGACCATTCAACCTCATTGTAACTCACTCAAGCAAAGGCACATAGTTGTCACATCTCTTCTTAGAGATAAGCTACCACCATTTAAGCTAGTTTGTTTCATTCTGCATTTTTTAGTTTTGACACATTCCATTTATTAATGAAATTCAAGTTTCACTATATCTATGTGTTTTGGATATAAATACGGATTTTTATTTTGTTCCCTTTATAAATCTAGATCACATTGGCGAAGTGGTCCTTCACCATTTGGAAAACATAAGGTTCAAGTAAGAAGATGCTTTTAACAACATTTCTCTAAAATACTGGAAGTAAGGGTTCCATGACTTCCAAGTTGTCATGAGTTGTCATCGTGAGTCTCTAGGTGTGATTCTAGAAATAGTTCTTTCCCTATGTGTGTGAGTTTTCTATGAGTCATAGATCCACCTTCTTGGGATCTTATCATCTAGATGTTAGTGATCTAATTCTTATATATGTAACTGCTTTATGTGATCAATGAATACATTGTGTGTTTGGTGTTCTGTGTTTAATCTCTCTCTCTCTATTTTTCTAACATGGTATCAAAGCCTACTCTGGCTAGATTCCCTTGTGTGAAGGTCGGGAAGATGTGAGGGAGCCTTGAGGATTGATTCTTTGTATATATACTGAGTTTAGTTTAGTGTGTGACTTTCTTGTGTTCATGGGTGTAGATTTGAATAGTTTCATGGGCAATATAGGGAATGGAAAGCGGGTTTCCAACGGATGTATATATTTCAACCACCTAGTGGCCATGTTGGGCCATTGAAAATTCAAATACTAGACCAACCACATAGCTTGAGATCAAACAATGAAAACTGCAGCTAATCTAAAACGATGGCTTGCATTAATGCAATATTGACCCTTTACCTCCAGCCATTTCAGGCTGCGATTTCTTGGTGTGATTTGGTGTGGGAAGAAGAAGTCGGCTACATGATAGATCTATGTACTACAAATGTGCCAATTATATCACACTCCGTAACAAATCCTTTGTTGTTGGTCTACAATTACACATATTTTAATTTTTTTCCTCATAGACACGTTGTCCATACCAATGCCATTACACATATTTTAATTTTTTCCTCATAGCCACGTTGTCCATACCAATGCCATTACAGTACTGGTTGAATACCATCGCTTCAGAAAATTCGTAAGAGTCTATTATAAAACCGGTATTCTTCCCTTGTTTACCGATTCTCTCAGTAATGTGGGATGCCAAATGACTTACAGATCACCCATTCCAGCAAAAGGAAATAGAAGTGTTATAAAATAGAAGAATTCTGAGCTGAAGGAAATGCAAACCAACGTTTTCGTTGTTCACCTGATTTATGACTTGGGCACTCTTCTCCTCTCAGAGGCTCAGAACATGGGGATGAAAATTAGTGAATATGTATGGACTATTACAAAGGGGTTGAGCGTCGTTCTTGACGTCATAAACAAATCAAGCATCGTATCCATAGGAGAAGAATTACGGCTGTCAAATATTCAGTCGACTCAGAATTATCCGAGTGGCCATTCATCCATTGTTCCACCGTCTCCACCGTTGAATGGATGAATACGTAGGGGACCCCTCATCAGCCGACGGATACAAGCATAGATCAGCACCCAAAAGGAAACAGATTGGATGACAAACACCAATATTCAAATTTCTTGTGGGTTTGATAATTATTTACTGATGTGCAAAGTTATTATGGTTTTATTTATAAAATATATAATATCAATATGTTATGCGTAAATTTTTTTAATGGAACTATGAAGGATGGTGTCTTATATATTTACAGCTGTGAGATGAGTTATGAGATGATTTATATAAAGAAGTAAAAATAATAGGTCAATTATTTAACAAAGTAATGTGACTCGTCTTGTTCTGGGAGCATTAGTCACAAATATCTTAATAAAGTCAAGTTGGTGTGACCCTTCGTGCTCCGTGAGCGTTAGTACACATTATTTATACAAGGTCAAGTTATAGAATTTTCTGTTGAAGACATTTTGTACCGAGAATGATGTTCTAGATAACTTATGAAGGTTGTGGAGGGACGTGGATTCAATAGATGTTGGCACTTTCATAGGATGGTTCAGTATCGAGACTGACCCGTTGCGCTCTAGGAGGTTGAGAAGCGTAAATTTTGAAAAGCACATCAACAATGGTCTGAAGCGGGTATGTCTTAAATGGATCAAGTGGGAAGCTCGAAAGTGTGGTGACGAAAAGAGCGGAAACCATGAGATTTTGAGAGTGGATATGGGTGCTAGTGATGACCATACCACACAAATTTTACAGATATTCATTCATTTTTGTAATCTCTACTTTCTAGTTTTGTCATGTAAGCATTAAGGGAGGGTATTGGAAGTAATGCTTCCATGACTTCCAAGTTGTCGTGAGTTGTCATTGTGAGTCTCTGTGTGTTATTCTCGAATAGTTATTTCCCTATGTCTGTGAGTTGCTTATGAGTCATAAATCCACCTTCTTCGAATCTTATCATCTAGAAGTTGGTGATCTAATTCTTATATATGTAACTGCTTTATGTGATCAATGAATATAGTGTGCGTTTGGCGTTGTGTGTTTAATCGCTCTCTCTGCACTCTCTCTATTTTTATAACATAAAATTATGATGTTCAATCAAATAGAATGCAACTTCAAAGGACAACATATACATGGCTCGATATAATGAACAACCTTGCATGATGGATTTAAATAAAGTATATCCTTATTCTTGCCAATATTAATAAATAATTGAGCAATGGTGTTCCCAAAGAGGGTCTCTACAAACTCAATGAAGGATGAAGTAAAACTCAAGGATTAAGAATTACAATGATCAATGGCCTCTCAACCTAGTCAAAGTAATTCTTGAAGTTAATCTTAATAAAAATAACATCAATGCACATGGTGTAATCCCATATCATGCCCTCCCAAACAATTAAAAAACGAGTCTCGAAACAAAAAATGTAATAAAAAATTAGCTTTAAAAGAACCAATAAAATTCAACATGATGATGTCATCCTCAGAGGATAATATTTTTGGAGGGAAAAGAAGAACTACATTTTTTTAATTGTATTTTCAGCGTATCTCCTTGTAAAATTACTCAAATGTGAAGTGTAGACACCCGTTGAATGCAGAATTAAATTCTACGTCCAATAAGTACCCACTCTGCATACTTTTGAGTAGACTCACATAGGGAAAAATAAATGAAAATATATGAAAAATGTGCTCAACGTGTTTTTTTCATGTTTTCAATTTTTTTCTATGTGTATCTCATCAAAATTATGGAGAGTGGGTACTCATTGGACGTGGAATTTAATTCCTCATACCAACTCCTACACTTGACATTTGAGTAAACCTGGAAAGAGATAAGCCAAAAATACAAAAAAATAATAGTTTCCTTTCTTTTTCTTTAAAAATTCATAATTATTATTTTATTGTTTTAACTATTATTTTATTATTTTCCTTATGAGCTTCATTACAGACCTCAAAATTTCCCTAATAAAAAACATTGTCTAAATTATGTCAATCATAGATAAAATTTGTTTATTCTACCATGATAATCTTTGATAAAATGTATTTAAATGAAGAGATAAAGCTTCTATCAAAATCATGTAAGAATTATTGAACAACGTAGTTCGCCTCTACTTGGTAATCAACTTAAGGCCACCCTACCTTAAGAGTAAACTTACAGAATTATTGATTAGTGTCTACCCCAAAAGATTTTTATATAAAGTATGTTTTGTACCAAAGTAATATAAACCTAAAAAATGTCATTTGACTTTGTAAAAATCACATGGGAAGCCATTAAGCCTAGGCTCTTTATCATCATACATCTTATACAAGGTTGTAATAAGGTCATCCACAAATAAAATACAATCACATGCATGCTTTTATTATCTATAATATTACCTAGGACAACATTGAAGGAACATTGCATCGCCAGGCTCAAGATCGAAAACATATTGAATAATAAGCTGGAAATTCCTATTTAATAATTTGTTGGCAATCATCTAACCATTCAAATCTTTAAGAACACTATTTTTTCACTAGCTACTTTAATGTCCAAGACGTTATGAAGGCATTAACGGCCTTATCTCTCAAAATGAATTAGCGCAGATAACCTAAAATAAGCATCTCTATCCAATTACATTTCTTCCAAATTCAAGATACGAAGAACATTAGGCGTTTGTTGGGATTGGATGGAAAACTTAAAAAAAATACCATGCATTTTATTAGCTAGATAAAGGTTTCATTTTAATGTTTTTTAATTAAAATTTGAAATATTCAATTTGTACCTCCTTATTATTAATAAAAATTTAAATATAAATTGTTTTCCTACCAAAGCCATACAAATTTAATAATTTTGATAAAAAATTGTGCTAGGGATGCTCATGTTGAAATTGGGTTAACATTGTCATGATTGGAGGGAAAAGACAAAATTACTTATTACACATTTTATTAGCCAAATGTATTATTACTAATGTTTCAATTTAATATTTTTTAATTAAAATTTGAATTATTCAAATTCCACATGATAATCATTAAAGAAAATTTAAGTTGTTTATTCATCCCAGCCAACCAAAGGCACACAAATTCAATGGTTTTGATAAAAATTTGTGCTATGGATTCTTATGTTCAAAAGAGGTGGACACCATTGAGATTGAAAGGAAAAGAATAAAAAAAAAATATTACCATGCATTTTATTAGCTAAATTTATTATTACAAATGTTTCATTTTAATATTTTTTTAATTAAAATTTGAATTATTTCTCCAAACTAATTAAAATTTTTTTTACTACACATTCTATTAGCCAAATTTATTATTACAAATATTTAGTTTCAATATTTTTAATTAAAATTTAAATATCATTAATGAAAATTTGAATGTAAATTGTTTGGCCATTTAAACCACTCCACCATAACCATACAAATTCAATAATTTTGATAAAAAAAAATTATGTTATGGATAGTCATATTGAAATTGGTCCCACACAATTTTAATTGGAAAGAAAATTTTAAAATAACTTACTAACTTTATTAGCCAAATTTATTATTACAAATATTTCATTTTAATATTTTTTTATTAAAATTTGAATTATTCAAATTCTATTTATATTCTATCTTACAAAACAAACATGAATACAATATAATCTAAAAGTGCAAATATTCTTAAAAAAACACTAATATTCCTAAAAAGCACTAAATTATTTATCAATCTATCAACATATCATAATGCTACAAGACTTTACTAAATAAATAAATATATGCAATCCTAAAATTATCTCTAGAAATTAAGATATTTTCAAAGTTAGAACCAAAAATTAATTCGCTAACAACTCAATTATCATACTCAAATTTTATATAGAATTTTTGCACTAATATTGTCATGCATGCGTCCTCTCAATAATATTGCAATTATTAAGAGTTTTGATAATTAAAAACCATTATTCCAACATTGTCAGAAGTGCCTCAGCTTTGGCTTTCAGTGAGCTATCTTCCCTATAATCCATCTTCTTCCAGGTTCTCCATTTTCCTTCACTGATGGTTTGATCCCAAAAATCTTTTACCTTAAATAACCTATTGGTATCTGTTTCTTCCTTTACGTCCAGAAGGTTCTCGTTTAATAGTGTAGGTTCTTGTTGCCATTTGTCCTCCCAAAACAAAGCAAGATCACCATCCCTGATTTCCCAGAAGCTGTTTTTTTGTACTAATCCTCTATTTCCCCAGGCCTTATTCCAGATGTGTGAACCCTTAATGATGCCAGACATCCTTATTAGATCAATATCTTGCCAATTGCTGGCATATTTTTCTTTCCAAATTTTAGCCCATTGTGCCTCTGGTTCTTTAACCCAGCGCCACCATAATTTCACCCCTAAAACTTTACTTAGTGCTTCCAAATCGTCTAGTCCAAGATCCCCATATTTTTTAGGTTTACAGATCTTCTCCCAGGCTACCAAGGCCCATTTCTTTTTGTCCTTCCCCTTACCCCAAAAAAAGTCTCTTTGAATGGTTCTAAAGTGTTGCAAAACTCCTTTAGGAGCTGGAAGGGTTGATAACATGAAGACTGGAATTGATTGGAGAACAGCTTTTGTAAGCAATAACCGACCAACCAAGTTTAAAGATCTAAAGGTCCATTTCCTGATTTTATCCTGCATCTTATTAATCATCGGCTCTTAGATGCCCTTGTGCAGAGGCTTATCTATAAGAGGAACTCCCAAATATTTGGAGGGAAGGACATCCCTTTGAAAGCCTAGAATCCTAGAGATATTTTTTTGAATAGCAATATTGGTATTGAAGAAAAAAATCTTGGATTTAGAGAGATTAATTTCCATACCTGTAGCCTTGGCAAAGTTAGACAGGATATGCTTGTACGCTAAAGCTTCTTTGACCGTGGGGATGCCCTGTAGCATAGTATCATCAACAAATTGTTGATGGGTCAAAACCTGACCAGTCTTAGAAAGTTGGAGGCCTTTGATATTACCAACTCCTTTTGCATGCTTAATAGACCAGCCCGGTCCTTCCATCATGAGGATGAAGAGAAAGGGCGAGAGTGGATCACCTTGCTTGAGGCCTCTGGAAGGAGTAAAGGTCTTGGAAGGAGAACCACTAACCAAAATTGATAAGCTGGAAGAAGTTACCAGGGCCATGACCCATCTTACCCGGTTATGATCAAACCCAAAAGCAATAAGGACCTTCCTTATATAGGTCCAATTCAGCTTATCATAAGCTTTGGCTAGGTCTAATTGCATAATCATACCAGCCTTCCTATTTCTTATCAAAGAGTGCACTACCTCACGCGCTTGAATGATGTTATTGAGAATTTGTCTGCCCTCCACATAACTAGATTGCTCCACAGAAACTAGAGTAGGAAGAAGTGGTTTGAGTCTAGATATTATCTTATAAACCACATTGCACAAGGCTATGGGTCTAAACCTGTCTAGAGTCTGAGCATTGTCCTATTTGGGGATCAAGGAGATGAAGGAGGTATTGAGCACCTTCAAAATAGTTTTATTCAACCTGGAATCTTCCATTACGTTCAAAATATCCTGTTTAACTATGTTCCAGCAAGCTTTAAAGAAATCCACATTGAAACCATCAGGGCCTGGTGCTTTACCATTCTGCATTTCTTTGATGACCTCACTAACCTCCTCTTTTGTCACTGGCCTATTGAGATTGAAATTATCCTCTCTAAAACCATTCTGGGAATAAACCCTGTTAAATCCCTGATAAAATGCTCTTTGTCTGAAATGGTTTCCTGTGCTATTCCATGAAAGTGTTGAACTAACACATCTTCTATATCTTCATGGGAATTGTGAAGATGACTGCCCTCATCCTTGATCAAAGAGATTCTATTATGAGATCTGTTTGCTATGGTAGATTTGTGGAAAAATCTAGTGTTATGCTCCCCTTCTTTCAGCCATTGAACTCTGGATTTTGGTCTCCAAAATATTTCCTCTTGTTTACATAAATTCTCCTAGACTTGATGGTGTTTGGTGACTTGGCCATGTTTATATTTATCAAAGCCATCTGTGATAAGGGTTTGATTGAGTACCCGCATTTTATCTTCAACAACTTTTTTTGCTATAAAAATATTGCCAAATTCATTCTTGTTCCAATCTTTAAGTTTGAGCTTGATGTGCTTTAGTCTTTTGTGAAGCTGGAACATACTTGTACCTTGAATATGTCGTTCTTCTATCCACCATTTTGAAATGTTGCTGATGAAGTCCAGGTGGGTGAGCCAGATATTTTCAAATCTGAAAGGTCTGTTCTTGGGTGTACCAATGCCTTGAACCTCAAATTGAACAGGCCAATGGTCTGAGCCTCCAAAGGGGAGAATTCTTGCTATCATTTCCTTATTGGTGAGCATAAGATCCTATGAGATTATGAATCTGTCTAACTTTGAGGCTACTTGAGACTCTCCTCCTCTTTTATTGTTCCAAGTAAAGAGACCATTACTTATGTCAGTATCCACAAGCTTCATATTATCTATAAAAGTTTGAAAAGCTATAGAGTCTCTGCTTAAAGTTCTGGTACCCCCTTTTTTCTCTGAAAGTGATCTGATCATGTTGGGAGTATGACCAACTTAGATGGGGCAACAATTCTATAGGCACCTTCAATCTCAAGGAGGCAAAACACATACTCCTTGAGCTAGATTCCAATGAACCAGATAGGGTTTGGCAAAACATATGGAGACATCAAGGATGGATGAAGATTAAACTCTTCATGTGGTTGGTGCATCATAGAAAAATTTTGACTTGGGATAACATTAGGAAGAGGGGTGTTTTGGGCCCTTCCAGATGCCAACTATGTGAAGCCCAAGAGGAAAAAATGGAGCACCTTCTCAATAATTGTATTTTCACCTCTTGGTTCTGGGATACTTTTGCCACTATCTTCCAGCAAAAAGATAGGGACAAAGGAAGCATTATTAATACCCTAATCAATTGGAGATGCAACTTCTTTGATTTTGAATTGCTAGGCTCAGCCTGGGCTCTAACACCAAGTTTCATAATTTGGATTGTCTAGAAAGAAAGGAACAACATAATCTTTAAGAATGAAAAAAGTTCCTCCCAACGCCTTCTCGAGAAAATATTAAGACAACTTAAGGAGACGGTAAGCACCATAGTGCAAACTTTACCTAAGAATCCACCTTCAGAAGCTGAATCGCAGATACTTCTTAAGTTAGGTATGCAGGGGCTTATTCCTCAGGGAATGGACAGGAAGGTTTTGAAGATGGATTCTAATCAGGATCATTGGCATCCTCCCCTTTTGGGTTTTTTGAAATTCAACATTGATGGGGCTTCCAAAGATAACCCGAGCATCGTTGGCTATGGCGGGGTGCTAAGGGATGAAAATGGCAGTGTCCTTTTCATTTTCCATTGCCATTTGGGAAGAGCCACTAACAATATGGCGGAATTAATGGCTCTTGAGCAATGTTTAGAATTTCTGAAGCAGGATAATCTCCAGAATGTTATTGTAGAAGCTGACTCTGAGTTAATCATAAACTCGGTCAAAAGAATTAGCTATGGCACGGAGCCGGAAAAAGTCTCTAAACAATGGAGACTGCTCCAGGTCTTTCAGAGAATTCAGCTTCATCTCCGGGGATTACGCACTGTGAGTTTTAACCATGTGAGAAGAATAGCTAACAAATTGGCGGACATCTTGGAAAATGAAGGAGTACTCAGTACTAAAAGTAGGGTTGCGCTGAGTTGGCCTGAGATGCCTCTAAATAGATTAAAGACGCAATGTCATGACCAGGCGGATGAGGATATAATGGTGTTCCGAAACAAAGACACAGGGGCAGTGTCAAGTTGATTTGGTTTCTTCATGCAGTATTTTCTTTGGATTAAGATCACTTTGGGGATGCAGGATACTGTCGGCCTCCCCAACCCTCGACAGTATGATCACAGAAATTTCGGATGGGAGTTGCTGAGCAAAGGCAGGTCCACAGATGGTAGGCAGACTAGTTGGATTTTCATAGTGCACGGGTTCTTTCGACCGCGGAGAAGGGTTGTTGAAAGGGGCTAGATTTCCAGCTTTCCCAGCAGCCTGAATACTCCTATTTTCCTTTCAGAGGCTTCAATTCCGCTCGGGAGGTGGTTTGACATCCATCGCACACCCTTCATGCAGGAAGTGGTTTTGTGGAGTTGGGAGCGATTCCACTCACCATGCAACACGTGGCATAGTACGGGGATGGAATACCACCCTCATCGCGCACTATTCTTCGGTGGGTTAGGCCCGTGCGATATGATCCTCGGTCGTCGGATCATGTAGGACAGATCTACGGTCATGAACAAGCAAGCTTGTTTGTGGGTCCAGGTTGGCTATCGGGTGAGTAAACATTGGGCTACTTGGTAGTGCGATATTATCCTCCATTGTAGGATCTGGCATGGAGGATCGACGGTCAAGGACAATGGCGCAGAACATGGAAAATTATCTTCCGGGCAAGTTATGTGTCTTGATGGAAATCGACGGCTTTTACGCGCCCCACATGCTTGAGAGTTATCCCCCCTTCCAGACCCGATTTCTGTTTAGAGGTTTTCCTATTTCATTACTCGGTCTGACTCCAAATTTTACTGTTTGATTTGTTTGCATTTTGTGGACTTTGTAGTTTAAGCTTTTAGCTAGGGGGCATAGGCTATAAGCGAATGTTTCTTCTGTGGCACACAATTCCTTTGGGAATGGTGTATATTATGTAAGTTGTTTTTAGATTTAATGAAATAGAAGGTATGACTCTTGCTTTAGCAAAAAAAAAAACAGATAATTAGAAACCATTAATATTCTTCCGTGAAAAATGTACAATGTACACAATCTAATAGCAACTCGGAACTTCAAAGATTAACTTGGCAATATATCAATTCATAATTTGTATAAATTTATACTAAAATAAGTAATTATTTTAAATTTATTCTGTTTTTTTATTTTATTTATTTATTTATTTATTTTTATAAATTAGTTGAGTTTTGGTTGTGTAATATTATATAATTACCAACAATAAAATTATGAAATTTTGTTTAAATGTAAATTTTTATGCTTTTAAATAAGTTATATTCCACATAAATACTATAGGCAAAATTATGGGTTATCATAAACTTAGTTATAGAAAACCAACTATAACTAAACCAAGTTTACCAAAACCACTCTAACATCTTGGACATAGAAAACCAACTATAACTAAGCCAAATTTACCAAAATCACTCTAACATCTTAAACACATATATAATATGTGAACCAATATAATGAGAATTATCAAATTAAAAATATTAATTTTAATCTGACTTTAATAATGAGTAAATAATGTAGATCCATTATTCCACAAACAAATAAGATAGTCTTACATAAAAAACTATTCTACACATAAATAAAATAGTCTTACATGACAAATAGCATTGGCACTAAAGACAACTTTTATAACAAATTAGTATCTAACTTATTCTTAACATTAAAATTAAATTACTATCATTAATTTATATAAAATAAACATACGAAGATATAATCTTTTTAAATAATTATAACTTATCATTATATTATTTTTCATAATAATATTATATATTGAAATTGGAAAAAAATGTTCCAATTTTTTCTATAAACAAGCTCAAAATACTAAGTATCAAACCAACATTATTAATAAATTTTTTATATTAATTTTCCATAATATAAAATTTGGAAAAAAAAATTCACATGGTAGCATTTGAGTTTGATTGTGACTTTGTAACCTACGTATATGATTATATAATTAAATTGGGATTAATACAGAAGACAATTTTTAATTATGATATAATATAATATATATTAATTATTATATATCAAATTAAATATTTATAAGTTTTGAGAATTAGTTTAATTGGTTTTTTTATTAAAAAGTTATAGGTTTAATTGTCCAAATATTCTTAAGTCAAACTTCTTATTTAAATTAGTAAAAAAAATAAAATAAAAAAAATTATATATATATATATATATATATATTATATTTTATTTGAATTAGTAAAAAAAATAAAATAAAATAAAATTAATTAATTAATTATATATATATATATATATATAATTTAAAAATGAAAAAGCATTTTTAATTTAAAAAATTATAATAAAACTAATTGTGTAAAGATTTTTTATATAATGTGTTTTCTATTTTAAAATATATTGTGAACAATTACCCTATTTTATTTAATAATGGTCTTTATTTTAAAATACACTATGAACAATTATATTATTGTACTCTCATGTCAACTCTATCTTTTTATTATTTCAATTTATTATTTAATTATAATTATTGAAATTTATATACAATTTTTTTTTAATTGTGAATAAATAATGTTTAATAAATCATTTTAATTATTAGATCAAGTTATAAAAAAACATTGTGATTAATCATATAATTATTTTACAATTTTTATTTTATATAGCATTATTATTACAATTTTAAATTTGACAAAAAAACACAATATAATAATTTCTTAATATCACAAAATAAAAATGGTTGCGTATATATTTTCACCTCCCTTAGCACTATCTTGAAAAGTATAACATATTAAATTATTATGATTTTCTGATTGTTAAATCTATTTTATTAAATAGTTTTGATTTTGTTATTCATTTGATCTTTGTATTTTTTTTGAATTATTATTAATATGATATTTATAATATCATAATTAATTATAAAAAAAATCTCTATCAGATATTTCAAAACTATATCCCGATGGGGTGGATAACCATGGTATGAGTGGCATAACCCGATGTGGATGGGACACATGCGAATGACATGAGTTGGACATAGAGAGGGAGGCTAGACAACTAACAACGTCAAAGGTTTAGAAACCTAGAGAAGGTAGAAGCACTATATAAACTTTGGATGGAAGTTTGGTTTGTTTGTTTATCATCTCAATGTATGTGCGATAGTGTGGGTGGTGAAACTAACATAGAGTATGCCAACATGTGCATGCTCATTTGTTTGGTAAACCCAACCTTTGTCGTTGTTGTTGGTTGGTGGGAATTGCAGAGTGTGCTTGTTTGGAAGCCCATCCGCACTGTGTAGGATCTAGGGAATGGTTTTGTGGGTGTCTGCGGTGCTTTTGGTTCATGTTGGGAGGGGATGATGCGTTACTAGTCAAGTTTGTAGGGACTTGTCAATGGCTAGCCCTTAGAAAGCCCAATAGGGTTTTGGTAAGTTTCTTCTTAAGGACCTTTGTTTGGAAGTGTATTCTAGTTTTGTTAGTGTGTTACTTGTGTCTTATCTTTATTCTTCGCCAGAAGAGCATTGCTTTGTTGATAAAAATTAAGCCACGTAAACATTAGCACTAGCTTCGTGGGTGTTGGGAGGTGGGAAATTGGATTTCAGTTGGTTGTAGTGTTTTTCTCTGGGTAAAACCCCCTCTGGTTGTTAGTAGCATCGATGCCCTAGAAGGGTGGGAGCCAAGTTGGGATTTTGAGCATGTAGCTCGGAAGTATGGGTTGGTTGGTTTTATAATTCCTCTGAATGTGTGCTGTGACCACGAGACTTATTAGAGTAGGCCTATCACCCGATCAGTAGTTGTGTTCCTTTTCTAGTGCTTTGTTGTAAACACAGAGATGTTGAGACAGTGAGGTTAGGCTTGGAGAGGGATGGGGCCTTGTGGCCAATGAGGGAGTAGAGATGGACATGCAAGAACAGTAAAGGATGAAGGGGTTGTGGGCACTGAATTGGTGGTGGAATTGGCTCAAGACTAGATTTCGTTGTCAAGTCGTGTAGACCAGCCACCATCCATGGAATCCCTAGACACTGAGATGTAGAACATAATGGTTGTTATGGAGGAAATAAGACAACAGAGACATGATGACCATAATGAAGTCATCGCATTCATGAACGAATTGCAACAAAACCAGTGGGATATTCTTGACTACTTGGTGTCTATGTGAAGAAGCCAGAGGCACACCAACGACCACCTAGATGATATGGAGGCATGCCTAGCTCATGTGGAATTCCATGCCCATCGGGATCGTGGACCTCTTGTTGCTCCTTGTGCCGGTCATGCACCAGATTTCCCCCTGATCTATGGCGACTGTCAGTTGTCGTCTTATTCTCTATGTTTTCCAGGCTATTTAGTCTTTCTATTTTTTGTTATTATGTTTAATTGACGATTTATCCTTAGTTTTTTCATCACTCTCCTAGCCAACAAATCTAATGAGAGTGAGGGCGAGAAAGCAATAATCTTCATATTTATCCAATGTAATATTTTGAAGAATTAATAGAAAATTTTAACCCAAGAAAAGAAAAGAAAAAAAGAAAAAAGAAAAAAGAATTAATAATATAAAAAAGCCATCTTAATTTCAAATCTACAAAACAAATTAATAACCAAAATCTTAATAGAAAGAAGAAAGACATTTTTAATAGTTTAATTTCAGCTAAACAACTAGTTTTAAGCCTCGTAAAAAGTGGAAGAGTATTCTATTTTGTATGGATCAAGAAACCAATGCCCTCATTTTTTAAAATAAACACGAAAAAAAGCATAAAACAAGTTGCATTATATTTTTTCAATTAATTTTAAATTAAAATCACATTTTTCACTGTAATATTGTATCGATAGCTATGAGGTTTTTTTTCTTCTTTAAATTAAAATGTTACTTTCACAAAATTTTCTTATAATTAAAATTAATTTTAATTAATTATATATATATATATATATATATATATATATATATATATATATATATATATATATAAAATCATTTTTAATTTAAAAAATTATAATAAATTTAATTGTGTAAAGATTTTTTATATAATGAATAATTAATAGTGTTCTTTACTTTAAAATATATTGTGAACAATTACTCTATTTTATTTAATAATAGTCTTTATTTTAAAATCTACTATGAATAATTACATTATTGTATTCTCACGTCAACTCTATCTTTTCATTATTTCAATCTATTATTTAATTATAACTATTGAAATTCATATATATATATATTTTTAATTATTGAAATTTATATACAATTTTTTTTAATTATTGGAATTTATAATTTTTTTTTAATTGTGAATAAATAATGTTTAATAAATCAATTTAATTATTAAATCGGGCTATAAAAAAACATTGTGATTAATCATTTAATTATTTTACATTTTTTATTTTATATAGCATTATTATTACAATTTTAAATTTGACCAAAAACACACAATGTAATAATTTCTTAATATCACAAAATAAAAATGGCTGCGTATATATTTTCACCTCCCTTAGCACTTGCTATCTTGAAAAGTATAACTTATTAAATTATTACGACTTTGTGATTGTTAAATCTATTTTATTAAATAATTTTGATTTTGTTATTCATTTGATTTTTGTATTTTTTTTGAATTATTATTAATATGATATTTATAATATCATAATTAATTATAAAAAAAAATTATATTAAATATTTCAAAACTATATTCCGATAGGGTGGATAACCATGGTATGAGTGGCATAACCCGGTGTGGATGGGACACATGCGAATGACATGAGTTGGACTAAGAGAGGGAGGCAAGACAACTAACAACGTCAAAGGTTTAGAAACCTAGAGAAGGTAGAAGCACTGTATAAACTTTGGATGGAAGTTTGGTTTGTTTGTCTATCATCTCAGTGTATGTGCGATAGTGTGGGTGGCGAAACTAACATAGAGTATGCCAACATGTGCATGCTCATTTGTTTGGTAAACCCGAACTTTGTTGCTATTGTTGGTTGGTGGGAATTGTAGAGTGTGCTTGTTTGGAAGCCCATCCGCATTGTGTAGGATCCTGGGGAATGGTTTTGTGGGTGTCTGCAGTTCTTTTGGTTCATGTTGGCATGTGATGATGCATTACTGGTCAATTTTGTAGGGACTTGCCAATGGCTAGCCCCTAGAAAGCCCAATAGGGTTTTGGTAAGTTTCTTCTTGAGGACCTTTGTTTGGAAGTGTATTCTAGTTTTGTTAGTGTGTTACTTGTGTCTTATCTTTATTCTTCACCAGAGGAGCATTGCTCTGTTGATAAAAATTAAGCCAAGGAAACATTGGCACTGGCTGCATGGGTGTTGGGAGGTGGGAAATTGGCTTGCAGTTGGTCGTAGTGTTTTTCTCTGGGTAAAACCCCCTCTGGTTGTTAGTAGCACTGGTGCCCTAGAAGGGTGGGAGCCAAGTTGGGATTTTGAGCATGTAGCTTGGAAGTATGGGTTGGTTGGTTTTATAATTCCTCTGAATGTGTGTTGTGACCACGACGTTTATTAGAGCCTATCACCCAATCAGTAGTTGTGTTCCTTTTCTAGTGCTTTGTTGTAAACACAGAGATGTTGAGACAGTGAAGTCAGGCCCAGAGAGGGATGGGGCCTTGTGGCCAATGAGGGAGCAGAGATGGACATGTAAGAGCAATAAAGGATGAAGGGGTTGTGGGCATTGATTTGGTGGTGGAATTGGTTCAAGACTAGATTCCGTTGTCAAGTCGTGTAGACTAGCCACCATTTATGGAATCCCTAGACACCCAGATGTAGAACATAACAGTTGTTCTAGAGGAAATAAGACAATAGACACACGATGACCATAACGAAGTCATCGCATTCATGAACGAATTGCAACAAAACCAGTGGGATATTCTTGACCACTTGGCATCTATGTGAACGAGCCATAGGCGCACCAATGACCACCGAGATTATATGGAGGCGTGCCTAGCTCATGTGGAATTCCATGCCCATCGGGATCGTGGACCTCTTGTTGCTCCTTGTGCCCGTCATGCACCATATTTCCCCCATGATCAATGACGACTATCAGTTGTCTTCTTATTCTCTATGTTTTATGGGCTATTTGGTCTTTCTGTTTTTTATTATTATGTTGAGATTGACGATTTATCCTTAGTTTTTTCATCTCTCTCCTAGCCAACGAATCTGATGAGAGTGAGGGCGAGAAAGCAATAATCTTCATATTTATCCAATGTAATATTTTGAAGAATTAATAGAAAATTTTAACCCAAAAAAAGTAAAGAAGAAAAGAAAAAAGAAAATAATAATTAATAATATAAAAAACCATCTTAATTTCAAATCTACAAAACAAATTAATAACCAAAATCTTAGTAGAAAGAAGAAAGACATTTTTAATAGTTTAATTTCAGCTAAACAACTAGTTTTAAGCCTCGTACAAAGTGGAAAAGTATTCTATTTTGTATGGATCAAGAAACCAACGCCCTCATTTTTTAAAATAAACATGAAAAAAAAAAGCAGAAGACAAGTTGCATGATATTTTTTTCAATTAATTTTAAATTAAAATCCCATTTTTCACCATAAGTTTGTATCGATAGCTATGAGGTTTTTTTTCTTTAAATTAAAATGTTACTTTCACATCATTTTCTTATAATTAAAAATAATTTTAATTATATATATATATATATATATATATATATATTAAAATGTTACTTTCACATCATTTTCTTATAATTAAAAATAATTTTAATTATATATATATATATATATATATAAATTAAAAATCATTTTTAATTTAAAAAATTATAATAAACCTAATTGTGTACAGATTTTTTATATAATGAATAATTAATAGTGTTCTTTACTTTAAAATATATTGTGAACAATTACTCTATTTTATTTAATAATGGTCTTTATTTTAAAATATACTATGAACAATTACATTATTGTATTCTCACATCAACTCTATCCTTTCATTATTTCAATTTATTATTTAATTATAATTATTGAAATTCATATACATTTTTTTTTAATTATCGAAATTTATATACAAATTTTTTTAATTATTGGAATTTATATACAATTTTTTTTAATTGTGAATAAATAATGTTTAATAAATCAATTTAATTATTAAATCAGGTTATAAAAAAACATTGTGATTAATCATTTAATTATTTTACAATTTTTATTTTATATAGCATTATTATTACAATTTTAAATTTGACCAAAAAAACACAATATAATAATTTCTTAATATCACAAAATAAAAATGGTTGCGTATATATTTCACCTCCCTTAGCACTTGCTATCTTGAAAAGTATAACATATTAAATTATTATGACTTTTTGATTGTTAAATCTATTTTATTAAAGAATTTTGATTTTGTTATTCATTTGATCTTTGTATTTTTTTTGAATTATTATTAATATGATATTTATAATATCATAAGTAATTATAAAAAAAATTCTATATCAAATATTTCAAAACTATATTCCGATAGGGTGGATAACCATGGCATGAGTGGCATAACCCGGTGTGCATGGGACACATGCGAATGACATGAGTTGGACATAGAGAGGGAGGCAAGACAACTAACAACGTCAAAGGTTTAGAATCCTAGAGAAGGTAGAAGCATTGTATAAACTTTGGATGGAAGTTTGGTTTGTTTGTCTATCATCTCAGTGTATGTGCGATAGTGTGGGTGGTGAAACTAACGTAGAGTATGCCAACATGTGCATGCTCATTTGTTTGGTAAACCCGACCTTTGTCGTTGTTGTTGGTTAGTGGGAATTGTAGAGTGTGCTTGTCTGGAAGCCCATCCACACTGTGTAGGATCCTGGGGAATGGTTTTGTGGGTGTCTGCAGTGCTTTTGGTTCATGCTAGCAGGGGATGATGCCTTACTGGTCAAGTTTGTAGGGACTTGTCAATGGCTAGCCCTTAGAAAGCCCAACAGGGTTTTGGTAAGTTTCTTCTTGAGGACCTTTGTTTGGAAGTGTATTCTAGTTTTGTTAGTGTGTTACTTGTGTCTTATCTTTATTCTTCACCAGAGGAGCATTGCTCTATTGATAAAAATTAAGCCAGGGAAACATTGGCACTGGCTTCGTCGGTGTTGGGAGGTGGGAAATTGGCTCTCAGCTAGTCGTAGTGTTTTTCTCTAGGTAAAACCCCCTCTGGTTGTTAGTAGCACCAGTGCGCTAGAAGGGTGGGAGCCAAGTTGGGATTTTGAGCATGTAGCTTGGAAGTATGGGTTGGTTGGTTTTATAATTCCTCTAAATGTGTGCTATGACCACGGGGTTTATTAGAGTAGGCCTATCACTCGATCAGTAGTTGTGTTCCTTTTCTAGTGCTTTGTTGTAAACACAGAGATGTTGAGACAGTGAGGTTAGGCCCGGAGAGGGATGGGGCCTTGAGGGCAATGAGGGAGCAGAGATGGACATGCAAGAATAGTAAAGGATGAAGGGGTTGTGGGCACTGATTTGGTGGTGGAATTGGCTCAAGACTAGATTCCTTTGTTAAGTCGTGTAGACCAACCACCATCCATGGAATCCCTAGACACCCATATGTAGAACATAATGGTTGTTCTATAGGAAATAAGACAATAGAGACATGATGACCATAATGAAGTCATCGCATTCATGAACGAATTGCAACAAAACGAGTGGGATATTCTTGACTACTTGGCGTCTATGTGAAGGAGCCAGAGGTGCACCAATGAACACCTAGATAATATGAAGGCGCACCTAGCTCATGTGGAATTCCATGCCCATCGGGATCCTGGACCTCTTGTTGCTCCTTGTGCCGGTCATGCACTAGATTTCCCCATCATATATGATGACTATCAATTGTCTTCTTATTCTCTATGTTTTCTGGGTTATTTGGTCTTTCTGTTTTTTGTTATTATGTTTAGATTGACGATTTATCCTTAGTTTTTCCATCGCTCTCCTAGCCAATTAATCTGATGAGAGTGAGGGTGAGAAAGCAGTAATCTTCATATTTATCCAATGTAATATTTTGATGAATTAATAGAAAATTTTAACCCAAAAAAAGAAAAGAAAAAAAAGAAAAAAATAATAATTAATAATATAAAAAAACCATCTTAATTTCAAATCTACAAAACAAATTAATAACCAAAATCTTAGTAGAAACAAGAAAGACATTTTTAATAGTTTAATTTCAGCTAAACAACTAGTTTTAAGCCTCATACAAAGTGGAAGAGTATTCTATTTTGTATGGATCAAGAAACCAACGCCCTCATTTTTTAAAATAAACATGAAAACAGGCATAAAACAAGTTGCATGATATTTTCTTTTCAATTAATTTTGAGTTAAAATCCCATTTTTCACCATAATATTGTATCGATAGCTTTGAGGTTTTTTTTTCTTCTTTAAATTAAAATGTTACTTTCACATCATTTTCTTAAAATTAAAATGTCACTTTCACATCATTTTTCTTAAAATTAAAATGTCATTTTCACATCATTGTCGTTGTGTAGGTGTATATATAGATAATTAATTATATTTAGTCTATTTTATTTATAAATACAAATCTTAATGTTCAATTATTTTAATTTTTAAAATGAATTTTAATTTAATTATTTATAATTATTAAATAGATAGTAATTTTTACATAATATTTAAAAATTGAATGTTTTTTTTTCCTTTTTAATTAGATATATATAAAAGTGTCAGATGAGTAATGGTTTTTGAGGCATGTGATATTAATAACTTATGATATTGGCTTATGTTATTGTAACAAAGGCTATTTACAAATTAAGAATCTTCATTTTATTAATAATAATTTATTAGGTCTTTTATTATTAACAATAATGATTAAATTTAATAGTTTAACGTTTAATTTAAATATTATATTTTTTCTTCAATGTTATGACCATATCAACTTGCCTAGATCAGAATATTTGACAAGTTGATATATACTATATATATCTGAGAGTATATATCAACTTGTCTAGATAACATCACTACAACAAATCCCTGTGATTAGCGTCCCTTTTTACTTCTTTTTTTGCATCTAGAGCCCATTTTTGGTGCCATTTGCATCCATTCATCAAATATGGTGCAAAACTTGACACAAAATTTACATTGAGTTTTGCACCAAATCTTACACCAAGTTTAGCACTAGGTATTGCAATAGGTTTTGCATCAGGTTTTGCACCAAATTTTATGCCAAGTTTTGTGTCATCCTTTGCACCAGGTTTTGTTCTAGGTTCTGCATCAAGTTTGGCACCTAATTTTGTTTGACATACTTTTGCATCCTCATTTGCATCCACTTTTTGCACCTACACTTGCATCAACTTTTGCATCCTTTTTTGCATCCTTTTTTAAATCATTTTTTGCATCCATTTTTGCATCCCTTTTGTGCCAAGTTTTACATCGAGTTTTGTGTCTAGTTTTGCATATAATTTTGCATCTACTTTTGTTGCATCCACTTTTCCATCTTGTTTTACATCCTCTTTTGCATCTATTATTGTGTCCACTATTGCATCTAATATTTTTGTGCCACAATTGGCGCCTAGTTTGGCACCTCCTTTTGCACCCACTTTTGATTATAATTTTGCATCCACGTTTGCATCCTCATTTGCGTCTAGGTTTTCATCAACTTCTACATCTATTTTTGCATCCCTTTTTGTATCCACTTTTGGATCAGGATTTGCATCGGGTTTTGTGTCTCGTTTTGCATCTACTTTTGCATCGACTTCTATTGCATCCACTTTTGCATACAATTTTGCATCCACTGTTGCACCCATTTTAAAGTCCACTTTTTGCATCCCTTTTTACATCTTCGTTTGCATCATAGTTTGATTCTTTTTTTGCATCTATCATTACATCCACTTTTGTTGTGCCACAATTTGCACCATGTTTTGCACTTACTGTTGTACCCACGTTTGCTTCCAATTTTGCATCCATGTTCACATCCTCTGTTGCATCAAATATTTGCATCAAATATCGCATCTTTTTTTGCATTCACTTTTGTGTCAGGTTTATGCATTGGGTTTTGCACCTCGTTTTGTATCTACTTTTGCATCTACTTCCATTGTATCCATTTTTTGCATCCAATTTTGTTTCGCCTGTTGCATCAATGTTTGCTTCCACTTTTACATCCCTTTTTGCATCTTATTTTGCATATTTTTTTGTCTATTGTTACATCCACTTTTGTTGCACCATATCTTGCACCTACCATTGCAACCACATTTGCTTCCACTTTTGCATCCACATTTGCACCCTCTTTTTTGTTCAAGTTTGCACCGAATATTGTGTATGTTTCTGCATCCCCTATTGCATCCACTTTTGTTGCATCCATTTTTGCATCTAATTTTGTGTCCATTGTTGCACCCATGTTTGTGTCCATGTTTACATCCATTTTGTATCCATGTTTGTCTCTTTTTTGCATCTAAGTTTGTGTCCTTTTTACGTCCATTGTTGCATCCACATTTGTTTCACCACAATTTGTACCAAGATTTACGCCTACCATTGGACCCATGTTTGCTTCCACTTTTTCATTCATGTTTGCATCCAAGTTTGCATTGACAACTGCATCTGCTTTTGCATCCACTTTTGTGTCAGGTTTTTCATGTTGTTGTGCATCTATTTATGTTGCATCCACTTTTCATCCAATTTTACTTCTATTGTTGCCCCCATTTCTGTGTTCACTTTTTCATCCCTTTTCCAACACTCATCATATTTTCTACATTGATGATATTCCTTATGGCATTGACAATTATGAAAAATTGATGACAATGTCAATAATCTTGACAATGATGAAAATGAAGATGATGGCGATGACATGAATTGTGATTATGATGATAAAGACGATAGTGGTTACAATGACAATGATGATGATGGCAATGATTATGATGATGACGATGCTAATGACCTTGTCGAATCTTCCCAATTTTTAAATGTTGTCATTGTCATAATCATAAGCATTATCTTTGGTGTCATCATCCTTGTCATCAGCATCATCATTATCATCATTTTCATCAAGGATAATTTTAGGGGCGAATGTTCGCCCTTTGGCGAAATTAAGGGGTTTTAAATTTTTAGTGGGCGAATATTTTGTATCATAGTACATTTTTACAAATCACCTCAAATAGCCCACCTTATTTTAAGGGACAGGGTAAAAAAGGTAAATTTAGCCCTTGAAATTAGGACTTACAACCTTCCATTCGCCCATTTTCAAGAATAGGTTTTATTTAAGTGAATCCATTCGCCCATTTTCAAGAATAGGTTTTATTTAAGTGAATCCTATGGGCCAAATACCATATTTATAAAAGAGGTACGGTAAATTAATAAAAATATAAATAAATGAGAGGTATGGTAAATAAATAAAACATTTTTTATATTTACTCCATAAGTCACCTTATATACATGTAAGGGTGTAAACAAAAAAAAATATAAGTAAAGTGGAGGTATGTTAAATAAATACAACGTCTTTTTATACTTACTCAAAAGGTGTGGTAAATAAATAAAAATATAAATAAACTTATAAAAGATGTATGGTAAATTAATAAAAATATAAATAAATGAGAGGTATGGTAAATAAATAAAACATTTTTTATATTTACTCCATAAGTCACCTTATATACATGTAAGGGTGTAAACAAAGAAAAATATAAGTAAAGTGGAGGTATGGTAAATAAATAAAACGTCTTTTTATACTTACTCAAAAGGTATGGTAAATAAATAAAAATATAAATAAACTAGACATATCTTAAATAAATAAAACCTCTTATATAAATAAACTAGACATATCCTAAATAAATAAAACCTCTTTTTATATTTAGTCCATAACCCTCATTCTATTTATGAAGGCTCAAGAAAGAGGTTTTATTTAAGTGAATCCTATGGGCCAAATACCATATTTGTAAAAGAGGTATGGAAAATTAATAAAAATATAAATAAAATAGAGGTATGGTAAACAAATAAAAAACAATAATGGCATCAATGATGATGATGTCCATGATGACGATGACAACAATGATGATAGAAATCACAGTAAATGATGATGATGGGGATGATAAAAATGACAATGACGATGATAACGGTGGTGATGATGATGATCATCGATCATCTCTCAAGAATAGAGTTGTTATTTCTCTTACGTATATCAATGTGTCCTAAACAACCCTTTTCTAGCACTGATCACATTTTTTGGGTTGATGATATTTCTTACAACATCTATAATTATGAACAATTGCAAACAATGTCCATAATGATGATGATGACAATGATGATGATGGAGTTGATGATGATGGCATGAATGGTGATTATGATGATAATGTAATGATGGCAATAATGATGACAAGGATGATGGTGATGATGATGACAATGAAGATGATGACAATGATTATGATAATGAGAATGACCTTACAGTCTTATGGATTCATGAACAATTACTAGTTTCAATACCATCTTTTGGATATGTATTACTATCATACATTTTACATTTTCTGTCTCTCTTGAGGTATCTTACTATAATGGTGTTGTCAACACTAGAAAGATATCTTGTTGTAATGGTGGTTCTAATGTTAGCACCAGCAAAGTTTTTGTTAAATTTTGGTTTAAAAAAATTGATTTATGCAATTATTTTGACAATCTATGTAAAAAAGTAAATAACATACAATTATTTTGACTATAGTCCCATTGATTTTCATGAATTCACCAGTTTGAAGACCATATTCTACATACATATTATTATTAAACTTTTTGCATTATATCCCTCTTATATCTTGTTGTAATGGTGATGTTAGGATTAGCACTAAAAAAATCATTAAATTTTGGTAAAAAAATGTTGATAATTTATTTATTTATTTTTAATTTGGGAAATTTTTGTTTTTGTTTTTTTTTTGTTTTTAATTCTATTTTTATGCAGTAATATTTTTTTGGTTGAATTTTGGTAGTAACTAGTTTTTGGTCGAATCATATGTATTAACCATGTTCTTTGTACTACAAGTCTAATTGTTGGGACAAAATTGAGCTTTCAAATAAGTTGCAAAAAGCATATAAATGGAAGAATAGCGATGAAAACTATTTGTATTGTCCAACTGTTCAGGATATCATGTATAAAAATATTCAACATTTTTAGAAACAATGGATTAGAGGTGAGTCTGTAATTGTACATAATGTTTGGATGATACATAAAAACAAAGTTGGTTTCATTGATGTGCTTATGATCTACTTTGGATACGAAACCCTAGGTTTTGGAAGTATGCAAATAATTAATTTGGTTTAACTTTGATAACCAATGAAATTTTATTTCTTTTTCCTCGTAAAACCAAGGAAGTGTTGGCATTATGATACAGGTATGACACAAGTGTTGTCCTTGATGGAAACTCTCTCAGATGAAAAATCACAGTATAACAGGTAAACAGCAAGAATGAAGAAGGAAAGGTATACGCAGGTTCACTATATATCAAGTCGTGTATACACGCAGGTTCACTATATACAAAGGCGTGTATATCGTACACATGCACTTTCACAGAAGGAAAGGCGCGTAAATGTTGGAAAACTAAGCTTTGGTCCGTGGTATTTGGACCATGGTATTTTGGTATTGGTCCATGGTATTTGGTCTGAGGTATTGACCCCAGGTATTAGGTCCAAGGTATCAGTCCTACATGGTTTTGGACCATGGTATCGAGAGAGGCCTAAACCTATATAAGGAGAAGAATATCATTAGGCCAGAGTGCAAGTGTGCAAGTGATGAATATCTGATGAAGTGTGAGATCTGGTATGCAAGTTATGGGTATGTGATGCTTTGCTAAGGATGCACCTATGTAGCAAATGAAGGTTGATGGACCGGGATCATGAAGACTAAAATGCATTATCATTATATGGTATGATCATGAATAGTTTAGATCTGAATACTGACACATGTCTTATATTTTATATCTGATGATCTCGGTATAGCTAAAGTAGAAAATTGCAGCGAAGGTATAAGTAATTATTTTCAGATCTGTACGCTGGTTCCCTTTGGTGAAAGGGTATATACACGCTGGTTCGACACAGCCAAGTAGTGTATACATTATGAGATTTGATATTTGAGGTTGCTGTTGGCTCTAGTGGTTGTTGTAGAGTTCTGAGTTCTGCTCTGTGTTCTGGTGACTGTGTTTTAATGACAGGGTTTCAGTGATTCAGTTGTTGGGTGATTCAGAGATTGATGATGGAGATATATTTGATGGTTGTATTGCAGTGGTGATTGTTTTGTATTGATGGATCCAGTCTGAAAATTTATGAAATGTGGTCCCTGGAAGAAAAGAGAAGGTCGTGGTCTTCTGTAGGCTGGCGCCTACGTACTAGTAAATATATCGGCTAGTACAAGAGCTAAGGGGTTGTAGCTCCCTTCCAGTAGAAGCTGGAGAACGAGAGAAGGTTGTAGCCTTTTACAGGTGGGTGCCTGTGTATTGGTATGAGTCTGCACCAGTACAAGATTGTAAACAGGGTTTTCTTATCTTAAAGAAAACACTAGCACGTGGTTTTTGTCCCGCATTGGGTTTCCACCTTATGTCATGGTGTTCATGTGTTTTTCTTATGTGTGATGATTTGTTCTGTTTTACTGCACCTATTTACTGTTTATATGGTTAATGAAGTTCTGATGCACTGATTAAATGGATTAACTGAATCATAAGTTTACTGGATATATGCCATTTTCATTAAACATAGTTGCGTGTACATGCGGGTTCGCTTAACTGAAGTAGCGTATATGAATCTGATTATGGAAATGAAAAAGTTAGTGATTTGCTAATACTGATTCACCCCGCCCTCTCAGTGTTATTTCCAACAATTCGTATCAGAGCAGGTCCTTCAGAAGAAGCTTGATCGCTTGAAGGAAGATCCATCATCATGAGTAATCAAGAAAGAGAGGGATCCATCAGACCACCAATCTTTGATGGGATAAATTTTTTTTACTAGAAGATAAGAACCACAGCCTATCTACAATCACTTGGAACGGATATTTGGGAAATCGTGGAAGGAGGATATACATTTCCATCAGCAATTCCTACAAATACGGTAGGTAGAAAGCAATATGAAATCAATGCCAAAGCTATTACTATCTTATTGGCAAGTTTTTCAAAATCAGAGTTTGTCAAGGTCATGCAGCTCAAATCAGCCAAAGAAATATGGGACAAAATCATTCTAAGCTACAAAGGAGACATTTAGGTAAAACATGCTAAGCTTCAAACTCTCAGAATTCAGTATGAAACTCTTAAGATGCATAGTGATGAAAGCATAACTAATTACTTCCTACGTATAGATGAGATTGTCAATTGTATGAAGAATCTGGGTGAAGAAATTAAGGAAGTTGTCTTAGTTGAGAAAGTTTTGAGATCCTTGTTTGCTAAATTTGAACGCAAAGTGTCAGCCATAGAAGAAAAGCAGGATCTACAGAATATCACTATGACGCAGCTTCACGGAATCTTAACTACTTTTGGAATGAGAAAAGGAGGACCATCAGATATGAGAGAAGCCGCATTTAAAGTATCAATAAAGGGAAATGAAAAACTCAATGAATCAGGATACATTTGAAAAGAGGAATATGATGTAAATTTTGTCAAGAAGCTTCAACGGGGATCTAGAAGGTTCAAAGGTAACCTACCTTTCAAATGTTTTTCTTGTGGTAGAGTTGGTCATTACACTGCTAGATGCACTCTTAACAAAGGAAAGATGTCTGGAGAAGGTAATAGAAGTTATTATACTCATGATAATAGTGATGACTCATCCAATAGTGATGAAGATAATCAAGAAATTAAACTTCTCATGGCATATGAAAATAATGACATAGAAAAAGAAGAAGTTACCAGATTAAAAGTTCAGCTGGAGACAGTAACCAGAGTAAGGGAGTAGCTGCAGGATGTAGTAAAAGATTAGAGCATAACAATCCAAAGACTTGAATCTAAGATCCTCTCTCTAAAAGAAGATCTTGAAGAATCAAAGAAGCATAATGAAGAAGCTCTTGAAGAACAAGAACATGAAGTGCTCGAATTAAGGCAACAAGTGGAAAAAGGAAGAAAAGCTGAAGAAAACATAAAGAAGCAATATTTGGAAAAGGAAGAACAACATCAGGTTGAGGTAAATATCTTAAAAGGTAAATTAGAAGAAAAGGATAAACTGTTATGATTTCAAGATAGTACTAAGATTTTGGATGATATTCTTAGTAGTCAAAGATCCCCTTCTATCAAAACTGGTCTTGGTTTTTATGAAACTATTGAAGGTGAATCTAGCTCACAGGGTGAGGCAAGGAACTCTAATGCAAAACCTGAAATTCTCAACAAGGAGATAAGAGGTCAACCCCAGCAACAACCAAGGAAAGAAATTCTTCAAAGAAAATATTTTGCTCCTAACTGTGGAAGTGATAGACGGTTATTTCCTCCGATGAATAATGTTGAATGTTATGAATGTCATAATCTTGGACATGTTGCAGCTAGATGCAGAAGTAGAATGGTTCAAGACCATCACACAGAAAGATCATCATGTTCCAGGTACTTTAAGGGATATTGTTTTGCTTGCAATATGTTTGGTCACAAAGCTATTGATTGCAATAAAAGGAATATGAAACATGTAAGATGTTATGCATGTAACAAGTTTGGACATAAATTAAAGGAATGCAAGAGCAAAATTCGGACACCAAAGCAAAAGGAGCATACATGATCTCAATCCCAGGTATTGAAGAAGACAGAATTAGTGTCAGAAAGATGTGGCATAACTCAGTTAGCAAACATAACAGACTCAGGGGCAGCTGAAAGTGTAAACCTTCTGTATTCCAATTTGCATACACAACTATTATGATGAGAAGTCACATATATACGTGAGTTAAAGGCTGCAGAGTCGCATATATGGAGCTCTGAAGAAAAAGCAGCAGAACAGACTCAGGAAAAGAAGTCTGATATGGTTCCATCATGGTATATGTTGGTTGGCATAGGTTCAGGGGGAGCATATGCTTTGAATGAATGCATTGTTGGCATTATGGTTAGAAATCTTTGGTGATGATGCTTATGTCGCTAAATGATTTTTGGTTGGCCATGAGAATGGTATTGCAGGTTACAGGTCTGGATGCTGGTGACAGATGCTTATGGTGCAGATCATATATGGTGTATGATAGTTGTTGATGACTATCATGGTCCTGTTTAGATTGCTGGTCATTGTTATAAAAGTCATGTATATCATTTGATGTAAAGGTCATGAAAAGACCTAATTTGCAACCCCAATTTGCATGGGAAGGATGATGTAATAATGTTTATTTCAGTGATCTATAAACATTTGGTATATCCCCATTTGGTTGGGTGGATGAGTCAAAATGGTGTATCCCCACTTAGTTGGGAGATTGATGTATGTATGAGTCATTGGTGATAGGAAGGTCATACTCACTTAGTTTAGTTGTAGAGTCATGTTATTCTTTTTAAAAATATTTTTGCAAACTTGGCATGTGCTCAAGGGGAGCATGGACGGATTGATACATCTTAGCATGTACAAAAGGGGAGCTCAATCAGAGATTTCAGCATGTACTCAGGGGGAGTATGGACAACAGAATGTATATCAAGGGAGAGAACATCTTGGTCCGCCCATTTCCCTTGATGTCAAAGGGGGAGAGTGACTTGGTGTGGTTGTTGCCATCAAGTCCAAAGGGGGAGATTGTTGGCATCATGATACAGGTATGGCACAAGTGTTGTCCTTAATGGCAACTCTCTCAGATGAAAGATCACAATATACCAGGTAAACAATAAGAATGAAGAAATAATGGTATACACAGGTTCACTATATACCAAGTCGTGTATACACGCAGGTTCACTATATACAAAGGCGCGTATATCGTACACACGCACTTTCACAGAAGGAAAGGTGCGTACATGTTGGAAAACTAAGTTTTGGCCCATGGTATTTTGGTATTGGTCCATGGTATTTGGTCCGAGGTATTAACCCCAGGTATTGGGTCCAAGGTATCAGTCATACATGGTTTTGGACCATGGTATCGAGAGAGGCCTAAACCTGTATAAGGAGAAGAAGATCATTAGGCCAGAGTGCAAGTGTGCAAGTGATGAATATTTGATGAAGTGTGAGATCTAATATGCAGGTTATGGGTATGTGATGCTTTGCTAAGGATGCACCTATGTAGCAAATGAAGGTTGATGGACCGGGATCATGACGACTAAAATGCATTATCATTATATGGTATGATCATATATAGTTCAAATTTGAATACTAACGCATGTATTATCTTTTATATCTGATGATCTGGGTATATCTGAAGTAGAAAATTGTAGCAAAGGTATAAGTAATTATTTTCAGATCTGTACACTGGTTCCCTTTGGTGAAAGGGCATATACACGCTGGTTCGACATAGCCAAGTAGTGTATACATTATGAGATTTTATATTTGAGGTTGTTGTTGGTTCTAGTGGTTGTTGCTGAGTTCTGGGTTCTACTCTGTGTTCTGATGACTGTGTTTTGATGATAGGGTTTCAGTGATTCATTTTTTGGGTGATTCAGAGATTGATGATGCAGATATATTTGATGGTTGTATTGCAGCGGTGATTGTTTTGTATTGATGGATCCAGTCTGAAAATTTATGAAACATGGTTCCTCGAAGAAAAGAGAAGGTCGTAGTCTTCTGTAGGCTGGCGCCTACGTACTAGTAAATATATCGGCTAGTACAAGATCTAGGGGGTTGTAGCTCCCTTCCAGTAGAAGCTGGAGAACGAGAGAAGGTTGTAGCCTTCTGCAGGTGGGTGCCTACGTATTGGTATGAGTCTGCGCCAGTACAATATTGTAAATAGGTTTTTCTTATCTTAAAGAAAACAGTAGCAGGTGGTTTTTGTCCCGCATTGGGTTTCCACCTTATATCATGGTGTTCATGTGTGTTTCTTATGTGTGATGATCTATTCTGTTTTATTGCACCTATTTACTGTTTATATGGTTAATGAAGTTCTGATGCACTGATTAAATGGATTAACTGAATCATAAGTTTATTGGATATACGCTATTTGCATTAAACACAGTTGCATGTACACGCGGGTTCCCTTAAATGAAGTACCGTATATGAATCTGATTATGGAAATGAAAAAGATAGTGATTTGCTAATACTAATTCACCCCCCCCCCCCCCCCCCCCCCTTCCCAGTGTTATTTCCAATAGGAAGATATGGCAATAATCCTCATTAGAAAACAACTTCTTGTTGAATGTTTATAGTTGGTTGCAAAAGTTCAACAACTGGGTATAGAAGTTTTTAGTTGCTATTAGGGAAATAATGTGATTATAGGTTTTAGTAGACATAAATCATTCTTGTTATTTGATTCACTTTGACGATGGCCTCTTCTGACCAATATATGCGATTGTGAATTTGTTGATATTTTTTAGATTACCAAGTAGAGATAGTTGTTTATAGGAATTTTGTAAAAGCTGAAGTATTGAGAAATGGTGTTTTCAATGTTAAGTATGTTTAAGTCAAATTGGGTTGCAAAACTTAAGGAGAAAGCAAAAACAATTGTTAGTAGTTGTGAATTGATATAGCCATTAAATGATTCCCAACCATGTTCTTTGTGCTTCAAGTCTAATTCTCAAGACAAAATTAATAATTTTGTTTAGTTACAAAGAGCATATAAGTAGAATAATAAGAACCATGGAAACTATTTGTATTGTCCATTAACTATTCAATATATCATGTGTGAAAATCTTTAACATTTTAATAAACAATGAAAATGAGAGGAGAACCTGTAAATATACAGAATGGTTGGATGATACATCCAAGACAAAGTTGGCTTCATCAATGTGTTCAAGATCTACCTTGGAATAGAAACCATATGTTTTGGCAATGTGCAAAAAAATAATTTGATCTAACTTTAGAGATAGTCTATGTATGGTAACCTTTTATGACCAATGGTTTTTTTTCTCAACATTATCATCATCATCATATATATATATATATATATATATATATATATATATATATATATATATATATATATTAGAAACCAAGGAAGATATGATGATAATCCTCATCAGAAAATGACCTATGATTGTGGTGGCGATGGTGAATATGATGACGATGACAATGGCAATGAGGATGATGATTAAATGATGATAACGATGATAGTAATACAATGATAGGGACCTTATGCCATCAGGGATTCCCTATATGGGGAAAATATTACCTACGTGTGGGAAAGTTATTATTGATCACAAAAATGAATAAACTCATTAGACAATTTGAATTCACCTTCATTACCCATCCAAAAATCCTTAATAATTCAAATTTTTATTGTAGTGTAGTTTAATATATTTCTGTTGATTAATTCCATAAATTCAACTTAACAAGTTATATTTGTGTGTTAAGTTATATTTGTCTATATGCACAATATGTGACAATTTAGACACACATAAATTATTTTCATTTTGTCTCGGTCATAACCTCATATCATTTCTAACCATTTTCAACTAATAGATGAAACTAACCATAGTAACTCTTATCTAACTAATTGAGCTTGTTATTTCCAACAAACAAACCATATTAAATAACATATTGCATCAAGTAATGAGCATACCTATAAGAATATTCAAAAAACAAATTTAGATTATGAGTTCTAAACATGGTAATTAGATGACTATTACAACCAAATAACAATGAATCATTTCAAAATGGGACATAATAATTGTCCTTATTTAAATATAAATTACATACCCTGTAAATTATCTAGAAGTCTTCATTTATGTTATCATCTGCATCTATGTCTTCCAATGGTTCCTTGTCAATGTTAATATGCTCTTGCAGGCAATTAATATTACTCTTCCTAAGCCATTCTGCTAAATTCATATTGTGATCATCCTCATCTTCACCTTTGTCATATTCTGTATCAATAAAAGTTGTTTCTAGACCAAAAATATCAATGTTACTAGATCTATTCATTTGATCTTCATTTTGTATATCATCAAGATTGCCTTCTTCTATAAGATCATTTGCTTTTGGAAGTTTTTGGTTTTCATGGTGAATTGCCTCATCTAATTTATCATTTTGTGAAAATACACCTCTAGCCCCAATTCTCCATACTGCTAAAGGAATGTTGTCACCATCATCTAGTTCATAGTCTTCTGGTTGAACATCATCATTGATGCCAATTTGTTCTATTTTCCCCGATTCTTGAACTATATTTGGCTGGTCATCATTACTTTTCCCTGTATTGATTGAGGCATCTTCGAATATATGCCTTAATCTTGGATCACAATGAATGACACATATCCATTTTGGATCCAAAATATCTTCATAGAAAAAAACCTACATGTGAAGAAGATAAATATATTAGATCTCCAGTGGTATCAAATTTTATTATCAATGAGAATGTATATATCCACAATAAAAAATGAATTAAAAAATTACATAAGACCATTATTTCTTATATTTATTATATTGTTTTAGTGAAAAAATACCTGCTCACAGTGAATTGGTAAAACATAAGGCTCCTTATCATGTGGTAGGTATTTTGATGAATCTATAGAAAACAATCCACTATGGATATCATGTCTTTGTGTCCTATTAAATGCTTCATACCATTTACATTTAAAAATATTACATTTGAAAGAGCGATAATCTAACTCAATAATTTCTTGTATTTTTCCAGCATATTGAAGATTCTCTTCAATAACATTTTTATCTTTTGAACTTGCTCGACTTGATTGCTTGAAATCAACCATGACCCCAAAATCGAAGGATCGTCTTTTTGCATCTACTCTTTCTACACGATAATGATGATCGTATGCCCACATTGCAGGATACTTCCTCCCCTGTGACAAGCCATTTACTTGAGTGAAAATAAATATGATTGTGCATAGTTAAATAGTTAACAGTGTGATTAATGTATTCAAGCAACATTTTGTAATAATTCAAAATTTACGTTTTTTTCACATCCTCTGAACATGTTGATCTCATCTTCTATTATGTTTACATCTATTCCTTCCTCATCTATTTGGTTTTGAATTTTTTTAGAAACCCATTCTATTGTGCATTCTTTTCCCCAGGACCAGAAATATTAGTGGGAAGTGGGGTATTCCTTGGGTTTGATATCTTAAATTGTTTCCTTGCTTCTAACACTTCTTTCCTTTTTATATCATACATATCAATCCATTTATTCATGAATTCCATTTGGTAGAGGACAAACTTGTTGAGCACAACACTTTCATCAACACCTATTAAAAATCAACATGTATAATTCAAACTTAAAATATTATTATTTCAATTTGGGAAGCCCAAAATGATTTAGTAAATGATTCTAAAATAACTATAATAATGAATATTTTACATACCAATTACTTCTTGAACCCCATTAGTTTGAGGCTTTTCTCCATATATAATATCATATGCACGTTCTTGATCCCAAAATTGTGCACCATCTTCAAAATCTTTACCAAGGAATTCACATAGGAAGAAAAATGCTTCATTTAGTACATACCCTTCAGCCATGCAACCCTCTAGATGTGCCTTCTGTCAGACATATCTTTTTAGGTTTTTCATGTATCTCTCAAAGAAAAACATCCATCTCGTTGAAACGATACCTGCCATTTCAATGTCATCAACTAGATGTATAAGTAAATGGACCTGTAGGTCCATGAAACTTGTAGGGAGCTCCTTTTCAAATACACATACAATTTCTGTGATTTCTTTCTTCCATCTTGGCACTTCAGACTCATGGATATCTTTAGAGGTCTCCCACCTAATTAGATATTGTCATTAAGTTAGTATGAATTTTTAGTGACATTTAGAATGAGATATAATATATCATTATATCATATGGAGGAACATTTCATACCACGTAAAACCTTGTAAATATCAAGTGAGCACATACCTCGTAAAGGCTGAAAATTGATATATGGCATTCCTCAAGTCAGTTGTAAGGCATGAATCCCCTCTTATTGCTAGTGGCATGATATGCTATCAAACCAAATTATTATAGTTCATTAGTATTGATTTATCATAAAATATCAAAATAATTTTTAGTAAGTAGATGATAAGAATAACAATTAATTGATGTTAATACCTTCATAAAATTGTGATAATCATGTGTTTTGAATCCTGTGATTTGTCCCTCTATTGTAAAAGCTTTATTCAATGATGATCCATATCCAGTGGGTGTTCTTATTGAACGAATCATATTTTTTAGTTGATCTAACTCTTTCCTATTTAGTATCCATGGAGCTTCTGCATATGATTCATTTTCCTTACTTGGCCACAAATGTCTTCTATCAAATTTGGTACGTGAAAGAGCAATATCCCTCCTTGATGATAATGTTTCTTTATCTTTGCTAGATATATGTCGAAAAATAAAATCAGGGACATTTTTTAAAACATGCATAGGATCTAATAAATGAGATATTAATAGATCCTTCAAGTAAGGGAGATCATAAAATATGGATTTCCTTTTCATTCCTTTTAACATTTCAACCATAACTTGTTCTGGTTCCTCAACTGAATGATCATGAGGGAAAAAATGGTTCCAATCTTTTGATTCAGCATGTCCATACATTTTAAGCCAATCAGCTGGACCCATAACCTTGGGAGGAGATTTACTTTCAATTTTTCCATCAAATTGATTCTTTAGGAGGTTTCTGAACTTATGGTCAGGTGGTAGAAAACCCTTGTTGTTTGCATAAATAACTTTGTGTAGATCTTTATAATATCGCCCCTCAAATTGTTCTGCACATCTTGGACATGCAAAAATCCCTTTTGTTTGTAGCCCTATAATCAATAACTAGCTTACATAAGCAAACAATAATAATGTAATACTTATATACAACTTGAATTGAAAATAAATTATGATGTACTACGAATATGCAAATTATTTGGGCTCTTACTAGAACAAACACCAAGTCCTGGGAAATCATGAATTGTCCAACATAGTATGCCATAAAACATGAAGGACGTATTTGATGGAGGACGTGAATATGTCATACATTCTTATGCCTTTCCATAACAAATGCATCTAATTAATAAAAGGTGCAAAGTAAACATCCATTTTTTTCACTTGATGTTTTCCTGGAACGATGAGAGTTAGCATAAGGTGTTCCTTTCTAACACTCATCCATGGGAGGAATATTGTATACTATCAGTCCAACTGGCCAAACACTATAATTTGAGCTTAGGAAAGAGAAAGGGCACACACCATCCATTGCAAGTCCTAACCTAATACTGCGAGGTTCATCTTTGAATTTTCTTGGCCATTTTTCCTCTATATGTTTCATGGCTTTGGAGTCCACGGGAATTTGCATGAATCCATATTTACTCCTATTCTTTGCATGCCAATCCATCAATTATGTAAGAGATTTACAACGAAACATCCGTTGTAGTCTAGGAATAATTTGCATGTGTCGTAAAACCCTATTTGGAACTGTAGAACCTTGTACATCCATACGATATCTTTTCTCTTTGCAAATAGGGCATTCTTGATTGTCTTTATATTCATCTCTATATAAGATGCAATCATTTTTACATGCATGAATTTGCTTATATTCAATCCCCAACTTGACTAACAATTGACGCACTTCTCTACAAGCTGATGGCAACACATTATCTTCAGGGAATATTTTATCCTTTAGAGCCCTGTAAGTTTTTTTTTCAAACCCACATGTTAGAAATGTCATTCATAACGTTGTTTATATACCATAATGTAAAATCCATCTCAAATTAAATTAAATGAAGTTAGTACTTATATTCTAATTGAGGACACAAATTGTCATTGCAAAACTAGAAAAATAATTCAAATTACTTTAGTAAGGTAGTGAAGCTCTTGTCTGACCAACCAAATAATAACTTGATTTCCAATAATATTAATATGCATGAAAGCTTGAATGTTCTACTTGCACCCGATTTGAACGCCAATGTCTTTGCTGCTTGCTTAATTGATTCATTGATGTTGATATCATCATAATTATGTTGGTGGTAATTTCCCTCTATATCAACATCATCATTATTATGCATAGGATCATCACCCTCATCATTGTTTCCATCCCCAAAGAAACTTGTGAGCATTTCGTTCAATCCTTCTTCATGCATTACATTTCCATCAACATCTCTACTCTGAGCAGTGGATGGCATGTCATCAATGTATGCTAATTTCGTCAATTCCTCAAATTTTTCACGTGGTAGTGCTCTCTTCAATGCTTCTCTTCTTCTCCTAGTATGGTTTAAAGGATGAATTGGATCATCTCGTTGAATTCTTAATGGTCTAGTTGGATATTTATCATTAGTAGGTGTATCATCATCACCATTTATCTATAATTAAATGTAACCATTATTTAATGTTAGATAGCAATTACTATATAAAACATGGATCCATTTCAAAGATATACGAAATAAATTACTCAACAAAACAATATTATACATATATACAATAAATTAAAAATATTAGTTTTGAACACATTATTTTAAAAACAAGCCACATCAATTTCATATTCTTAGATTTTCTAACTTAGGAACATCCAAAAACAACAATTGTCTCAAAGTATTCATCAATGCATGTAGTATCATCATGACCAACCTCTTGTTCGTTGTGTTGATTTTCTATTGCATTTACAAACTCCGTTGTCATATCCTCTTCCACCCATTTCTTTTTGCATGATTTAATTGTACGGCATAGGCCACATCCATATGCAGGTATTTGTATTGGTCTATCAAAATGATTAAACTCCTCATTTGTTCTAATTCCATTGCCAACCTAAAATAATTGATACATGCATTATTTTCTCCAAGGTTAGAGATTAGACTATATAATGTACTTATATTGTCCATTAACTTTTAACTGAACTTATTTATAACACCCACAAAGTATAACAATTGTATCAAAGTATTCATTCCATGTATTATCATCATGACTAACCTCTTATTCATTGCCACCAATTTCTATTGTATTTGCAAACTCAATTGCGATATCTTCTTCCACCCACTTTCTCATGCGATGTGCTTTAACAGTATGGGGTCAACCCTTGTGTACATATTTTGGTTGTTTTACAGTAAAAGGGTTCAACTTTGTATTTGTTGCAAACACATTTTCCACATAAAATAATCAATGACATGCATTATTTTTTTTCAAGTTTGAATAATAAACTTTATAAATTACTAGGTTTAGGAAAACAAGGATCAAAAACTAAATTTCATTTTATTATATTTCATAAATTAATGTAATATTTAAGTACCTGATGCCCTAAATCATGTTGTGTGTCTTCATTGGAAATAAATTCATTTGTTTCCATGGCCTCTCCTAGCACATGCAATACACAACAATGATAACAATTTTTATTAAATTCATCTATGGAATTGTTATAGTCTTATTTCTTATTCCATTATTTTAACCATTCTAATTTTCATGTTAGCTGTTTGCATTTTTAGTTATGAAATTCTCCACCATTATTGTGACACTCTTATGATAATGATTGAACCCGAGTTGAAGTCTTAACTTTTCATGCAGATCTACACTTCTGATTATTAGGGTCATATCTATTGAATTTTGGATACTAGTTTTTAACGTGGATATCAAGTTGCTTATCTAGTTTGAATGTACATTAGGAACATAGCGGTACTAGATTCTCATGAAATTGTTTGAATGCCATGGAGATTTCGATATTTACCGAACATTAGATGTTGAACATATTATACTACCATGGCATACATGTGAAGCATATTTAATATATGTTAGATGATCTAAATTACACCTTTGCATTAATATTAATACAAAAATGATATTTTTTTTCTTATTGGAAAAAAACATTATGGCATTTCCAACCTAAGTCAATCATGACTAAAATAATTAATGCATAAATCAATAAATCCTAAAATGGTGCCTAAGTGATCTATTCCTCCCAAAGAGACAGGTGTAAAGTGTAAATGGTACAACTAAGGGCATTACAATGTAAACAACACATGATCAAACCTTTACTGGGGTAGAACCTCTATGCACACTGTGCATAAGGGAAGGTGTTTGATATCTTATAGTTGGTTTCCCTTCATCACCAAAGTGGATTAGGTTATGAGTGGATTGGCAAAGCAACCCTTATTTGTTCCTTTCAGTTTTTGGGAAATCTAAAGTTCAACTAGTGGTAGTAGATGGTTTCAAAGATGTTTGTTAGGGTTTTTCAACAAGGTCACTAGATCCCAATGCAACATAGATACTTCAGTTTTGTTGAAAAGTATAACCCCCACATAGCACCGAATAGATCATTAATGACTACCTAGAGAACTTAGACTAAATTAATTGTGGAAGTAAAAACTACAACCAAATTAATCATGAAAGTAAAAACTACAATTGAAAAAAAAACATACACTTGGTAATATACTAGAATTCATCCTCGCCCAATCCAAAGTTGATGAATAATATGTTAAATCTTTAATGAAACTCATGAAAAATAATAAGCATGTTATCGATATAAGAGTGCATGAACTTGCTTAATGTATATTTGTTAATTGGAGATGATGAATATCCAAAGTTGATGAATAATATGTTAAATCTTTGATGAAACTCATGAAAGATAATAAGCATGTTTATCCATATAGGAGTGCATGAACTTTCTTAATGTGTAGTTGTTAATTGGAGATGATGAATATGTATATATATTTATTTATGTATTTACTAGAGATTATTTCAAGAAATAAATATACATGACCAATAAATAGGTTATTTTTTTTGGCTTGCCCTAACTACGCTGGAACCTATGACCCTCATTCCCATGTTCAATGCACTGACCATAGATCATTCACTCCAAAAAACCCCGATTCGCTCAAGAAAACTCCGATTTCGAATAGGAAAAAAGGCAGAAGGAGGGGAATTGGGAGGATAACCTGAAAAAGATGTGGTGGGAACGGAAAAGGGCCAGCACTGGAATCTATGGATCTTTGTCCCATGTTCGATGCATTGATCATAGATCATTTGCGCTAGAAAACCCCGATTCACTTTAGAAAACCCCAATTTCGAATAGGAAAAAAGGCGGAAGGATGGGAATTGGGAGGATAACCAAAAAAAGATGCAGTGGGAATGAAAAAGGGCCAATGCTAGAACCTATGGATCTCGCTCCCATCTTCAATATGTTGACCTTAGATCATTTTCTCTGGGAAAACCCCGATTTGGAATAGGAAAAAAGGTGGAAGGAGGGGACTTGGGAAGATAACCAAAAACAGAAAAAGACGCGGTGGGAACGAAAAAGGGCCAGCAATACCAGATCATCTATATATTGACGCTATCAGTGGCAGGAAAGAAGGAAAGTGCACGGGTCGGGGAGGCAGTGGGACAAATCTGCGTGGCTTAGAAAGATGCAACACAGAGGTTAGTTGATCCATCTAAACTTACCCTCACCAAATTTGACATTGTCCGCGCTGTTTATACACATTATGTGAACAACTGATGGAATCCCCTAAACTTTTTGTGCGTATAGTTATTTTTCAGTATTGTTAATGAATGGATTATTATAAGAACTAACTTTCTATTGCTAGGTTAGAATTATTTTATCCTAGGGCAGAGGAATTGCGGACATTCTGTTAGCTAGCCACTTCTAGCAGAAGAAATTTGTGATTATTTGCGACAGTTATTGTATCATTTAACATTGGAAAATACCTTGGAACCTTTTGCCTCCCATTAGACATAGTTGTCGGTTGGCTCTTTAGGGTTCTTAACTGAACTGAGGGTGGAGGATCCAAAACTTTATCCAAGAAAAGATAAGGATGGTTGCAAGGAGATCCAACATGGAGAAGCTTAGCTTCATTAATGAATATCCAACTAATTTTTCAAGTCAACCCACTCGCAAGTAGATCCAACATTGGGCATGCCCAAAATAATTTAGCAAGTCAAGTGTTTACCGTTTCCAAGCTTGGAAAAGAAATGGGTGAAGAGGAGCCCTATAAAACTATACAACCAGTTAAGCTAGAGGTTAATTTCCTCTAAGTGCAAAAAAATTCAAATCTACTAATTGCTCAAAAGGAGATGAAAGGATTTGCAGTTTCCAAACTAGTGATAAAGGTGCCTCAATAAATAAATGATGTCTTTAAGAAAAGGAACAAGAGCAACTTACACAAATAAGAAAATGGATTTGGAATTGCAATCGAGCAGGATACAAACTATAAGAAAATGGAATGCTCAAAATAAATTAAAATGGTTCACAACACTCATCTAAGTATTTTTCATGTGAAGTTTAGAGCATCTGAACTACAATGCATGAAATGAAAGCAAAAAAGAGAATGAAAATGAAAGTAATTAGAGTTCATTTAATCTACTTAGTGTTAAGTGACAAAAACAAACCACTCAATCAATCACATGGAGACCTTCCGTAAATGAGGAAGACTGGGATGCCAAGGGGAAAAGGTCACCTAACTCCCAAGAACAAGTGCCTTTGTATTATATTGGTTCCCTCTTATGAAATGAGGGATGGAAAGGAAGTTGTTTTTGGAGGAAATTTATAAATTATCCCTCAAAAGGGAGAGATACCTCCTTCCAATAGTTAGAAGTGATTAAAAAATCAAACTAGATGTTAATTGGAAATAGTTACAAAATTTGGTTTGATCTTTCACTCAATGATAAGATCAAAACCCAACAAAACTTAGAACTCCCTTTATGGATGAGAAGAGAAGTCTAAATGAGTTACAAAATAGGGAATCCATGAAGAATCCTTGGAATGTAGAACCACTCTGGAAGGTACAATGAAAGGGTATAATAGTTAAAGAGTTTGCTTGTCCTTGTTGTGCAAATCCACAAATGTTCTTTCCCTTTCAAAAGTTGCCCCAAAATCATCTCAAAATGAAGTTTTAGGTCTTCTAGTACAACTGCCAGATATCAATCAAAAAAAGGGAAAATCTGGCCACCTAAATGCAATGAAAATAAGCTTTCTTAGGTAGAGGAAATCTGCAAAGAAGCAAGTTCCTTGCTGCCCAATATCAGTCCAAAATAGGAGAGAGAAATCAGCTTTGGAGACACTTGATACCTACAAAAGAGGTTAGCAAAAGCCAATTTGAAAGAGGCCAAGCTTACTTGGGCATCCACTAGATTAGTGATCAAACTCAATTAGAAAAAATTAACAAATTAACTACACTAAAACTTGAATAAGACTCTACCCTATGGTAGCTAATAAATGCTGGGTTAAACGAAATCTTCTTGGCTAATTTGTGGCCTTTAGGTCAGCTACTAAATAGCCATCAAATAGCTTAAATTTTCAATGAATCCATAAATAAGGTAACCAAGAGAAAAAAATTTGAATTTTGAGGGAAGAATTTTTTAGATTCAATGTCCTCCTTTTGGATGTCTTTGGTCGCCCCTAATGAAGGCAAGATCATGACTGCATTAGCTCTTGAAGGTTGGTTGATATGCCCAACAATTTCCCCAAACCATCAATCTTTCAAAAGTAACCTGTGCTTCACTTAAGATACTTGCATCCAACAATTAATAAACTCAAGGAATAGATTTGCAAAAGAGAAAAAAATAACTTGTGTTATTCACGAACACACAATGAAATCTACTCAAATTTGCACAACTATTAGAGGATAGTCAAATACTTGCCTACCTCTTCCAAGGCAATACTGCCCCTATTTGGACCTTGCTCGATCAAAAGAAATGCAACAAAATCAATTCAAAAAAACACAAATATACCTTGCATCAAGAAAAGATCGCCAACATCATGCCAAGATAAAACCTTGAAATAGTTTTCTTTATTATCGTGTGCAATAATAAAATCACAGCATATACCCAAGCATTAGCTTCCCAACCATGAGAGAATGAGAGGTTTGTGGGTTTATTTATGCATATTTGGGAGAAAATCCCAATGAAGAAGTGATCCAACAAGTGGCATAGCGGTGGAAATCCTAATGAGGGTTGAATTCTCCATGTGGCACAAGGGCTTCCCAAGTGTGAAGTCAAACTGTTGTAGCATCTCCTCTGCTGGCAGCGTATTCTTCTTGAGATATGTGCATTGGTGTAGATGCTAGCCACATATGAGATGAGTGTAGAGAATGGGAGACAAACTCCCTCAAAACCTGTGCTTAACTGCTGTGAATAATCCTCCAATAAATGACATATGTACAGGCTTGTGCGTGGAGGATCTTGGCTGGCCTGCGTGGGCTGTAATAGATGGCCGCTAGCTATGTGTTAACACATGGCTGGATGGGGGGAGTTAACTCCCATTTTTACTTCCCTTTGACTACCAGCACTCAACTTGATGGACTCGGCCCTCTTTCTAACTGAAGATGGACCACATTTGGTGGGATTTGGTCACCCCAAACTGTTGTAGCAAGCAAAAATTCACCACTCCACTTGGCACTGAGATTTGGCCCTCTTATGTGGTTGTCCAAGTCATCATTAACTTAGTCTTTGAATTCACTTTGTTTTTCCACATCATTTCCACTTGGTGACATATTTATTTTGTCCACCATTTATTAATTTTTTCAATTTTTGTCACCACTTTATACCACTAAAATAGGAAAAATGGATTTTGAGGGGCCAGAAGTCATCTTTTGACCCTCAAAGTGGACTCTAGAAGAATGTTGGGGTGGAGAGCATTTTTTTGAGTACTTATAATTCCTCGGGCCCCAAAATCTTTTAGGCTCATTTATTTAAAAAATTTGAACAATTTAATTAACAATCCCATTCTGCGGGAGTTTTTAATAAATTAAAAAATCCTATCAAAACCTAATCAAATTTCATGACACTTTAGATATGTTCTAGTATGTAATATACGTTGACTCTAGGCATTAGGACGGACCCAGGGCTCAATCATAAAAGCCGCCGCTCTAGCTTTAGAGGTAGGTGATTGAAAAAACTCAGTTAATTATTCATTGTTGAAAAGCAAGAATAATTAGCTAGGTGAAAGAACACTCTAGAGTGTACTCACTCAACGATCGAGTCCCAAGTTGTCTAGGCCTTTTATAAAAGGTCATCATACTAGTGAAATTTAATACAATTCCCCACAGGGTTGCGAAATTTGAGGGAGAAGAATAGAGAGGAGAGAGAAATGGTCAATAGGTACTTGTTGACTCCTAGTCTTCTGAAAAAAAATGATGAGTGCCCTGTACATTGGGCCATGGGGTCTTCAGGTTTTGCCTGGTGCAACCTAGCATATAACACTCTTCAAGGTTTATCTTATCACCACAAGGGAGGCTTCCCTGAACAAGACTCTTGCTATATATCCCGATGGCGATAACCATAAAAGGAAGTAAAGTTTCTATGTGTATCTTATACTACCTATAAAGGCAACACTTGGCTCTGTCAATTGCTGCAAATTTCTCAACAAGACATCTGCCAGGTGCTTTTCTTACATCATCTCTTCATACATTCAACAATATATCTCATAGGAAAACTACTTGGAAACCTAAGTGACAAAACCAAGACTTTCTTATGTTGTAATTCCAAGTGATAAGGTACAATCTATTCAGATGTGAAATGCATGTAATAACTTTACAAATAGCCAATCTAAGTTTCAGCTTGAAATAACAACATTTCAGAACCAACACTTGAACGCATTCATGCATTTATTTTCTTGAATCTGAAAGAGTAATCATTGAAACTATCCATAGATTGCAATTGTTATGAAAAGACCCTGATCCTAGTGGGTTGAAGCATGAAACAGAGAATTAATTCTAAGTGACTATTCTTTAAATATTTTACAATCAGTGAATGACTAAAGGTTGACGAAGACCATTAATGATAACAGTCACACTTCATCTGAATTAAAGAAAAAGTATTGTAGGTCTTTCAAGTATTTCCAGACATACTATGGAATTGCCACTTTTGGTTCTGAATGAGAAAAATATATAGTATGTCAAATATTTCTATGAAAACCCAGATTTACATTTTCTTTGTTGAAGTGGGCATAAACTGTGAAGAATAACTTATGCACACCATTTTGTCAACCATTTAGGTTGCAGTTCTACTCATCTGTTCATGCCCAAGATAATTAGACATTTCAATGCTAAAACTCACATAACATGGTTATAATGCACATAAGAACAACTGGAATATATTTCCAAGCATTATGGATTGTTTATTGCTCACAAACACACACGTGAAACTTTCATTCAAGCAAATCAATACAAACTACTACACAAGCATGAGTTTATTTTCAAACACTTTGGAAACAAACTTTGCACATCAGTAATATATCTGTTACAACAACCCAAAGAAATGTTGTGTATGTGTTGTTTTAAATGTGCAGCAAGAGAGGCATCCTCCCAACAAACCTATGATTCAAGATATCCGCTAATGTCAAGCAACCCAACGTGTTTTCACCTAAGAAATACAAACCACTGCCCCCTTTTTAAGGGATATGGCAAGCTGGAAATTGTCCTTGGCAGTAGAAATTCCTTTAAATATCCAAATTGAACCAAGCTTCACTGCCTCTTAAACTTAGAGGGAATTTTCCTTAGCAGTACAAATCCCTTTAAATATCCACATTGAACCAAGCCTCACAGCCTGTTAAACATAGAGTGGAAATCGTAGATTTATGGCTAAAAAAAAAAATATACCAGTGCCTTATTCTAGCTTGGCATCCTAAACAGAGGCATTTTTAAGTGCTGTGAGATCAAGAAGAAGGCTTTGAAGCAGCCTCTAGTGATCATGAAAGACAAAGGTATGTAGTCCTTAAGTTTGGGAAGAGTCAACCAAAAATGAGAGGATAGACTGCTTTGGTGATAGTGGTGACTATTCTAGTAGTTCCTGCTTGGGTTGCACCTTATGGATTAGAGATTTTTTCATTAAATTGAAAGAAAACTATTATTAGCTCTACTATTAGCTCCTACTGGCCATTGATCCCTCTGTAATTCATCAAGAAGTTGCAAAACAAAAGGCTACAAGGGTAGTCCACGATACTATTGAAAATAATGAAAGTACCCTTCCTGTTACCAATCATCAGGCTGTAGCCACCACTTCCATTGGTGCTGGAATAAAGAGGGCTCATAGCAAGAAGAAGAGGAAGGAATGCCTGGATAAAGTTGATTCTTCCAACGATTTCTTGTTGACATTTAAGGATCAGTTTAGAAAATTTCCTGTTGAGTTACTTTAATTTGACATAATAGGTTGGCTAGCAAAATAACAGGTTGGCTAGCTAAATGCAAAAGTTCACAACAGACAGCAGAGGGAGCTGAAGATGTAGTGTTTATAACAAATTGATATCTCTTATATGTTTTTGCAATTTGGACAAGTTTTACCTTGAATTCAAATGAATAAAACAATACTATCCAATCTGCTTTTCGTAGAAGCTAATTGGTAGTTGTATGACCAGAGTTACAATAACCACTTTTGGATAGTACAGTAGATCTACAATGCCTCTCCACATAAGAAATTTAAAACTAACATGCTACTTAAATTGAACTTGGACCATAATGCAAACTACGATGAGAAATATCTACCTTCATATTTGGCAAATTACTAATCTACTGAAGTGTGGTGTTATGTTTTCTATGTTTCCAGAAGATCAATATGTGTTCATTGTTGTATTTTAGAATCTAGATAAGCCATACAAAAACATGTTGAAGGCCAGTTATTTGGTTCCAATTCTTTTCTAGAGTCGTTTCAGTCAATGCCAAGGATTAGAAATAGATAGAAACAAAATGATACTCTAGGGCTTTTACTTTTACTCATGCAACCCTAGTTTGCTTCAAGAGTTGTTCATGCCTCATTTGGAGATGCTTAAATTGAAGTTTAACTGAAGGTTTTTCTACGAGGTAAGCCCCCACGAGAGAGAGATTCTGAAGAAAAGACATGCTTTTATTACTATCATCCAAAACATAGTGAGAAACTGCAGAACTAGCAAAATCAATCAAGTTTCAGAAGTTTTATATATTTGGATACAATAAGGCTCAATAAGTTATGTCTCTCCTTTGTTTTTATTTACTCCTACCTCCTAATTCTTCCCCTCTGCCCCTGTAGAAGATGTCAGGTCTTGAAAATACAAACTTATTTTATAATATTGCACTGGGAAAAAAAGACATCAGATCATAGTACTGATTACCAGCTCAGTGAAGGTGTTGAAGTGGCCAGCCTTCTATTTATAGAAACATGTTTGGATTTAATAAGAAGAGAAAAGTTGCTAATGAATGATCATGCTTGCCAATTACTATCAACTGTTAATGGCAGTTTGGATTGTAATTGTCTTTTAGTCTTCTTTCCTAACAAAGTTTTAGATATTTAATTCCTTTCTTAATTTAATCAAATGTTTAACTTTATTCTGTGCAGGAATGAATGTTGACGAAAATAAATCAACTTTGCAGCAAGAGGAGGGAGAATATCCTTCAAATGCATTGCTGGTAGATGTTTAGGAACTTCTGCAAGTGCACTAGGGCAATCAATTTCTGTGGAAAGTGGAAGTGGTGTATCAAGAGGTAGTGATGCGGCAATTGCAACACCTTCCAGAAACAATCATATGGCAAGGGTACAATGTTTAGATATTCATTAGCAGGACTTAGATTCTTTAGATATTGCAGGTTGAGTCTCATTCATTACTCTATGTTGCTGGCTTCTTTGGGTTGTGTATTTGTTATGTTTGAGATAGAGCATTACTGATTGGTTGTACCTTTGCACTTGAATAACACAAAGAAGAGAAAAAGAGTTCCTAGAGTCAATGGTGGGGAGAAAGGTGAGAGGGGACTCCAACAGTTCAGAATGAAAGGTGTATCCTCACAATTCACCTATTCTCTTTCTTTTTCTGACTGAAATTTTCTTTTGGTACATGTTGATGGATGGACGTCTTTATGTTGCTGGAGGTAATGGAATTGATATAAATCGATAGTAGATTCATATGTGTTTGTTCACATAATGGAAGTCATGGGGCACAAATGGAGGTCAAATGCAAGCCAGGCGTGGACCTCTCCAGCCATGGAGAGAATGTGGGTAGCTAATATGTGTGGAGTTCTGTTTAATCCCTGTGGTTGACTAGCTCAAAAAAAATCTTGATCCACTGGCAAATAATGTTTCTGTTTGTTATACATGGTGTCCTTAGGGCATGCTTGTAATTATATTTGTATTACACATTGGCCTCGGGGTTTGTTTCACTTACTATCGATTGTTTAACTATGTCCAGTTAGTTAGAAGGTTGAGAGCAAGTGTGAGACCACATATAATGAGGTAACAACATGACCATAGAGATTGCTTATTATTTAGCAATTGTTCCTTGTTTATTTGTTAAGTATGATTCCCATTTTTTTCTCATCATCTTATCTTAATTAAATATTGAAATTATAATATGTAGCATTTTTGACCAAGCAATGCAGAAGGCATCTCTAAATTTTTTTACCATTGCATATAAAATGCTACACTGTAGTAATGATTGACACATAGTACAATCAATGGGAATTGTTACATCCCCAGATTCCCGAAATCGATCAATATGACTGAATCAATGGTGATATAGCCAGGTAAATAAAATGAATACTAGTTCAAGTGAAAGTTTTGGAAATGATATGCTGAGAATGCCCCCCTAGGCATATGCTCCAGTAGGTAGTAGGAATGGATTCAATGAACCAGTGGCATGCGGAAAGTGTTAAACGGGACTCATCTTTGAGAGGAATAGAGAACATGGATTGTCAAGGGAAAAAAGGCTCTTGTATAGGCAAACTTTGTGCAGTCAAAGGTGGTTAGGACATGCTCACAAAACAGTACTATGAATGCGAGAGAGGTATTAAATTTATTCACTCTATTTGGACTTGAAAGAAATATATAATCTATGAAAACTGTGGATCCTTGTAAGAAGTTCAATATGTCAGTATTGTGCATCCTTTTATCTCAATTGAAAATACTTCATGCTTAGATTGTTGATATCATATGCTTGATTTGTTTGTAGCCCTTTTGTAGTAAGTAATTGTTTCTTTTGCAGGACGTTCTGAATTCAAATTTACAAACGAATGTAGAGAAGAACTGGGAGGAGGAGATCTTAAAGGCTTTTCTATAGGTTATGCTTCTGCAAACTCATCTGTATTTGATAGTGCCACAAACATGTCTAAGTGTCTTGTTCAAACAAACCAACATATTTATCATGGTAAGGTTTTGGTTCAAGTTTTTTTATTAAGTAATTTATCTATTTGCTGGTCCACCAACTTTTACTAGTTTTTTATATTTTAATGTACTAAGATGTTCAATTTCTGCTTATAAATTGTTTTTGTCGAGCCAAAACATTCTTGAACTTCTAAGCAAGTCAGATAATCCAAAAGAAAGTGACGCATTAAAGCGCACTATATTAGGAACTTCAATGTAGCTAGCTATAGTTTTCCCAAAACATGCAACAAGCTACCCCTAGTCTTATCTCACCATACCTCTGCTAGGAGAGATTCTATTGGCCTTCAATTGGTGGCTCAACTTTCATGGCATGCTAGTAAGAAAGCAAGTTTTCCCTAAAGTTGTGGATCCATAAGGCAATCCTTCATCAATTAATCAATGCAGCTAGCTATAGTTTGCCCACAACATGCAACAGGCTACCCCTAGTCTTATCTCACCATACCCTTGCTAGGAGATTCTATTGGCCTTCACCTGGTGGCTCAAACTTCATGGACTCTATGGTATGTAATCTTAGTTGGATTTCCAATATACTTTTGAACCGTATTTTCATTTTATTTTTTAGTACTATTAGATATTATATCTTACCTCATTTTATGGTTAGCATTGTATAACAAAAACATGCGTTGTGTTATGTAATTAATACTAACATGTAATATTGATTTTTTTTGTCAGAATGCTATAGGTAATGATTGCCAAGATGATGATCACGATGATGATCCAAACTATTCTCAACATATATCAGGAGATGATGAGGATGAGGATGAGGATGATGGTGGTGAAGGAGGAGATGATGATGATAGTTGTGGTGTTGGTGATGATGTGGATGAGACTAATGAGGATGGTCAAGATGATCATGAGGATGATCTTGGTGGTGGTAGCTATGCATTCAAATGCATTGTTTTTGATGAAGAAATTATTGTGTAGAATGACATTGTTATGTTTAGATGGGTGTTGTGAATTTACCCTATATCAATGAAACATTTTGATTTTGTAATCATACGATGAGTTTGATTTGATTAAATATGATGATGAAATTATCATTATTATATTTTTATTTGATTTATATATTGGAAAGTATCATCATTGTTTTGTTAGAGAATTATAATGTATGGTGATATTACCATCTTTGGATGTATGTTGTTAATTTATCGTAGAATAATGATATTCATGAAATATTTTGATCTGTTAATCATATTTGAATTTTAGTTGTTTTGATTAAAAATAATACTGATCTTATTAGTATTATGTTGCTATTTTATACATATGTGTTGAAAATTGTCAATGAATCATTGTATATGATGACATTGTTATGTTTTTGGATGGATGTTGTCAATTTCCCTTAAATTTCTTTACAAATGATTTTGAATTGTGATATCTTCTTTAATGATATTTAGAAACTATGATGTATTTCACTATGCAATTGAAATTAGTAAAATGAATTATAAAAGGGGTCATATATGCAAAGAAAAATAGACTCTACATAAGAAGTCAAATGTGAATGTAACCATGGATGAAAAATTGAAAGTAAAATTGGATGTTAAACTAGGAATTAATACAAAATGCAAACAATGACATACAAAGTGTTTTAAACTAGAAGTGAAAAATTGTGCAATAGTTGACACAAAGAAGGGAACAAAACATGGCATACAAAAGGATATCAAATTGGGCAAAAACAAGGACACATAAACGGACACCAAATTAGATGCAAAAAAAAGACAGACAACTAGATGTAAAATAAGATGCAAAGTTGAGTGATAAAAAGAAGCAAAAAATGTTACAAATTAAGATGCCAAATGATGATGCAAATAATGGTGTAAATTTGGGATGCAAACTTGGGTGCAAAAAAGGAAAAGGAGCATACATCATCTCAATCCCAGGTATTGAAGAAGACAGAATCAGTGTCAGAAAGAAGTGGCATAACTCAGTTAGCAGACATAACAAACCCAGGGGAAGCTGAAAGTGTAAACCTTAAGTATTCCGATTTTTATACATAACTATTATGAAGAGAAGTCACTCATATACGCGAGTTAAAGGCTGCAAAGTCTTGTATATGGAGATCTGAAGAAAAAGCAGCAGAACAGACTTAGGAAAAGAAGTCTGATATGGTTCAGTCATGCTATATGTTGGTTGACACAGGTTCAGGGGGAGCATATGCTTTGAATAAATGGATTGTTGGCATTATGGTTAGAAATCTTTGGTGATGATGCTTATGTGGCTAAATGATTGTTGGTTGGCCAAGAGAATGGTATTGTAGGTTACAGGTCTGGATGCTGGTGACAGATGCTTATGGTGCAGATCATATATGGTGTATGATCGTTGCTGATGACTATCATGGTCCTGTTTAGATTGCTGGTCATTTTTATAAAAGTCATGTATATCGTTTGATGTAAAGGTCATGAAAAGACCTAATTTGAAACCCCAATTTGCATGGGAAGGATGATGTAATAATGTTTATTTCAGTCATGTATAAACATTTGGTATATCCCCACTTGGTTGGGTGGATGATTCAAAATGGTGTATCCCCACTTAGTTGGGAGATTGATGTATGTATGAGTCATTGGTGATAGGAAGGTCATACTAACTTAGTTGAGTTGTAGAGACATGTTATTCTTTTGAAAAATATTTTTGCAGACTCGGCATGTGCTCAGGGGGAGCATGGATGGATTGATACATCTTAGCATGTACAAAGGGGGAGCTCAATCAAAGATTTCAACATGTACTCAGGGGGAGTATGGACAGCAGAATGTATATCAAGGGAGAGAATATCTTGGTTTGCCCTTTGCCCTTGATGTCAAAGGGGGAGAGTAACTTGGCGTGGTTGTTGCCATCAAGTCCAAAGGGGGAGATTGTTGGCATTATGATACAGGTATGACACAAGTGTTGTCCTTGATGGAAACTCTCTCAGATGAAAGATCACAGTATAACAGGTAAACAACAAGAATGAAGAAATAAAGGTATACACAGGTTCACTATATACCAAGTCGCGTATACATGCAAGTTCACTATATACAAAGGCGTGTATAATGTACACACACACTTTCACAGAAGGAAAGGTGTGTACATGTTGGAAAACTAAGTTTTGGTCCATGGTATTTGGACCATGGTATTTTGGTATTGGTCCATGGTATTTGGTCCAAGGTATTGACCCTAGGTATTGGGTCCAAGGTATCGGTCCTACGTGGTTTTGGACCATGGTATTGAGAGAGGCCTAAACCTATATAAGGAGAAGAAGATCATTAGGCCAGAGTGCAAGTGTGCAAGTGATGAATATCTGATGAAGTGTGAGATCTGGTATGCATGTTATGGGTATGTGATGCTTTGCTAAGGATGCACCTATGTAGCAAATGAAGGTTGATGGACCGGGATCATGAAGATTAAAATGCATTATCATTATATGGTATGAGCATGAATAGTTCAGATCTGAATACTGACGCATGTCTTATCTTTTATATCTGATGATCTAAGTATATCTGAAGTAGAAAATTGCAACGACGGTATAAGTAATTATTTTCAGATCTGTACGCTGGTTCCCTTTGGTGAAAGGGCGTATACCTGCTGGTTCGACACAGCCAAGTAGTATATACATTATGAGATTTGATATTTGAGGTTGTTGTTGGTTCTAGTGGTTGTTGCTGAGTTTTGGGTTCTGCTCTATGTTCTGATGACTGTGTTTTGATGACAGGGTTTCAGTGATTCAGTTGCTGGGTGATTCAAAGATTTATGATGCAGATATATTTGATGGTTGTATTGCAGTGATGATTGTTTTTTTTTGATGGATCCAATCTGAAAATTTATGAAACGTGGTCCCTGGAAGAGAAGAGAAGGTCGTAGTCTTCTGTAGGCTGGTGCCTACGTACTAGTAAATATATTGGCTAGTACAAGAGCGAGGGGGTTGTATCTCCATTCCAATAGAAGCTGGAGAATGAGAGAAGGTTGTATCCTTCTGCAGGTGGGTGCCACGGTACTAGTATGAGTCTGCGCTAGTACAAGATTGTAAACAGGTTTTTCTTATCTTAAAGAAAACAACAGCAAGTGGTTTTTGTCCCGCATTGGGTTTCCACCTTATATCATGGTGTTCATGTGTGTTTCTTATGTGTGATGATCTGTTCTATTTTACTGCACCTATTTAATGTTTATAAGGTTAATGAAGTTTTGATGCACTGACTGGATTAACTGAATCATAAGTTTACTGGATATAAGCTATTTGCATTAAACACAGTTGCATGTACACGCGAGTTCCCTTAACTGAAGTAGCGTATACGAATCTGATTATGGAAATGAAAAAGTTAGTGATTTGCTAATACTGATTCACGCCGGCCACCACCCCCCCCCCCCCCCCACACACCCCCCCAGTATTATTTCCAACAGGAAGATATGGCAATAATCCTCATTAGAAAACAACTTCTTGTTGAAGGTTTATAATTGGTTGCAAAAGTTCAACAACTGGGTATAGAAGTTTTTAGTTGCTAATAGGGAAACAACGTGATTATAGGTTTTAGTAGACATAGATCATTCTTGTTATTTGATTCACTTTGACGATGGCCTCTTCTGACCAATATATGAGATTGTGAATTTGTTGATATTTTTTAGATTACCAAGTAGAGATAGTTGTTTATAGGAATTTTGTAAAACCTGAAGTATTGACAAATGGTTTTTTCACTGTTAAGCATGTTTAAGTCAAATTAGGTTGCAAAACTTAAGGAGAAAGCAAAAACAATTGTTAGTAGTTGTGAATTGATATAGGCATTAAATGATTCCCAACCATGTTCTTTGTGCTGCAAGTCTAATTCTCAAGACAAAATTAATAATTCTGTTCAGTTACGAAGAGCATATAAGTAGAATAATATGAACCATGGAAACTATTTGTATTGTCCATTAACTATTCAGTATATCATGTGTGAAAATATTTAACATTTTAAAAAACAACGAAAATGAGAGGTGAACTTGTAAATATATAGAATGCTTGGATGATACATCCAAGACAAAGTTGGCTTCATCAATGTGTTCAAGATCTACCTTGGAATAGAAACCATATGTTTTGGAAGTGTGCAAAAAAATAATTTGATCTACCTTTAAAGATAGTCTATGTATGGTAACCTTTTATGACCAATGATTTTTTTCTCATCATCATCATCATCATATCATATATATATCTATATATATATATATATATATATTATATATATATATTAGAAACCAAGGAAGATATGATGATAATACTCATCAAAAAATGACCTATGATAGTGGTGGTGATGGTGAATATGATGACGATGACAATGGCAATGAGGATGATGATTAAATGATGATAACGATGACAACAATACAATGATAGGGACCCTATGCCATTAGGGATTCCCCATATGAGGAAAATATTACCTACATGTGGGAAAGTTATTATTGATCAGAAAAATGAATAAACTCATTAGACAATTTGAATTCACCTTCATTACCCATCCAAATATCCTTAATAATTCAAATTTTTATTGTAGTGTAGTTTAATATATTTGTGTTAATTAATTCCATAAATTCAACTTAACAAGTTATATTTGTCTATATGCACAATATGTGACAATTTAGACACACATAAATTATTTTCATTTTGTCTCGGTCATAACTTCATATCATTTCTAACCATTTTCAACTAATAGATGAAACTAACCATAGTAACTCTTATCTAACTAATTGAGCTTGTTATTTCCAACCAACAAACCATATTAACTAACATACATTTTAATGACATTAATTGCATCAAGTAATGAGTATACCTATAAGAATATTCAAAACACCAATTTAGATTATGAGTTCTAAACATGGTAATTAAATGACTATTACAACCAAATAACAATGAATCATTTCAAAATGGGACATAATAATTGTCCTTATTTAAATATGAATTACATACCCTGTAAATTATCTAGAAGTCTTCAATTATGTTATCATCTGCATCTATGTCTTCCAATGCTTCCTTGTCAATGTTCATATGCTCTTGCAGGCAATTAATATTACTCTTCCTAAACCATTCTGCTAAAGTCATAATGTGATCATCCTCATCTTCACCTTTGTCATATTCTGTATCAATAAAAGTTGTTTCTAGACCAAAAATATCAATGTTACTAGATCTATTAATTTGATCTTCATTTTGTATATCATCAAGATTGCCTTCTTCTATAAGATCATTTGCTTTTGGAAGTTTTTGGTTTTCATGGTGAATTGCCTCATCTAATTTATCATTTTGTGAAAATACACCTCTAGCCACAATTCTCCATACTGCTAAAGGAATGTTGTCACCATCATCTAGTTCACAGTCTTCTGGTTGAACATCATCATTGATGCCAATTTGTTCTATTTTCCCCGATTCTTGAACTATATTTGGCTGGTCATCATTACTTTTCTCTGTATTGATTGAGGCATCTTCGAATATATGCCTTAATCTTGGATCATAATGAATGACAAATATCCATTTTGGATCCAAAATATCTTCATAGAAAAAAACCTACATGTGAAGAAGATAAATATATTAGATCTCCAGTGGTATCAAATTTTATTATCAATGAGAATGTATATATCCACAATAAAAAATGAATTAAAAAATTACATAAGACCATTATTTCTTATATTTATTATATTGTTTTAGTGAAAAAATACCTACTCACAGTGAATTGGTAAAACATAAGGCTCCTTATCCTGTGGTAGGTATTTTGATGAATCTATAGAAAACAATCCACTATGGATATCATGTTTCTGTGTCCTATTAAATGCTTCATACCATTTACATTTAAAAATACTACATTTGAAAGAGCGATAATCTAACTCAATAATTTATTGTGTTTTTCCAACGTATTGAAGATTCCCTTCAATAACATTTTTATCTTTTGAACTTGCTCAACTTGATTGCTTGAAATCAACCATGACCCCACAATCGACGGATCATCTTTTTGCATCTACTCTTTCTACACGATAATGATGATCGTATGCCCACATTGCAGGATACTTCCTCACCTGTGACAAGCCATTTACTTGAGTGAAAATAAATATGATTGTGCATAGTTAAATAGTTAACAATGTGATTAATGTATTCAAGCAACATTTTGTGATAATTCAAAATTTACCTTTTTTTCACATCATCTGCACATATTGATCTCATCTTCTATTAAGTTTTCATCTATTCCTTCCTCATTTATTTGGTTTTGAATTTGTTTAGAAACCCATTCTATTGTGCATTCTTTTCCCCATTGACCAGAAATATCAGTGGGAAGTGGGGTATTCCTTGGGTTTGATATCTTAAATTGTTTCCTTGATTCTAACACTTCTTTCATTTTCATATCATACATATCAATCCATTTATTCATGAATTCCATTTGGTAGAGGAAAAACTTGTTGATCACAACACTTTCATCAACACCTATTAAAAATCAACATGTATAATTCAAACTTAAAATATTATTCTTTCAATTTGGGAAGCCCAAAATGATTTAGTAAATGATTCTAAAATAACTATAATAATGAATATTTTACATACCAATTACTTCTTGAACACCATTAGTTTGAGGCTTTTCTCCATCTATAATATCATATGCATGTTCTTGATCCCAAAATTGTGCACCATCTTCAAAATCTTTACCAAGGAATTCACATAGGAAGAAAAATGCTTCATTTAGTACATACCCTTCAGCCATGCAACCCTCTGGATGTGCCTTCTGTTAGACATATCTTTTTAGGGTTTTCATGTATCTCTCAAAGAAAAACATCCATCTCGTTGAAACGATACCTGCCATTTCAATGTCATCAACTAGATGTATAAGTAAATGGACCTGTAGGTCCATGAAACTTGTAGGGAGCTCCTTTTCAAATACACATACAATTTCTGTGATTTCTTTCTTCCATCTTGGCACTTCAAACTCATGGATATCTTTAGAGGTCACCCACCTAATTAGATATTGTCATTAAGTTAGTATGAATTTTTAGTGACATTTAGAATGAGATATAATATATCATTGTATCATATGGAGGAACATTTCATACCACGTAAAACCCTGTAAATATCAAGTGACCACATACCTCGTAAAGGCTGAAAATCGACATATGGCATTCCTCAAGTCAGTTGTAAGGCATGAATCCCCTCTTATTGCTAGTGGCATGATATGCTATCAAACCAAATTATTATAGTTCATTAGTATTGATTTATCATAATATATCAAAATAATTTTTAGTAAGTAAATGATAAGAATAACAATTAATTGATGTTAATACCTTCATAAAATTGTGATAATCATGTGTTTTGAATCCTGTGATATGTCCCTCTACTGTAAAAGCTTTATTCAATGATGATCCATATCCAGTGGGTGTTCTTATTGAATGAATCATATTTTTTAGTTGATCTAACTCTTTCCTATTTAGTATCCATGGAGCTTCTGCATATGATTCATTTTCCTTACTTGGCCACAAATGTCTTGTATCAAATTTGGTACGTGAAAGAGCAATATCGCTCCTTAATGATAAAGTGTCTTTATCTTTGCTAGATATGTGTTGAAAAATAGAATCAGGGACATTTTTGAAAACATGCATAGGATCTAATAAATGAGATATTAATAGATCCTTCCAGTAAGGGAGATCATAAAATATGGATTTCCTTTTCATTCCTTTTAGCATTTCAACCATAACTTGTTCTGGTTCCTCAACTGAATGATCATGAGGAAAAAAATGGTTCCAAGCTTTTGATTTAGCATCTCCATACATTTTAAGCCAATCAGCTGGACCCATAACCTTGGGAGGAGATTTATTTTCAAATTTTCCATCAAATTGATTCTTTAGGCAGTTTCTGAACTTATGGTCAGGTGGTAGAAAAACCCTGTTGTTTGCATAAATAACTTTGTGTAGATCTTTAGAATATCACCCCTCAAATTGTTCTGCACATCTTGGACATGCAAAAATCCCTTTTGTTTGTAGCCCTATAATCAATAACTAGCTTACATAAGCAAACAATAATAATGTAATACTTATATACAACTTGAATTGAAAATAAATTATGATGTACTACGAATATGCAAATTATTTGATCTCTTACCAGAACAAACTCCAAGTCCTGGGAAATCATGAATTGTCCAACATAGTATGCCATAAAACATGAAGGACCTATTTGATGGAGGACGTGATATGTCATACATTCTTATGCCTTTCCATAACAATTGCATCTCATCGATAAAAGGTGCAATGTAAACATCCATTTTTTTCACTTGATGTTTTCCTGGAACGATGAGAGTTAGCATAAGGTGTTCCTTTCTAACACTCATCCATGGGGGAATATTGTATACTATCAGTCCAACTGGCCAAACACTATAATTTGAGCTTAGGAAAGAGAAAGGGCACACTCCATCCATTGCAAGTCCTAACCTAATACTGCGAGGTTCATCTTTGAATTTTCTTGGCCATTTTTCCTCTATATGTTTCATGGCTTTGGAGTCCATGGGAATTTGCATGAATCGATCTTTACTCCTATTCTTTGCATGCCAATCCATCAATTGTGCAATAGATTTACAATGAAACATCTGTTGTAGTCTAGGAATAATTTGCATGTGTCGTAAAACATTATTTGGAACTATACAACCTTGTACATCTGTACAATATCTTTTCTCTTTGCAAACATGGAATTCTTCATTGTCTTTATATTCATCTCTATATAAGATGCAATCATTTTTACATGCATGAATTTGCTTATATTCAATCCCCAACTTGACTAACAATTGATGCGCTTCTCTACAAGTTGATGGCAACACATTATCTTCAGGGAATATTTTATCCTTTAGAGCCCTGTAAGTTTTTTTTTCAAACCCACATGTTAGAAATGTCATTTATAACGTTGTTTATATACCATAATGTAAAATCCACCTCAAATTAAATTAAATGAAGTTAGTACTTATATTCTAATTGAGGACACAAATTGACAGTGCAAAACTAGAAAAATAATTCAAATTACTTTAGTAAGGTAGTGAATCTCTTGTCTGACCAACCAAATAATAACTTGATTTCCAATAATATTAATGTGCATGAAAGCTTGGATGTTCTACTTGCACCCGATTTGAACACCACTGTCTTTGCTGCTTGCTTAATTGATTCATTGATGTTGATATCATCATAATTATGTTGGTGGTAATTTCCCTCTATATCAACATCATCATTATTATGCATAGGATCATCACCCTCATCATTGTTTCCATCCCCAAAGAAACTTGTGAGCATTTCGTTCAATCCTTCTTCATGCATTACATTTCCATCAACATCTCTACTCTGAGTAGTGGATGGCATGTCATCAATGTATGCTAGTTGCATCAATTCCTCAAAATTTTCACATGGTAGTGCTCTCTTCAATGCTTCTCTTCTTCTCCTAGTATGGTTTAAAGGATGAATTGGATCATCTCGCTGAATTCGTAATGGTCTAGCTGGATCTTGATCATTAGTAGGTGCATCATCATCATCGTTTACCTATAATTAAATGCAACCATTATTTAATGTTAGATAACAATTACTTTATAAAACATGGATCCATTTCAAAGATATATGCAATAAATTACTCAACAAAACAATATTATACATATATACAATAAATTAAAAATATTATTTTTGAACACATTATTTTAAAAACAAGCCACATCAATTTCATATTCTTAGATTTTCTACCTTAGGAACATCCAAAAACAACAGTTGTCTCAAAGCATTCATCCATGCATGTAGTATCATCATGACCAACCTCTTGTTCATTGTGTTGATTTTCTATTGCTTTTACAAACTCCATTGTCAAATCCTCTTCCACCCATTCCTTTTTGCATGATTTAATTGTACGGCGTAGGCCACGTCCATATGCAAGTATTTGTATTGATCTATCAAAATGATTAAACTCCTCATTTGTTCTGATTCCATTGCCAGCCTAAAATAATTGATACATGCATTATTTTTTCCAATGTTAGAGATTACACTATATAATGTACTTATATTGTCCATTAATTTATAGTTGAACTTATTTATAACACCCACAAAGTATAACAATTGAATCAAAGTATTAATTCCATGTATTATCATCATGACTAACCTCTTGTTCATTGCCACCAATTTCTATTGTATTTGCAAACTCAATTGTCATATCTTCTTCCACCCACTTTCTCATGCAATGTGCTTTAAGAGTATGGGGTCCACCCTTGTGTACATATTTTGGTTGTTTTACAGTAAAAGGGTTCAACTTTGTATTTGTTGCAAACACATTTTCCACCTAAAATAATCAATGAAATGCATTATTTTTTTTCATGTTTGAATAATAAACTATATAAATTACTAGGTTTAGGAAAACAAGGATGAGAAACTAAATTTCATTTTATTATATTTCATAAATTAATGTAATATTTAAGTACCTGATGCCCTAAATCATGTTGTGTGTCTTCATTGGAAATAAATTCATTTGTTTCCATGGCCTCTCCTAGCACCTACAATACACAACAATGATAACAATTTTTATTAAAGTCATCTATGGAATTGTTATAGTCTTATTTCTTATTCCATTATTTTAACCATTCTAATTTTCATGTTAGCTATTTGCATTTTTAGTTATGAAATTCTCCACCATTGTTGTGACACTCTTATGATAATGATTGAACCCGAGTTGAAGTCTTAACTTTTCATGTAGATCTACACTTCTGATTAATAGGGTAATATCTATTGAATTTTGGACGCTAGTTTTTAACGTGGATATCAAGTTGCTTATCTAGTTTGAATGTACATTAGGAAAGCGGTACTAGATTCTCATGAAATTGTTTAAATGCTATGGGGATTTTGATATTTACCGAACATTAGATGTTGAACATATTATACTACCATGTCATACATGTGAAGCATATTTAATATATGTTAGATGATCTAAATTACACCTTTGCATTAATATTAATACACAAATGATATTTTTTTCTTATTGGAAAAAAAATCACTATGGCATTTCCAACCTAAGTCAATCATGACTAAAATAATTATTGCATAAATCAATAAATCCTAAAATGATGCCTAAGTGATCTATTCCTCCCAAAGAGACAGGAGTAAAGTATAAATGGTACAACTATGGGCATTACAATGTAAACAACACATGTTCAAACCTTTACAGGGGTAGAGCCTCTATGCACACTGTGCATGAGGGAAGGTGTTTGATATATTATAGTTGGTTTCCCTTCATCACCAAAGTGGATTAGGTTATGAGTGGATTGGCAAAGCAACCCTTATTTGTTCCTTTTAGTTTTTGGGAAATCTCAAGTTCAACTAGTGGTAGTAGATGGCTTGAAAGATGTTTGCTAGGGTTTTTCAACAAGGTCACTAGATCCCAATGCAACATAGATACTTCAGATTTGTTGAAAAGTAAAACCCCCACATAGCACCGAATAGATCATTAATGACTACCTAGAGAACTTAGACTAAATTAATCATGGAAGTAAAAACTACAACCAAATTAATCATGAAATTAAAAACTACAATTGAAAAAAAATCATACACTAGGTCATATACTAGAAACCATCCTTGCCCAATCCAAAGTTGATGAATAATATGTTAAATCTTTAATGAAACTCATGAAAAATAATAAGCATGTTATCGATATAAGAGTGCATGAACTTGCTTAATGTATATTTGTTAATTGGAGATGATGAATATCCAAAGTTGATGAATAATATGTTAAATCTTTGATGAAACTCATGAAAGATAATAAGCATGTTTATCCATATAGGAGTGCATGAACTTGCTTAATGTGTAGTTGTTAATTGGAGATGATGAATATGTATATATATTTATTTATGTATTTACTAGAGATTATTGTAATTTCAAGAAATAAATATACATGGCCAATAAATAGGTTATTTTTTTTTTGGCTTGCCCTAACTACACTGGAACCTATGGCCCTCATTCCCATGTTCAATGTGCTGACCATAGATCATTCACTCCAGAAAACCTAGATTCGCTCCAGAAAACCCTGATTTCGAATAGGAAAAAAGGCGGAAGGAGGGGAATTGGGAGGATAACCTGAAAAAGACGTGGTGGGAACGAAAAAGGGCTAGCACTAGAACCTATGGATCTCACTCCCATGTTCGATGCATGATCATAGATCATTCGCGCCAAAAAACCCCAATTCACTCCAGAAAACCCCAATTTCGAATAGGAAAAAAGGGCAGAAGGAGGGGAATTGGGAGGATAACCAGAAAAAGACGCGTTGGGAATGAAAAAGGGCCAACACTAGAACCTATGGATCTCGCTCCCATCTTCAATATGTTGACCATAGATCATTCGCTCTGGGAAAACCCCGATTTGGAATAGGAAAAAAGGCGGAAGGAGGGGACTTGGGAAGATAAACAAAAACAGAAAAAGACGCGGTGGGAACAAAAAAGGGCCAGCAATACTAGATCATCCGTAGATTGAAGCCATCGGTGGCAGGAGAGAAGGAAAGTGCACGAGTCAGGGAGGCAGTGGTACAAATCTCCGTGGCTTAGAAAGACACAGCATAGAGGTTAGTTGATCCATCTAAACTTACCCTCACCAACTTTGACAATGTCTGCGCTGTTTATACACATTATGTGAACAACTGATGGAATCCCCTAAACTTTCTGAGCGTATAGTTATTTTTCAGTATTGCTAATGAATGGATTATTATAAGCCCTAACTTTCTATTGCTAGGTTAGCATTATTTTATCCTAGGGCAGAGGAATTGCAGACATTCTGTTAGCTAGCCACTTCTAGCAGAAGAAATTTGTGATTATCTGAGACAGTTATTGTATCCTTTAACATTGGAAAATACCTTGGAACCTTTTGCCTCCCATTAGACATAGTTGCGGTTTGCTCTTTAGGGTTCTTAACTGAACTGAGGGTGGAGGATCCAAAACTTTATCCAAGAAAAGATAAGGATGGTTGCAAGGAGATCCAACATGGAGAAGCTTAGCTTCATTAATGAGTATCCAACTAATTTTTCAAGTCAACCCACTCGCAAGTAGATCCAACATTGGGCATGCCCAAACTAATTTATCAAGTCAAGTGTTTACCATTTCCAAGCTTGGAAAAGAAATGGGTGAAGAGGAGCCCTATAAAACTATACAACTAGTTAAGCTAGAAGTTAATTTCCTCTAAGTGCAAAAAAATTCAAATCTACTAATTGTTCAAAAGGAGATGAAAGGATTTACAATTGCCAAACTAGTGATAAAGATGCCTCAATAAGTAAATGATGCCTTTAAGACAAGGAACAAGAGCAACTTACGAAAATAAGCAAATAGATTTGGAACTGCAATAGAGCAAGATACAAACTATAAGAAAATGGAATGCTCAAAATAAATTAAAATGGTTCACAAGACTCATCTAAGTATTTTTGCATGTGAAGTTTAGAGCATATGAATTACAATGCATGAAATGAAAGCAAAAAAGAGAATGAAAATGAAAGTAATTAGTGTTCATTTAATCTACTTAGTGTTAAGTGACAAAAACAAACCACTCAATCCATCACATGGAGACCTTCCTCAAATGAGGAAGAGTGGGATGCCAAGGGGAAAAGGTCACCAAGCTCCCAAGAACAAGTGCCTCTATATTATATTGGTTCCCTCTTATGAAATGAGTGATGGAAAGGAAGTTGTTTTTGGAGGAAGTTTACAAATTATCCCTCAAAAGGGAGAGATACCTCCTTCCAATAGTTAGAAGTGATTAAAAAATCAAACTAGAAGTTAATTGGAAATAGTTACAAAATTTGGTTTGATCTTTCACTCAATGATAGGATCAAAACCCAACAAAACATAGAACTCCCTTTATGGATGAAAAGAGAAGTCTAAATGAGTTACAAAATAGGGAATCCATGAAGAATCCTTGGAATGTAGAACCACTCTGAAAGGTACAATGAAAGGGTCTGATAGTTAAAGAGTTTGCTTGTCCTTGTTGTCCAAATCCACAAATGTTCTTTCCCTTTCAAAAGCTGCCCCAAAATCATCTCAAAATGAAGTTTTAGGTCTTCTAGTACAATTGCCAGATATCAATCCAAAAAAGGGAAAATATGGCCACTCAAATGCAACAAAAATCATCTTTCTTAGGTAGAGGAAATCTGCCCAAGAAGCAAGTTCCTTGCTGCCCAATATCAATCCAAAAGAGGAGAGACAAATCAGCTTTAGGAGACACTTGATACCTGCAAAAAAGGTTAGCAAAAGCCAATTTGAAAGAGGTCAAGCTTACTTGGGCATCCACTAGATTAGTGATCAAACTCAATTAGAAAAAATTAACAAATTAACTATACTAAAACTTGAATAAAACTCTACCCTATGGTAGCCAAGAAATGTTGGGTTAAACCAAATCTTCTTGGCTGATTTGTGGCCTTTAGGTCAGCCACTAAATAGCCTTCAAATAGCTTAAATTTTCAATGAATCCATAAATAAGGTAACCAAGAGAAAAAAATTAGAATTTTGAGGGAAGAATTTTTTAGATTCAATGTCCTCCTTTTGGATGTCTTTGGCTGCCCCTAATGATGGCAAGATCATGACTTCATTAGCTCTTGAAGGTTGGTTGATATGACCAAAAATTTCCCCAAACCTTCAATCTTTCAAAAGTAACCTATGCTTCACTTAAGATACTTGCATCCAACAATTAATAAACTCAAGGAATAGATTTGCAAAAGAGAAAAAAATAACTTGTGTTATTCACAAACACACAATGAAATCTATTCAAATTTGCACAACTATTAGAGGATAGTCAAATACTTGTCTACCTCTTCCTAGGCAATACTACCCCTATTTGGACCTTGCTCGACCAAAAGAAATGCAACAAAACCAATTCAAAAAAACACAAATATACCTTGCATCAAGAAAATATCCCCACCATCATGCCAAGATAAAACCTTCAAATACTTTTCTTTATTATCGTGTGCAATAATAAAATCGAAGGATATACCCAAGCATTACCTTCCCAACCATGAGAGAATGAGAGGTCTGTGGGTTTATTTATGCATATTTGGGAGAAAATCCCAATGAAGAAGTGATCCAACAAGTGGCATAGCGGTGGAAATCCTAATGAGGGTTGAATTCTCCATGTGGCACAAGGGCTTCCCAAGTGTGAAGTCAAACTGTTGTAGCATCTCCTCTGTTGGTAGCGTATTCTTCTTGAGATATGTGCATTGGTGTAGATGCTAGCCACATATGAGATGAGTGTAGGGAATGGGAGACAAACTCCCTCAAACTGTGCTTAATTTCTGTGAATAATCCTCCAATAAATGACATATGTACAGGCCTGTGCGTGGAGGATCTTGGCTAGCCTACGTAGGCTGTAATAGATGGCCAATAGCTATGTGTTAACACATGGCTGGATGGGGGGAGTTAACTCCCATTTTTACTGCCCTTTGACTGCCAACACTCAACTTCATGGACTCAGACCTCTTTCTAATTGAAGATGGACCACATTTGGTGGGATTTGGTCACCCCAAACTGTTGTAGCAAGCACAAATTCACCCCTCCACTTGGCACTGAGATTTGGCCCTCTTATGTGGTTGTCCAAGTCATCATTAACTTAGTCTTTGAATTCACTTTGTTTTTCCACATCATTTCCACTTGGTGACATATTTATTTTGTCCACCATTTATTAATTTTTTCAATTTTTGTCACCACTTTATACCACTAAAATAGGAAAAATGGATTTTGAGGGGCCAGAAGTCATCTTTTGACCCTCAAAGTGGACTCTAGAAGAATGTTGGGGTGGAGAGCATATTTTTTAAGTACTTATAAGCCCCCGGGCCCCAACATCTTTTAGGCTCATTTATTTAAAAAAATTTGAACAATTTAATTAACAATCCCATTCTGCGGGAATTTTTAATAAATTAAAAAATCCTATCAAAACCTAATCAAATTTCATGATACTTTAGATATGTCCTAGTATGGTAATATACATCGACTCTAGGCATTAGGACGAACCCAGGGCTCAATCATAAAAGCCACCACTCCAGCTTTGGAGGTAGATGATTGAAAAAACTCAGTTAATTATTCATTGTTGAAAAGCAAGAATAATTAGCTAGGTGAAAAAAACACTCTAGAGTGTACTCACTCAACGATCTAGTCCCAAGTTGTCTAGGCCTTTTATAAAAGGTCATCATACTAGTAACATTTAATACAATTCCCCACAGGGTTGCGAAATTTGAGGGAGAAGAATAGAGAGGAGAGATAAATGGTCAACAAGTACCTGTTGACTCCTAGTCTTTTGAAAAAAAATGATGAGTGCCTTGTACATTGGGCCATGGGGTTTTCAGGTTTTGCCTGGTGCAACCTAGCATATAACACTCTTCAAGGTTTATCTTATCACCAAAAGGGAGGCTTCCCTGAATAAGACTCTTGCTATATATCCCGATGGCGATAACCATAAAAGGAAGTAAAGTTTCTATGTGTATCATATACTGCCTATAAAGGCAACACTTGGCTCTATCAATTGCTGCAAATTGCTCAACAAGACATCTGCCAGGTGCTTTTCTTACATCATCTCTTCATACATTCAACAATATATCTCATAGGAAAACTACTTGGAAACCTAAGTGACAAAACCAAGACTTTCTTATGTTGTAATTCCAAGTAATAAGGTACAATCTATTCAGATGTGAAATGCATGTAATAAATTTACAAACAACCAATCTAAGTTTCAGCTTGAAATAACAACATTTCAAAACCAACACTTGAACACATTCATGCATTTATTTTTTTGAATCTGAAAGAGTAATCATTGAAACTATCCATAGATTGCAATAGTTATGAAAAGACCCTGATCCTAGTGGGTTGAAGCATGAAACATAGAATTAATTCTAAGTGACTATTCTCTAAATATTTTACAATCAATGAATTACTAAAGGTTGAAAAAGACCATTAATGATAACAGTCACACTTCATCTGAATTAAAGAAAAAGTATTGCAGTCTTTCAAGCATTTCTAGACATACTATGGAATTGCCACTTTTGGTTCTGAATGAGAAAAATAAACAGTATGTCAAATATTGCTATGAAAACCTAGATTTGCATTTTCTTTGTTGAAGTGGGCATAAATTGTGAAGAATAACTTATGCACACAATTTTATCAACCATTTAGGTTGCAGTTATACTCATATGTTCTTGCCCAAGATAATAAGACATTTCAGTGCTAAAACTCACATAACATGGTTATAATGCACATAAGAACAACTGGAATATATTACCAAGCATTACGGAATGTTTATTGCTCACAAACACACATGTGAAACTTTCATTCAAGCAAATCAATACAAACTACTACACAAGCATGAGTTTATTTTCAAACACTTTGGAAACAAACTTTGCACAACAGTAATATATCTGTTACAGCAGCCCAAAGAAATGTAGTGTATGTGTTGTTTTAAATGTGCAGCAAGAGAGGCATCCTCCCATCAAACCTGTGATTCAAGATATCCGCTAATGTCAAGAAACCCAACTTGCTTGCACCTCAGAAATACAGACCACTGCCCCTTTTTAATGGATATGGCAGCTGGAAATTGTCCTTGGCAACAAAAAGCCCTTTAAATATCCAAATTGAACCAAGATTCACTGCATCTTAAACTTAGAGGGAATTTTCCTTGGTAGTACAAAGCCCTTTAAATATCCACATTGAACCAAGCCTCACAGCCTGTTAAACATAGAGTGGAAATCACAGATTTATGGCTAAAAAACAAAAATATAACCAGTGCCTTATTCTAGCTTGGCATCTTGAACAGAGGCATTTTTAAGTGTCTTGGATCATTTGAAGCAAGCCCACAATTAAATGTTGAAGGAAGTAACAATGCCCAACACTGTGAGATCAAGAAGAAGGCTTTGAAGTAGCCTCTAGTGATCATGAAAGACCAAGGTATGTATTTCTTAAGTTGGGGAAGAGTCAACCAAAAATGAGAGGATAGGTTGCTTTGATGACAGTGGTGACTATTCTAGTAGTTCCTGCTTGGGTTGCACCTTGTGGATTAGAGATTTTTTCATTAAATTGAAAGAAAACTATTATTAGCTCTACTATTAGCTCCTATTGGCCATTGATCCCTCTGTAATTCATCAAGAAGTTGCAAAACAAAAGGCTACAAAGGTAGTCCACGATACTATTGAAAATAATGAAAGTGCCCTTCCTGTTACCAATCATCAGGCTATAGCCACCACTTCCATTGGTGCTGGAATAAAGAGGGCTCATAGCAAGAAGAAGAGGAAGGAATGTCTGGTTAAAGCTGATTCTTCCAACGATTTCTTGTTGACATTTAAGGATCAATTTAGAAAATTGCATGTTGAGTTAGTTTAATTTGACATAACAGGTTGGCTAGTAAAATAACAAGTTGGATAGCTAAATGTAAAAGTTCACAACAAACAACAGAGGGAGCTGAAGATGTAGTGTTTATAACAAATTGATATCTCTTATATGTTTTTTCAATTTGGATGAGTTTTACCTTGAATTCAAATGAATAAAACAATACTATCCAATCTACTTTTTATAGAAGCTAATTGGCAGCTGTATGACCAGAGTTACAATAACCACTTTTGGACAGTACAGTAGATCTACAATGCCTCTCCACATAAGAAATTTAAAACTACACGCTACTTAAATTGAACTTGGATGATAATGCAAACTACAATGAGAAATATCTACCTTCATATTTGGCAAATTACTAATCTGCTGAAGTGTGATGTTATGTTTTCTATGTTTCCAGAAGATTAATATGCGTTCATTGTTGTATTTTAGAATCTAGATAAGCCATACAGAAACATGTTGAAGGCCAGTTATTTGGTCCCAATTATGTTATGGAATTGTCTCAGTCAGTGCCAAGGATTACAAATAGACAGAAACAAAATGATACTTTAGGGCTTTTACTTTTACTCATGCAACCCTAGTTTGCTTCAAGGGTTGTTCATGCCTCATTTGGAGATGCTTAAATTGAAGTTTAACTGAAGGTTTTTCTAGGAAGTAAGCCCCCGCGAGAGAGAGATTCTGAAGCAAAGACATGCTTTTATTACTATCATCCAAATCATAGTGAGAAATTGCAGAATTAAGAAAATCAATCAAGTTTCAGAAGTTTTATATATTTGGATACAATAAGGCTCAATAAGTTAGGTCTCTCCTTGGTTGTTATTTACTCATACCTCCTAATTCTTCCCCTCTGCCCCTATAGAAGACATCAGGTCTTGACAATAAAAACTTATTTTACAATATTGCACTGGGAAAAAAGGACATCGGATCATAGTACTGATTACCAGCTCAGTGAAGGTGTTGAAGTGGCCAACCTTCTATTTATAGAAACATGTTTGGATTTAATAAGAAGATAAAAGTTGCTAATGAAGGATCATGCTTGCTAATTGCTATCAACTATTAATGGCAGTTTGGATTGTAAATGTCTTTTAGTCTTCTTTCCTAACAAAGCTCTAGATATTTAATTCCTTTCTTGATTTGAGCAAATGTTTAACTTTATTCTGTGCAGGAATGAATGTTGACGAAAATAAATCAACTCTGCAGCAAGGGGAGGGAGAATATCCTTCAAATGCAATTGCTGGTAGATGTTTAGGAACTTATGCAAGTGCACCAGGGCAATCAATTTCTGTGGAAAGTGGAAGTGGTATATCAAGAGGTAGTGATGCAGCAATTGCAACACCTTCTAGAAACAATCATATGGCAAGGGTACAACGTTTAGATATTCATCAGTAGGACTTAGATTCTTCAGATACTGTAGGGTGAGTCTCATTCATTACTCTATGTTGCTGGCTTCTTGGGGTTGTGTATTTGTCATGTTTGAGATAGAGCATTACTGATCGGTTGTACCTTTGCACTTGAACAACACAAAGAAGAGAAAAAGAGTTCCTAGAGTCAATGGTGGGGAGAAGGGTGAGAGGGGACTCCGATAGTTCAGCATGAAAGGTGTATCCTCACAATTCACCTATTCTCTTTCTTTTTCTGACTGAAATTTTCTTTTGGTACATGTTGATGGATGGACGTCTTTATGTTGCTGGAGGTAATGGAATTGATATAAATCGATAGTAGATTCGTATGTGTTTGTTCTCGTAATGGTAGTCATGGGGCATAGAGGGAGGTCAAATGCAAGCCAGGTGTGGACCTCTCCAGCCATGGAGAGAATGTGGGTAGCTAATATGTGTGGAGTTCTGTTTAATCCCTGTGGTTGGCTAGCTCAAAAAAAATCTTGATCCACTGGCAAATAATGTTTCTGTTTGTTATACATGGTGTCCTTAGGGCATGCATGTAATTATATTTGTATTACACATTGGCCTCGGGGTTTTGTTTCAATTACTGTCGATTGTTTAACTATGTCTAGTTAGTCAGAAGGTTGAGAGCAAGTGTTAGACCACATATAATGAGGTAACAACATGACCATAGAGACTGCTTATTATTTAGCAATTGTTCCTTGTTTATTTGTTAAGTATGACTCCCATTTTTTTCTCATCATCTTATCTTAATTAAATATTGAAATTCTAATATGTAGCATTTTTGAGCAAGTAATGCAGAAGGCATATTTGAATTTTTTTACCATTGCATATAAAATGCTACACTGTAGTAATGATTGACACATAGTACAATCAATGGGAATTGTTACATCCACAGATCTCTTAAATCGATCAATATGACTGAATCAATGGTGATATAGTTGGGTAAGTAAAATGAATACGGGTTCAAGTGAAAGTTTTGGAAATGATATTCTGAGAATGCCCCCTAGGCACATGCTCCAGCAGGCAGTAGGAATGGATTGAATGAACCAGTGGCATGCAGAAAGTGTTAAACGGGACTCATCTTTGAGAGGAATAGTGAACATGGATTCTCAAGGGAAAAAAGGCTCTTGAACAGGCAAACTTTGTGCAGTCAAAGGTGGTTAGGACATGCTCACAAAACAATACTATGAATGCGAGAGAGGTATTAAATTTATTCACTCTATTTGAACATGAAAGAAATATCTAATCTATGAAAACTGTGGAAACTTGTAAGAAGTTCAATTTGTCAGTATTGTGCATCCTTTTATCTCAATTGAAAATACTTCATGCTTAGATTAGTGATATCATATGCTTGATTTGTTTGTAGCCCTTTTGTAGTAAGTAATTGTTTCTTTTGCAGGACGTTCTGAATTCAAATTTACAAACGAATGTAAGAGAAAAACTAGGAGGAGGAGATCCTAAAGGCTTTTCTATAGGTTATGCTTTTGCAAACTCATCTATATTTGACAATGCCACAAACATGTCTAAGTGTCTTGCTCAAACAAACCAACATATTTATCAAGTTAAGGTTTTGGTTCAAGTTTTTTTATTAAGTAATTTATCTATTTGTTGGTCCACCAGCTTTTACTAGTTTTTTATATTATAACGTATTGAGATGTTCAATTTCTGCTTATAAATTGTTTCTGTTGAGCCAAAACGTTCTTGACCTTCTAAGCAAGTCAGATAATCCAAAAGAAAGTGATGCATTAAAGCGCACTATATTAGGAACTTCAATGTAGCTAGCTATAGTTTTCCCACAACATGCAACAAGCTACCCCTAGTCTTATCTTACCATACCTATGCTAGGAGAGATTCTATTGGCCTTCAATTGATGGCTCAACTTTCATGGCACGCTAGTAAGCAAGCAAGTTTTCCCTAAAGTTGTGGATCCATAAGGAAATCCTTCATCAATTAATCAATGCAGTTAGCTATAGTTTGCCCACAACATGCAACAGGCTACCCCTAGTTTTATCTCACCATACCCTTGCTAGGAGATTCTACTGGCCTTCAACTGGTGGCTCAAATTCCATGGACTCGATGGTATGTAATCTTAGTTGGATTTCCAATATACTTTTGAACCGTATTTTCATTTTATTTTTTAGTACTATTAGATATTATATCTTACCTCATTTTATGGTTAGCATTGTATAACAAACACGTGTTGTGTTATGTAATTAATACTAACCTGTAATATTTTTTTTTTGTCGGAATGCTATAGGTAATGATTGCCAAGACGATGATCACAATGATGATCCAAACTATGCTCAACATATATCAGGAGATGATGAGGATGAGAATGAGGATGATGGTGGTGAAGGAGGAGATGATGATGATAGTTGTGGTGTTGGTGATGATGTGGATGAGACTAATGAGGATGGTCAAGATGATCATGAGGATGATCTTGGTGGTGGTAGCTAGGCATGCACATGCATTGTTTTTGATGAAGAAATTATTGTGTAGAATGACATTGTTATGTTTAGATGGGTGTTGTGAATTTACTCTATATCAATGAAACATGTAATCATACGATGAGTTTGATTTGATTAAAGATGATGATAAAATTATCATTATTATAGTTTCATTTGATTTATATATTGGAAAGTATCAGCACTATTTTGATAGAGAATTATAATGTATGGTGATATTACCATCTTTGGATGTATGTTGTTAATTTATCGTAGAATAATGATATTCATGAAATATTTTGATCTGTTAATCATATTTGAATTTTAATTGTTTCAGTTAAAAATAATACTGATCTTATTAGTATTATGTTGCTATTTTATACATATGTGTTGAAAATTGTCAATGAATCATTGCATATGATGACAATGTTATTTTTTTGGATGGATGTTGTCAATTTCCCTTAAATTTCTTTACAAATGATTTTGAATTGTGATATCTTCTTTAATGATATTTAGAAACTATGATATATTTCACTATGCAATTGAAATTAGTAAAATGAATCTATAAACGGGGTCATATATGTAAAGAAAAATATACTCTACATAAGAAGTCAAATGCAAATGTAAACTTGGATGCAAAATTGAAAGTAAAATTGGATGTTAAACTAGGAATTAATACAAAATGCAAACAATGACATACAAAGTGTTTTAAACTAGAAGTGAAAAATTGTGCAATAGTTGACACAAAGAAGGGAACAAGACATGGCATACAAAAGGATATCAAATTGGGCAAAAACAATGACACACAAATGGACACCAAATTAGATGCAAAAAAAAGATAGACAACTAGATGTAAAATAAAATGCAAAGTTGAGTGCTAAAAAGAAGCAAAAAATGTTACAAATTAATATGCCAAATGATGATGCAAATAATGGTGTAAATTTGGGATGCAAAATTGAGCGCAAAAAAAAATAAAAAAAAAAAAATAAAAAAAAAATAATGTAAGAAAAGACATAAAACAAGATGCAAAATGGGGCTGAAAAAAGGTGAAACCAAGGATGCCATATTGGATGTAAAAAATGATGCATAATCAGATGCAAATTTAGGCTCAAACTTAGACACAAAATTATATGCAAATGTGGACATAAAATGAGGCAAAAAGAGATGCAAATCCAGATGGTGAAAATGATGTAAAACTAGACACCAAAAAAATGCAAAATTGGATGAAAAAGTGGGTGTAAATAATGGTGCAACATTGGACACATAAGTAGACACAAAAAATGGTGCAAAAATGGGCATAAAAATAGCTCAAAATTGGATGCAAAAGTTGGTGCAAAAACAAATACAAAAGTAGACGTAAAAAATGGCTCTAAATTGAATGTACCATTAGACACAACATAAAATGCAAAGGTGGGCACAACACATGACTCAACATAAGATGCAAATTTGGATGCTCAAAATGATGTAACATTGGATGCAAGAAATGGTATTAAAAATGATGCAAAATTGGATGCAACAAATGACGCAAAATATGGTGCAAAATGGGATGGGAAAAATGGAGACAAATCAAACGTAAAAGTAGACGTAAAAAATAGTGCAAAAAAAAGTGCAAAAATGGGCACAAAAATAGATGCAAAATTTGGTGCTAAATAAAATTCAACACATGGTGCAAAGATAGGCACCAAAGCTAGTGCAAAAATAGAAGCAAAAACTAGTGTAAGACTAGATGCAAAACCTGGTGTAAGACTAGATGCAAAAACTGACACAAAATGGATGCAGAAAAAGACATTAAATTGGATGCAGAATATAGTGTAAACTTGATGCAAATGATGGTGCAAAAATGGAAGCAAAGAATGACACAAAATAGGAAGCAAAAGACGATGAAAAATAGATACAAAAAATGACACAAAACTAAAAGGAAAACCTATCATAAAATAACATACAAATCTTGGTTCAAAATTTGACACAAAAAATGATGCATAGTTTGGTGTAAAAAATGATGCAAAATCTAGTGTGAAAAATGATGCAAAATCAGGCACAAAAAAAGACGCTTTAAAAATTGTACAATAGAGCCAGATTTAGCGCCAGGTTGCTCAGCACAATTACAAAAAAAATGCACTAAAATCTGGCGCTAAATCTGGCGCAAATCGCTGGTTTTGTTGTAGTATTCATCAAAGTCCTGATGATGAACCGCACTTAGTGGACTTGTGTAGATAAGTATATTTGACAAGTTGATATATACTATATATACCTGAGAGTATATATGGTCTTGTCTAAATAACATTAGTCACAATCATGATGATAGATCACACTTAGTGGTTCAAAAAGCTGTGACTCAAAAATTTAAAATGTAAGTTACTTGAAGATTTCTTTCTCTTAATAAAAATTTCCATAGTTAAAAATCTTGTTCCGTATTTTCTAATATATATATCTATATATTAATTCTTTTTATAATTAATAATAATAACTTAAAATAGATAAAAATTATTGTTTAGTTAATTTATATGATTTTTTTAATAAAATGTTTTATAATAAATTAATATGTATTTATCGTTCATTTAATTATATAAATACGGTGCTGCTAATACATGTAGATACGAATACACTATGATGTGCTAATGACCCTAACTTTCAATGCTCGGTTATCCTAAATCTGAATATAAAATCACCACCCTATAAATGTACAACCCTATGAATTTCATATTGCAGCTGTATAATCATATCCAGTGGACAAAATTTATTTTCTCTGAACAATACATGTCAAATGTATTTATCAAACATTGGGAAACATATTTATGAACATTCGGAAGAGTAAATGCTGCAGCAGTCGTCCTTAATTGAATCGATTGTTCTTTTCTTGGAATATTTTGGAATCAACTGTAATTTTTTTAAACTCACTTCTGCGGATTCTCCAAATCAACAATCCAGGAAGTTCAACAAGTTGCAACCATAATGCTAATTTAAATAAACAACTGACTTGGAAGGAGGTCCTTCTCTAGAAAGACCAGAAACGAAATTGAAGGAAGTCCTTTACCTTTAAATTTAAGATCAAAATTTGCATCGCATAAACAAAACAACGAAACTAATTGGAAGAAGATGTTGGAATATTAATTCCAACTGCCGTGCAGTAGCAGCAAGCCGCAATAGAGAACTTACGAAGGAGTCGGCTTATTCACGCCACCGCCATAAGAGTCTTTTCACCGTTTGTCTGTTTGTGTTCCCAAAGCAGGAAGAAGATCAAATCTGGGCTCTGCGTCATAACTGCTCACCAAACAGCATTAAAGAAGAAGCATGGCCGAGAAGGAAAGTACCAGCCGCAACATTTATCAGTCTTGGGTTTCAGCACAACCGACTCAAGAAATACAGCAAGAAATCAAATCTGTTAATTATGAGCAGCAGATATTTCATCAGCAAGTTAAGGCGGTGAAGAACTTTTCCCGCACTATAAATAGAAACAGAAACAGAATTAAAAGATATACAGAGAAAGATAGAGAGCAGAGGAGAGCACGCAGCAGCGTGAGTATAGTTTTCTGTTAGTGAATATGGAAACGCAGCACACAGCAGTGTTAAGAGTTTAGCAATATAGCGCAGCAGCGCTGGAATGTAATTTCTGTGTTTTTAAGAAAGAATGTGCAGCAACATGAGCTCACATGAATGAAGCCCTTTTGCACAGCAGTGCATGGATTGAAAAGTAAGAAGCAGCAGCAGCAGCTGAAGAATCACACAGAGCAGAAGAAAGCACGCAGCAGCGTGAAGAGGAAGAAGAATAATTTCAGAACAGTGAAATGCACAGCAGTGCAGAAATTTGAATGTAATTTGTTTTTTTTATGTTCATCTGTGTGGAACAGAATCGTTCCTTAGTGAATTTCTGAAGTAGATGTTCAGCAATAGAAGTTTTGAAATTCCCTCTGTATGAGGAAGACAAATCTGCAACAGTTAGTTTATTTTGATAAATACAAGTTAAATTTTTCCTGTTGCTGTTACACCGTCACCGTTGCTGAAACACCTCGTAACTCAAAAATTACTTGACGTCAAAAGTTTACGTTGCTGAAACACGACGATCAGCGTTGCTGAAACACCTGTTTCAGCAACTGAAAAAAAAAAACTGTGTTGCTGAAACACCGTTTCCAGCAAGTGAATTTTTCTGTTTTTCTGTGTAAAAACAGAGTGCGATTTTTGTCTGTCTGTTATGGAATTTATCAGAAAATTCCAACATGGTATCAAAGAATTGTTCTGCTCTGTTGATTTTGTTTTTGGAATTTTAGCAGAAAAATTCCCAACAGTGGTATCAGAGCTCGCTGAAGGAAGATTTCTTGCAGCAGCAACTTCTCCAGCAGTGTGAAGACTCAGCCAAGAAAGAATCTAAGGTATTTCTCAAGAATTTTTTCTGTGTTATTGTTGAAGACAGACAGTGATTTTTCAAAGACAGTCAAGTATTTGAAGCATAATTTAAAGTCCAAGGAATGGCCAGCGTTAGCACATGCGTGGGTATTTTTAATACTCAGCTCCCACTACTTAATGAGAAAAACTATGACTATTGGGCAATAGTTATGAGAGCTTTTCTTTTCTCAGAAGATTTATGGGAATTTGTTGAAGATGGTTTTGAAAAACCAGCAAATGAAGATGAGGTAGAAAATGATCTGTTGAAAAACTATAAGAAGCAGGATGCTTTGGCCCTCTACTTCTTGTATCGAGCAGTGAATGAAAGTGTGTTTCCAAGGATAGCAGCAGCTAAGACATCCAGAGAAGCATGGGATATTCTCAAAACTGCCTATCAAGGCATGGAGAAAGTAAAGACAGTAAAATCTCAGTTCATTGAGGAGAAAGCTTGTGATGAAAGCTTAGAGAAAACAGTGAATGATAAAATCTGTTTGTCTCGTGATGAAGGTGATGAGGAGATGGCTGAAGTTCATCCCCAAAAAGCGGCACCAACACAAGGGCAACAAGTCGCACCCTTGAGGAGAAATGAATGTGCTTCTCCAAGCACACCACAAGAAGCAACAAATGAAGGTACAAATTCTTTGTTTGCTTTATCTAGTCATGTTGATGACCCTGTTTATTTAGAAGATGGAGTTCAAGATAGGAAATGGACAGAACCCATGAATGGGAGAAAGGAATTGAAGTTCCTTGAAGATCTGTTTAAGGAATATGCAGTTCGATGTGTAACTCTTGCCAAGATCGCTGAGATGGGCTTCACTGCCAAAACCCTTGTCAATATGACAGAGGAAGAGATTGAAGATCTGATGAAGACCCCGGTAGAACTCTATCAGATGGATCTTCCTAAAGGGGAGAGATATGAAATTAAATCTCCCATGAGAGCAGAGAAGGAACAGGTTGCTGATATTCTGACCAAACCATTGGATCAGAAAAGTTTTGAGTTTTTATTGAAATGTTTGGGTACGACAGAATGCCCAGCAGTTGAAATTAAGGGGGTGTGTTGGAATATTAATTCCAACTGCCGTGCAGTAGCAGCAAGCCGCAATAGAGAACTTACGAAGGAGTCAGCTTATTCACGCCACCGCCATAAGAGTCTTTTCACCGTTTGCCTGTTTGTGTTCCCAAAGCAGGAAGAAGATCAAATCTGGGCTCTGCGTCATAACTGCTCACCAAACAGCATTAAAGAAGAAGCATGGCCGAGAAGGAAAGTACCAGCCGCAACATTTATCAGTCTTGGGTTTCAGCACAACCGACTCAAGAAATACAGCAAGAAATCAAATCTGTTAATTATGAGCAGCAGATATTTCATCAGCAAGTTAAGGCAGTGAAGAACTTTTCCCGCACTATAAATAGAAACAGAAACAGAATTAAAAGATATACAGAGAAAGATAGAGAGCAGAGGAGAGCACGCAGCAGCGTGAGTATAGTTTTTTGTTAGTGAATATGGAAACGCAGCACACAGCAGTGTTAAGAGTTTAGCAATATAGCGCAGCAGCGCTGGAATGTAATTTCTGTGTTTTTAAGAAAGAATGTGCAGCAACATGAGCTCACATGAATGAAGCCCTTTTTTTGCACAGCAGTGCAGGGATTGAAAAGTAAGAAGCAGCAACAGCAGCTGAAGAATCACACAGAGCAGAAGAAAGCACACAGCAGCGTGAAGAGGAAGAAGAATAATTTCAGAACAGTGAAATGCACAGCAGTGCAGAAATTTGAATGTAATTTGTTTTTTTTATGTTCATCTGTGTGGAACAGAATCGTTCCTTAGTGAATTTCTGAAGTAGATGTTCAGCAATAGAAGTTTTGAAATTCCCTCTGTATGAGGAAGACAAATCTGCAACAGTTAGTTTATTTTGATAAATACAAGTTAAATTTTTCCTGTTGCTGTTACACCGTCACCGTTGCTGAAACACCTCGTAACTCAAAAATTACTTGACGTCAAAAGTTTACGTTGCTGAAACACGACGATCAGCGTTGCTGAAACACCTGTTTCAGCAACTGAAAAAAAAAACTGTGTTGCTGAAACACCGTTTCCAGCAAGCGAATTTTTCTGTTTTTCTGTGTAAAAACAGAGTGCGATTTTTGTCTGTCTGTTATGGAATTTATCAGAAAATTCCGACAGAAGATCCTCTGACAAAACCAACAACCTAATTGGAAGAAGATCTTGCTAGAAAACAACTTTTCCATTCAGATACCTGCAAATTCAGCCGTTTAACTTTTCCATTATCTCATATAAAGGAGAGCTCCAGTCAGGGGATTGATTTTTCTTATAACCTTTCCATGCATCCCACCAGATCATGAACCTGGTTCCTGCCGAGAAAACATCTGAAGAAATGCTCAGAGCGTTTTCCATCTTTGCCACATACTCTTCAAACTTTTCAAGATTTTTTAGGCCCTGGTGTTGGTGTTGGCCTTATTTTAGATTTTCCAGGTCTTTCCAAGCCTCTTCTACATCCGCCCAAAAGCACGAGTCTGAAGTGAGGGATGCACGCATTGTGTGAGGTCTCCGCCCTTTCGAAATGTGAGTTCTTTCTTTCTCTTCCATCCATTTCTCAAGAACTATATGACGATTAGATCTTCCATCTGAAAGATAGTTACCATTGCCGTTAAAGCAATAATAATGTGCAATGTCCAGAGGCTCTACAAATCTTCTATATGTGTTGCCAGCATTTATCCACTTATTTTGGGATTGGAAATCACTTGGCAATTCATTACCCTCCCATGCTTCAATAATGCCATCCCGAAATGCCCCGAGATTTATCCTATGCCTATCAACACGGATATCCTGAGTGTTGGCATGGTTCTTGAAGGTATCATAATATCTGATGCCACACTCTTTCTCACAACCCTCTTTATACCACTCAATTTCTGCCATAGTACTTTGTTTCTGGCCTAATTGAACAGCTAACTTATCAACATTTGTGATATACTTGTTTTCAATTTCCCCAGCTCTCCGTAGGGCAAGCTGCGCTTGATCATTCTCGGCAAAGTTATCCACAAAATTTTATGCAGCAATTAGCGTGCTGAAATGTAGAAACTTAAATTCAAAAATACAGACAAGAAAATACTATCCTATAATTTGATATAATAATAATGTATGAGATTCCTTCCCTATGTAAGATAAAGGATGCAATCTTATTGTAGGAATTTGAATGTTGAAGTTAATAAAGATATACATATTTTACTCAGTCAGATTTGAATTTATGAATTTTTTGAATAGCAATTACATATTCTTAATTATTAAATCCATTAAATTATACAAATAACAGAAAGTTAAAAAATTCAAAATGACAATTCCTTCTCTACATATCTTGATATATGACGAAGTAAAATATTTTATAACATACTCCATCCACCCTACCTCAAACCATTAAATCCACTATACATACTTTCAAAACATTTCCAAAATATTTATTAATATGATTCATGAAAACCAACTAAAAAAACATAAACATTATATGAGATGTAATTGTGTATTACCTGCGCTCCAACACCAGTAGCTTCTAACTGCACTGAAATTCCCATGTCGTACGAAAATTCTGAATCACTATTAAATGTAAATTTTCTACCATTTTTGGAGTTCTCTATGACATGTTTCAAAACCGAAGCATACACTATATGCTCTGAAAAACAGTCCTCTACTGTAATATCCGAAGGATTTTCATGGCTTTGCATTGTCAAATGAAACATCTTCAAAACGGTGTCAGAATTGTCAACACAAGCTGCGCCATGGCTTGAGCAGAACATGTCAGTGCCAACAGGTCTGTATGGGCTTCTCTTTGTGATCCTGTCCAACCACTTTTGAGAATCAAACACATAGCTTGAAGTATACCGCAGGACATAACTAAGAAGAATCCTGCAAGCGTCTTGAATAGAAGAATATGGGACTTTGCCATCCCAATAGGGCACAATAGCAGTCAAAGGCGCAGAAATTGCCTCAATCGGTGCAAGGGGCATCCGAGGAACAATGTCATGCTTGGAAACCACATGGCAAAAGTTGCCTCCCCAATTCTCACGGCCAACTGCTTCAACAAGTCTTTCATCTCCTACCAGAGGGCAACCAAATGTGATACAAAAGGAAGAGATTTGCCTTATCCTCTTTTACAGGAACCACAGTGTAGCCAAGGTTGCAACTGCCCCTCCCAAGGAAAGACCCACAAATATAATGGGTTTGAATTTTCTTTATCTGGAGTCAGTAGAAGCCTGTAACTGATCGATCTGGAATACATCAACACAATGTTACTTTTCCCTTTGAATTTCAATAATTTCATCTATAATAACAGAAGTAAATCCTCTTGTTGTGAAATCGAGTTTACTTTTGATGGGTGCATTTAGATAAATCAATTTACCTTTGCTTGGAAATCTGTTTTCTCCATAATATCCAGGAACAACTTAAGAGCTCCATGATGGACTTGGGCTGGTTTATCATCGTCACCCTTGAGGCAATCCAAGAATACCTGGTTTTTTGTTTCTATATTCCCGCAATCCAAGAATACCTGGTTTTTTGTTTGTATATTCCCCTCTCCGTCGATGAAACTTTCGATTCCCAGAAATGATGGGAAGGCAACACATGCAACGCCTCCATGCTCCTTCAGACTAAAACTCTCTAAATTATTTGCACGATCTGACTCCTCCCAAGCATTGAACAGTATTTCGCATGAAGCCAGAAAAGCGGCAGTCTCTTGACCAACAGTGAACCTGCAACAACAAATGAGTAAATTAGCACCGTAAGGGAAACCGAGTCTGGATCCCTCAAAATTTGGAATTCTGTGCATACAATTTTGCACATTTTTATGAATGAGGAGATAGGGACGACACGACCAAATTCAACAAGAATAAATAATGCCTTCATTATCTGAGATGAAGATCAAAAAATGTGACAATGAAAAACACTATATAAAATTACATATACAACCTAGGCTTCTAAACAGGATAAGTGAGGTGTCTATCACACTGAAACCACTTAGCTTGGCAAATACTGCAGATCAAGAACCAGATTATTGCATCTGCCATTACTGGACAGGAATAACTCACAATACTAATACCAAAGTTGTTCTCCCCTGCCTACACCTCAGGAAGATTAATACCCATACTATTCAAGGGGAAAGCCTCCTAAAGCTTAGCGGGGAAATGATATACCTAGAGCCTGCAATAGATGAATGGGTAATTTACAATGAAAAAACACTATATAAGATTAAATATACAAACTGAGCTTTTAAACACGATAACTGAGGTGTCGATCACACTGAAATCACTTAGCTTGCCAAAAACTACAAATCAACAACCAGATTATTGCATCTGCCATTACTGGACAAGATCAAACTCCCATTACTATACCACAGCTCTCTTCCCCTGCCTACACCTCAGGAAGATTAATACCCGTACTGTTCAAGGGGGAAAGCCTCCTAAATTTCGCTGGTAAATGATGGGCCTAGAGCTTGCAATAGATGGATGGGTAATTTAAAATGAAAAAACACTATATAAGATTACATATACAAACTGGGCTTCTAAACAGGATCACTGAGGTGTGGTGTCTATCAAACTTGTCAGGTCAGGTAGTAACTCCACAAATTAATCCATTTTATTCTTTCAGGTAGGTCTTTATTATATACATGAGGGAGACTGTTCACTTCATCTCCCGATGACTGTTCATATTTCTGATTATTTATTTACATCAATTGTATTTATTCACCCAGTGTCAACATTCCCCCCTTAAGCTGAAGGGATGTTGGTGAGTCCAAGCATCATTCTGAATCGTTCAAGCTTTTCTCTTCCAAGCGCTTTGGTGAAGATGTCTGCAATTTACTCATTAGCGGAACAATGACGGAGATGGATTGTCTTTCCTTCAACATGATGTCGAATCAGATGATATTTAGTATTGATGCGCTTCGTTTGATCATGGAACTTTGGGTTCTTGGCCAACTTTATTGCAGAGGTATTGTCAATCATGAGTGGAGTTGATTGTACTTGTTTTACTTGCAAATCTTCAAGAATTTTCCTGAGCCACACAATTTCTTTTGCTGCCTCAGCTACTGCCACATATTCTGCTTCTATTGTGGAATCTGCTGGAGCTGATTGTTTGCATGATCTCCATGAGATAGCTCCTGATCCAAGACTCATAGCATATCATGAAGTAGATAACCCAGTTTCTTTGTCTCCATCGAAGTCTGAATCAAAGTATCCAATCAAACTGAAGTCGTCGACTTGTGTATACTTGATTCCAAAGTCTTGAGTTCCCTTCAAGTACCTTAGAACTCTTTTTACAGCAAACCAATATCCCTCACAAGGCTTTTTCATAAACCTGGAGAGGATTCCAACAGCAAACGAAATATCTGGTCTGATAGTAGTTAGGTAGTTGAGACTTCCTACAAGCTGTATATACTTTGTTGCATCCTCAAATTCTTTTCCTTCAATAGATGTGAGCTTTAAGTTTTGTTTCATTGGAGTAGTAAGAGGATTGCATTATGTCATGCCAAACCTGTTCAACAAATCTCCAATGTACTTCTTTTGAGAAAAAATATGGACTTTGGATGTTGAGTTACTTCAATACCAAGATAGTAATGAACATAGCCCAAATCAGTTATTTCAAAACTTTTCCCCAATTCCTTCTTTATGGATGCAATGTAGCTTTCATCGTTCCCTGTCATCAAAAGATCATCTACATATACCACAAGATATACAACTGTTTTTCCAACTTTCTTGACAAATAAAATTGCATCATCAAGATCATAATGTTTGAAATTGAGTTTCAGAAGATGCTTAGTTAGTTTTTCATACCAGGCTCGTGGTGCTTGTTTGAGGCCTTACAAGGACTTCACAAGTTTGCATACTTTATGTTCATGTCCTTTCATAGCAAATCCTTCAAGTTGGGACATAAAAACATTCTCTTTTAGATCTCCATTCAAGAAAGCAGTTTTTACATCCATTTGATGGACTTTCCAACCATTCTGAGCTGCTAGGGCAAAGAGTGTACGGATGGTAGCCCATTTTGCTGTGGGGGTAAAAGTCTCCTCATAATCGACCCCTTCCTTCTATGCAAGACCTTTTGCCACAAGCCTAGCTTTGTGCTTGTCAAGTGAGCCATCAACTTTATACTTGTTCTTGTAGATCCACTTATAGCCAATTGGTTTGGATCCTAATGGAGGATCAACCAGTTTCCAAGTGTCGTTCTTTATGAGGGCATCATACTCCTTTTGCATTGCTTCTTTCCATTCATCATTAGAAGCAGCTTTTTTAAAGGAAGTTGGTTCAAAATCTGTAAACAAGTTCAATTCACAATCATAAGAAATATCCATATCAACAGGTGAATTAGAGTCATCTCCATCACCTCCATTTTTCCGGTTTGAATTTCTAGTTCCTGTCTTTCCAACCTCATCAGGATGAATACTTTTAAGTGTCTTTGTCAGCGACTTTGGGGGACCTTTCTCAGATGGTCCAAGCTGCTCCGTTGATTGAGTTGGGACTGAATCAAGATTGAGTTTCCCAATTCTATCAATCACATAACTTAAAGCATCATCTGTTGTTGGAGTTTCATGTGTGGGAGTGTTCTTCATAAGAAGATTCCAAATGTTGATCTAGTATAGGAATCCCCCCTTCAAGATGTGGAATCTGATTATCAAATTCTTGAAATGATTTTGCATTTGCGAATCTATCCAAGCAATCAAGTTTCCGCTCAACAACATTGTCAGTTTTGGATGATTCAAGAAAAATTACATCTCTAGATACAACAAACTTTTTATTGACCTCATCATAGAAACGGTATGCTTTGGAGGTGTTTGAATACCCCAGGAAGATACACTTACGACTTCTTGCACCAAGTTTGTTTCTATGTACCTTTGGTATCAAGGCATAACAGGTGGAACTAAAGACCCTGATATGCTTTACTGAAGGAACATGCCCATACCACATTTCATATGGAGTCTTGTTTCTAATAGCATTAGATGGACATCTATTCATTATATATGCAGCACATAGAACAGCATCAGCCCAAAACATTATTTTTACATTTTTGAAGAAGAGCATGGAGCGTACCATATTTAAGATTGTCCTATTCATTCTTTGAGCTACACCATTCTGTTGGGGATTATAAGGTACAGTTGTTTGATGTTTGATCCCATGTTGGCGAAGATAGTTTTCAAATTCATTTGATGTGTATTATTTTCCATTATCAGTGCGAATAGACCCAATATGACATTGTGCATCATTTTCAATCCATTTATGAAAGTTCTTGAATGTTTGAAAAACATGAGATTTGTTCTTCAATAAATAAACCCAACACATTCTGGTGTAGTCATCAATAAATGTCATCATATATTTATTTCCATTTGCAGAAGGAACAGGCATTGGACTACATAAATCTGAATGAATGAGTTCAAGTTTTCTATGTGCTCTTGAATGTGAATCATGAAAAAAATGTTTGCTATGCTTTCCTAGAATGCAAGCATCACATTGCTTAAATTTCCTAGGAATTTTAGGCAAACCAGCAACAACATTTTTCTTCAACAAGTGGAGGATGTCACAGTTCAAATGTCCAAATCTAGCATGCCATAATAAACTTGATGGAAGAATACCTTCTTCATAATGAGAATTATATGAGAAATGTAGTGCACAAGCAAAGGTACCTTGCAGCTTGAGAAGCCTTTCATCTTCTATTCCCCTCATGACAAGTGAGTGGTCAGATGCTTTTCTCACCTCAAGCTTGCCATCAAACATATGAATGGAGTGACCTTGTTGGCGGATGTAGACCAAGGACAACAAGTTTCTCTTGAGCTGTGGGAGATAGAGAACATGATGCAGAAAAAAATCTGGAAGACCAAGCAATTTAAGCCTAATTGTGCTAAGTCCTGATGGCTTGATTTTTGATTGGTTTACAAAGTATACTGCTCCATCAACATTGTCAGTAAATTCTTCAAAAAAATCTTTTCTATGAGTCATGTGGCAGGTTGCCCCTGAATCAAGCGACCAATAATTTTTCCAAGAAGCAAGTGAAACATTAAATAAATCTTCATTTACTCCAATATTACATTGTGCCACAACATAGTGAGCGGATTTAGGTGCTTTACCTTTGTCTGTGTCATTAGTTTTACCTTTCTATTGGTTTTTTTGCTGCTCAATTTTGTCCCATGGTAACTTGCATGTGGAGGCATCATGTGATCCATTTCTTTTGCAGTGTATGCAATGCAAATCTGCCTTTTCTCCTTGAGAGTGTCTACCCCCCCTGCCTCTGAAATATCTTCCTCTTCCTCTTCGACCACCTCTTCCTCTAGAAGAATCTTGAGTAGGATTATTTTCTTTATGGGCAAGGCACACACCGTCTTCAGAAGATTGAGGAGTTGTCTTCTTTCCAAAAGCTTTCTCTCTTTCAACAAATTTTCTCACAAGAGAGTCAAAGGTAATATCTTTGAGATTTCCATTTGCTTGCAATGACTCAAGATAATTGGAGTAAGTAGGATAAAGTGCCTTAAGAAAAGCGATAAGAGAAATATCTAATTCAACCTTACTGGATTTGATATCATGCATTATAGATTTTACTTCGGATGCAAGAACAAGAGGATCATTATTTTGTAATTCAAGAGTGAAGAGTTTAATCATGAGTTGAACAACTTCAAGTGCAGAATGTGAGTCATAGAGTTCTTTCAACTTTTTAAAGGCTTCGAAAGCAGTGGATAATGGCGAAATATGGCAACTCACCTCTTCATTTACAGATGCTGCGATTAATGCATAAGCTTTGTTGGGAAAATAATATGGCAACTCACCTCTTCATTTACAGATGCTGCGATTAATGCATAAGCTTTGTTGTTCTTATTTTCCCAAATGGCGAGCTCTTTGTCTGAGTTAAGCTATTCTGGCTCTTTGTCTCCGTCTCCAATGCACACTCCTTTCCACAACTCATTGAAAATGAGGGTGTTTTTATCATTCGGGACCATTTAGGATAGTTCTCCTTGCCAGTAAGAACTATTCCACCATGGATATGATTGAATGCATTTTGTAACAAATTTTTTTTGGCTAATATAATTCAGCCTAAATATATTGTGGAGCAGCTCCAATACACAAAAAAACCTGTGTAGAGGTACCATATCAGAGGTATAAACCATACAACGTGAGACCATAGCGTTCACAGCACTTCATGCAATAGTACTTCTGGGTTTCTGGTTTGAATAACAATTAAAAAACAAATTTACACACTCATACTATAACCTGAGTTTGCAATACTCAATTGATCGTTACATAATTCTATCTCAAATAAAACACCTATTAAACCAAGCAGAGCTGATATTAATGTACAATCTTGAGACAGTTGGAGGAATCAACTATGTTGAGCGGTAAAGAATTTTGTATAGAAGCAGAAGACTTGGCGCTGCAATGACAGCACGGGATGCAGCAACTGTATAATGGATTGCAAATGGAGGAATAATTGAACGTTTGTTAAAATTCTTAATTTCTTCTCTTAACGAAGCAACCAAAGCCCTCTCGCCTTTGAAATCAATGGAACCAATGGAACCAGCGTTCAAGAAACGGAACCAACGTTCATGAACTGCGTTAACACTTCAATGGAACCAGTGTTAACATATCACATAATGTAAAGGGATGGGGCAACGTAAATGGATGGGAGGAGCATATTATACCAGAACTGCGTTAACACTTCAATGTTCAAATCAACGGACCAACGTTCAATGAATGGAGAGGCCGAGGTATAGTTGGAGAGGTTGTTTGATGGATGGGGCAGTGATAAATCAAATATATATTGCGTTCTGGTTTCTAACGGAGCAGTGGTATAACTATCACGCAATCAGGATTATGAGATGGCTTCAATGGAGCAGTGGAGCATTTGAATGGTATTTCACAGAAGTTTGAGTTTAGCTTGAACAATATTGAATCTTTGGTTCATATTCGGTAGGTCGGACGAGAGAATATAAAACGTCTAGGACATTGACGCAGTGAGACAACGTTTGCAGCAGTCTCTTGACAGAGGGTGCAGGCTTGATAGAAGGCGCATGCAATATCATAGACGTATATGACACTGCCTAGGGTAGGCTTCAGGCAACCGAGCATAATATAGGCAGAAAACTGACACTCAGACACAAGCAGTTACACAAAAAAATTAATTTCGGGAGCTCTGATACCATGTTAGGCCAGGTAGTAACTCCACAAATTAATTCATTTTGTTCCTTCAAGTAGGTCTTTATTATATACATGAGGGACGCTGCTCACTTCTATCTCCCGATGACTGTTCATATTTCTTATTATTTATTTACATCAATTGTATTTATTCATCCAATCCTGATGATTAGGTGTCAACAAAACTAAAACCACTCAGCTTGCCAAAAACTGCAGATCAACAACCAGATTATTGCATCTGCCATTACTAGACTAGATCAAACTCCCATTACTAATACCACCAGTGTTCTCCGCTGCCTACACCTCAGGAAGATTAATACCCACACTGTTCAAGGGGAAAGCCTCCTAAAGCTTCCCTGGGAAATGATGGACCTAGAGCCAATAGATGGATGGGTAATTTATAATGAAAAAGCAATATATGAAATTACAAATACAAAGTGGGCTTCGAAACAAGAGAACTGAGGTGTCTATCACACTGAAACCACTTAACTTGCCAAAAACTGCAGATCAACAACCAGATTATTGCATCTGCCATTACTGGACAGGATCAAACTCCCATTACTAATACTACAGCTGTCCTCCCATGCCTAGACCTCAGGAAGATTAATTCCCAGACTGTTCAAGGGGAAGCCCTCCTAAAGCTTAGCTGGGAAATAACAGATTGGATGGGTAATTTAAAAACGACAGAGACCAACCTCAAAAAAATTATATTTTAACGATCACAAAAGTCCATCTTTTATCCCAGAGACGCCCTAAACTTCTTTAAAAAAATTCAATCTGCATATACCAAAAAGTTTCATGCTGATTTATCAAAATGTAAAGAAGACAACCATATCCTCGTAAGAAATTATGGAAAACAAAATCCCAATCTTCATATACCAAAAAGTTTCCAGCTGATTTATCAAAATGTAAATATGACAACCATATCCTCATAAGAAATTATGGAAAACAAAATCCCAAGCTTATCCTTACAGTGGGGTAGATGAGTCTTCTTCCATGGTGAGAAATTGTTGCTTGCTTCGATTTGTTGCGCATTGGCGTTGGATTTAAGCACTGAATGTTGCCCATATAATAATTCATAATGGGTACCGGTCGTTCCTTACACGGAAAACAAGGAAAGACCCAAGAAAGAACAATAGAAGACTTTGAATGGGTATGCAGTGTGTGAAACTGTATTTGTCACTGTCAAATACAGTGATTGTCATCGCTCTGTTTAAGCGAAGCAATGTGAAAAGGTTGATTATCCACGCTTGTCTGGTACCAATAGCAAAGAAGCCCGGAGAGCCCCGAATGAATTATATTTAATTTTTTAAAAGAAGTGCCCATGTTCTCAGTTTCTGTGGAAAACCAAAGGAAAAAGAATGGTCAGCGAGTTCCAAGAAAATGCAGTAAGATTGTGATGGAAAGAGATTCCAAATATTTTGTTTAATTGGAAAATGCTTATTTCACCAAAGTAAGGGTTGTGTCAAGAACCTGTACTCGATTTTTTAATGGAATTTGTATTTTGAGGTTTAATGGATTGTGTCAAGAACCTGTACTCGATTTTTTAATGGAATTTGTATTTTGAGGTTTAATGGACCAATGTTTGGTCTAGGTCTAGATTAACCACCACCATCATTATCATCAACCTCAATAATAATGACCATATTTGTTTTCCATCTTGACGTGGCAGCTCTTATTTGATTAACCATCATTATCATCGACCTCAATAATAATGACCATGTTTGTTTTCCACCTTGACGTGGCAGCTCTTATTTGATTAAAGGATAGTAGTGACCGATTAGTAATATATAAATATATTTATTAGTGTGAAGAGATTATATATATATATATATATATATATATATATATTATATTATATTATATTATTAGTGTCTAGTTATTCTAAATCTTTTGTAAAGTTTATTTTCATTATTTTCAACCATTCATTTTTGGGCAGTTGTGGTTTTATGATGGAGCAAAAATATATATAGCTAATATAAATTTTTAATATATCATAGGTTTTTAGATTTTTATGTTTTTATGATGAAAATAAATATAAAATTTCGGTAAAATTTTAATGTTGTTATTTATATTTTTGGTTGTTTAATAGTAAAATTAAATTGTTTTAGTTTACATATTTATAATATTTAGTAATAAATTAAAAGTTTTACTTTAAATTGGTTATTCAATCAACACAATAATTAACTTTAAGATCATAGAGATAATTTTTCAAGTAAGATGATCGTATCAATTAGTCTTTATGATAAGAATCATTTTGCATGTTATGGTTTTTGTAACAAAAAAACCAACATGTCTATATATTAATATGTATTTGTATTTATAATCTCGAGAGAGACTATTCCTAGGGATCTATGCCAATCACATTATAACATTCCATAAACTATTATGCACCAACTATTGATATGTATGTGTATTTATAGTATAGAGAGAGTATTACTAGGGGTTTATACTAGTCACATTATTATGTTTCATAAACTATTATACACAAACCACATACTAGATCTTATTCAATGAATATGGACATATTACATTAATTATCATTCCTAAGTACATTATATTAATTTTCCTCCCTAGGTACCTTACAACATCACATCGACAAGTTGAATGCATTGGATGCCAATTTTGATGGCATTATTTTGAATTACCAAGGCAGATGGGATAATGATGGGATTTGTAAATCAGACAACCTTATATTGCTTGTAACAAAAGACAAACTACTAAATGTTGTTAGGATTGTGGTTAGAAACATTGAGAAAAACATTAGAGTGGTCAACTGATTAGCTCATATTCTATCAAAGCTTGTCCATGTGGGAAACTAAAGGTTCATCCTTTCTACTATTAACCATGGACATATAATTGGAATAAAAAAAACTATAATGACTATCATTTTGCATGATTTACTAATTATGAGACATGTTACTGCTGAAGCTAAGAAGTAAGCCTTGGCTCTCTATGTCATGAATTATTGGGATGGACTCTCTATGGATGGTGTTTTAGTACCAAATCCAATGTTGATGGCCTCATGGATGAAGGCAACAATGAGTATGAATATATCATAGGGATGAGAATGGTCGTTCATGCATCTCCTTATGACCATTACAATGAATAATGTAGGCAAAGGCTTGAGAGTTATCAAAGTTTCTTCCTCTCCACCCTTTCATATGGGACGTATTATGTGAGTCAGTGCGTACGAAACAATAGTTAAATATACCTATCTTGGGTGTATTGGAATAATATCTACAAATATAGAATCCTTCCTTCCAGGAACTCTAGGTGCAAACATAGAGAAATTACCCTTTCTGTGCAACCCATTTTCAAGCATTATTCTTTAGAGTGGTTCATTGTATTTATAAGAAGAAGTACTATAACATTGAAGACATGTTAACTAAGAATGATATATATATATATATATATATATATATATATATATATATATATATATATATATATATATATATATATATATATATATATATATATATATATCTATATATATTAAGTTTAGGGTGGGACTACATCACCATCATGTCCAATATATCACCCAATTAGGGCGGGGAATTGAACTGGTAACTTCACATCAAGGAGTGCCTTAACAAAGCACCTGATCACCGTTGATCCAAGACCCCGTGGACTTGCATCTACATCTATAATACTTCGTATAATTTCATCTACATATATTGTGATTTATATTACGTCTTTGATAATTATGCCAAGGGTTTGAGAAATAAGTATAAAGCATATTACATGACATACCTTTGCAAAGTGGAAATATGTGATTTATATCTTTAAATTATGTAGGGAAAGCATGATGGTTAAGATTTCTCTAAAGATGGAGCTCATATCAAGAAAGGGAGAGTATAAATTTATATACAATAATACAAAGAAGTAGATATAGATGTCTCACCCAATTGTTTTATAACCTTAGGCCACTTACTTATAAATGGCTAATTAATACCTAATCAAATCATCCTACTTTGGTCCATATGCCAATTCATAAAACATTATATTACATCTTCATATATACAAGTGAAGCATAATGTAAGAATTAGCTTAGTGTATTTGATATAATTAAAATATAATATAATAGTTTCACATTTGTGCCACCCATCCCCTTGCGATGTGATGTTGTGCATAATATTGACTAACATTATGGTTATGTTATTAAATTTATATTTGAATCCCTAGTAATTGGATATTTTAATAATATTTTGACTTAGTGCTAATATAATAGTGGTATTTTTAGTATCATAGTTCATGACAAAAATTCAGGATCTAGTATAACAACGCTATATCATGGATGATGCAAAGAAGGTGATGCACTATTGTTTCCATTAGGGATTTAAAGCTGCCAACAAACTCTATTCTCCAAAACTCCTTCCTCAACTTGTGGTCACATGAAATTAAAGTTCCTAGGAGTACACTTGTTTTAGGATTTCATTCCAATTGATATTCCAAGGCTCCATCTAAGCTTGAATATGTTCTCAGTAACTGAAATGTATATGTTGGCATGTAAAAAAAACCCCAGTCTTTGCAACTGGGAAACTTCATATTTTGAATTGGGTACATTCACTGGACATTCACCATCAAATTAGTATTATAGCTCAATGTTGTTCATGTAATTAGAATGCTATAGGTCAACATTCACTATTAATCCCAAGTTAGGCATATTTACTATGTATTCCACATAGATATACACAACTACATTCCAGATCAATGAATAATCGAAAGAACTCATTATTAAATCTAAAAAGTAAATATTATGTTACATTTCCCGTAACACGTTACAGTTGGACTTGTGAGGAATATTATGTTACTTTTTTACAAAGGAATCAAATCCCCTATGCAACGCCTCCTCCTATCATTGCTCAAGATTTAACCTTCAATGTTATGATAAAATAAAAAACCATACTCAAAGCCATCTTACCTTCAACGCAGTCAACAAATATCCAACAATTCTTCACTCAATAGGGTTTATTTAACGGGTACATTGGTGGCAATTTCCCAAAAAACTTGCTCAACTAGCATAGCTTACATAGGGTATTTCTTTCTAGGACCAAGTTTCCACTTGGTGATTTCCTTCTTCTCTACCCAAATATGACTGTGCTCCTCATATTTCAAAGCAGATTTCTTCAGATATCCACATGGATCCTCAACCAACAAAATTTTGTTTACCCTACACATCAATGGTGATTTCTTATCATCATTTTGACCACTCCTTGGTCACAATCATTTGCTTGGTTTATTTCCAACATTCAAACCTAGGATTCAATTTAACATTGGACCTGCAATATTTCCACAAAGTAGAATAATATTGAGCTAATGCAATTACAACCACTCTTCAAATGGTGTTGAAACTCTACAGCTAGAATCTCACCACACAGAGACATTGATTCATCAATAATCACATCGACTTTATTCCTCAATCGACGTTCTGAACCCTAATACATGAATTTATATTCCTGTGCTAAATTTCTATTGAAAAAACCTATCATCCATTGAAACCCCTGCATATATACTCTATTACAATTCCTAAGCAACATTTTGTGCACTCATTTTTCGTTACAAGAAACACAAAAATTCTTGAATAAACAATCATACACTCATTCGTATTTCTATTCACATTCAAATCGAGACAATCACTTCATTATAAATACCTTGACAATGATGAACATAGAAGCATCTAAATATACTTTTAATAATCAATTTCTGTGTTCACAAAATTTCATAGTCTAATTATACAATATGGGCATACTCTGCCCTGACCTCTCCTATTCCTACTACTCGCTCTTTCTACTTCCTATTGCCTTTTATGTTAGCCTTCCGCTAGCTAACTTGTCTCAACCACTTCTTATTAAAATATCAACCATTACAGTAGAAAAGATGGAATTTGTTTCCAACAACTCATTAATTTAACTATACTTGTCCTCGTCTCTAAAAGTATATGACAATTTGTCCCTCTTTACAATTTTCTACATGGACAAGAGTGTTAGCTCATCAAAAGTCCTCTAACAAACTATATTCCTTCTGGAACTAAGACAATTTTATCTACATGAGAAATTCACTATTTCTAATTTATAGAATTTGCTCTCATTTAGAAAATTCTATGACCCCCTTAAACCAAGGTTAGAGATATATGTTCCTACATCAAAAGGAGATCCATCTTGCTTTGTAATGTAAGAAACGAAATAATGGTAAAGGTGATGCAGGTGCATCTAACCTAGGTCAAATGTTTACTAAGTGAGTTGGTTTCCAAATATTAGGATATAATTATTTAATGTATTTTTACTATAGTTTTGAGAGAAAATGAGAATTCTTGTAAATAGGAGAAGGTTCCAGAGTATTTTGGAGGTTTGAGAGAATTGTGGATTAGTTAGTGCTAAGTTATGGTATGTTCTATGCTTATAACAATTTACTTCTTTCTCTTATTATATTCCACAGATTAGCAATCACATGTACATAAAGTAAAGTGCAGATAGAACATTAAATGATTGACAGAAAACAAGCCAAGACAAGAGACACAAGATGTGGCGGCTAGCCAGGGACAAACCCCACAATGTGTGGGGAAACCCTTTGATCAAATCTTCTTTTATCTTCAATAATTCAGCAGAGAGAAATAGTACAATAAATCTGATTTATATCAGCAGTAGCAAACCCTAGATCAGCAGCATCAACATTAGCGGCTTCATCATCAAAACTAGGGCAATCGATATCTCACAAACCGACCATCGGATCGGCTTGATTCCACCACCAAAAGTTGCAGCCTTCAGAGGAGGTTCAGATGAACCTACAACGTAGATCAGAAGAGGAGGTTTGATGGTCCATGCTGGTCAAAGTTTGGATTTGCAGTTGCAGCTTCAGTTTCAGTAGCTTTTGGCTTCACATGTGTGAGAGAGAGACCCTTTTTTGCTTAGTATAGAAGAGACTCTTTTCTGCGCAGTAGAGAGAGAGAGAGAGATGTGATGAGATGAGTGAGTGAAAATGAGAAAAAGTCCTCCTGTATTTATACACAACTGTTGATGTTTGAATAGATGTGACTGTTGGGCTTCTGAGCCTACATGAGTTGTAGGTTGGCTTGATAATAATTCCATAATCAAAATAAATTCATATCTCCATGAATACTTATCGGAATCAGATGATCTTTAGATCAATCCTACACCTCTCAATGAGAGGAATCTAATGAACATATTATCAACCATGAATAAGATGACCCACATGAAGTTTGGCCCTAGTTGCCAATTTTAACACTCCCTCTCAACTAGGGAGAACTTCATCTACAATTTGTCTGTCGGTCACTACTATTCATGCATCAAATGCACTACCCTATACAGCCTGTCCCTTGCCCTGATCTACTCTATTCTTCCTGTTCTGCTTTGTCTTGTTCTACCCTGTACTGATTTGTATGGCTTTGCTCTGTTATGCTCTGCTCTGCTTTATTCTGTTCTGCTCTACTTTTGTCCGAATTATGAAGAAGAAGAAATGATCGAGGATGTATCATACTGACTCAAAGTTAGTCTCAGAGTATGTACCACTGTTCCCAGACCAGTCTCAACCAACCCGAAGTTAGCGTCATAGTGAGTACAACTCCTACCACTGGTCCCAGACCAGTAACATCTTCCACTGACTCAAAGCCAGTCTCAGAGTGTGTACCACTAGTCCCAGACCAGTAACAACTGACCCGAAGTTAGTGTCATAGAATGTACTACTCCTACCACTAGTCCCAGACCAGTATCATTGATCCCAAATCAATGGAGGTCATCCTAGTGTAGGGAGTACGGTAGATACAATGATGCATCCATCGGTACTACTATGATCCCTAACTTCATTTCCCTACTCATTGATCAGATGAGAGGTACTTCCCATGAGTCCCAGACTGCATGGGTAGGATGCCTCGATAGGAGAACTAATCAATCCTGTCCTCACAAGAGAACACATTAATACTACTACAACTGCGAAGGAGAACACCTCAATCCAGGCCTCACAAGAGAACACATCATTCCTGCTACAATCACCATGGAGAACACATCAATCCTGCTACAATCGCCATGAAGAACACATCAATCTAGGCCTCACAGGAGAACACATCAATCCTGCTACAATCGCTATGGAGAACACATCAATCCATGCCTCACATGAGAACTAATCATCCTGCGACATAGGAGAGCGAATCATCCTGTTTCACAAGAGAGTGAATCATCTTGTCCCACAAGAGAGTGAATCATCTTGTTCTAGTGCGCACCACCAGGGGAGGGTGAGTCACCCTGTGGTCATATGTTGCTCCAGTAAGAACCGCAAGCCCTCAGAGCTCCCAGAGCTCAATGTATGCAACATGCAGGACCCTTGTACAAGGGTTTCTTGATGACTCCAAGTCGTTTGGGAAAATCACAGATTAGATCTTTCCTCGGGGCTTTGACAAGGTGTATCGACCTGTACATCATCTTAATGCGATGGAGCCTCCTTGCTCATCAACTTACCATATCCCAGATGATGTCTATCTGCTGGAGCAATCGACGAATATGGGATTCCTCAATAATCAAATCCCACCTCTGGTTGTTACAAAGAATCACAGTGGTATGTGTTCAAACAGCTCACTGAAGAGCTTCCCAACCAGGCAACTTCATACGAGATCATACTCGTGGATATGTATCCGGTCTCAGTAGTGCTTATGGCAACCGACTTCTTCTTCCTGCTCATCCATTATATTGAAGCAGAATCCAAAGAGGAACAACACTAAAAAGTCCTCCAGTGATCCTCCACACTACCTGTCTAATCATCATTCTAATAATCATGCAGTTTCATATTTCCGGCAATGTATCTCAATCCATGAGAGATTGTGTCCTTAAGACATCTCATAAGATTCTTGGCACCAATCTAGTGAGGCTCAACCAAATATGGCTCACAGTGATAACTGCAAAACATATGTTCGGACGGAGGTTCACCAAGAACATCAACACGAATGAGTTTTTGAAACTCAGAGGCATTTCCCAAATCTCGTCCAACATAACTACCATATAACTTCTGAAAGTTAAGATCCTCAAGGTAGTCATAGGCTTGCAGTCCACCATACCAAATCTTTTCAGAATCTTCACCACATATTTTCCTTGAAATAGGAAAATTTCCCTTGGCTTCTGCCACACTTCAAGACCTTGGTTCTTCATTTCAAATTCAAAAGCCAACTCCCTCTTAAATTTATGAATGAGGGGGTATGCACCTATTAGAAAGAGGTCATCCACAGACAACACCAATATGAGAGGCTTGTCATCTTCAACCTTAAATTAAAGTTTAGGATCGGCTTCACTCCTAGTGAATCCCAGCTTCATCAAGTAGCTATCAATCCTCTCATACCATGCTTGGGGTGCTTGCTTCAGCCCATAGAGAGCCTTCTTTAACCTGCATACATGAGATTTTTGATCATAAATCTCAAATCCTTCGGGTTGCTCCACGTAGACCTCTTCTTTGATCAAACCATGCAAGAATGCAGTCTTGACATCCATCTGATGTAGGTTCCATCCTTGTGAAGCGACAAGGGCTATGATCAAGTGGATGGTCATATATTTGGCAACAGGTGCAAATATCTCATCATAGTCTATACCTTCCTTCTGGGAGAAACCACGAGCAACAAAACGAGCCTTATACTATTCCGTACTTCCATCTGCTGCAGCTTTATCTTGTAAAGCCATTTTGAAGTAATGATTGTCTTGTCCTGGGGTCTAGGAACTACTTCCCAGACATTATTCTCCATAATGGTTATAGCATCCTTCCATACTTGATGCTTGACGGCATCTGAGAATGATGAAGGCTCATTTTGTATGATTGTGCTCATACTGGTCAGGTATCCCTGATACTTGTTGGGTTTCTTACTTTCACGGAAGGTTCCTCAGGGTGCAGCATGTCTTTCAGCATCATCAAGTATCCCCATAATCCATGAAGGCCTCATCCTGGAAGAGGAAGGCTCAGGTGGATAAATAGGATCCATCGGTTCTTCCACATCAAGCATTGTTACATCATCTAAACATAGAGACAGCTTCCACAATCGTATGATGCCACACCATTCTATTTTGGAGTATGTGGTGTAGTAGTCTCCCTCTTAATGCCAGCCTGAGGTATGCCTGAGTGAACCAACTGTAATATATTGGAGGTCTTGCTTAGGCTTGAGGGGAATGGTCCCCTTTTGAGCTTTCCTTCGGCACATCTTGAACATACACCTTCTTTTTCTACTCGGAATTTGGGCATCCCTATTACCATATGTCTTACATCGGGTATATCTTTATATGAAGGTGGGAAAACCTCCAATGCCAAAGTTCGGACTGAAGAGATGTGTTATAAGACATGACACCTATCTGACTTTCATCGACCTGAAATATTGAATCAACATGAAACCCAAGAGTAAAGGCATCTTTAACATTATTTTTTGATACACGTACCTTGCCATCGCTGAAGGTTACCTTGTAGCCTTTGTCTTCCATTGCTGAGATGGACATTGGGTTCTTTTTGAGGTCAGGTGCATTTAATACATCTTGGAATTTCTAGCCTTCTTGAATGGTTGTCCTCTTCCTTGATTCCCAGCTCTCCTCTTACCTTTGCTATTGAATTTGTCATTCCTTTGATTGGCATGGGAGGGATTTTGATCATCATCTCGGTGAGAGTCCTTTCTATCATGGCATTCCCTTGCATAGTGACATGCTTTATTGCGAATGTAACACTGTCCTTTTCTTCCACCCTTAGGTCCAGCCTTTCTTTTCTATTTAGACCTGGAATTATTTCTTTTCTTAGCATGAGAATAAAAAGCCGCAGGAGTACCTTTGGGCAAGGGGATTTCTTGCTCTTCCACCCTTGTTTCTTCTTGAATGCATCTAGCCATTAATTCCTCGAAACCAAGGATTACATTATTGTTTAGAAGAGTAGTCCTGAACACGTACCATTCAGATGGTAATCCTCTAAGAGTCGTGAGTGCCATTTCCTTGTGAGTAATAGTTTCCCCAATAGATAGGAGATCTTTCTTGATCTTGGTGATTCTTAAGAAGTATGTTTGCATACTCTCATCTTTACCCTTCTTGATTTACCTCAGCTTATTTCTAAGAAACAAAACTTGATTTGCATCATTAACTTTAAATAAACTCACCAGTCTATTGTAGATTTCCTTGGAGGTGTCCAATTCAAAGATGTAGGCCACCAAGTGCTTGTCGATAGAGTCCTGGATGATCTTCTTTGTTTTGACTTCTCCAGTTTTCCATTTGTACCTGGCAGTAGCAGATGCTTTTGATGGAGGCTGAACAATTTTTCCTCTCACATGGTCCAACACTCCTTGTTCTTCTAGGATAGCCTTGCCTATCTTCTCTTCAGTGATTGCTCTTTCTCTTGCTCGGGCTTTGTCTTCACCTCAGCTTTGATACCATGTTAAGTTATGGTATGTTCTATTCTTATAACAATTTACTTCTTTTTCTTATTATATTCCACGGACTAGCAATCACATGTACATAAAGTAAAGTGTAGATAGAACATTAAATGATTGACAGAAAACAAGCCAAGATAAGAGACACAAGATGTGGTGGCTAGCTAGGGACAAACCCCACAATGTGTGGGGAAACCCTTTGATCAAATCTTATTTTATCTTCAATAATTCAACAAAGAGAAATAGTATAATAAATCTGATTTATATCAGCAGTAGTAAACCCTAGATCAGCAGCATCAACATTAGCGACTTCATCATCAAAACTAGGGCAGTCGATATCTCACAAATCGACCGTCAAATTAGCTTGATTCCACCACCAAAAGTTGCAGCCTTCAGAGGAGGTTCAGATGAACCTACAACGCAGATCAGAAGAGGAGGTTTGATGGTCCACGCTGGTCAAAGTTTGGATCTGCAGTTGCAACTTCAGTTTCAGCAGCTTCCGGCTTCACATGTGTGTGTGAGAGAGACCCTTTTCTGTGCAGTAGAGAAGAGACTCTTTTCTGTACAGTAGAGAGAGAGATGTGATGAGATGAGTGAGTGAAAATGAGGAAACTTCCTCCTGTATTTATACACAACTGCTGATGTTTGAGTAGATGCGACTGTTGGGCTTCTGAGCCTACATGAGTTGTAGGTCAGCTTGATAATAATTCCATAATCAAAATAAATTCATATCTCCACGAATATTTATCATAATCGAATGATCTTTAGATCAATCCTACACCTATCAACGAGAGGAATCTAATGAACATATTATCATCCATGAATAAGATGACCCATATGAAGTTTGGCCCTAGTTTCCAATTTTAACAGTTAGCTCTTATGTAGGGATAAGGGATTGGATGAGAGATTTTATGGATCATGATTTTGAGGTCTAAAATGGGCCACCTAAGAAAAATGTACAACCAAAATAAACTTTATAAGAACCAATAGGATTTAAGATGATGATATCAACCATAGGCGATGATTCACCATTTTTGGAGCAAAAAAGTAAAAAGATTAATAAATAATAAAATAATAAAACTACTTTTTTAACTCATATTTTCAACGTATATCCCTAAGGTTTTACTCAATTTTGAGTGGGAGTACTTGTTGGGTGAAAAATTTGATTCCTTATCCAAGGAGTACCCATGGTTCCTATTTTCAATGAACTCTGCTACATGAAAAATGAGAAATACATGAAAAAACGTGATTGCAATCACATTTTTAATGTATTTCTCATTTTTCATGTAGTAGGGTCTATCGAAAGTATGTAACATGGGTACTAGGATGAAGAATCAAATTTTGCATCCAACGAGTATTTCCATTTGAATTTTGAGTAAACCCATAGGGAGATCACTTGAAAATACGAGTTGATAAAATAGTTTTTTCCTTTTTCCCTCTAAAATTTGATGATGTAACCTAATCTTATTTTATTATTTCCACTATATTTTATAATTTCCTTAGGAGGCCCATTTTAGACCTCAAATTCCCCTACTCGAGAGTTAGTTTAGGATCTAGAACCTAATTTAGGTTCAAATCCATTTGTATAAATCTAGGTGAGCCGATGAGGCATGTAAGTATGTAAAAGTGTGTGAGAGTGAAGAATGAGAGGCCAATATCTCTCTTGTAAATATGTTATTTATTAATCAATTATTTCTCAAATTTTATGTGCATTTGATTTTCTAATGATTATATTTAAATTAAATGGATGGTAAACATAGATAGATATCAATTTATAATGAACATCCACATGTTGGTAAAAAAATTTAAAATCATAAAAAAAAAACCAACTAAATTATAACTTTATTATTATTACTATTATTAAAAATTCAAATATAAGTTAAACATATCTACATTTAAAAAAGACATAGAAAGCTTGTTGTTGATGTTTAGTATTTTAATTTCTACATTATATGGTAACTTGGTGGGGAAAAAGAGGATAAATGGAGGGTTAGGGGCGGCTCTTGGCACCTGGGTCGTGAACTTCGCTCTTGCTTTCATTAATACCAGGTGTCTGGGACTAAGAAGGGGCTGAGGCTTCCCTGAGGGCCTGAGGTTGCTTGGCAATTCTCTAAGCCAAATAGGAACAAATGGGGGTCTGGGATCCAAACCACTTGCATATCTGTCCAATATAGATTTTTCTGGTTCTTGGGTGATTTTCAGACCTAGTGGGTTAGGAACGGGGTGTTGGGGCATCACAAAGTTGGAAAGCTTGGCCAACTGGTCGTAGCTTGGCTTCTTGGTAAACATTTGGAGCGGAGGGGCAATAACAGGGAATTAGGGGACTCGAACCCCGATTCGACTGTCAATTATGCCTTAGCGTGGCTAATTTCGAGGAACGGGAGACATGGCAAGGTAGAGGGTCGAATGACAAATTGGGGGAGGGAATGTTGTCTATCCTGGTTATGTCCTTCACCATTCTCTCATCCAATTCAGTCAAAGTCAGGTTACATGGTAATTTCAATGTCTAGATGGGTAGGAGTGAGGAACCGGGGTCTCCAAACCTTGGCGGGCCTATCATTCTAGTTAGAACTTGGTCAGCCACTTGCATCCTTTTTCCTGTGCATCCCAAAACCTATGTGTCTATCAAACTGGTTGTCGTAGAGCCTAAGCCAGGAAGCTTGCGGGTAGGTTGCACCATGGGGAGAATTGAGAGGCAGAGGAATTAAAATCACTTACATCTAGGTACAGTTAGGATGAAGGCAAGTTGTGAAGGGATTGGGGGGAATTCGGGTTACAACCCTCAAACCCGGAATCGAGACTCCGTAATGGTGCTTCACATGGAATAGCCGGAGGCCAACACTGACATATGGTTTGGTTTTAATGTTTCTTCTTACGCTACTCTTACATGTCTATTTAATTTTCCTCCCCTTCTCACTCCGACGCTCCTGCTCTGGGACAAGGAAAGAAGTCAAGAGTGGTCGTGGCTGGAAGTAACTCTGATTGAAAGAAAAATGATGAAGGTTGAAGTGAGGTGAGGAAGAAGAGGGGGTCGTCGTGCTTGAAAACATACAAACAACAAAAAGAAAAGGTCAATGGCCTTGACCAACAAGACCCAGCAGAAGAGGGGCGAGAAAAATTGAGAGGAAAGAATGTAGAACATCATTCATGCATACCATGGGGGAACTCCAGCACAGGTTAAGGCCATAATTTCAACATGGGAGGCAGAGTTGAATGCCAAGGCAGGGATAGAGCCGCTTCCAATGGATGAATGGGATCCCTTGGTCATTGACCTGGGACACACTCGAGGCGAGAAAATGCTATTCAGATAGACAGTCCAACTTTACTGGGTGATTAAGAACCTACTGGCAAGGGCCATGATAGAAAATAGGAATCTGGAGGAACCACCATAAACACAACAAGAGGGGTCAAGCTTAAAGGATATTCAAAGGGAGATTCAGGTTGCATAGGTGCAACAATATCATCAGAATGTCCGCTTAGGTCGAATGGACAAACAAATTCAAAGCTTGTTGCAGAATGAAATTCCTAGGTTGAGTGCTAATGACCTGGCTCCCAATGAATCAGTAGATGAATGAATGAAGATAAGATAGGAAGTAATGCATTTTTTTTATTACTACAATGATTTGGTCGAATAGCATTTACTTTGATAGTAGAATGATTAAACCTATAGTAGATACAATAGCTTATTTAGCATGGATGGAGATTCTCAAACTATTTAAATTTTGGACAGCATATGATGTTGATCGGTGGCCAACGAACTTGGTTTCCCTCAGGTAGGTTGAGGCCACCAGACATATTTTTTGTTACCAGCCTATATATGATTAATAGAAAAAATAAAGTACTTCCAAGCTTACACAAAAAAAAGGCATAGAAAGCTCAACGAGGATAGATTGAAAGAGTATTTTGTTACTCACAAGTTTATATAAAAGTACATAGAAGACCTCCATTATATATCAATGGAGGAGGCCCATTGTCAGTTAAGGATAACTACGATAACTTGAAAATGCAAGTCCCTATGTGACCTTACAACTCACCATACTTAGCTCATAGGGAAATGAGACATTGGAAAAGATGAACTCCAACAACCCCCCTTAAGCGAAACATAGGGAGTCACTTAAGAAGAAAGAAAACAAAGAATGGGTCCTAAAAATAAGGCCTGATTAGGTACCCATGTACAAAAATCTCATAAGAGGATAACAAGAGAAAAAACCGTAGGAGAAAACTCCCCCCCCAAAAAGAGACAAAGATGCTAGTGCTCAAATTATATTTAGTTACTCACATTGTTATGTTAAAGTACATAGAAAGCCTCCATTATATAGCAATGGATGAATCCCAGTGTCAGATAATTATAACAACAACAAATGGGTAAATACAAGTCCCTACATGAGCTTACAACTCACCATACTTAGCTCATGGGGAAATGAAGTGTTGGAAAAGACAAACTCCATCACCCCCCTTTACGTGAAACATAGGGAGTAACTAAAGAAAAAATAAAACAAAGAATGGATCCTGACAATGAGGCCTAATTAGGTACCCATGGAAAAACTCACATTAGTCGAGAAAGAGAGAAAAAACCATAGGAAAAGACCCACCCCCCCAAAGAAAAACAGAGAAAGATACCAATGCTAAAATTATTGTGGAGCTTAAATTGTAGATCCCATAATGATCCATTGAATGGGAAGTGTTGAAGTACTGGAACTCCGAAGATGAGAGCCATGAAACCCCAATGATTTTGGTCGATCTATGAACTACGATTGTTGCAGAGGCACGAGGATTGAAAACATTGTCAACTTCTCCAAAAAATTCTTCAAAGAAACTAGGTGATGGTAAAGAACCAAGACAAAGGCTTCAAACATAAGGAACACCATCAACCAACAAACAACCAATGAGGCATGTCAAGTATGACAAACTCAACTCAAATGTCGTACAACAACACTCCTGAAGTTGTCTTAACACTATCACTATCACACTGATGAAACACAAAAGATGACAATTTTCAACAAAGCAACGACAACAATATTTTTCATCATCTAATTGTCACACACCCCCCCCCTTCTAAAACATAACTTCAAGAAGAAAGAATCAACAGTCTTCGTTGTCAACAAATTCCCCCCCTGAAACATAACTGAGGGTAATGGAAATGAATAATGAACAATTGATGCAATACAATTATATGAATTCTTCAAGCATTGGTTCAAATGATGTCATGACCATTCATCGATCTATCCAAAGTCGATCCTGATGGTTGGCACTATTCCACAATTCATTCTTTCACGTCTCTTCTGTAATGATTTGAATGCAGGACTAGCAATTGAACAAGCATGTTGATTGTTGGGTAATTTATTCTGATGAGGATGTGCAGATAACTCATTTTTTGTTTTTTCAGACTCAAAGTTGGGTGCCACAACGTTTTTATCTGGAATGAAATTAACAGCTATGTCATCAATATGTTTATCATGATAATTTTCTTCAAGCACAACACAGTTGGATGTAGGTGATGAGGCAGCAATAGGATCGTATCCAAGACATGATCTTGATGTTTGCACTACACGGTTAATAGGAGCAATGATTCCCTATCCATTTTTCCCAATTCCACCTCCGTATATCCCATTTTGCTCAGAATTCAGGATCAAATACCAGTAGTATGCTTTTCAAAACTGTGTGTGACAATAACATGTGATGATTCATGATCATCTGCATCAGTCATCTGAAAATCAATGTCATCAAGTGTGGAAGAAGGAGAGCTTAGCACCTTAACATCAACTGTCTCCATCTCAAATTTTTTAAGATGACTAACTTCCAATTCAGTTTCTTGCTTAGACTCTTGCATCTTTTGAATGACCTCATCCTTCTCAATTAGCTTTTGAGACAAGGCATCATAATCTTGTTTCAGAAAATGATAATGCTCCATCATTGTTTCTTTTAAATAATCAATCTCCATAATGTGTTGATTATTTTTCTCTTTTAGTTTCTTCTTCAAATTTGAGTAAGAAAAAGACTCAACTTCCTCCTGCAAATCATCAAGGAGATCAATATTCTCTTGAAATTCATCTGCAAGCATCTTGAAATATTTTCCCATGGTTGATTCCAAATGTTCAACCTTGTGGATTTTCTCAGCTACTAATGTTTGCAACCTATTTTTAAGTGTTTCATTTTTTGCTTGCAATAGAGTTACCACAAACTGCAATTGAAGAACCTCTTTACGAAGTTCATTCGTTGCCTTCTTCTAACAAAGTTCCTGCAATCTTTGACCCATCTTGAAAATACCAAGTTCGCAAAGAAAAAATTGCTACAAAGGAAAGTTGCTGATGACAATAGCTTCACACTCCCAATCACCACATAAATAAGATCAATCAAGTAGATTTACATAATTAGCCAACAAGGAATGGTTTCATAACCTCGTCACTGTGACACCCAAATGGCAGGGGAATATGACTGTTCTTTAATGGGCATCATTTACAAATGCTCTTAACACTTTTTGTAAAAAATCCTTGGAAATAAAAAATGCGTGCCCAAAAACTTTTTCGAGAAAGCACATTTAACAAAAACAAATCTCCCAAAAGATTGTTAAAAAAGGACCACATGAATTGATACCAACATGAATTGAGCCCTCCAAGAATCAAATGATGCTTCTTCAACTTGGTCAAGTGAACCTGCTTTAGATCAGAGAGAGGTAAGATGTTCTCAAAATGTCGAAGTAGATATTGTACACAATATTGGAGCCGATTAACCAAAGGAAGGACTACAGGAATAAACTTGACAATAGTTCCAGCATAAAACCTAAGCCTTAACATAGTTTTGTCATCCCTTTGATATCCTACAATTCTCGAAAGAAAATTCATTGGTATGCCTCAGCAACTTTGTTAACTAATCCTACAGGATATTGTACAATACTAGCTTAGAATTAGTTCTTTGCTTACAAGCTGTTAGCAAAACTACCAGTCAGTTCGTAATGATCTGGTAACTATCTTTGATTGTATAAGTATTTAAAAATTTCTCTTAATAAAAAATGATTCAATCATGGAGTTCTTTTTGTTTTGCACGTAATAGTGGTATAAGAGCGGGGTTGAGGATACCAAGTTAGAAATCCATTGGCTTGTTGCTATTGCTATAGAACACGTGGCGGAATTAGAATTACACGTGGGTTGACCGTGTGTTGGTAAATTTTGCAACCCACTAGAGTGCAATGGATGGTTTATAGGACCACAGTCAGGGATATTTTCCACCCACCTGCATGCCCCTACAATGAATGAGGGTCCTCGATTTACGCATTGGTTGTTTTGTTGCAACCGATTACGGAATCACCGGCCTCATAATTTTCTGCATGTTTGTTCCACCTCATACTGTTGATATGTTGGATTGGATCGTTGATTGAATGGCATATGATGTCTTCTTGATTGTTGTCCCTGCCATCTACGACGATCGTTGGTTGGATTGGTTGTGTGTTGTCCCCACCATTTACATTGTGAACTTTTGTTTTGCCAACATTGTCGACAATTGATAGCTGGTAAATTATTAAGTTTTTAAACTTTGGTTGCATTTTGGTAGACCTTTCCGGAATGTCGATCGAGCTCGCAGATTTTTTACAGACAGTGAAATATTTCTCATACAAACTTTTGCAATTTGTCATAATTACTAAAAGATTTTTTTAATTTCATGACATCTATAATTCCTTTGGTTGGAGTTGTACTTTCTGGGAAAGAAAATTACCCATAATGGATAAGAAAACTCAAGAGTGCATTGATTTTTAATGAATTGTGGCAAGATGTTTGCCAAGGAAAGAAAGACGCGGAAGATAAATAAATTGCACCAGAACGATCAGTTGATGACAAACATTGTGTCATTTGGGAAGTCAAGAATAATAAAGCCTATGTTATGATTACAACATCAGTTTCTGAAGAGGTAAGAAGATACATTCATTCCTGTAAGACAACATATGCAACATTAGAAATTTTAAGGGAACTCTATGATTCACATTCAGAATTGGAGATTATTCAATTGTTATTGAAGTTATTTAATTTGTAAATGAAGGACAATGATCCAATGAAATTCACTTATGAAATAAAGGATATTTTCCATGATATAGAAGCCACAGGTGTTAAAGTAGATTTACAATTAATTGCCTTCATCAAAGCCCTACACCTTGCATACTCTCACTACTTGGAATCTCTTCAAGCTAGTGGACAATTAAAGGAAATTACTTTTGATAAATTAGTGAATTAAATTGCAGAAAGAGAAAAGGATTTTGGGAAGAAAGAGTTTGTCTCTGCTACTAATACAGAAACCTTGTGTCACGCACAAAAATAACGTAAATCACAAAATGAGTCTGCCAAAGGTGGAAAGAATCCCAGAGGTCGAGGCAGAATGGATTTTAGAGGCAGGGGGGTAGCAATAACAACAATCAAAGAGATAGACATCAAAATGCCCAGACACAGAAAAATTTTCAGTCTAAATCAAATATCATATGTTATAGGTGTGCAAAAATTGGTCATAGTTTAGTTAATTGTAGGGTTCCTTGGGAGAATATTAATAACGACAAGAAAGAACCAGTTAACGACAAGACAGAGAAATCATATTCTAAAAAAATAAAGGAAATGAATCTACACATTATATACTTTCTCACTGCGATTTCAATATTGATAATGTTTTTAATACTACATTTTCTTCATGCGATAATAGTTGGGTTTTAGATTCAGATGCTACTTGTCATATGACATTCTGGAAAAATGTTTTTGAAAGTTTTAGTGATAATGTTAATGGTGTTGTTTATTTTGTTGATAAGTCTGAAGTTAAACCATCAAGAATTGGATCAATTAGATTAAAAATTCCACGTTTAGTAGATTATATATTGAAGGATGTTCTTTATATTAAGTAATTATGACTGGTGTTGAAGAAGGTACACTATTGAAATGGAATAGTAATTCATCTATTACATAGTCTTCTACAAATTCAACTCTGTTAGTGAAACAAGATAATCTTTTATCTTCATGTTTATTATGGCATGCTAGATTTGGTCATATCAACTATGAAATAATAGGGCATTAAAGTTCTTCCCACTATTCCAAGAAAGCTCACACCATGTGATGCTTGCATCTTGGGGAAACACAATAAACAGTCATTTCATAATTTTGTTTCTAGATCTTCCAAAAAATTAGGTCTTATGCATTTCGATTTTCATGGACCTATGCATGTACCAATTGCAAATGGAAATAAATATATAATCACCTTTATTGATGACTATTCGAGGATGTGTTGGGTTTATCTTTTGAAGGAAAAGTCACAAGTTTTTGGTATGTTCAGAATATTTCATCTTATGGTTACAAATGAAAATCAACAGAATATTGGTATCTTAAGGACGGATAATGGAGGTGAATATACTTCAAAATATTTTGAACAATATATAATAGATAATGACATCAAACACCATACTACTATTCCATATAATCCACAACAAAATGATGTTGTAGAAAGGATGAATAGGACTTTGCTTAACATGGTTAGATCGATGATGTTTTTCAAAAATGTCAAATTAATGTTTTGGGGAGAAGCAGTAGTTTGTGCAACATATATTAAAAATAGATGTCCTTCTATCCTCAACAACAAATAACCATTTGATGTTTGGTACAACATGTTACCAACAGTTCAACATTTTAAAGTTTTTGGATCTACTTGTTATGCACTTATTCCTAAGAATCAAAGAAACAAATTAAATGTTAGAAGTCGAAAGTGTATTTTTCTGGGATATTCCAATACTTCAAAAGCATATAGATTATATGATGAAGAAAAGAAAAAAATTATTCTTTCCAGAGATGTCATTTTTTTAGAATCTACAAAAGATTTATCTACTATTGATAAACAACTTGCTCATTAAGAGAAATTTGCATCCAAGAAATTTTACTTTAAATATGACAATACAACTCCACATACTGAGAGGGGAATTCCCATTTTGAATTAGTCTGTGGGTGTTCCATATTTAATTCATGAAGATGTTTCTATTGAGGAACATTTGGAAGATAACATTGTTTCTACAAAATCAGAAAGTGTTCCTGAAGAACCTGCACTTCGAGATGAGTGTCCTTCACAACAACCTCAACAATATTTGAGAAGATCCACTCGTATTCGCAAATTTCCAAGAAAATATGATGATTATGAGACATGCAATTCTTCTACAGGTAATGTTTCTCATGATTGTAATTATTCCATAATTAGTGAACCTAGTTGTTTTGAAGAAGCTACTAATTGTGATGAATGGAAGGATGCAATGAAGAAAGAATATGATGCCCTTATTCAAAATGGCACATGGAGGTTAGTGGATCCTCCTATTGGCATCAAACCTATTGGTTGTAAGTCAAGTATAGAGGAGATGGTTCACTTGACAAATATAAGGCTAGACTTGTAGCTAAATGTTATGCTCAAAAGGAAGGTGTTGATTATACAAAGACTTTTTCTCCTACAATGAAATGGGGCACAATCAGAACTCTGTTTTCTCTTGCAGCACAAAAAGGATGGAAGATACATCATATGGATGTGAAAACAACCTTTTTGAATGGAGATTTGAAAGAGTATGTCTACATGTTTCATCCTGAGGGTTTTTCTATCAAAGGCAAAGAAAATAAGGTATGCAAATTCATCAAAGCATTATATGGATTGAAACAAGCATCTCGTGCTTGGTATGAAAAGTTGACTGAACACATCCTTAAGTTGAATTACAAAATTTTTGACCTAGATGATGCAACTTTATTTGTCAAAAAGATTGGAAAATTTGTTGTATATCTAGTTGTCTGTGTTGATGATTTCATGAATACAGGGAACAATGATAGTTATATAACGTTTGTTAAAAGGGAGATGCAGAAAATCTTTGACATGACAGATTTGGATCTGTTGCATTATTATTGGGAAATGAAGTTGCTCAACAAACCAAACACATTTACATTTCTTAGAAGAATTATGTTGGAAAACTATTAAACAAGTTTGGAATGCATGATTGTAACCCTGTTTCTACTCCCGTGGAGCATAATTTGAAGCTTACTTCCACTGAAGGAAGTTTGTTTGATGATCCAACAAAGTATAGGCAACTTGTTGGAAGTTTAATTTTTTTAACCACTACTAGACCTGGCATTACTTTTGTTGTAAGGATACTTTCCAGGTTCATGCATCAACCTTGTGAAGGTCATTGGAATGCAGCAAAAAGAGTGTTGAAATACTTGAAAGGCACTCAATCTTTTGGCATCAAATACTCCAAAGTTGCAGATTTCCATCTCATTGGATATTCAGATTTTGACTTTGATGGTGAAAAGGAGAATGGGATCTCTAGTTCTGGTTATTTGATGAATCTGGGATCAGTGGCCATTAGCTGGAGGTCACGTAAGAAATCTGTCCCTACTGATTCTACCACCAAAGCCGAATATGTTGCAGCAGCTAAAGCCACCAAAGAAATCATTCGGCTTCGTAAAATACTTGAAGACTTGCAGGAGAAGCAAAAGGATTTGACTCCTTTATTTGTTGATAATTCAAGTGGAAGGGGTCTTGCTGAAGGAAGTGTTGATTGCCGATGGCCTGATACTCCGATGGCTGATATGCGATATATCGATACACCGATAGTGATCGGAGTGATCGCTGATCGGGGATCAGAGGTTTTGGAGGTCGGAGCGCTGCAGAAAAGTAACAAAGGTGCAGACCCGACGATTCATAGATTCGGGTTCATAATATTTAAGATCTGGCTTTGTGTTCCGGCGGAGTTTTCCTTTGAATTTCTATGTATTTTTGATATTTTGTTGTCCCGGAGGGTTTTTAAAGGAAAACCGAAAGATTAATGCTCTCGATAGTGTAAAAGGCTCCGACAGGGTTATATGGGCGCATTTGTGAAGTCCGACAGTTAATCGCATATCGGGTGTGGAGGAGGTGTGTATTATTGTGAACCGCGGAGGAGTCGATACCCAATTGCGATAAAGGTGGAACCTCGAAAGACGTGCAGAGGCCATATAAAGCAAAAAGGCATGTTTTGTGGCATTTCCTTTGTAAAAGGTTTTATAAGGAAAATAGTGCCGATAGAAGATTTTATGCGATAAATATATATTAACCAAGCCTAAAGAAAGGAAAGGTTATATATATGCGGGTAAAGAGATAATGAAGGTTATGAGGAGGTTTAAAGTCCCGATAGGAGGTTTAAGTGGGGTGATTGAGTTCCGATATAAAGGAACTGATGAATAGGGCCTTAACCATTCATGGTTGAAGATTTGACTCATTAGAGAGTTAAATTCCTGGGAAAAAAGGTGTCCATGCATTTTACATGCATACTGTGGGTGTAAGCGGGGGTAACCCTGCCATCAAAACCCCAAGGGATTATGAACCAAAGAAAATAATGTTAAACCCAAGGGACTAATATTATAAACCCAACATTGGTAAACCCTAATATAAATATTATAAAGACAAAAATAAACATGGTTTATTTTCATGGTGAGAGAATCCTTGTCACAATGTCACATTCAACCATGGTTGGCCATGGTTGACCATGATTGATATTATAAAACTAAGCGAATAATAAACCCAAGGCATTGATATTATAAACCCCAAGTAATAATAAAACTAAGGTATTAATACGAAAATCCCAAGGGAATAATATTAAACCCATGGGACTAATATTATAAACCCAACATTGTTAAACCCAAATATAAACACTACAAACACTAAAATAAACATGGTTTATTTTCATGGTGAGTCAATCTTTGTCAAAATGAGACATTCAACCAAGGGACTAATATTATAAAACTAACATTGGTAAACCCAAATATAAATACTACAAATATTAAAATAAACATGGTTTATTTTGACGCTGAGAAAATTCTTGTCACAATGCGACATTCAACCATGGTTGACAATGTTTGGCTATGATTGACAATGGTTTACCATGATTTATATTATCAACCAAAGAGAATAATAAACCCGAGGGATTGATATTATAAACCCAAATGAATATTAAACCCAAGGGATAAATACTAAAACCCAAGGGATTATGAAGCCAAGAGAATAATATTAAACCCATGGGACTAATATTATAAACTTCACATTGAGTAAAGGCAAATATCAATACTACAAACACTAATTATAAACCCAAATGAATAATGAACCGAAGGGAGTAATACTAAAACCCCAAGGGAATATGAACCCAAGGGAACAATATTAAGCCCAAGGGACTAATATTATAAACCCAATATTCGTAAACCCAAATATAAACATTACAAACACTAAATTAAACATGTTTTATTTTCATGGTGCGATAATATTTGTCAAAATGTGACATTCAAGCATGGGACTAATATTATAAACCCAACATTGGTAAACCCAAATATAAATACTACAAACACTAAAATAAACATGGTTTATTTTGATGGTGAGACAATTCTTGTCACAATGCGACATTCAACCATGATTGACCATGTTTGGCTATGATTGACAATGGTTTAAAATGATTGATATTATAAACCAAAGGGAATAATGAACCCAAGGGATTGATATTATAAACCCAAATGAACAATAAACCCAAGGGATTAATACTAAAACCCCAATGAACAATAAACCCAAGGGATTAATACTAAAAGCCCAATGGAATAATATTAAATCAAAGGGCCTAATACTATAGACCCAACAATCGTAAACCCAAATGTAAATACTACAAACATCAAAATAAACATGATTTATTTTGACGGTGAGACAATCCTTGTTAGAATGCGAGAATCAACCATGGTTGACCATGATTGATATTATAAACCTAAGGGAATAATAAACCCAAGGGATTGATATTATAAACCCAAAGGAATAATAAAACTAAGGGATTAATACTAAAACCCCAAGGGATTATGAACCGAAGGGAATAATATTAAACCCATGGGACTAATATTATAAACCCAATATTGATAAACCCAAATATAAATACTACGAACACTAAAATAAACATGGTTTATTTTGATGGTGAGACAATCCTTGTCACAATGCAACATTCAAACATGGTTGACCATGGTTGGCTATGATTGAAAATGGTTGACCATGATTGATATTATAAACCTAAGGGAATAGTAAACCCAACTTATTTACATTATAAACCCAAATGAATAATAAACCCAAGGGATTAATTGGTGGCCTGGGTGCAGGTGATAGAGATAAGTGGCCGAAACTTGATATAATTTCTTCTAACTCTGGCTGAATTTCTCCTTCTTCTGTTTCAACTGGTGTGTCATTCATCTATTGTTAGATTGACTGCTTCATGAGGTTCTCTCTGATCACTCCAACCCTTGTTATAGGCCACAAATCATATTTTTGCATGTTTTCCTCCTTTCGGACTATAATTCCATAGGAATTATAATAATATACTAGTGTTGCTTTAAAATGAGGAAACTGCGTTTTCAACGCAAAATACACAGTCAGCGGGCTTCTGTTCCAAAGGAACAGAATAACACTATCAGCACTTTTAAAACCACTATAGTGTTAATTCCAAAGAATTACACTATCGGCGCAAGACTTCAAAGAAAAGCATTATACCCAGATAACACTATCGGTGGTTACAATCGGCCCTTCCAACGCTCCTTCCTCCGATGCGATAACACGTAGTGTTATCGGAGATCGTAATCAATGACTCCAATATTCTAAAGGCTTGGCTCCTCTCACTCCGATCTTGTGATGTGATAACAATCGTGGACCAGAAATTATTTTCCACCCTTCTCTATAGTATTTCGGGTCCGAGCTGTCGGAGTTTCGGCACTCGATAGTTCCAAAGGTCCTTCCGATTCACTTGTGGTTCTACGATGCGATAATGGTTCAGACCCGATATGGGTATGAACCAGATTCAATAAAATTTCATGTCCGGAACTCTGCTCTGGCTAAGTATTTTCATGACTTCTCTGTGTAAAATAGAGTTTTGCCCGCAGAACTCTGTAAAGAAAATAAAGAAGCCAGGCTCGCTAATATGAAGGAAACACAATCTAAAGGCTTCAGCCGAAGTATTAATTGGAAAATAAGGCTAATTCATTGATATTCAGACTCAGAAGAAGGAACTGAAACTGATACACGCATACAATTACCAGTTAACAAAGAACCATAAATTCCAATGCACAGAGAGAGGGTTTTTTTCAAGATCACAATGTCTCCGGGCCAACCCCCCTCAAAGAAATCCCATTATTTCTTTTTTAAAATAATAGATAATCCCTCTCGGTCCTTATCCCTTAAAAAAGCATGCTAATTACATAGAGCGATTTAAAGCAATTATCCATAAAGCTTACTACAGCTTATCCAATAAGCGATTATTACAACATGATCTTTATTCTTAAATTTTATCCTTATCCTAAGCTAGAAAAGCATGGAAATTGATTGCTAAAGGACCCCACTCCTTTTCATGTAGTTTTATTTATTTATTTTTGGAATAAGTTTGAAGATTTTTCCTTCCAAGTCACATGCTCCTACATCAGACTCCTGAGGACAAAATTCTTCATGGGCTCCTGTCCATGAGCTCATCTACAAAACTGCCTAATTTCTGTAGCATGTTTTCTGTAACCCAAGTAGATTCATCGATTGGCTGATCCTTCCATTTTACCAAATACTGGAAGTATTCTTGTCCTCTTGTTTTCTTAAACACCGTCTTGTCCAGAATTCTTTCTGGCTGCAATTCCTTTGCTGTGGGTAACTGTTTTACCTAGTCAATCTCTTGGGTCTCTTGATCTTTGTTAAAATTGGAAACTAGGGAAAAACTTCATGTGGGTCATCTTATTCATGGCTGATAATATTTTTATTAGATTCCTCTCATTGAGAGGTGTAGGATTGATATAAAGATCATCCGATTTCGATAAGTATTCATGGAGATATGAATTTATTTTGATTATGGAATTATTATCAAGCCGACCTACAACTCATGTAGGCTCAGAAGCCCAACAGTTGCATCTATTCAAACAACAACGTTGTGTATAAATATAGAAGGACTTTTCCTCAATTGGACTCACTCATCTCATCACATCTCTCTCTCTCTCTACTGCGCAGAAAAGAGTCTCTTCTCTACTGCGCAGAAAAGGGTCTCTCCCTCACACATGTGAAGTCGGAAGCTGCTGAAACTGAAGCTGCAACTGCAGAAGTAAAGTTTGACCTGCGTGGACTAGAATATCTCCTCATCTAAATTGCGTTGTAGGTTCATCTGAACCTCCTCTGAAATCCGCAACTTTTGGTGGTGGAATCAAGTCAATCCGATAGACGGTTTGCAAGATATTGACTACCCTAGTTTGAAGGAAGCTGCTGAAACTAAAGCTGCAACTACAGAAGTGAAGTTTGGCCTGCGTGGACTAGAAGATCTCCTCATCTAAACTGCACTGTAGTTTCATCTGAACCTCCTCTGAAAGCCGCAACTTTTGGTGGTGGAATCAAGTTGATCTGACGATCTGCTTGTGAGATATCGTCTGCCTTAGTTTGATGATGAAGCCACTAATGATGATGCTACTGATCTAGGGTTTGCTACTGTTGATATAAATCAGATTTATTGTACTATTTCTCTCTACTGAATTACTGAAGAGAAAAGAAGATTTGATCAAAGTTTTTCCCCACACATTGTGGGGTTTGTCCCTGGCTAGCCGCCACATCTTGTGTCTCTTGTCTTGGCTTGTTTTCTGTCGATTGTTTGATGTTCTATCTGCACTTTACTTTATGTACATGTGATTGCTAATCTGTGGAATATAATAAGGAAAAGAAGTAAACTGTTATAAGCAGAGAACATACCATAACTTAACATGGTATCAGAACTGAGGTGAAGACAAAGCCCGAGCAAGAGCAAGAGCAATCACCAAAGAGAAGATTGGCGAGGCTATCCTAAAAGAACTATGGGGTCCTCAACACTCTTTCCTACCGAAGACAAGCTTCATGAGAAAGCTGACTATCACGGATGGAAGATGTCTATCGATCTAACCCTAGAAGATTAAGGAGTGCTGGACCATGTAAGAGGCAATATTGTTGAGCCTCCATCAAATGCATCCGCTGCTACATGGATCAAATGGAAAACCAGAGAAGTCAAAACAGAAGATCATCCAGGACTCTATCGACAAGCACTTGGTGGCCTACATCTCCGACTTGAACACCTCCAAGGAAATCTACGATAGACTGGTGAGTTTATTTAAAGTTAATGATGCAAATCAAGTTTTGTTTCTTAGAAATAAGCTGAGGGAAATCAAGAAGGGTAAAGATGAGAGTATGCAAGCATACTTCTTAAGAATCACCGAGATCAAGAACGATCTCCTATCTATTGGGGAGACTATTACTAACAGAGAAATGGCACTCACGACTCTTGGAGGATTACCATCCGAATGGTACGTGTTCAAGACTACTCTTCTGAACAATAATGTAATTCCTGGTTTCGAGAAATTAATGGCTAGATGCATTAAAGAAGAAACAAGGGTAGAAGAGCAAGAAATGCCAATGCCTAAAGGTCCTCTTGCTACCTTTTCTTCTCATGCTACGAAAAGAAATAATTCCGGGACTAAATCAAAAGGAAAGGTTGGACCTAAGGGTGGAATAAAAGAACGATGTTACATCTGCGATAAAGCAGGTCACTATGCAAGGGAGTGCCCTAATAAAAAGTACTCACACTGGGATGATGATCAAAATCCCTCTGATAGCAAAGGTAAAAGGAATGCTAGAAATCAAGGAAGAGGACATCCATTCAAGAAGGCTAGAAATTCCATAATGTATTATATGTACCTGATCTCAAAAAGAACCTGGTATTCATCTCAGCAATGGAAGAAAAAGGCTACAAGGTAACCTTCAGCGATGGCAAGGTATGTATATGGAAAAATAATGTTAAAGATGCTTTCACTTTTGGGTTTCGAGTTGATTCTTTATATCAGGTCGGTGGAGCCCGCTAGGTGTCATGTCTTGTGACACAAATCTTCAGTCTGAACTTTGGCATCGGAGGTTGGCCCACCTTCATTACAAAGCTATACCCGATGTAAGACAGATGGTAACAAGGATGCCCGAATTCCAAGTAGAGAAAGAAGGTGTGTGTCCGGGATGTGCCGAAGGAAAGCTCATAAGGGGACCATTCCCCTCAAGTCAAAGCAAGACCTCCGATATATTACAACTAGTTCACTCAAACATATCTGGTATGATGCCTGTGAACTCCTTAGGAGGATATTCATATTATCTTACTTTTACAGATGACTATTCACGAAAGACCTAGATATACTTCTTGAAAAGGAAGGATGAAGTGTTCTCTTGGTTTCGACACTTCAAAGCCCTGATCAAGAATCAAACCGAAAAGAAGATCAAGATCTTAAGAACTGATAATGGGACTGAATATGAATCTAATGAGTTCCATGATTTTTGTAAAGAGGCTGGCATCAAGAGGGAGACTACTACACCATATACTCCTAAACAGAATGGTGTGGTAGAAAGGAAGAACTGCATGATTATGGAAGCTGTCCGGGCCATGCTACATGATCAAAGACTTCCGAAGTTTCTATGGGTTGAAGCTGGAAACACTGTCGTATATGTACAAAATCGATGCCCTCATCAAACATTGGGTTCCAAGACTCCTGAAGAGAAGTTCACCGATAGGAAACCTGATGTTTCTCATTTTAGAATTTTCGGAAGCCCTGTATATTTTCATGTGCCGAAAGAGAAAAGATATAAATTGGGTGCATCTGGAAAGAAGGGAATTTTTGTGGGCTATGGTGAAAATACTAAAGGCTATAGAATCTATGTAGCCGGTCAAAGGGAAGTCGTGATTAGTCATGATGTCACCTTTGACGAAGATATGGCTCTCAGCAAGGTGGACAATCTTCTGACTTTGAGGAGCTCTCAAGAAGCCGACACTAGCGAACTGAAAGAAAAGGATGATGAATCAATGCCTGATGTAGAAGAACCCATGAATCTGATTGATCCTCCTTCATATGAGCCTTCCTCTTCTAGGAAAAGGCCTTCATGGCTTAGGGGGATACTTGATGATGCTGAAGGACATGCTGCACCCTGAGGAACCTTCCATGAAAGTAAGAAACCCAACAGGTATCATGGATACCTGACCAGTATGAGCACAATCATACAAAATGAGCCTTCATCATTCTCAGATGCCGTTAAGCATCAAGTATGGAAGGATGCTATGACCATTATGGAGAATGATGTCTGGGAAGTAGTTCCCAGTCCCCAGGAAAAGACAATTGTTACTTCAAAATGGCTTTACAAGATAAAGCTGCAGCAGATGGAAGTATGGAATAGTATAAGGCTCGTTTTGTTGCTCGTGGTTTCTACCAAAAGAAAGGTATAGACTATGATGTGATATTTGCACCTGTTGCGAGATATATGACCATCAGCTTGATCATAGCCCTTGTGGCTTCACAAGGATGGAACCTACATCAAATGGATGTCAAGATCGCGTTCTTGCACGGTTCGATCAAAGAAGAGGTCTATGTGGAGCAACCTGAAGGACTTGATATTTATGATTGAAAATCTCATGTATGCAGGTTGAAGAAGGCTCTCTATGGGTTGAAGCAAGCACCCCGAGCATGGTATGATAGGATCGATAGCTACTTGATGAAGCTGGGATTCACTAGGAGTGAAGCCGATCCTAACCTTTACTTTAAGGTTAAAGATGACAAGCCTCTCATATTGGTGTTGTATGTGGATGACCTCATTCTAATAGGGGCATACCCTCTCATTCACAAATGTAAGAGGGAATTGGATTCTGAATTTGAAATGAAGAACCAAGGACTTGAAGTGTGGCAGAAGCCAAGGGAAATTTTCCTATCTCAAGGAAAATATGTGGTGAAGATTCTGAAAAGATTTGGTATGGTGGATTGCAAGCCTATGACTACCTCAAGGATCTTAACTTTTAGAAGTTATATGGTAGTGATGTCAGATGAGATTTGGGAAATGCCTCTGAGTTTCAAAAACTCATTCGTGTTGATGTTCTTCGTGAACCTCCATCCAAACATATGTTTTGCAGTTAGCACTGTTAGCTCATATTTGGTTGAGCCTCATTAGATTGGTGCCAAGAATCTTCTGAGATGTCTTCAGGACACAATCTCTCATGGATTGAGATCCACTACTGGAAATATGAAACTACATGATTATTCGAATGCTGATTAGGCAAGTAGTGTGGAGGATCACTGGAGCACTTTTTACTATTGTTTCTCTTTGGATTCTGCTTCGATATAATGGATGAGCAGGAAGCAAAAGTTGGTTGCCATAAGCACCGTCGAGACCCGATACATATCTACGAGTATGATCTCGTATGAAGCTGCCTGGTTAGGGAAGCTCTTCAGTGAACTGTTTGAACACATACCACTGTGATTCTCTGTAACAACCAGAGGTGGGACTCGATTATTGAGGAATCTCGTATTCGTCGAATGCTCCAGCAGATAGACATCATATGGGATATGGTAAGTCAATGAGAAAGGAGGCTCCATCGCATTAAGATGATGTACAGGTTGATACAACTTGTTAAAGCCCCAAGGAAAGATCTAATCTGTGATCTTCCCAAATGACTTGGAGTCGTCAAGAAAGCCTTGTACAAGGGTCCTGCATGTTGCATACATTGAGCTCTGGGAGCTCTGAGGGCTTGCGGTTCTTACTCGAACAACATACGACCACAGGGTGACTCACCCTCCCCTGGTGGTGCACACTGGAACAAGATGATTTTCTCTCTTGTGGGACAAGATGATTCGCTCTCTTGTGGAACAGGATGATTTTATCACCTGTGTAGCAGGATGATTAGTTCTCCTGTGAGGCCTGGATTGATGTGTTCTCCATGGCGATTGTAGCAGGATTGATGTGTTCTCCTGTGAGGCCTGGATTGATGTGTTCTCCATGGCGATTGTAGAAGGATTGGTCTGTTCTCCTGTGAGGCCTGGATTGATGTGTTCTCCATGGCGATTGTGGCAGGATCGATGTGTTCTCCTGTGAGGCCTGGATTGATGTGTTCTCCATGGCGATTGTAGCAGGATTGATGTGTTCTCCTGTGAAGACAAGAGTGATTAGTTATCCTATCAAGGCATCCTACCCATGCAGTTTGGGACTCATGGGAAGTACCTCTAATCTGATCAATGAGCAGGGAAATGAAGTTAGGGACCATAGTAGTACAGATGGATGCATCGTTGTATCTATCATACTCCCTACGCTAGGATGACCTCCATTGATCTGGGATCAATGATACTGGTCTGGGACCAGTGGTAGGAGTTGTACCATACTATGACACTGACTTTGGGTCAGTTGAGACTAGTCTGGGACCAGTGGTACATACTCTGAGATTGACTTCGTGTTAGTGCAGTACTGGTCTGGGACCAGTGAGAGTGGTACATACTATGACGCTGACTTCGAGTCGGTTGAGACTAGTCTAGGACCAGTGGTACACTCTCAGAAACTCCGACACTGGTCTGGGACTAGTGGTAGGAGTGGTACTTACTATGAAGCTGACTTCGGGTCGGTTGAGAGTGGTCTGGGACCAGTGGTACGCACTCTAAGACTGAATTTCAGTCAGTGGAGGATGATACTAGTCTGGGACCAGTGGAGTTGTACTCACTGTGACACTGACTTCGAGGTGGTTGAGACTGATCTGGGACCAGTGGTACAAACTCTGAGACTAACTTTGAGTCAGTATGATACATCCTCGATCATTTCTTCTTCTTCATAATTCAGACAAAAGTAGAGCAGAACAGAACAAAGCAGAGCAACACTTAATAGAGCAGAGCCATACAGATCAGTACAGGGCAGAACAAGACAAAGCAGAATAGGCAGAATAGAGTAGAGCAGGGCAAGGGTCAGGCTGTACAGGGCAGTGCATTTGATGGATGAATAGTAATGACTGATAGACAGATTGCAGATGAAGTTCTCCCTAGTTGAGAGGGAGTGTTAAAATTGGCAACTAGGGAAAAACTTCATGTCGGTCATCTTATTCATGGCTGATAATATTTTTATTAGATTCCTCTCATTGAGAGGTGTAGAATTGATATAAAGATCATCCGATTCCAATAAGTATTCATGGAGATATGAATTTATTTTGATTATGGAATTATTATCAAGCTGACCTACAACTCATGTAGGCTCAAAAGCCCAACAGTTGCATCTATTCAAACATCAACGTTGTGTATAAATATAGAAGGAATTTTCCTCATTTGGACTCACTCATCTCATTACATCTTTCTCTCTCTCTACTGTGCAGAAAAGAGTCACTTCTCTACTGCGCAGAAAAGGGTCTCTCCCTCACACATGTGAAGCCGGAAGCTGCTGAAACTGAAGTTGCAACTACAAAAGTAAAGTTTGACCTACTGTTACACTAAAAAATGTCACCATGACTATTTACAGTTAGTATGTCTCTATCAACAGTCATGCTATCCTCCTGGGCAAGTCTTTTGCCTCTGCTCTCCATGTCAAACTCCAAAAAGAGAGAAAGTCTTTATAAATGTATTTATCTCTGGGTACGCAGGTTCTCTCAACCTTACCTGCGGGTATGCACCCAATGTTCACAAAAACTGCGTACTTGTACACTCTGTATGTAAAGGGGCAGGTGCGTCCCCCTGTAAAGGTCAAAATGCGTAAGTTTCATCTTTAAAAAGTTACTTGTGGTCATTTCTAGAGCATTCTAGAAGGTTGTTCGACGTGTATTGAGCGCCTCCAGATGGTTCATGTACCCCTACCAAAGAGGAACTTATCCCATCAATGAGGGAGCTATCCCATCCAAAGAGGGGATTATCCCATTGATGGTGGACCTGATTAACTTCCTCTTGAGCACTATAAATACACGCATTGGGCCAGAAGGAGGAGAGGTTGGAAGCTAAAGATTTTTAAGGGTAGATGCTGCTGGAATTAGGACTCCCATTTAGAAGCTTGTGAGGAGAGATTGCCATCTTTGCTTGTTCTATTTGGAAGTGGGTGAGCTTTGTCAAAGTAAAGGAGAACTCTTGATGGACCCTGGGAGGGACTTGCACAACACCAAGGCTCAGGTTGTAATTGTTCCTTTTGTTTCCTATTAATGCAAATGAGTCCATTCTTCTCAATAACTTGTTATTTATGAGTTGTTTCATGTACTCCTTGGTCTATGTGTTAAATATGTTTTATTCTATGAGATTATCAAGTGCTATTTAATCGTTTGATTGTTAGTGGATGCAGGTTTCAAAGTGAAGGAGGAGCTCATCCAGATCAGTGAGGCTGGACTGCTACAACAGCGTTGGATTACAGGTAGGATCTAAACACTTGATTTCTTATATAGTAAATGCATGTTTAGAGAAGGATTGCTCTTGTTTGTCTTGTTTGTCACTAGAGAGTCTTAGGCTCCTAGGGAGGTTGGTTGTGTCCGCACTATCGACTCTTTCCGCCTGACAAATTGGCGACTCCGCTGGGGACTCCATTGATGTGAAAGTCTTTTCCTTTGTATGCAACTTTGATCTGAGAAAAGTCATTTATTTTCTGGTTTTTGGCTCTGTGACTTTGCATTTGGGTGGGTTAGCTTAGGGTTAGATTGAATTTAGTTTTTCTTGGTTTTTTCAGTAGGACGCACCCTCTGAGTATTGCACAGTGCGTCCTTGTACGCACTGTTGCTGTGTGCACAGAGCGGGCCCGCACCTGGCTTAACTGGTTGCCTGCGTCCCCTGCTAAAAATTAAGAAATTTCCATTTTTTGCATTTTTTCTCTTAGATTTTTCTTTTTCTTAGTTTTTACTGCCCAGATCCATTAGTCTCTTGCCAAAGATCTTCACCTGAACTTGTTTCGATAGCATTGAGTGTTTTAGTGGATTTCATAGAAGTTTAAGCCCTAGGGTTTGATTTTTGAGTAGGTCTTGTAGTGACTTTGGCGGTAGAAGTTGTCAAGCCTTAGATCTCTCTGGTTTTGTCAGCCTTCTTAGAAGTCAGACCTGTCATAAAGTCTACCTGTGAGAGCAACTTACTTTTGAGTTGTCTCTTTGGCAAATTTCGAAGTGCTTGTTGATTGAGTATTGAATTCCATTTTACAAAAAGAACAAAAAGATTTGAGTTTTGTTTTGACTGGTCTTTTGATTCTGCATTAGCTGGTCCTTGACTTGATTGTGGTCAAGTAAAACAACCTAGAATCATCCTTGTAGGCTTTTGCCTCGTTAGGTTTGCTTAGAGTACATTTCTTTTTGATTTGCTTGTGAGTCAAGTTTTCATAGATTTTATAACTTTTGAGATTGATTTTCGTTAAAATAGGTTTATATGCTTTATTAAATAAGAGAAAATACAAAAACATCTCCTTTGAAAAGTTTTGTTTCAAGTAGCTTTGAAGATTTTTGAAAGAAAAAGAGTTTTTCGTGCACGTAGGGAGTGGTCATGTTTGTATGCTTGGAAATATAAAGAGAATTGTTTCTTTGATTGTCTTTACTAAGAAAGTTGTTTTCTATAAAATTTGCATTTCTCAACTCTCTTAGTTAGGAATTTCATTGAAAGAGAAAAGTAGCGTAAATCATCCTAGGTGCATCTTTGTAGTGGTTGAGTCGAGTCTACACACCATTGGTTTCACTTCCGCTACCCTTTGTCTTTAAGAAAAACCATAAAATTAACGCTTAAAGTAAAATCAACGTAGTAACTTTTATTTACTAGGGCTCTGAAACACCAATTTAGATCAGGCTAGTGTCTTGGAGTAGGAGAGTAATTAACTCTCCAAGACAACAAAACCAAACAAGTAGCTTATCTTGTGATAGAATAAATCCAATTGTCTCATTTGTACTCTGGAAAGCTCCTCTTAAAGGAGAAGCACGAGCTCGTGTCCGAACCAGTGAGGGGATCAATCCCCCCTCGTTGGGAACGATGCCAGATACGCACGTATTACAAACGGTAAACCTCGGATTAACCATTGTCGAGGAGCCAAGGGTCAGTTGTCGGTAAACCTTGGATTATTGTCAAGGAACCGGCAAGGGGATTGAGCTTGATACTCTGCCCTTGCGTGTTGTCGGAGTGTAGACTGTTCCCCCAGGTGCATTTGTTGCGGTTGGTAACCTTAGTGACCATTATCTTTAGGATTCTACCGAGGTGACGGTGGAGGGAAGATCCCACTGTACCTGGAGCAGACGTCGGCTAGACTCACTTGGATTTTCCGGGGGGTTCACTTCACTCGAGACGGTTAAAGTGGAGGAACTTGTGCCGGTCTATTCATTAAGCAGGTTGCCGGGGTAACTGTTCCACCCGCCACTTCTGTACTGAATCCGGCGATGTTGGGTTTCATCTCCAACTAGTGTTTTCGGTCTGGAAGGCTACTGTTTGTGCTTGGTTTGACGCCCTAGATTCTTTAGGCGTGTGATTCAAATTTGTTTGGTTCTTTAGAGACTTTAGGTGGTTTGATTTGAGATTTTACTTTGTTTTCGTGTGTAGTAGTTAAAAGTTTTTAACTGTGGCGGAATTACCGAGACAGTCCCGTAGACTTCGGGGCCAGTCTCCTGAAGTTGTTTCTGTGGCCGAATTGTTGAGAAGATCCCGTAGACTTAGGGGTGAACCTCCTCGAGACGACCCCAGTAATTTAGAAGGTTTGAAGGTCCTTGTAACTCCTCTTAGTGGCAGTAGAGTAGGTTCGCCTGAAGAAGGAGAATCTTCCTTTTTGGTCTATTCAGATTACCAAGGTTTAGAGACAGGTTATAATCCCGAAGCTGTTACAGTTTCTGAACTTGTTGGTAGTTTTTCGTCTGCTAGTGATACAGGCGAAGAACCTGAAATATTTGAACCTGTTACTCCGATTTCTAGTGTTCCAGATTCAGCAAGAGTAGAACGAGTTATCACCGAAAATCTTCCTGCTGGTCTTATTGCTATCGAAGAACTTGCTCCAGAGGAAGAAATAGGCGTCTCTAACCTTGAAGATCAACTTACTATTGACCTCAGGGAGCGTGAATCTATCTTTTACAGTCCTCCTAGAAGTACTACTTGGTACCTTTCGTTAACCAATTATTTAGACAACTCAGGGGTAGGTTTTTCTACACCTCGTACTCCCTTTCCACCTGGAGGTATTTATACTCCTGTAAATATGTCTGGTCAGTCGTCCGTGTTTACTCAAACTCCTGAATCTTTCTTACACGGTGGTCCTTCTGTTCCCACCGGGTATCAATCACTTTCTGGTACCTTTGCGGGGGCATCTCCTCAACCCATTGATCATGGGTTATTAACTGGAAACAATGGTAATATACCATTGGGTGTAGGAGACATTTACATGATGTCAGGTTCAGTTCCTGTTTCCCAACCTCAAGGTGGCCAATTACCGCCTGGGGGGCAGCCTCAGTTAACGCCTGGGGGGCAACCTCAAGGTACACAAATCATGTCTGGGGGGCAACCTCAAGGTCAGTATGTACCTATGGTGCAATACATGCCTCAAGGTCAACCCCAGCCTCAATATGTACCCCAGGGTCAACCTCAGTATCAATATTTACCCCAAGGATGGCAACCTCAAGGGTATCAACCCTAAGGGTATCAGCCTCAAGGGTATCAACCTCAAGGTCAAGGTCAACCCCAGTATCCGTATTTACCTCAAGGTTATCAACCTCAAGGTCAATACTCGAGTCAAGGTTATCAACCACCTCAAGGTCAGTCATATGTTCAAGGTATGGGAACTGCACTTTTCAATTATCAATCCTATCCTCAATCCGGTTATGGATCTCAGTATCCTCAACCTGTTATGGGTCAATACCCCGGAATGTTAGTGTGGGATCCATCACAGGGTCAACAGGTGTTGCAGCCAAGTATACAGTTGGTACCTCAAGCTGGACAACCCGTAGTTTCTGGTCCACCCCAGCAACCGCAACCTGTCCAGTCAAATGTTCAAACTTCTGTAACTTCGGTAGTTACTCAGCCGCCAATTGCACCTAGTACTCCATCTCAAACGGCTGTTGCAACTACCGCTACATCTGCCGCACTTACTTCTGGAGTATCGACAGCTTCGGTTTCTACTGTCTCTGTAACCACTCCTCAGACATCTTTACCGTTGTCTGGATCTACGATTCAAACCACGGTCCAGATGCCTACAGGTCAACCTGGTATAAGTACGGTTGTCACTACTCAACCTCAATTTGTTCAACAACCGTACCAGGGACAGTACCAACATGGGCAAGCTGTCCAACAGCCGGTTTACCAGTATCAACCGTATCCTGGGTACACTTATCAACAACCTCAACAACCCCAGTACGGTCCGGTTAATCCTAGTTTTCCAGGAGGATATAATATCCCTAATGCGACTCCTGTTCCTAGTTATCCTGGATATCCTCCTCCTGGGACTGGTCTTGTGACCCAGAGTTTTAGAGATCCTAACCGGCAGTTACCGTTTATCGCAACTTTTGATTTACCAGACTTGACGCGCCTAACGAACGATCCAATTCAATATCTTCCGTTCTGGCCGCCAATGCCAAATAAGTTTCCCAGTGATATACCCAAGTTCGAAGGTAAGTCTGGAGAGGATCCGTCCAATCATGTGATGACTTACCACCTCTGGTGTGCTTCAAATTCTATCTCGGATGATTCGATCCGCTTACGTCTTTTCCAGCGTACACTCATTGGTCTCGCGGCCAAGTGGTACATTGAGTTACCACGGGCCAGTTAGCTACCTCGTTCTTAACTCACTTTCAGTTGCCGGTCAGATACGATAACGGCACGGAGTTATTAACTTCACTAAAACAATCAACGTCCACGTATATTTCTGATCATATTCATGAGTGGAGACGTCGAAGAAGGTTAGTGAAAGTTTTTATCCCGGACCAAATCTTAGCTGAATGGTTTGTTAAATCATTATTACCGAAGATTACTGAAGATGTAGCTAAGGCCGGAGTAGTTACTGAGGAGCAAGTCATTGCTCAGGCGCAGTACCTTGACTTAGTTTACACTCAGTCGGGTACGTTACACGAGAAGATTCCAGATCTTCCAAAATCGAATCAAATCGCTGCTGCTCCTTCGGGATCTCATGCCGCTGATGGTATGATTGGTATCATGAATACAAAGAGCAAGAAGAAGTCTTCCAAGGCTTCAACTACTCCTATAATCACTTTGCCCGATTCCCCGACAGGAGAGTCTTCTCCTGAACTTTCCGCCGATATTCACGCTGTAGAGTCATCTACGGCCAAATCAAAAAACGGTGGAAAGAAGAAAGGAAAGAAGAAGGCTAAAGCAGACAAGGCTCCGAAGGAGAAAACGGAAAAGTCGGAAACCAATGACGAAAAGCACAAACCTCGATATCCTTGTCTTATTTGTGAAGAGGATCATTTTACGAGAGATTGCCCTCATCGGGCCGAGGTCGTGAAAATAGTCAAAGGTTCTCCCACTCCTGCTGTGTTAAAAGATCCATTTCCAAAGCAGGAAAGTAAAATGATAGGTTCTTCCTCGACTGCCAGTGAAGAACCCATTTTGATGATGTCTCATGTGAGGATTGCGACTCGATCGCAAGATTATGGTAGTAAGAATCCTGTTGATGGTAAGGAAGCAGAATCTTCTCATTCTAACCCATCAACCTCAGCTCCTGGTTCTGATCCACTACAGATCGAAAAACCTAACCCAGACTTAGTAATTAAACCGCCCGCCAAGGGTGTACTTCGAAGGTCTGCTTTCAATCCACATGCGAGAGCGGCCCAAAATTACAACATTGTTGAGGACTTAGCTGTTTCACCCTCAGCAATGTCGGCTTTAGAAGTGCTGCAATCATGCCCAGCACAACGAAAATTACTTTTGTCGGCTATCGGAGCTGTTGATGTTCAGGACCCGAACCTGATAATCTTCGATCTAGAAAATAGTACACCGCATCTACCCCATCAAATGGCTTTCCAAATTCCAATGATAGTAAAAAACAGGCCTATTCATCGGACTGTGATTGATGAGGGAGCTTCTACGTGTATTATGTCGATTCAATGTTGGAGATCGCTTGGTTCTCCTTCGTTGAACCAATCCCCGACCATCCTTAAGGCCTTTGATGGCCGTGGGTTCCGTCCGTTTGGTATTCTACAGGAATTGCCTATAGGGGTAGAAGGTAAAACCGTTAGTCTAGATGTGGAGGTGGTTGATGCCCCTCTAGACTACAACCTTCTTTTGGGTCGAAGTTGGTCATATGCTATGACAGCAGTCGTTTCATCGGTCTTCAGAGTAATAAAGTTTCCATATAACGGTAAGATCGTGACCATTGATCAGCTGACATACTTTTCATCCGACCCAGCCTCTTCAGAGAGTATCCAGCATGTCGGTAAGACGACAATCCCTTATAGGGACGTTGGCGTAGGTTTAGTTAAAGATTCCGGTTTACTGGGAACTTTTCCTTTCCCTCCAATCAACGCAGACCCTTCATTTGCATCAATTCATATGATTACATCAGAAAACATTATTTATGATGATCCTTGGATTGTCCCATCTGAATCTGAGATAGACTCATTCGGTGATGCTATGCCTTTGAGTCCATATGAAATTGCTTATGAAGCCGTCATGTCTTTTACCGACTCGCGTTCAACACAAATCGGCCAAATGAATGTGGTCAGTGAAGAATCACTTTTCACATCAACCTTAGAATGGATAGCGTTTCCCGAAGTCGTGTCATCTGACGAACAACTTCGCGAAATCCTAAGTGTAGACGATCTACCATGGGAAGATCTCCATCACAGATCTTCGTTTTTACCTAAGGACGATGCTTTTGAAAATGATTTTTCATCTATCTTTACCGCTGAATATGTCAAAGACGCTCAGAATCCAACGAAACATTCTGATTCAGAGTTGAATTTAGGGAATAATTCTCGCACTATTCCCATTGATATTTCAGTGAAGCCCGGAATTGAGGAGAACATTCATATAGGTGCCTCATGTACAGAAGATGAAATCCAAACTTACCAAGCCCTATTCCAAGAATTCCGCGATGTGTTTGCCTGGTCTTACGAGGAAATGCCGGGAATCGATCCTGCCATTGTTGTTCATGAAATAAAGACCTACCCGGACGCTAAACCCGTCCGGCAACGGTTGCGTCAAATTCACCCTCGGAAAGCGGCTGCAATTAAAGCAGAAGTCAAAAAGTTGTTGAAAGCAGGTTTCATTTATCCAATCCCGTTAACGGATTGGGTATCGAATATTGTTCCGGTCAACAAGAAACAAGGAACAATAAGAATCTGTATCGACTATAGGGATATAAATCGAGCTTGTCCAAAAGACAACTATCCTACGCCTTATATCGATCAAATTATTGATGATTGTGCCGGAAGTGAAATGTTTTCCTTTATGGATGGTTTTTCGGGCTATAATCAAATCAATATTCTACCTGCCGACCAACCAAAAATGACATTCATTTGTCCATGGGGGACATTTGCTTATTGCAAATTACCTTTTGGACTTAAGAATGCCGGGGCCACTTTTCAACGGGCGATGTCTTACGCATTTCATGACATCAAGCACATTGTGCAACCGTACCTCGATGATTTGCCTGCTCATTCTTTACACCGAGCAGATCACCTTGTCCACTTACGAGCAATCTTCATGAGGTGTAGGCATTATCGAATTCAGTTGAATCCCCACAAGTGTGTGTTCTCTATAGAGACTGGTCGATTGCTAGGATTTGTTGTTTCAAAAGCCGGCATTCGTGTCGATCCCTCGAAGGTCGAAGCTATCATCAAATTGCCTCCTCCTTCGAGTTTGCGCCAACTCCAAAGTTTGCAAGGGAAAGCGAACTTTTTACGCTGATTCATTCCAAACTACGCCGAGGTCACTAAAGGTTTTACACGGTTGTTGAAAAAGAATGCCCAATTCTTTTGGGATGAGATTGCCCAACAATCTTTTGATGCACTTAAACACGCGTTGACCCATGCACCGTTGTTGCATCCTCCCAACTACAACCAGGACTACTTCTTATACCTCGCAGCTTCGCATTCCACTATTGGAATGGTGTTAGTTCAAGAAGATGAATTCGGAGCGGAACATGTGATATATTATCTTAGTAGGACATTAAACCCCACTGAGCTAAAATATTCACATGTGGAGAAATTGGCCCTGGCAGCCGTTCAAGTTGTCCAGCGTTTTCGTCACTACATTCTTCTCCGTAAAACTACAGTCATTTCGGATTGCAACCCTATGATTTATATTTTGACAAAACAACTGCTAGGGGGCAAGTACTCTAAATGGATCATTATCCTGCAAGAGTTCGACTTGGAGTTCGAGAAGTCCAAGTCTAAGAAATCCTTAGTTTTTGCGGAATTGATGTGTGATTTCCCGCGTGCTGACACAGAAACTGTGGCAGAGGAGTCCATTGCGGACGAATCTTTGTTTCTTATCAGTACTTTAGATCCGTGGTATGGGGATATAATCATCTATCTCCAAACCCAAACCTTTCGGCCTGAAGCTTCAAAGTTGGAACGTTGAAAAATTCGGTTTCAATCCCAGCAATACAAGATTATTGGAGATACACTTTATCGCCGGGGGGTAGACTTAGTTTTTCGACGTTGTTTAACTCACGAAGAGGCTGAGATGGTTTTAAATGATTGTCACTCTGGAGCATGTGGCGGTCATATGTCTGGGTATGCCACAACTCAGAAGGTGTTGCGCGCTGGCTATATCTGGCCGTCCATGTTTAAAGATTGTATCATTGCAGTCCGGAAGTGCCACAACTATCAAGTGTTTGATCGCAAGATGCACGCACCACCTGCTCCTCTCCACCCTATAATTGCCGTTGGTCCATTCGCTAAATGGGGTATCGATTTTATTACTTGTAACCCTCACTCGACCGGGGGGCATGCGTATATCATCCTCACGGTTGATTATTTTACTAAATGGGCCGAGGCGATGCCTACATTCGACGCAAGTGGCAAAACAGCTGCAGTTTTCGTATTCAATCATATTATAACTAGGTTTGGTGTCCCACAAGCAATCATCACTGACCATGGGAGCCATTTTCGAAACATCATGATGACTGAGCTTACAAGCCAGCTTGGTTTGCGCCATGATAGCTCTACTCCTTATTATCCGCAAGCCAACGGTTTGGTTGAGTCTATCAACAAAGTTATGGTTATCATGATCCGACGAACCATTGGTATTCATCGGTCGAATTGGCACAACATGTTATTTTCAGCGCTATGGGCATACCGAACCTCAGTGAAAACTTCAACAGGGTTCACTCCTTTCCAGCTAGTTTATGGCTTGGAAGCTGTGCTACCCATTGAATGCGAAATCCCATCACTTCAAATGGCTGTCGAATTACTTCCAGCTACTTCCGAAGAGGAGAAGCGTTTATTATACTTAGCTCAATTAGATGAGACTCGACGTGACGCTGCATTGGCAATCGAGACTCACGCGAAACGAATGAAAGCTCAGTATGATAGAAATGTGACCCCTCGAAATTTTTCAGAAGGAGACCTAGTGCTATTATATGATCAAGCTAACGATAAGCTAGGTGCTGGAAAATTCGTTCCTATGTGGCATGGACCCTACATTGTAAAGTGAAAGCTAGCAAAAGGGGCCTATGAGCTGGTAGATTTTGATGGGGACTCTTTAGGTAAACCCAGAAATGGACTTTACCTTAAGAGGTATTATGCTTAAATGATGGGTATGGAGAATTTTTAGTTAGGTTAGGTTTTCTTTATAGCTAGTATGTTTGTTAGTTTAGTTAGTGTGCTTAGCTTAGAGAGTGTGTTTTTCGTCGTTATTCTGGCTTATCTTGGTTTTACTCTTGATATTGCAGATGTCGACGCCTCTCCAAACATACATTGGATTTGCTGATGGTGCTTGTCGTAGTACACGGAATATCTCTTCCGCAGCTTGGGTTATCTATTCACCCTCTGACGAGTTAGTTTCTATGCATGGGGTAAGCCTCGGTCAAACAACGAACAACATTGCAGAATACAATGCAGTGGTTGAATTATTATCCGAATCTATTTCATTTGGAATTCGACGTTTGATAGTGAGGTTAGATTCTGAACTTGTTGTATTACAGCTTAATAGAGTATATGCCATTAGAAATTCTGTGTTATTAAGGTTGTTTTTGAGAGTGCGTCTCTTGGAACGTGAATTTGATTACATTGAATATCAGCATATTCCAAGGTCTTTAAATACATTAGCAGATGCAATTGCTTCTCGAATGTTGGACAGACATTTACAATAATCATGCAAGTAAATTTAAAAACATTTCATCACGTGTTAAACAAGATAAGCCGGTAATAATGATATATATATATATAGATAGGAGTGTGTCAAAAAATATACATCGTCTTCGATCATAGGTTGAAAAACACCTTATGATCGGCAAAAATGATAAGTACAAAAAGCCAAAAATGTCATATGTGTCTACAAAAGTGACTAGCCAATCACTGGTGGTGCTCTCTATACGAAACCACTGCCCGCGCTACCCTACACAAGAACCTCCTAAAAGGTCCTAGGACTGCGACCACATAGCGCTGAAGTCGAATGGGAATGTCATCTATGGTGGTCTCTGGTATATCCGCCGTCAGACGCTCTAGATCCTGTTCCAGCTCGGCTAAGGTCTCTGCGGCTGCATCCTGTGGGGGTGGTGCTGGTACAGCTGGTACTCTCCTCTCAAAAGGCCGGAGGTTGGCTGGGCGCTGTGGACCAACATCTGCATTTTGAAAATTTTTACTGTCAGTTTTGAGACGATATATATAAAAGCCAAAAAAATATATAATTTGAAAACTTGTGAAAAATAAAGTACCTCTGTCGTCCCATTGTTCTCCCTGTGGAAGAACCATGTCCGGATCACCTCGAAAATCTACTCCGGCATACGGAAAGTCCTGAATAGCAAAGACCTGGTCCTCTAACCAGTGAAAATAACCATCAGGGAATCGAACAACTGCCGCGCCTTCGTCAGGATGCCGGGCCATCACCGTAACCCATCGTATCAACTTTGGCTCCCGAGGACCCAAGATATCAACAGTGAGTTGCTGAGGGATCAGCATCGGAACTCTCTCTAAGGCAAAGCTCACAACTAGAGGCCCATACCCAAAGGTCTTCAGTTGTCCGTTCTTTGCCCTAGTCAGTTGGCCCTTCATATTGGCTGACACAGCATCGCACCAGTTGAAGATGGTGCCTCGGAAACAGTCAATCGCCATCCGCATTTGGGACCCGGTGGCAATATGTAAAGCAGCTGCACCGCAAATTCTGGTAACCGTGAAAGCTATAACCTTGAGTTCACGCCGAGAGATGTGTTTGATTTCTACGCCTTTCGCATGGTTTTGATTGGGTATGCACCAGTCTGCCCGGAGACTAGCAAGGGATTGGCCACCCGGCCTAGTCCCGGCTAGATTGAGTTGCTCGCCTCTATTTGGCAAGCTAGTGAGAAAGTATATGTCAGAGGGCTCTATCTCGAGCTGGTGCCCTCCGATGTAAAAACATTGCTCATGAATGTTCCATCTCTCAACCAGCCACTCCAAGAATCTCACCTGAGCCCTCATGCCAGGTATGGCCCAGTATTTATATAGTCCGCATGCTTTTAGGGCATCAATGGAAGGTTGGTGATTAATTGCGGCTAAATCAATGTCCTTGTGCTCTCTTTCTCTCCAATCCAACATGGTGAGTGCCCTACACACCAAGAAATAAAGATTAGAATTAGTTTGGGAAAATTCAAATGGTTATTTTTGGGGTTTGGGGTTTCAAATTCCGCCCTTCGCGGGGGACGCACCCCGCGTTTAGGACACAGAGCGTCGGGACGCAGCTGTCCTGAAGGTGGGCTGCATACCCCGACCTTTTTCCTGTGTAGGAAAAGGTCGGGGGACGCAGGTCACCCTTAGGGCACCTGCGTACCCCACAGAGCGGATTTTAAAACCCAAAACCCCCCAAAAACCAAAACTAAAACCTAAAACAAAATTTTAATCGGATGAAATTGAAGAGGAGGATGTTGTGGAATACCTGGAAGAGACGGCGTTCGATTCTGATGGTCGGATTCTCCGCAACGACCACGGGAAGTTTTTTGCCAAAAACCCTTTTTTCAACCTCAACAGTAAAATGGTAAAAATGACATGGTAAAAAGTCTTTTTATAGGTTTTTTGGATGAATGAATGCTAGGTTTGTTTATTTTTCACCATGGAAGGATATTTTTCAATGCATTTTTGCCTATCTTAAACATGTATGAGTAATGTGTCGTTTTTGTGCAGGACAAAGGGATTTAGAGGGAAAATTGTCATTTTTCACGAACCAAAATATCAGAGTCATCTTTTAAGCCCTTTTCTGACTCCTAAAATATGAAAAGATTGCCGAGCATTTCTTTTACACTCGTTAAAACGGAATTAAAAGACGGTCCCCTTATAGCTCTTTTCTGACCGTAAAATCAGGAAAAGATTGCCGGGTTTTTGTCGTTTCAAACTCGATACTGGAAATAAAACGACGTGTCCTTGATCGCTTTTTACTTTTCAGGTCAGTGGCACTAATTATGAAAGTACTCCTTGGTCGCAAGATCAAGCGGTTCCCCCAGGTATTATTTTATACTTTTTCGGGCTTGAGGGACACAAATCTACGAAAAAGTTCAACTTGGAGTCTTCTTAAGTTTTTCAGACTCTCTAAAATTGAAAAACGCCGAGTTTCTCCTATACTGGGCTCGTTAAACATTTCACAGTAAAGGACCTGTTCAATTACAAACAGGAATGAACCACTCCTTCCTAGGGTTCGAATCAAAACTAGGTTGGACTCATCCGAAGGATGAGCTTATAATCAAGCATATGTTATCCTCCTCAAGCTTGTTAAAAAATAAAGAGGTACTTGCCAGAAATGGTGGGGGAAAAGAGAGAAGAATGAGCCTATTTGTTATCTTTTGTCTCAGAAGAAACTTTATTACCACTCTTGGACACGACACTTTTCATTCACCTGGGTTGGGAAATCCTTTACCTCACAGTTGATCAAACCACTTTGAAATTCTTCAGCCGGGTTCCGGGGATTAACTTTGAGTCATTCATCACCAAGCCATCTGTCGTGTCGTTATGTGTTCAAGAGGTCTGCAAACAAAACTTTCATCTGCAAAATACTTGTCATCCATTTGACCATCCCTGAGTCAGTCCTTACAGCAACATTTCTTCAACTTGAACAATGATTTCGTGTTGTGGGCTTGCCTGCGACGGGTCGCTTTCTATCGACATCAACACATTATCTAGAGAGATGACTTAGAAATCGTCAGTACCTTGAAATCCGCATGCATCAATGGCAGGTTTCTCGCCTTTGACGTCAGTTTACATCATTGACTTTCGATCAAAGGATTCCATGAAATGTTCGACATCAACTCATTCATTCACATCTCATGGATTGTACTGGGTACTTTGAGAACCATTGACATTACTGGTGGTCTCTCTCACACTTGTTAACAGTTTACATCATCGACTGGTAATCAAGTGGTTTCTACCATGTTCGACATCAACTCATTTATTCGCATGGCTAGAATCGTACCAATTCGGGAAGTAGAAATGAAGACCCTGGATCTAGTTTCCACCATCCAGGCTGCGAGGAGTTTTGTATTCATTATCTAAGTAGACTAATCATAAATAGATGGCTACGCCCATACTGTGTCTACAAAAGTCTATGATTATGATGTACTGCAAAATCATTCCTGTATCAGAGTAGTTAGTCTGTTAGTTAAAGTTTTGATCTGAGTATGGGAATGCCTACCTCAGTGATGATATAATCTTATACATGTATTTTGTGTTGAAAATTGCAGGTTCTGACCAGGCTCTCCATGAGATAATCCTTGAAATGATAAAGTGCTTCACCCTTCCTAGATCATACAAAACCCTAATCTATTACAGGCTTCGCACTTTAGGGGGCAATCTGTTACACTAAAAAATGTCACCATGATTATTTACAGTTAGTATGGCTCTATCAACAGTCATGCTATCCTCCTGGGCAAGTCTTATGCCTCTGCTCTCCATGTCAAACTCCAAAAAGAGAGAAAGTCTTTATAAATGTATTTATCTCTGGGTACGCAGGTTCTCTCAACCTTACCTGCGGGTACGGACCCAATGTTCACAAAAACTGTGTACTTGTACGCTCTGTATGTAAAGGGGCAGGTGCGTCCCCCTGTAAAGGTCAAAATGCGCAAGTTTCATCTTTAAAAAGTTACTTGTGGTCATTTCTAGAGCATTCTAGAAGGTTGTTCGACGTGTATTAAGCGCCTCCAGATGGTTCATGTACCCCTACCAAAGAGGAACTTATCCCATCAATGAGGGAGCTATCCCATCCAAAGAGGGGATTATCCCATTGATGGTGGACCTGATTAACTTCCTCTTGAGCACTATAAATACAGGCATTGGGCCAGAAGGAGGAGAGGTTGGAAGCTAAAGATTTCTAAGGGTAGATGCTGCTGGAATTAGGACTCCCATTTAGAAGCTTGTGAGGAGAGATTGCCATCTTTGCTTGTTCTATTTGGAAGTGGGTGAGCTTTGTCAAAGTAAAGGAGAACTCTTGATGGACCCTGGGAGGGACTTGCACAACACCAAGGCTCAGGTTGTAATTGTTCCCTTTGTTTCCTATTAATGCAAATGAGTCCATTCTTCTCAATAACTTGTTATTTATGAGTTGTTTCATGTACTCCTTGGTCTATGTGTTAAATATGTTTTATTCTATGAGATTATCAAGTGCTATTTAATCGTTTGATTGTTAGTGGATGCAGGTTTCAAATTGAAGGAGGAGCTCATCCGGATTAGTGAGGCTGGACTGCTACAACAGCGTTGGATTACAGGTAGGATCTAAACACTTGATTTCTTATATAGTAAATGCATGTTTAGAGAAGGATTGCTCTTGTTTGTCTTGTTTGTCACTAGAGAGTCTTAGGCTCCTAGGGAGGTTGGTTGTGTCCGCACTATCGACTCTTTCCGCCTGACACCTACGTGGACTAGAATATCTCCTCATATAAACTGCACTGTAGGTTCATCTGAACCTCCTCTAAAAGCCGCAACTTTTGGTGGTGGAATCAAGTCAATCCGACGGACGGTTTTCAAGATATCGACTGCCCTAGTTTGAAGGAAGCTGCTGAAACTGAAGCTGCAACTGCAGAAGTGAAGTTTTACCTATGTGGACTAGAAGATCTCCTCATCTGAATTGCGTTGTAGGTTCATATGAACCTCCTCTGAAAGCCGCAACATTTGGTGGTGGAATCAAGCCGATCCGACGGTTGGTTTGTGAGGTATCGTGTGCCCTAGTTTGATGATGAAGCCACTAATGCTGATGTTGCTGATCTAGGGTTTGCTACTGCTGATATAAATCATATTTATTGTACTATTTCTCTCTGCTGAATTATTGAAGATAAAATAATATTTGACCAAAGGGTTTCCCCACACATTGTGGGGTTTATCCCTCGCTAGCCGCCACATCTTGTGTCTCTTGTCTTGGCTTGTTTTCTGTCGATTCTTTGATGTTCTATCTGCACTTTACTTTATGTACATGTGATTGCTAATCTATGGAATATAATAAGGAAAAGAAGTAAACTGTTATAAGCATAGAACATACCATAACTTAACAATCTTGTGTTGTATCATCTACAGTTTCACCTTCATACTTGTACAGGTCTACAACATTAAAAATTGGTGATATTCCAACATTAGGGGGCAACTCAATCTCATAGGCATTTGCAAAAAAATTCCTCAATACTCTGCATGGTCCAATTTTCTTGAACTTCAATTTTTTATACTCCCTCTTTGGAAACCTCTCCTTTTTGAGGTGTTCTAAAACCGGACTCCAACTTCAAAGTTCACCTCTCTTCTTCTCATGTCTGCTCTGGTTTTGTACTTAATGTTACTATCCTTCAGTTGCTATTTCACTTGTTCATGTATTGCTTGCATTTCTGAAGAAAAATCTTCTCCCTTTGCACTTCTCATTTCATCTTTTCCCAAGTTTCTTAACTTAGTTACTCCTCTTGGATGCATTCCATAAACAATATGGAATCGACTCTGTCATGTACTCTTGTTAGGTGATTCATTATATGCATACTTAGCTTGTGCCAACACTTGATCCCATTGCTTTGGATGTTCCGTAGTAAGGCTCCTTAAAAGATTTCCCAAACTTCTGTTCACAACTTCAGTCTATCCATGAGTTTGTGGATGATAGGCAGAGCTGAAACTTAGTTTAGTTCCCATTTTCTTCCATAATGTCCTCCAAAAATGTCCAACAAATTTGGAATCCCTGTCTGAGACAATACTCTTAGGCAATTCATGCAATCTTACAACTTCCTTAAAAAACAAATTAGCAATGTGAGAAGCATCACTAGTCTTATAATGTGGAATAAAGTGTGCCATTTTTGAAAATCTATCTACTACAACAAAAATTGAATCATTACTGCTTTGAGTCTTTGGTAAGCCCAAAACAAAATCCATACTTACCATATGCCAAGGCCTATTTGGAATTGGTAATGGGATATACAAACTTGTGTTTTGGCTCCTTCCCTTTGCATATTGATAGACTTTGCAAGTTTTCACATACTTCTCCACTTCATATTTCATTTTCGGCCAGAAATAAAATCTGTTTAGCTGCTCATCAGTCTTCTCTACACCAAAATGTCCTGCAAGTCCTCCACTATGATTCTCTTTGATTAAGTTCTCCCTCATAGAACAGTTTGGTATGCACAACTAATTTTTCTTAAACAATAGTCCGTCTTGTAAGAAGTAATCCAACCATTTACTCCTATCCACCAAAACAAGATTTTTACAAGCTTCAAATAACTCCTTAAAATTTGGATCTTTTTCATACAATTCTTTAAAAAAATAAAAACCCAATGCTTGGACTTGACTCTCTTGAAATAATACACTTCTCCTACTTAAGGCATCTGCAACTTTATTTGATTGTCCATTTATATGCTTCAAGACAAAATGGAAACCTTGAAGATACTCTACCCATTTAGCATGTTTCTAGCTAAGTTTTGGCTATTGCATAATATACTGTAGTGCATGGTTATCTGAATAAAGTATGAACTCCTTTGACATTAGATAATGCCTCCATTTCTTCAATGACTTCACAACTGCATAGAACTCCTTATCATAAGAAGAATACTTCTTCTTTGAATCATTCAGCTTTTCACTAAAATAAGCTACAGTTTTGTCTTTCTGACTTAATACACCTCCAATAGCTTCTCCGCTGGCATCACACTTTACTTGGAAAGGTTTACTAAAATCAGGTAGAACCAAAATAGGTTTTTCAGTGATCTTCTTCTTTAACAATTGAATTTTTTTTCTGCTTCAGTAGTCCATCTAAATGGTTGTTTATCTTTCGTTATGGTCTCATTAATAGGTGCATTGATCTTACTAAAATTCTTGATGAGTTTTCTATAAAAGCTAGCAAGACAATGAAAACTTCTTACCTCAAAAACACTCTTGGGTGAAGGCCACTCCATGATTGCTTTGATCATCTCTGGATCCATCTTCAGTCCTTCAGCAGAAATAACAAAACCCAAGTGCACTAGCTCCTCTTTCATGAATGAACACTTCTTCAAATCCAGTAATAATTTTTCTTGTTGTAGCCTTTGTAAGACATAATTCAGATGTCTCATGTACTCCTTGTTACACTAAAATTTGTCACCATGAATATTTGCAGTTAGTATGGCTCCATCAACTGTCATACTATCCTCCTTGGCAAGTCTTATACCTCTGCTCCTCATGTCAAACTCCAAGAAAGAGAGAAAAGTCCTTAAAAAGTCAATTAACTCTGGTTACGCAGTTTCTCTTAACCTTACCTGCGTGTACGCACCTCAAGTTCACAATACCTGCGTACTTGTACGCTCTGTCTGTAAAGGGGTGGGTGCATACTCCTGTAAAGGTCAAAAGGCGCGAGTTTTACTTCAAAAAAGTTACTTGTGGTCGATTCTAGATCATTCTAGAAGATGGTTTGACGTGTAGTGAGCGCCTCCAGATGGTTCATGCATCCCAAAGAAAGAGGAACTTATCCCATCAAGAGGGGAGCTATACCATTGAAAGAGGGGCTTATCCCATTGATGGTGGACTTGATTAACTTCCTCCAAAGCATTATAAATACAGGCATTGGGCCAGAGGGAGGGGAGGTTGAAAGCTAAACATTCCTAAGGGTAGATGCTGCTGAAATTAGGACTCCCTTATAGAGCTTGAGAGGAGATATTCCCATCGTTTCTTAGCTTCATTTGGAAGTGGGTGAGCTGATCAAAGTAAAGGAGAACTCTTGCTGGACCCTGGGAGGGACCTGAACAACACCAAGGCACTGGTTGTAAGGTTTCTTTTGTTTCCAATTAATACAATTAAGTTCATTTTTCTCAACAAGTTGTTATATATAATTTGTTTCATAAACTCCTTGGTCTTTATGATGAATATGTTTTATTATATAAGTTATTCAGGTGCTATGTAATCGTTTGCTTGTTAGTGAATGCAGGCTTCAAGGAGAAGGAGGAGCTCATCTGGATCAGAGAGGCTGGACTGCTACAAACAGCGTTGGACTAAAGGTATGCTTTAAACACCTGGTTGCTTGTATTTTAAATGCATATTTAGGGAAAGATAGTGCTTGATTGTTTTGTTTGTCACTAGAAAGCCTTAGCTTCTAGGGAGGTCGGTTTTGTCCGCAAAATTGACTCTTTCCGCATGATAAAATGGCGACTCCGCTGGGGAATCCATGGATTTGATTGATTTCTTTTTTGATTGATACTTTGATTTGAGAAAAGTCAATTTCTTTCTGGTTTTTGACTGATTGACTGTGAATTTGGGTGGAATAGATTAGGGTTAAGTTAGTTTTTATTTTTCTTGGTTTTGAGAGCAGTACGCACCCTCTGTGTTAAGCACAGTGCATACCTGTACGTACTGCAGCTTTGTACACAAAGCGTGGCCGCACCTGTGCAAACAGGCTGCCTGCGTACCCTGTCAAAAGTTGAGAAAATTCCAATTTTTTCCTTTTTGCCTCTTAGATTTTGTTTATAATTTGTTTTTTGCTGCCCAGATCCATTGGTTACCTGTCAGAAGTCTTCATCTAAGCTTGTTTCATTAGCATCAAGGGTTTTAGTGAAGTTCATAAAAGTTCTAGCCCTAGGTTTGATTTTTGCATTGGTCTTGTAGTGACTTTGGCTTTAGAAGTTGTAAAAATCTTGGATATCCCTGGTCTTTTCAGTCTTCTTAGGAGTCAGACCTTTCATAAAATCCACCTTTGTGAGAAACCTACCTTTGTGTTGTTTCTTTGCGGAATTTCGAGAAGGCTTGTTTGTTAAGCTGTGAATTTCATTCTTAAGAAAAATAACAAAAGATTTTTATTTTTGTTTTTGATTGGTTTATGATTCTGCATGAACTAGTCCTTGGTTGAATTTTAACTGAGTAAAACATCTTGGAATTATATTTTGTAAGCTTTTAACTCATTAGATTTGCTTTTAGGTAAATTTCTCTTAGATTTGCTTTGAAATAAATTTCTTTTAGATTTTTATAGATCTTAGAATTGATTTTTGGTAAAGTAGTTTTACATGCTTTGTTAAAATAGGAAAAATACAAAAAATCTCTTTTGAAGAAAAGTTTGTTTTAGTAGCAGTTGAAGTCTTTGAAAAGAGAAAGGAATTTTCGTGAAATAATTAGTGGTCATGTGTTGTATGCTTTGGAAAAGATAAAGAGATTGTTTCTTTGATTTTCATTGCCAAGAAAGTTGTCTTTATAAATTTTGCATTCTCCAACTCTCTTAGCTAGGGAATTCATTGAAAAAGAAAGATAGTTTAAATCATCTTAGGTGCATCTTTTTAGTGGATTTGAGTCGAGTCTACACACCATCAGTTTCATCTCCACTACCTTTTGTCCTAAAGAAAAGCCATAAAATTAACGCTTAAAGTAAAATTAACTTAGTAACTTTTTATTTACTAGGGCTCTGAAACACCAATATAGATCAGGCTAGTGTCTTGGAGTAGGAGAGTAATTAACTCTCCAAGACAGCAAAACCAAACAAGTAGCTCATCTTGTGATAGGATAAATCCAACTGTTACATTTATGCTCTGGGAAAGCTCCTCTTAAAGGAGAAGCACGAGATCGTGTCCGAACCAGTGAGGGGATCAATCCTCCTTCATTGGGAACGACACCAGATACGCACGTACTACAAACGGTAAACCTCGGATTGACCATTGTCGAGGAGCCTGGGGTCACTTGTTGGTAAACCTTGGATTATTGTCAAGGAGCCGGCAAGGGGATTGAGCTTGTTACTCTGCCCTTGCATGCTATCGGATCGTAGACTGTTCCCCCAGGTATATTTGTTGTTGTTGGTGACCTTAGTGACCATTATCGTTAGGGTTCTACCCAAGGTGACGGTGGAGGGAAGATCCCACTGTACCTGGAGCAGACGTCGGCTAGACTCACTTGGATTTTCTGGGGGTTCACTTCACTCGAGACGGTTAAAGTGGAGGAACTTGTGCCAGTCTATTCATTAAGCAGGTTGCCAGGGTAACTGTTCCACCCGCCACTTCTGTACTGAATTCGGCGATGTTGGATTTAATCACCAACTAGTGTTTTCGGTCCGGAAGGTTACTGTTTGTGTATGGTTTGACGCCCTAGATTCTTTAGGCGTGTGATTCGAATTTGTTTGGTTCTTTAGAGACTTTAGGTGGTTTTCTTTGAGATTTTACTTTGCTTGCCTGTGCAGTAGTTAAAAGTTTTTAGCTGTGGCTGAATTACCAAGACAGTCCTATAGACTTCGGGGCCAGTCTCCTGAGATTGTAACCATGGCCGATTTGTTGAGGAAATCCCGTAGACTTCGGGGCCAACCTCGTGAAGACGTCCCGGGTCATTACGAAGGTTTGAAAGTCCTTGTAACTCCTAGTGGCAGTAAAGTAGGTTCACCTGAAGAAGGAGATTCTTCATTGGTAGTTCATCCTGATTACCAAAGTCTAGAAACAGGTTATAATCCTGAAGCTATTACAGTTTCCGAGCTTGCTGGTAGTTTTTCATCTACTAGTGATATAGGCGAAGAACCTGAGGTATCTGAACCTGTTACTCCAACTTCTAGTGCTCCTGATTCACCTAGGGTAGAAAGAGACATCACCGAAAATCTTCCTTCTGGTCTGATAGCTATTAAAGAACTTGCTCCAGAAGAAGAAATAGGCGTCCATATCCCTAAAAATCAACCTACTATTGATCTAAGGGAGTGTGAATCCATTTTTTACAATCCACCTAGAAGTACTACTTGGTATCTTTCCTTAACTAATTATTTGGACAACTCAGGGTTAAGTTTTTCTCCACCTCGTGCTCCTTATCCACCTGGAGGTATTTATACTCCTGTAAATATGTTAGGTCAGTCGTCCATGTTTACTCAATCACCTGAATATTTTTTGTACGGCGGTCCTTCTGTTCCCTCTCGGTATCAGTCACTTTTTGGTACTTTTGCGGGAGCATCTCCTCAACCCATTGAACATGGGTTATTAACTGGAAACAATGGTAATAAACAATTGAGCGTAGGAGACATTTACATGATGTCAGGTTCAATTCCCAGTACTCAACCTCAAGGTGGCCAGTTACCGCCTGGGGGGCAGCCTCAATTAACGCCTGGGGGGCAACCTCAAGGTACACAAATTGTGTCTAGGGGGCAACCTCAAGGATAGTATGTGCCTACGGTACAATACATTCCTCAAGGTCAACCCCAGACTCAATATGTACCCCAAGGTCAACCTCAGTATCAATTTATACCTCAAGGTCAACCCCAGTATCAGTACCTACCTCAAGGGTATGTACCCCAAGGTTAGTACTCGAGTCAAGGTTACCAACCACCCCAAGGTCAATCTTATGTTCAAGGTACGGGAAATGTACCTTTCAATTATCAATCCTACCCTCAATCTGGTTATGGATCTCAATATCCTCAACCTGTTATGGGTCAATACCCCGGAATGAACATAGTGTGGGATCGATCGCAAGTTCAACAGGTGTTGCAGCCAAGTGTACAGTTGTCATCTCAAACTGGACAACCGTTAGTTTCTGGTTCACCCCAGCAACCAGTCCAGTCTAATGTTCAAACTTCTGTACCTTCGGTAGTTTCTCAGTCTGGGCCTATTGCACCTAGTACTCCATCTCAAACAACTGCTGCAACTACCGCAACATCTGTTCAATCTACCCCACTTACTTCTGGAGTATCGACGGCTCTGATTTCTACTGTCTCTGTAACTACTCCTCAGACATCTTTACCATCGTTTAGATCCACGATTCAAACTACGGTTCAGATGCCTGTAGGACAACCTGGTTTAAGTACGGTTGTCACTAGACAACCACAATTCACTTATCAACCGTACTAGGGACAATACCAATACGGTCCTGCTGTCCAGCAGCCAGTTTACCAGTATCAACCGTATCCTGGGTACACTTATCAACAATCACAACAACCCCAGTACGGTCCAGTTAATCCTAGTTTTCCGGGAGGATACAATATCCCGAATGCGATTCCTATTCCTAGTTATCCTGGATATCCTCCTCCTGGGACTGGTCTCATGACCCAGAGTTTTAGGGATCCTAATTGGCAGTTACCGTTTATCGCAACTTTGGATTTACCAAACTTGTCGCGCCTAATGAATGATCCAATAAATTATCTTCCGTTTTGGTCGCCAATGCCAAATAAGTTGCCCAGTGACATTCCCAAGTTCGAAGGTAAGTCTGGAGAGGACCCGTCGAATCATGTGATGACTTACCACCTCTGGTGTGCCTCTAATTCCATCTCGGATGATTCGATCCGCTTATGTCTTTTCCAGCGTACTCTCATTGGTCTCGCGGCCAAGTGGTACATTGAGTTACCATGGGCCTCTTTTTATAATTTTAGCCAGTTAGCTACCTCGTTTTTAACTCATTTTCAGTTGCCGGTCAGATATGATAATGGCACGGAGTTACTAACTTCATTAAAACAATCGACGTCCACTTATATTTTCGATTATATTCATGAATGGAGACATCGAAGGCGGTTAGTGAAAGTTTTTATCCCGGACCAAATCTTAGCTGAATGGTTTGTTAAATCATTGTTACCGAAGATTACTGAAGATGTAGCTAAGGCCGAAGTAGTTACTGAGGAGCAAGTGATTTCTCAAGCACAGTACCTTGACTTAGTTTATACTCAGTCAGGTACGTTACACGAAAAGATCCCAGATCTTCCTAAGTCAAATCAAATCGCTGCTGCACCTTCGGGGTCTCATGCCGCTGATGGTATGATCAGTACAGTGAACACTAAAAGTAAGAAGAAATCCTCAAAGAATTCTTCTCCTATTATAACCTTACCAGACTCCCCGATAGGAGATTCTTCTGCTGAAGTTTCCGCTAATATTCACACTGTAGAGTCATCTACGGCTAAATCAAAATCCGGTGGGAAAAAGTAAGGCAAGAAGAAGAATAAAACAGACAAAACTCCAAAGGAGAAAACTGAAAAGTCAGAAACCAATGATGAAAAGCGCAAACCTCGTTATCCTTGTCTTGTTTGTGAAGAGGATCATTTTACAAGAGATTACCCTCATCGGGCAGAGGTTGTGAAAATCGTCAAAGGTTCCCCAACTCCTGCTGTTTTGAAAGATCCATTTGCAAAGCAGGAGAGTAAGATGATAGGTTCTTCCTCGAGTGCCAGTGAAGAACCCATATTGATGATGTCTCATATAAGGATTGCGACTCGATCGCAAGATTATGGTAGTAAAAGTCCTGTTGATGGCAAAGAAGCAGAATCTTCTCATTCTAATCCATCAACCTCAGCTCCCGGTTCCGATCCACTACAGATCGAGAAACCTAACCCGGACTTAGTAATCAAACCGCCCGCCAAGGGTATACTTCGAAAGTCTGCTTTCAATCCACATGCGAGAGCGGCCCAGAATTATAACATTGTTGAGGACTTAGCTGTTTCACCCTCAGCAATGTCGGCTTTTGAAGCGCTGCAATCATGCCCAGCACAACGCAAATTACTTTTGTCGGCTATAGGAGCTGTTGATGTTCAGGACCCGAACCTAATAAGCTTTGATCTAGAAAATAGTACACCGCGTTTGCCTCATCAAATGGCTTTCCAGATCCCAGTGATAGTAAAGAACAGGCCTATTCATCGGACTGTAATTGATGAGGGAGCTTCCACGTGTATTATGTCGATACAGTGTTGGAGATCACTTGGTTCTCCTTCACTAAATCAATCCCCAACAATTCTTAAGGCCTTTGATGGCCGTGGGTTTCATCCGTTTGGCATTATACAGGATTTGCCTATAGGGGTTGAAGGAAAAACCGTTAGCCTAGATGTGGAGGTGGTTGATGCCCCTCTAGACTACAACCTTCTCTTGGGTCGAAGTTGGTCTTACGCTATGACAGCAGTCGTTTCATCGGTCTTCCGAGTAATAAAGTTTCCACATAATGGCAAGATCGTAACAATAGACCAGCTGGCTTACTTTTCATCCGACCCAACCTCTTCAGAGAGTATTTAGCATGTCGGTAAAACGACTATCCCTTATAAGGATGTTGGAGTAGGATTAGTTAAAGATGCCGGTTTACTGGGAACTTTTCCTTTTCCTCCAATCAACGCATTGTCTTCGTTTGCATCCATTCATATGATTACATCAGACACCATTGTTTATGACGATCCTTGGATCGTTCCTTCTGAATTTGAGATAGACTCATTTGGTGATGCTATGCCTTTGAGTCCATATGAAATTGCCTATGAAGCTGTGTAGTCTTTTACCGACCCGCGTTCAACCAAAATCGACCAAATGAATGTTGTCCGTGCGGAATCATTTTTCACGTCAACCTCGGAGTTAATAGCATTTCCCGAAGTTGTGTCATCTGACGAGCAACTTCGTGAAGTCCTGTGTGTAGACGATTTACCATGGGAAGATCTCCATCATAGATCTTCGTTTTTACCTGAGGATGATCGTTTTGAAAATGATTTCTCATCAATCTTTATAGCTGAATATCTCAAAGAAGCTCAGAATCAATGAAACATCCTGATTCAGATCTGAATTCAGGAAACATCTCTCGCACTATTCCCATTGACATTCCAGTCAAGCCTGGAATTGTTGAGAACATTCATATAGGTGCCTCGTGTATAGATGACGAAATTCAGACATACAAGGCCCTATTTCAAGAATTCCGCGACGTGTTTGCCTGGTCCTATGAGGAAATGCTAGGAATTGATCCCACGATTGTTGTCCATGAGATCAAGACTTACCCGTACGCTAAACCCGTCCGACAATGCTTGCGTTAGATTCACCCACGAAAAGCGGCTGCAATTAAAGCAAAAGTTGAGAAGTTGTTGAAATCGGGTTTCATTTATCCGATCCCGTTAATGGATTGGGTATCGAATATTGTTCCGGTTAACAAAAAACAGGGAACAATAAGAATATGCATCGACTATAGGGACATTAATCGAGCTTGTCCAAAGGACAACTACCCAACACCCTATATCGATCAAATAATTGATGATTGTGCCGGCAGTGAAATATTTTCCTTTATGGATGGTTTTTCCGGTTACAATCAAATCAATATTCTACCTGTCGATCAATCAAAAACGACTTTCATTTGTCCATGGGGGACATTTGCTTATTGCAAATTGCCTTTTGGACTAAAGAATGCCGGAGCAACTTTTCAAAGGGCGATGTCTTATGCGTTTCATGACATCAAACACATTGTGCAACCGTATCTCGATGATTTGCCTGCTCATTCATTACATCGAGCTGACCACCTTGTCCATTTACGAGCAATCTTCATGAGGTGTAGGCATTATCGTATTCGGTTGAACCCACACAAATGTGTCTTCTGTATAGAAGTGGGTCGATTACTGGGATTTGTAGTTTCCAAAGCCGGCATTCGCGTCGATCCCTCGAAGGTCGAAGCTATCATCAAATTGCCTCCTCCTTCGAGTCTTCGCCAACTCCAAAGTTTGCAGGGGAAAGAAAACTTTTTACGACGATTCATTCCTAACTACGCCAAGGTTACAAAGGGTTTTACACGGTTGTTGAAACAGAACGCTCAATTCACTTGGGATGAGATAGCTCAGAAATCTTTTGATGCACTCAAGCACGCGTTGACCCATGCATCGTTGCTGCATCCTCCCAACTACAACCAGGATTACTTTTTGTATCGCGCCGCCTCCCATTCCACCATTGGAATGGTCTTAGTTCAAGAAGATGAAATCGGTACGGAACATGTGATATATTACCTTAGTCGGACATTAAACCAAACTGAGCTAAAATACTCACATGTGGAGAAATTGGCATTGGCAGTCGTTCAAGCTGTCCAACGTTTTCGTCACTACATTTTACTCCGTAAAACTACAGTCATTTCGGATTGCAACCCTATGATCTACATTTTGACAAAAAAATTGCTAGGGGGAAAGTACTCTAAATGGATTGTTATCCTGCAGGAGTTCGACTTGGAGTTTGAGAAATCTAAGTCTAAGAAATCTTTAGTTTTTGCAAAGTTAATGTGTGACTTCCCTCGTGCTGACACAGAAACTATGGCAGAGGAGCCCATTGTGGACGAATCTTTGTTTCTAATCAGCACTTTAGATCCGTGGTATGGGGATATCATCGTCTATCTCCAGACCCAATCCTTTCGGCCCTAAGTTTCAAAGTCGGAACGTCGGAAAATTCGATTCTAGTCCCAACAATACAAAATTATTGGAGATACTCTTTATTGCCGTGGGGCGGATTTGTTTTTTTAACTCACGAGGAAGCTGAAAGGGTTCTGAATGACTGTCACTCTGGAGCGTGTGGCGGTCATATGTCTGGGTATGCCACAACCCAAAAGATATTGCGCGCTGGCTACTTCTGGCCGTCCTTGTTTAAAGATTGTATTACTGCGGTCCGAAAATGCCACAACTGTCAAGTGTTTGATCAAAAGATGCGCACTCCACCTGCTCCTCTCCACCCTATAATTGTCGTTGGTCCTTTTGCCAAATGGGGTATCGAATTTATTACATGTAACCCTCACTCGGCTGGGGGGCATGCGTATATCATCTTTGCGGTAGATTATTTTACTAAGTGGGCCGAGGCGATGCCTACATTCGAGGCAGACGGCAAGACAGCCGCAATTTTCATATTCAATCACATTATTGCTAGGTTTGGTATCCCACAAGCGATAATCACTGACCATGGGCGCCATTTTTAAAACGTTATGATGACAAAACTTACAGGCCAGCTTGGTTTGCGTCACGATAGCTCAACTCCTTATTATCCACAAGCGAATGGTCTGGTTGAGTCCATCAACAAAGTTTTAGTTATCATGATCCGACGAATCATTGGTATTCATCGATCGAATTGGCACAACATGTTATTTTCAGTGCTTTGGGAGTACTGAACCTCAGCAAAAACATCAACAGGGTTCACTCCTTTCCAACTAGTTTATGGTTTGGAAGCTGTGCTGCCCATTGAATGCGAAATCCCGTCACTGCAAATGGCCATCGAATTACTTCCAGCTACTTCCGAAGAGGAGAAGCGTTTATTATACTTAGCTCAATTAGATGAGACTCGACGTGATGCTGCATTGGCGATCGAGACTCACGCAAAATGTATGAAAGCTTAGTATGATCGAAATGTGACCCCTCGAAATTTTTCGGAAGGAGACCTAGTGCTATTATATGATCAAGGTAATGATAAATTAGGTGCTGGAAAATTCGTTCCTATGTGGCTTGGGCCCTATATTGTCAAGCGAAAGCTAGCAAAAGGGGCCTATGAGCTGGTAGACTTTGATGGGGACTCTTTAGGTAAAACCAGAAATGGACTTTACTTAAAGAGGTATTATGCTTAAATGATGGGTATGGAGATTTTTAGTTAGGTTAGGTTTTTCTTTCTAGCTGGTGTGTTTGTTAGTTTAGACAATGTGCTTAGCCTAGAGAGTGTGTTTTTCGTCGTTATTCTGGCTTATCTTGGTTTTACTCTTGATATTGCAGATGTCGATGCCTCTCCAAACATACATTGGATTCATTGATGGTGCTTGTCGTAGTACATGGAATATCTCTTCCGCAACTTGGGTTATCTATTCACCCTCTAATGAGTTAGCTTCTATGCATGGGGTGAGCCTCGGTCAAACAACAAACAACATTGCCGAGTACAGTGCAGTGATTGAGTTATTGTCTGAATCTATTTCATTTGGGATTCGGAGTTTGATAGTGAGGTTAGATTCTGAACTCGTTGTATTACAGCTTAATAGAGTCTGTGCCATTCGAAATCCAGTGTTATTAAGGTTATTTTTGAGAGTGCGTCTCTTGGAACGTGAGTTTGATTACATTGAATATCAGCATATTCCAAGGTCTTTAAATACATTAGCAGATGCAATTTCTTCTTGAATGTTAAATAGACATTTGCAATAATCATACATGTAAATTTAAAAACATTTCATCACACATGTTCAACAGATAAGCTAGTAATAATGATATATATAGATAGGAGTGTGTCAAAAAATACATCGTCTTCGATCATAAGTTGAAAAACTCCTTATGATTGGCAAAAATGATAAGTACAAAAAACCAAAATGTCACATGTGTCTACAAAGCGACCATCTAATCACTGGTGATGCTCTCTATATGACACCACTGCACGGGCTACCCTACACAAGAACCTTCTAAAAGGTCCTAGGACTGCGACTACATAGCACTGAAGCCTGATAGGAATATCGTCTATAGTAGTCTCTGGTATATCTGCCGTTAGACGCTCTAGGTCTTGTTCCAACTCAGCTAAGGTCTCTATGGCCTCGTCCCGTGGGGCCGGTGCCGCTGCAACTGGTAGTCTCCTCTCGAAAGGCCGAAGATTCGCTGGACGACGTGGACCTACATCTGCATTTTGAAAATTATTACTATCAGTTTTGAGACGATATAAAAAACAAAAAAAAATAGATAATTTAAAAACTTGTGAAAAATGAATTACCTGTGTCATCCCATTGTTCTCCCGGTGGAAGAACCATGTCTGGACCTCCACGAAAATCAACTCCGGCATAAGGAAAATCCTGTATAGAAAAGACCTGGTCCTCTAACCAGTGAAAGTACTCCGGAGTAAATCGGACAACCTCCGTGCCCTCATCAGGATGATGGGCCATAACTGCAACCCATCGCATCAATTTACGCTCTCGGGGAAGCCCAGCCTCAACAGTGAGCTGCTGTGGGATCAGCATCGGAACCCTCTCTAAGCCAAAACTCACAACTAAAGGCCCATAACCAAAAGTCTTTAGCTGTCCATTTTTGGCTCTAGTCAGTTGGCCCTTTAAATTGGCCAACACAGCATCACACCAGTTGAAAATGGTGCCTCGATAGCAATCAATCGCCATCCGCATCTGGGATCCAGTGGCAATGTGTAAAATGGTAGCCCCACAAAGTATGGTAACTGTAAAAGCAATCACCATAAGTTCAGGGCGGGATATAGTTTTGATCTCTATCCCCTTCTCCTGAGACTGAGTGTTACACCACTCTAGTCGGAGACTAACGATGGACTGGCCACCCGGCCTAGTCTCGAACAGAGTCAAGTGTTCGCCTCTCTTGGGCAAACCAGTGAGAAAGTAGATGTCTGAGGGCTCTATCTCGACCTGGTGCCCTCTAATATAGAAACATTGGTCTTGAACGTTCCATCTTTCTACCAGCCACTCTAGAAAGTGCACTTGGGCCCTCATGCCAGGTATGGCCCAGTGTTTGTAAAGGTCGCATGCCTTCAAAGCATCAATGGACGGTTGATGAATAATGGAGGCCAAATCAACATCTTCGTGCTCTCTCTCGCGCCAATCAAGCATGGTGGGCAATCTACACACCAAAAAACATCTATTAGAATCCATGAAATTAAAAATTGTTGGTCCAATTTGGAGAATTTGGGGTTTGTAAACCCTTTGCGCGGAGTACGCACCCCGCCTTTAGGAACAGAGCATGTGTATGCAGGTTCTCTTAAGGCAATGTGCGTACGCCTGGCATTTTCCCAACTGAGAAAATGTCGGGGTACGCGGGTCCCTAGTGTGGCACCTGCGTACCCCGAAAGGCGGATCTTGAAACCCCAAAGCCTCTAAAAAATGATATCTAGGGCCTAAAAACAAATTCTGAACAGATGAAAATGAAGAGGAGGATGTTGTAGAATACCTGAAAGAGACGGCGTTCGATTTCGACGGTCGGATTCTCCGCAATGTCCACGGGAAGTTTCTTGCCAAAAGCCCTTTTTCTCTCCTCAACAGTAAAATGGTAAAAATGAATTGGTAAAAGCCCTTTTTATAGGTTTTTTGGGTAAATAAATGGTAAATTTGTTTATTTTTCACCATGAAAAGGTATTTTTCAAAGTATTTTTATCTATCTTTAAACAGGTATGAGTAATGTGTTGGCTTTTGTGCAGGATAAAGGAATTTCAGGGAAAATTGTCATTTTTTACAAACAAAAACATCAAAGTCATCTTTAAGCCCTTTTCTGACTCCTAAAACATGAAAAGATTGCCGAGCGTTTCTTTTACACTCGTTAAAACGGAATTAAAAGACGGTCCTCTTATAGCCCTTTTCTGACCATAAAAACATGAAAAGATTGCCGGATTTTTGTCGTTTCAAATTCGATATTGGAAATAAAACGACGTGTCCTTGATCACTTTTTACTTTTCAGGTCAAAGACACTAATCATGAAAGTACTCCTTGGTCGTAAAGATCAAGCGGTTTTCTCAAGTATTATTTTATACTTTTTCGGGCTTGGGAGACACAAATTTACGAAAAAGTTCAACCCTGGAGTTTTCTTAAGTTTTTTTAGACTCTCTAAAATTGAAAAACGTAGAGTTTCTCATATACTGGACTCGTTAAAATTTCACAGTAAAGGACCTGTTCGATTACAAACAGGAACGGACCACTCCTTCTTAGGGTTCGAATCTAAACTAAGTTGGACTCATCCGAAGGATGAGCTTATAATCAAGCATATGTTATCCTCCTCAAGCTTGTAAAAAATAAAGAGGTACTTGCCAGAAATGGTGGGGGAAAAGAGAGGAAAATGAGCCTATTTGTTATCCTTTGTCTCAGAAAAACCTTATCACCACTCTTGAACACGACACTTTTTCATTCACCTGGGTTGGGAAATCCTTGGCCTAAAAGTTGATCAAGCCACATTGAAAATCTTCAGCCGGTTCCGAGTATTAACTTTGGGTCAATTGTCACCAAGCCATCTGTCGTGTCGTTATGTGTTCAAGAGGTCACTGCAAATAAAACATTCATCTGCAAAATACCTGTCATCCATCTTGACCATCCCTGAGTCAGTCCTTACAGCTACATTTCTTCAACTTGAACTATGATTTCGTGTTGTGGGCTTGCCTGCAACGGGTCGCTTTCTATCGACATCAGCACATTATCTAGAAAGATGACCTAGAAATTGTTAGTACCTTGAAATCTACATGCATCAATGGCAGGTTTCTCGCCTTTGACGATAGTTTACATCATTGACTTTCGATCGAAGGATTCCGTGATATGTTCGACATCAACACATTCATTCACATCTCATGGATTGTACTAGGTACTTTGAGAGCCATTGACATCACTGGTGGTCTCTCCCACACTTGTTAACAGTTTACATCATCGACTGGTAATCAAGTGGTTCCTACCATGTTCGACATCAACTCATTTATTCGCATGGATAGAATCGTACTATTTCGGGAAGTAGAAATGAAGACCCTGGATCTAGTTTCCACCATCCAGGCTACGGGGAGTTTTGTATTCATTATACAGTAGACTAATCATAAACAGATGGCTGCGTCCATACTGTGTCTACATGAGTCTATGATTATGATGTACTGCGAAATCATTCCTATATTAGAGCAGTAGTTAGTTTGTTAGTTAAAGTTTTCAATTTGAGTATGGGAATTCCTACCTCAGCGATGATATGATCTTATATATGTATTTTGTGTTGAATATTTGCAAGTTCCGATTGGGCTCTCCACAAGAGAATCCTTGAAATGATAAAGTGCTTCACCCTTCCTAGATGATATGAAACCCTAATCTACTACAGGCTTCGCACTTTAGGGGGCAATCTGTTACACTAAAATTTGTCACCATGACTATTTGCAGTTAGTATGACTCCATCAACTGTCATACTATCCTCCTTGGCAAGTCTTATACCTCTGCTCCTCATGTCAAACTCCAAGAAAGAGAGAAAAGTCCTTAAAAAGTCAATTAACTCTGGTTACACAGTTTCTCTTAACCTTACCTGCGTGTACGCACCTCAAGTTCACAATACCTGCGTACTTGTACGCTCTGTCTGTAAAGGGGTGGGTGCGTACTCCTGTAAAGGTTAAAAGGCGCGAGTTTTACTTCAAAAAAGTTACTTGTGGTCGATTCTAGAGAATTCTAGAAGATGGTTTGACGTGTATTGAGCGCCTCCAGATGGTTCATGCATCCCAAAGAAAGAGGAACTTATCCCATCAAGAGGGGAGCTATCCCATTAAAAGAGGGGCTTATCCCATTGATGGTGGACCTGATTAACTTCCTCCAAAGCATTATAAATACAGGCATTGGGCTAGAGGGAGGGAAGGTTGAAAGCTGAACATTCCTAAGGGTAGATGCTGCTGAAATTAGGACTCCCTTATAGAGCTTGAGAGGAGAGATTCCCATCCTTTCTTAGCTTCATTTGGAAGTGGGTGAGCTGATCAAAGTAAAGGAGAACTCTTGCTGGACCCTGGGAGGGACCTGCACAACACCAAGGCACTAGTTGTAAGGTTTCTTTTGTTTCCAATTAATACAATTAAGTTCATTTTTCTCAACAAGTGGTTATATATAATTTGTTTCATAAACTCCTTGGTCTTTATGATGAATATGTTTTATTATATAAGTTATTCAGGTGCTATGTAATCATTTGCTTGTTAGTGAATGCAGGCTTCAAGGAGAAGGAGGAGCTCATCTGGATCGGAGAGGCTGGACTGCTACAAACAGCGTTGGACTAAAGGTATGCTTTAAACACCTGGTTGCTTGTATTTTAAATGCATATTTAGGGAAAGATAGTGCTTGATTGTTTTGTTTGTCACTAGAAAGCCTTAGCTTCTAGGGAGGTCGGTTTTGTCCGCAAAATTGACTCTTTCCGCATGACACTCCTCCTTAGACCTGTTGTAAACTAATATATCGTCCAGATATACTATTACAAATTTACCAATAAAATCCTTAAAAATTTCATTCATGAGTCTCATAAACGTACTTGGTGCATTTGACAACCCAAAAGGCATTACTCTCCACTCATACAATCCCTCATTTGTCTTAAAGGCAATTTTCCACTCATCCCCTTCTCGTATCCTTATCTGATGATACCCACTTTTAAGATCTAGTTTTGAAAAATACTTTGCTCCACTCAAGAAATCCATTAAATCTTCAATTATAGGTAAAGGAAATATGTACATGATTGTCATTTTATTGATGGTTCTTGAATCTATACACATTCTCGAGCCTCCATCTTTCTTTGGACTCAACACTGTTGGTACTGGACAAGGACTCAAGCTTTCTCTGATCAGCCCTTTGTCAAGCAATTCTTGCACCTGCTTCCTAACCTCTTCATTTTCTATAGGAGTCATTCTATAACTTGCTTTGTTAGGTAGACTTGCTCCAGGAATCAAATATATATGATGGCTAATTCTTCTAATGGGTGGTAACTCATTGGGCAAATTATCAACAATAATATCACAATAGTTCTCCAGCATTTCTTGAATTTCAATGGGTAAATCAAAAACTTTAGTAGAAGTCATTATTACCTTGGGCTTGCAAATTACAGCAAAATTTACCTCATTCTCTTCAATCTGCTTCAAGTATTCTTTTCCTCCTAATAATAGAGTTTTTGGATCAGTCTTCTTTCTTGATGCATCTTCTTATTGTAGAGGCAGCAACGTATGATTGACACAATCCTTTCTAAACTTGTAGGTGTTTCTTTTCCCATCATGCATAGCTCCTCTATCATATTGCGAAGGTCTTCCAAGAAATATGTGACACACATCCATTGGCATCAGATCACATACAATTTTATCTTTATACTTGCCCAAATGAAACTCCACTTCACACTGTTCATTCACTAACAGTTGATACCTTGTAAGGTGTTGGATGTTTCATTGTCTTCAGCTTTAATTTCTCCACCACTTCTGTAGAGACCAAATTTTCAGTGCTGCCACTATAAATGATCATCTAACAACATTTCCCTTGAAATTTACACATTGTTCTGAATAAAGTCTTTCTTTGTGATGGTTCAACTATCTCCTTTGCTGGCTTGAGCAAAACTTTATTAACTACCAAAGATTCTCCTCTCTCTAGTATCTTTTCTTCTTCTGTCACTACTGTTGTTGTTTCTTTTCCCTTAGCTTGAGAAACAATGGCATTCCTCTGATTTGTTTCTACTTTCTCTGGGCACTCAAAAGCTCTGTTTCCCAATTTGTTACACTTGGAACATCTTACTTCTCTTCCTCTTCCTCGTCCTCCTCTTCCTTTAGAAAAACTCCCTCTACCTCTTGCATCACCTCCTGTGGGTGTATGCTGGGTTGAGATGCTGCTAACTCCATCTTTAGGTGTTGTAGATCTTCCTCTACCACCTCGACTTGCCCTTCCTTGGAAAGTACCTCTTCCTTGGGCAGACTGCTTCCTCATGAGTTTTTCTTCAGCTCTCAGTGCCATCTGATAAGCTTCCTCTATTGTTTTAGGAGACAGTATACTTATCTCATCTTGAATGTCCATCCTAATACCATTCACATATCTAGCCACCTTCTCATCTGTATCGTAAGTTTCTCCAGCTCTTATGCTTACCTTATAAAATTCCTGTGTGTATTCTTTCACTGTCATAGATCTTTGTCTAAGATTTTGCATCTGTCTAAATAGGGTTTGCTTATAATTACTTGCTAAAAACTTACCTTTTAGCTTTGCTACCATCCTGCTCCAATTCTTGATAGGTTTCTTGCCAAGTCTCTTTCTTTCTGCCTGCACACCATCCCACTAAAGCGCCGCATGGTCTTTCAGCTTGGTGACAACAAACTTTACTTTCTTCTCATCTTCTGTTTCTTCATAGTTGAAGAATTTCTCCATGCCATTAATCTGGTCTATATTTTCTTCTGGATTCAGTCCTCCTTCATATATTGAAACCTCGGTCTTTGGCCTAGCTGTGGATCTCAACACTGACTGGAAGAATCTCATCTTAGGAGTAACTACTACAACTTCTTCCTCTGCAGCTTCAACCTCAGGTTCACTAACATCTCCATCATCTATATTTATGCCTATTGTTAATGCATCCAATCTAGCTTGCATCTGTTGCACAGCTTCCATTACTTCAGCATTTGCAACAGGCCGTCCTCTTTCACCACATCCTCGTCATCTTCCAAATCTGAAAGCCATTTTAACTTTCCTTCTCCTGCTTTTTAGATTCAATTAAGTGTCAACAGGTTGCTTTGATACCACTAATGGTGGCCTGGGTGCAGGCGATAGAGATAAGCGGCCGAAACCTGATATAATTTCTTCTAACTCATGCTCAATTTATCCTTCTTCTGTTTCAACTGGTGTATCAGTCATTTATTGTTAGATTGACTGCTTCATGAGGTTCTCTCTGATCACTCCAACCCTTGTTATCGGCCACAAATCATATCTTGGCCTGTTTTCCTCCTTTCGAACTATAATTCCATAGGAATTATAATAATATACTAGTGTTGCTTTAAAATGAGGAAACTGTGTTTTCAACACAAAATACACAGTCAACAAGCTTCTGTTCCAAAGGAATAGAATAACACTATCGGCGCTTTTAAAACCACTATAGTGTTAATTCCAAAGAATTACACTATTGGCGCAAGACTTCAAAGAAAAGCATTATACCCAGATAACACTATCGGCGGTTACAATCGGCCCTTCCAACGCTCCTTCCTCCGATGCGATAACACGTAGTGTTATCGGAGATCGCAATCGGTGACTCCAATATTCTAAAGGCTTGGCTCCTCTCGCTCTGATCTTGCGATGCAATAACAATCGCGGACCCGATATGCTTTTCCACCCTTCTCTATAGTATTTCGGGTCTGAGCTGTTGGAGTTTCGACACTCGACAGTTCCAAAGGTCCTTCTATTCCACTTATGGTTCTGTGAGGCGATAATGGTTCAGACCTGATACGGGTATGAACCAGATTCAATAAAATTTCAAGTCCGGAACTCTTCTCTGGCTAAGTATTTTCATGACTTCTCTGTGTAAAACAGAGCTTTGCCCATGGAACTTTGTAAAGCAAATAAACAAGCCAGGCTTGCCAATATGAAGGAAACACAATCTAAAGGCTTCAACTGAAGTATTAATTAGAAAATAAGGCTACTTCATTGATATTCAGACTCAAAAGAAGCAATTGAAACTGATACACGCACATAATTACTAGTTAATAAAGAACCATAAATTTCAATGCACAGAGAGAGAGTTTTTTCAAGATCACAATGTCTCAGGGCCAACCCCCCTCAGAGAAGTCCCGTTATTTCTTTTTTAAAAGAATAGATAAGCCCTCTCAGTCCTTATCCCTTACAAAAGCATGCCAATTACATAGAGCGATTTAAAGCAATTATCCATAAAGCTTACTACAACTTATCCAATAAGCGATTATTACAACATGATCTTTATTATTAAATTTTTATCCTTATCCTAAGCTAGAAAAGCATGGAAATTGATGGCTAAAGGACCCCACTCCTTTGCCTGTAAATTTTTATTTTATTTTTGGAATAAGTTTGAATATTTTTCCTTCCAGGTCACATGCTCCTGCATCATTAATTCTAAAACCCAAGGGATTATGAACCCAAGGGAATAATATTAAGCCCAAGGGATTAATAATAAAACCCCAAGGGATTATGAACCCAAGGGAATAATATTAAACCCAAGGGACTAATATTATAAACCCAACATTTGTAAACCCAAATATAAATATTACAAAGACTAAAATAAACATGATTTATTCATGGTGAGACAATCCTTGTGACAATGTGACATTCAACCATGGTTGACCATGATTGATATTATAAACATGAGGTAATAATAAACCCAAGGGATTGATATTATAAACCCAAGGGATTAATACTAAAACCCCAAGGGATTATGAACCCAAGGGAATAATATTAAACCCAAGGGACTAATATTATAAACCCAACATTCATAAACCCAAATATAAATATTACAAACACTAAAATAAACATCATTTATTTTCATGGTTAGAAAATCCTTGTGACAATGTGACATTCAAGCATGGTTGACCATGGTTGGCTATGATTGACAATGGTTTACCATGATTGATATTATAAACCTAAGGGAATAATAAACCCAAGGGATTAATATGAGAAACTGAAAGGAATAATAAAACGAAGGGATTAGTACTAAAACCCCAAGGGGTTATGAACCCAAGCGAATAATATTAAACCCAACGGACCAATATTAAAAACCCAACGTATATAAACCCTAAGACAAATATTATAAACATTGAAATAAACATGATGGACCATCATTGGTTTTCATATTGATACAATCCTTATGACAACTCCATGTTGGACCATGGTCGACATCATAATAAACCATGTTTGACTGAGGAATAATAAACCCAAGGGATTGATATTATAAACCCAAGGAATTTATACTAAAACCCCAAGGGATTATGAACCAGAGGGAATACTATTAAACAAAAGGGACTAATATTATAAACCCAAGGGAATAATAAACCCAAGGGATTGATATAATAAACCCAACAGAATAATAAACCCAAGGGATTATTATTTATTTTCATGGTGAGACAATCTTTGTCACAATGTGACATTCAAGCATGGTTGTCTATGATTGAAAATCGTTTACCATGATCGATATTATAAACCTAAGGGAATAATAAACCCAAGGGATTAATATGAGAAACCCAAAGGAATAAGAAAACGAAGGGATCAATTCTAAGACCCGAAGGGATTATGAACCCAAGGGAATAATGAACCCAAGGGATTGATAAAATAAACCCAAAGGAATAATAAACCCAAGGGATTAACACTAAAACCTCAAGGGATTATGAACCCAAGGAATTATTAATATTAAAAAGTTGAAGAATGAAGAAAACCAATAATTTTATATTATAAAGCATTAGGAATTAATAAACCCAAGGGAAAAATATTAGAAACCAAAGGGATCAAAAATGGCAAGGGATTAATAGGAATTAATTTTTTAAACCCAATGAAATAGTAAACTGAACCTAAGCCCTAAATCCATGGCATCAATATATAAACATAAATAATGCTATAACACAAAAAAATAATAAAAAACATAAACCAAAACCAATATAAGAAGCACATTGCAAACCATAAAGCACTAAAACATGATAAAGCATCATTACATTAATAATAACACATTTATATCACTACATTATATACAATTAATAGAATCTAAGCCATAAATACATTGATATCAATACATGAATGTATTAATAGTATAAATCTCAAGAATATTGATATAAACACGTAGAACATGAAATCCCAAAAATAATATTATAAATGTAAACCCTGAAGAAAACGCCAAACCCATAGAGGAAACAATGAAAATAGCGTAAAGTCAAAGTAACAAAGGCACGAGCGGAGAAGTGAGGCGTTGGCACATACTAACCGTTGGATCTCAGTGACCAACGATCCAGATTAAACAACAGAGTAACTTAAAGAAACTATCGGAACTGTCCGATCGAGTAGATCGATGATCATCGCATATGGAAAAGCACAGGAGTTAACATAGTAAAAAGGTGGGTTTATAACCTTGAGTGGTATTTTGGACGGCAAAGCAGTGGTAAGCGGTATCGAGAGTTTTGGCTCTAATTCCACAAATCGGAGGACACATAGTAGCAGAGGAGTGTGGGGAAACCGCTTTATCAGGTGGTTAACCCCCGTGTGTCTTGTCAACCCGAAATCTACTCTGAACTGTTGGATCTTTCAGGAGAAGATCAACGATAGAGAAGTAATGCAACATACAAAGGAGCAGACCTGACGATATTATATGGTGCAGTTAATATGTTTTGAGTTCCGAGGTTAATCGTCCCAACAATAATATTATAAATGTAAACCCTGAAGAAAACCCCAAACCCACAGAGGAAACAATGAAAATAGTGTAAAGTCAAAGTAAAAAAGGGACGAGCAGAGAAGTGAGGCGTTGGCGCATACTAACTGTTGGATCTCAGTGATCAACAGTCCAAATTAAACAACATAGTAACTTAAAGGAACTATCAGAACCGTCCGATGGAGTAGATTGACGGTCATCGCATATGGAAGAGCACAAGAGTTAACACAGTAAAAAGGCGGGTTTATAACCTCGAGTGGTATTTCGGGCGACAAAGTAGTGGTAAGTGGTATCGAGAGTTTTGGCTCCGATTCCACAAATCAGAGGACACGTAGCAGCGGAGGAGTGTGGGGAAACCGCTTTATCGGGTGGTTAACCCCTGTGTGTCTTGTCAACCTGAAATCTACCGTGAACTGTTGGATCTTTCGGGAGAAGATCAATGACAGAGAAGTAATGCGACATACAAAGGAGTGGACCCGACAGTATTATATGGTGTAGTTAATATGTTTTGAGTTCCGAGGTTAATCACATATTGGAGGAGATGGGAACCACATGTTAATGTGATCGCAGACTATGGTGATTGCGATTAGCGATAAAGGTGGAACCTAGAAATTCATGCAGAGGCCGTATAAAGTAGAAAGGTATGTTTTGTGCACATTTCCTTTGTAAAAGGTTTATAAAGGAAAATAGTGCCAACAGAAGGTTTATGCGTTTAAACATATATAAACAAGTTTTAAAGAAGGAATGGTTATATATATATATATATATATATATATATATATATATATATATATATATATATATATATATATATATATATATATATATATATATATATATATATATATATATATATATATATATATATATATATATATATATATAAAAGGGGTAACGAAGGTTTAGAAGGGTAAAGAAAGTCCCGATATTAACATATATAAAGGTTAATGAGAGGGTTTTAGTCCAATAGGAAGGATTTTAAAGAAAGGCCTTAATAAAGTCTTATTTGAAGGTTAAGGGGTGACTAAAACCCCGATAAGTGAATATTGTATGTTGGTTATCTATGTTGATTAAGAGGGCCTTAACCATTGGAGGTTAGAGATTTTGACTCCTTAGAGAGTTAAAATACCTGGGACAAATGGGCTGATGCATTTCACATGCATATTGTGGGTGTAATGGGTTAATTATTATTGGTATTTAGGATTATTAATAACTATATAAATATTAACAACCAGATTATTTATATTTATTATTATATAAATATTATATTAATAATATAAACTCTTGATATATATTAATTAATAATAAGAATAGCTCATAATAATATTAGATTATCATTATATTATTAAAATAATATAATAATATAAAGTTATAAAAAAAATTAGAACAATTATATTGTATTATTATTATAATAATAAAATATAATAATAATAATAATAATATCTCATTATAATATTATAATAATATTATATTACTATTATATTATTATAATAATATACAAATATAATTATTAGGCTTTAGTATTTTTAATAGTTATCTTAGGGTTTGTATACATTGGGTTTATAATATTAGTCCCTTTTGTTTATTATTACCTAAGGGTTTAATACTAAAATCCCAAGGGATTATGAACCAACGGGAATAATATTAAACAAAAAGGACTAATATTATAAACCCAAGGAACTAATAAACCCAACTCTTTAATATTATAAACCTAAGGAATTAGTGAACCCAACGGATAAATATTAAAAACCTAAGGGATCAAGAAGCACAAGGAATTAATATTACAAACACAAGAGAAACATAAAGATGACCATGATTGATATTATAAACCCAAGTTAATAATAAACCCAAAGGATTAATACTAAAACCCCAAGGGATTATGAACCGAAGAAAATAATGTTAAACCCAAGGGACTAATATTATAAACCCAACATTAGTAAAACCTAATATAAATATTAGAAAGACAAAAATAACATGGTTTATTTTCATGGTGAGAGAATCCTTGTCACAATGTGACATTCAACCATGGTTGGCCATGGTTGCCTGACCATGATTGATATTATAAACCTAAGGGAATAATAAATCCAAGGAATTAATATTATAAACCCCAAATAATAATAAAACTAAGGTATTAATACGGAAACCCCAAGGGATTATGAACCCAAGGGAATAATATTAAACCCATGGGACTAATATTATAAACCCAACACTGAATAACCCAAATATAAACACTACAAACACTAAAATAAGCATGGTTTATTTTCATGGTAAGTCAATCTTTGTCAAAATGCGACATTCAACCAAGGGACTAATATTATAAAACCAACATTGGTAGACCCAAATATAAATACTACAAATACTAAAATAAACATGGTTTATTTTGACATTGAGACAATTCTTGTCACAATGTGACATTCAACCATGGTTGACGACGTTTGGCTATGATTGACAATGGTTTACCATGATTTATATTATCAACCAAAGGGAATAATAAACCCAAGGGATTGATATTAATATTATAAACCGAAATAAATAATAAACCCAAAGGAACAATAAACCCAAGGGATTATTATTTATTTTCATGGTGACACAATCCTTGTCACAATGTGACATTCAAGCATGGTTGGCTATGATTAATAAAACCAAGTGTTTGATATTATAAACCCAACGGATTAATACTAAAACCCCAAGGGATTATGAACCTAAGGCAATATTATTAAACAAGAGGAACTAATAATATAAACCCAAGGGATTGACTAAAAAACCCAAAGGAATAATAAACACAAGGGATTAACACTAAAACCTCAAGGGATTATGAACCCAAGGAATTATTAATATTAAAAAGTTGAAGAACGAAGAAAACCAATAATTTGATATTATAAACCATTGGGAATTAATAAAGCCAAGGGAAAAATATTAGAAACCAAAGGGATAAAAAATGGCAAGGGATTAATAGGAATTAATTTTTTAAACCCAATGGATTGATCAACCCACGTGACTATGAATATTATAAACCTAATGGATCAATAAACCCTAGGTATTGTTAATATTATGAAAGTAGCACATCAATAAATTGAAGGAATAAACATTGTAAATGTAAGGGATTAATATTAAACCTTAGGACTATTATTTAAACCTTAATAGTGGGGATTAATAAAACAAAGGGAATAAATGATAAACCGAAGGAATTATTAATATTACAAACTTAAAGAACAAATAAACCTAATCATTTAATATTATAAACCCAAGGAAATAGTAAACCGAACCTAAGCCGTAAATCCATGGCATCAATATATAAACATAAATAATGCTATAACACAAAAAAATAATAAAAAACATAAACCAAAACCAATATAAGAACCACATTGCAAACCATAAAGCACTAAAACATGATAAATCATCATTACATTAATAATAACACATTTATATCACTAAATTGTAAACAGTAAATAGAATTTAAGCCATAAATACATTGATATCAATACATGAATGTATTAATAGTATAAATCTCAAGAATATTGATATAAACACCTAGAACATGAAATCCCAACAATAATATTATAAATGTAAACAATATTTTCATTTATGAAAGACGTGAACAAAGTGAAGGGATCCACACAAAAGACCACAACAATAAAAAATGCAAGAGAAAGATATAAAATAGTAACACTCCCATTAGAGAAAAGCAATATAAATGAAAAAAATACATCTAAATTGCACACATTGGATTTAAAGAAGAAAAGGCATAATAGGACATTTTAAGACCAAAGATATACAATTTTGTACATAAAAACAACATTAGTGTTTAAAATAATCAATTTAACCAACATTGCAACCATAGAAAGAACATTGAGTCTTAACATATATTTTTTGTTTTGTTTACATCAAATAATTCCACTACAAAATTGAAGTTCAAAACTATAAATAAGGTCACAATGTTATTAGTTGTATTTCATAGTGATAGGGACTTCAATCGCTCCTCTTCCTTCTTCCTAATTGTAACATATGTGCAATGCGTAAATCATATATTGATTTCACTCTTGATATGGCTGTGAAGGTAAGGCCTTGCTGCTCTTTATTCCCGATATCAACTGATGCTCATTCTAAATTCAATCCCTGTGACTTGTGGATTGTAAGAGCCCATGCCATCTTCAAAGGAATTTGATTTCGATTTCCTCTTATCAATGGGGTGATAGGGACAATGTTTGGATTGCTTGCATCAAATGGAACACAAACATACTTATAAAAAACAACAGCTGTGAACATTGGAAGTTGAGGTGGCTTAGAGGTAAGTGAATAGAATATATCCTTAACAAAACCAAGTGCACCATTCACCAAGCCAGGTTCAACCCATAAATTACATGTCAACATAACATGCTGACCACGACACAAAAAAACTCCATGGTCCAATTGATCAACATCAACACCACCGATTTCTGAACGCCTTGAATACTCAACAACACATCGTGCAATTGGAGAAATTAATGATTTTAACATATGCCTATTATGCAAGGAGACCAATTTTTTTTTGCATTAAATACATCTCTTTCTTTAGGATGCAACCTCATATCAGCATGAGACATAAGAAACTCCCAATCTTCAAGAACAGGTTCTACGTTTCTTATGTTATTGAGGACTCTACGAAAACAAGATTGTTTCTCATTATTCCCTTGTTGGTGAAAGATTGTGTCAAGAGTGACAACAATGTTGAATTTGTTCCACAAGACTTTCCCTGCTATATTACTTGCATACAAAGGCTTATCTCTGATAGGAGGTAGTTGGCCAAGGTCACCCATAAGGATGATGGATCTGCCACCAAAAGGACAATTCTTTTTCTCTGGAAATGCTTCTCGTAATCGAGCATCTATTTGCATAAACAACCTTGATCCTAGAAAGCTCATTTCATCAATCAATATATATCTAACATGTCACATTTCTTCTTGGAATACTGCAAGTGACTACCCCTGTAGTGGTTGCATATCTTTAATTGGAATTTTTAGAGCTGAGTGTATTTTTTTTGCATGTATATTAAAAGCAACTATTCCTGTTGGGGCAAGAAGAAGCAAAGGGCTTCTTCCATCACTTGACGAATTAGAAAGAGCTTCAAAAATACAATGGATAAGGAAAGACTTCCCAATGCCCGCAGTGCCCTGAATAATCATAAGAAGAGCTTCATGAATCTCATATTCAGTAAAGTGCCTTAAGACAATTTCAAAAGCAAGTCGTTGTTTTTCCAATCAAGAATCTGGAGATGTAAATGTTCTATTTGAAAGGTCAACAATATCCCCATTGATTTTGTATTCCTTATAAAATTAATAGCTTCCTCTGCAACATCATCAGAAATAGTTGTACTTTCCCATTCAAAGGATATATAAAAGTCCCTTCGACCAAGCGTGTGAAGATTAGAAACATTCACATCATTTGGTGTAACCAAACGAGAGAAAATCTGCCATTCTTGAAAATCATCTTCAAGATTCATTTCCTAGTTAGAAAAATCACCATCTTCTTCATCTTCAATATTGTCTATAATTGATGGATGTCGATCAACATGCCATGCTCGATATCGAAAATTCCTCCAACTTTCAATAATAATTTTAGCTGAAAGGCCAATTTCTATAGGAATGTCATGAAATGGCTTGTATAATAGCAATTATGTCCAGCAAAAGGTTTCAAATTCCTCTGAAGCCTCACCAAGAATAGAATAAAACCGTGGCCAAACCCGAACAATAGCATGAACATCTCTAGGCTTCCATGGATCTTGTTTACGCTTGCTATCAAATGTCCAAGATCTTGTTGTTTCTATCAAAGATAGATGTTCAAGGAAAAAAGGTCTCTTCTGATAATGTTGAATGAAAGTATTCTCAGATGAACATTGCAAGCCATCCCTTGATATTTTCCTAAAAACCTTTCTTCCAACATTTAAGGAAACAAATTTCTAACTACAAACAACAAGAGGTAGCTTAAGCAACATATGGCATGTTTCTTGTGCTCCAATGTCACGGTCAACAATTGTTTCTGCAAGAAACTTTCTATATGCACATAAAGCATGATCCTCAGAGCCAATAGAATTTGAAATTCTAGTTAACATATGATGATAACTTTCAGACCTTTTTTCTGCTTTCGATGCATACTTAGCAATGTATTTCAACACAGCATAGCGAGAAAGCACTAGCTGGCAATCAACATTTGCACGCCACATTGTTAGAAGGTCAATGTTATGTACATTAAGCCTATCATCATTTCTTGTTGGCTCATATTTTTTTCTTCCTTGATCATCTATGAACAATCTTGATTCACCACAAAGATCCCATGGAGCATTGTACTGACATGTTAGAATAGCACCCTTTTTGCGCAAACAAGAATCCACAGTACACTTTGTGTGCCTTTGGACACAATTTAACAATTCTTCATAATCATTATGAGGATTAGAAGAGAAAATCTGACCAGTATTCAATAGGCAAGGGTCATCATTGAGGCTTCGTGGAACCATTATGTTGCGACGATGTATGTCACGTGGATTCCATGTAGTTACATATTTGTCGAAGAATATCTTTGCAAGTTGTACATCAGAACTATTTGACCAATCAAGTATTTCCATGTCAAGAGCACCTTCTAACCATAGGAAACCATGGATATGTGCTGAACCTTTGTGTTGCCACTCATATCTGAAATAAATGAAGATATAGTTACTACAAACAATATAAATAGAATCATAATAAAAGTTGAAAAAGTATAGAAAAAAATTCAACACAAACCTGTACCAAAAGTCTTTAGCTTTAAGATATTTTTGGATAACTTCCTCTTGAAAAATATTGAATTTGTGGTGCATAAATGTCGCAACAATATGAGGGTACTAGATAACATTCTCAATTTTCATACGATGCTCATTTGAAGAACGAGAATGTGAATGTATGGGCATGAGGTTATGCAACTCTGGCCACTTTGTGTTAGTTGCACTCAAAGTAAAAAATAAAGATGGACATCCTAACTGAGTAATCATGTCTGTCAATTTAGATCAACACTTAGTCCAATATGCCCTTGTACCTCTTAGAGAAGAACCAAAGCGCATATGATGCTCAGCCAACTTACTATCTGGTAAATCAGATAGTTGGTGACACAACTCCTCAACTGTTGTAAGTGAGTTTTCATGTAAATGTTTCTTTGCAAAAACTGTAGCAATTGCTTGGATCCAATGCCACATTATCATGTTTCATAGGTAATATCGAAAGCGAGGATGGCTTCCAAATATCTAATCATAGTACCTAAGAAGATGCAATGCATACTCATGAAGTTTAACACTACAAATACGTGGTTGCAACCAATCAGCATCACCGGTGGGGAACAATGTTGGGAATTTCATATGTAATAACCCCTCTGTATTATATTCATTCACTGGAGAGGTTCCAATAGTGGCCTAATCCATGTCTTGGACATGTGAATAATGAACATTATCAAGAAATGCTCTAATTTCTTCCACTTCCCTTCGTTCATTTGGTAGGCAAGCAACAAACGAAGAAGGATGAGAGGGCAAATGCTCAACATGAAACTCTTCATTATTAGTTTCATTGATCTTAGATTCTTCAATATGACAATCAACAAATATAAGGCTAGAGGAGACATCTATTGATCTTTTGGGCATAGCATTCACTGAATCATAATCAATTACAACATCTCGATAGTATTGATCATGTTGGATTTTGAAAAGAAGTGCAGCCATCACAGGAGATCTTTTGACATAACATTCATAATAGTTAGACTCAGTGTCATGTCTCCTCACAATTAGAAAGTCAATAGCTTCAACACGTTGGGGAAGGCTTCGTACAATTGTAGAAATATCTTGAGGAAAGCTAATTGTATGACCACTATACTTATATTGCCCACCTCGAGCATGTGTCACTTGAAAAATAGGATTCACATGTGCTATTATCATTTCTTCAACTTGAGTAAGAACTCTTAAAATATGAGGTTGCTCACTAGGATCCATGTTATTATATCGAAAAAAACGATGGGCTCCTCTTTCACTCTTACATCGTCTGCAAACAGGTCCTTCAGAATGTCTCACAACAAGGATTCTGGGATATGATTCTTGGAAAATGTGGCACATTTGGACAACTGACAAGCTATCTATCTTTGCTCGAAACTTTTTATGCACCACAATCATGTTTTCATCAAAATGAATATGATCTTTACTTGCCGAACCATGTTTAAAACCATTTCGATGAGTAAAATCTCTTCTAACATTTACTTCATCTTCAAGAACATGAGATTCCCTTCGCAAATTTGAATCACGTGGAATGGATCTATGAGAATGTCTTTCCAAATTTATGGTGTGCATTTCGCGAACCTGAGAGGATATAAAGGTCTCTTTGTCATAAAAGACTTTAAAATTTAATTTCCAACTAATTAAAATGAAAAAGAATCAAATGCATTCAAAATTTACATTTGTGTCTTCATGTGGATGAGGGTTATGAGATGGTTGCTCTTGGATTCTAAGAATAGTGGATGGAACATTTTTAGATGTAGTTTCTTTGCCTCTATTGAAATGTGTTGTTTGTTGTTTCAAAAAAATAAAATATGTTATAAAACTAAATGTCCAAAAAGGAAATATTCAAAAATTGAAAATAAATCAAATACATTGAACATATACATTATTTTACAATTTAATCTTTCGGATTCCAATTCGCCAACCTAACGAGATGAGATCATGGTTTCTCCATGAAATGTTACAAAACACAATTTCCAGGCAACTGTAAATGAAAAAATGAGAAAAATATCAAATGCACTCAACATTTACATTTGTTTGGCGATGTGGATGAACGCTATGAGATGGTTCCTCTTCACTTCTAACATCAGTAGATGGAACATCTACGAAGTTAATTTGTATGCCTCTATTGAAATGACTTGTGTCCTGTTCAAAGAAAATAAAATACGCCATAAAATTCAATGTCTAAGCAATTAGAAATTTAAAAAATGAAAAGCAAATCAAAAACATTGAAAATTTACATTAGTCTGGCAATTTGATCGTCGAGGAGAATGCACAGGAAGATTATGACATGCTTCATCTTCACTTCTCAGATTAGTAGATGGAACACTTTGGGAGTTAATTTCTAGACCTCTATTAAAACAAGTTGTATCCTACCCGAAGAGAATAAAATAACATAAGTTTAGTAAACAAAACTTTGTAAATATAGGAATGTAGTAGAACAACCACTATTGCAGCGAAAATCAAAATATAATTGTGTTACCTCCATTGTGCCATGTGAAATGCTATCAGGGATGACTGATTCTCTTGGTGGGACCACATTACTTTGAGAAGCGGGATTTGAAGGTCTTTTGTTTCGAGCAACTGGATCCAAATGATCAAACGAATGGCCAAGTAAACTATCACCCAAATCATCACACAAAATGTCATCATTACGTCCACCATGGATGTTTTGCAACCTTTGGCTATCAGAACATGTAATTGGACACACGGAAGGGTTAGGGTGGACATTTACATCCACAATATCGATATGGCATTCTTCCTGATTGCAAGATGTTTCCCTAATGTTATGAACATTTTCAAAAGAGCATCGAACAACAAAATTATTCTGAGGAGGAGCATATCCTGATAATGCACTATCAACAGGAAATGTTCTTTCCATTGTATCATCCATAGTATGATACTTACAAGGAATTATAGAATCATTTTGAAGAGTGGCTTCACTCGTTTTTCTGTTATATGTATCTCTCCTATGCTCATTTATGGCATCCTTATTTTGTTGATACCATAAATGGCGACTTTCAATAGACCTCTCTCGTGATTGTGATGACAAAGTTCTTTTTCTTGTACGCATGCTTGTGCCTTCAGATGACATGTCTACAATGAATAATAAAATATTCATTATGGAATCATAAACATGGAACATAAAAAGTGTATATGTTATTTTTTTCCAACCATATAAACTTATCAAAATGTATAAGGCTTTTTCCAAATGCCTAAAAACAAAAACAAAAAATTTCAAAATGGAAAAAAAAAGAAATGAATTCTTCCAAATGGCTTAAACAAAAAAGTCTAAATTTCCATGTATCATATTATAATCAAAATGGAACCCATACTATTGGGACACAACAATCTAAAAATTTGGAACTATATATACTATCAAAATATAAATATAAATATTAAAATGAACATAAACATATAACATTGTTTGAGAATCAATGACAAAAACCAATACAAATAATATGTATAACATAAATCATAGAAATTATAATTATACAAACAAAGAAAAATGCATAACATCGAGAAACATTTACATGTAAATAAGAAAACTTTAGCGGAAACAATATTAAATATTTTATATCACAAAGATCGATACAAACATAATTTTAAAGTATTACCATAAAGACACATAGTATGTATAGAGGCAAAAATGGAAATATTTTCCTCAACCACAGAGAGTATATAAAATGGAATTATTTATAAGAACTCCTAATAATACTAATATCCTAATAATCCATCACCATATCTAATGGTGGATTCTCATCAATAGAATCCATACGGGCCACGATTGCAAAAACATCTCCATACTAAATCAAATCATTGCAGTCCTCCAATGCTGGGTACCAAAGCCGAGGCATTTGCTCATTAGTTGAATTATCAATATCTATTGGAAAACAGATGCGAGTTACCATGTCATATAATAGGAAAGGAACTTCACTGCAGTCCCACATAAGAACCAGACCATGGACTGTTCGGAACGGAAGATATCCAGGACATTTGATATTTATATCTGCAGAAATTTCTTCCAACAACTTCCATCTGAAACCCCAATCATCTTCAAAGTAGTCAATTCTTCGTTCAACACACGGTTGACCAAATTGGAAATGATCTAATTCTTCAATTGACCATACAAAAGTGGTCCCATCATTGACAAGGCATATCAACTGATTCATGTATATTAGTAATGACACACAACGTATGTCACTGATTGGAACAAATGAAAAACCCCACTCATTTTTTATTACATCAAGCAAGTAGATTGTATACCCGTACTGAGGATAATCTTCGTACTCCTTGTTGAGATACAACCAAAACAATTTACTTTTATAAAACACTACATTCTTAGGGGGTGAAGTGCCACCAAATGGAACTACAGCCCTTTGCCATACCCTATGAAGACTACTACAAACATAAAATTCAGACTGCATTCCATCATAGATATGTTTTAGAACAACCCAGTCATATTTTCTGCTACTTTCATTTTCCAATAATGAAAAGAACCCCGAGTCTCCAATTCTTATTGGCCTTATGTTTTTAAATGTCTTTGTAAATGGATTCGTTACAAAATAGTTGTGTGTTTGGGAGCATTCTGGTGGTAAGGATAAAACCACCATTGGTCCAACAATACACTCTACTTTGTATCTTGAATCTATGAATCCCAAATGAAATTGATATATGTGGCCATTCTGATTAAGGTATTGAGCAACAAAACAATTGTCTTCACTGTTGAGGAAACTAAAAAGAAATCCAAATTTGTTTGTGGAGACATTTTTGCAATGTAAAAAGAAAGAAGGGTTCTGCAAAGCATTCTTCCATTTTTTACATACAGTGCCAAACTTTATCACAACCGATAAAGGGAGCCACAACAAGACAAGTTCAAGAACTTCAAATGGAAGAGAACTCCAAATAGTTGGATCCATGATGAAACAGTGAAATCACCTAATAGTAAAATAAAAGGCATTTGATATCAACAAAACAATTTAATGTTGAATAAAATTAAAAGTAACATAAATACATAATTTACCACACACAATTTTCCATTTTGTTGAGACTATGTTAACTGAAAACATAGTAAAGGATCATGAATCCACCATGATGATAGACACAGTGGAAATAGCCATGGAAGCTGTTGAGACAGTCACTAAGAAGGAAGGACATCTACTGAAAGATGTTAAGAAGGAAGAAACCTATGCAAAGGATTTAACCTTGGGAGAAGGAACACTAACAGAGGAGTGTTTTACAGTTGATGACCAATCTTTTTAAGCTTTCAGAAGTATGGAGAAGTATCTTTCAAAAGATAAAAACTCTAAAGTAAAGGACGATGTAGAATGTCTCTTAAATGAGAGAAGTAGTGATTTATTCCAGCAGAAAGAATTTGATAATACATTGATATTTGAAATTGTGACAACGCAGGAACAAGTTCTTGTGGAAGGAGATGAAGTTCAGTTTGAAGAGCTGATATGTGAAGCAACAGTTGAGACTGTTGAAACTTATGATTTCCAAACCAATAATTTGTGTATAAATGCAGGAAACATAAGTAATGATGAAATACTTATAAAGTGTCACAGAGAAATTGCATTGCTGTAATATTTGTTGGAAAATTCAGAGTAAAGGAATTTGGGCAATTACAATACAAAGTATGGGATCTAGGAAGACAAAGATCAGAAGACACATGATCAGGAGATCATGAATATTTTCTACTTTGGGAGTATGATGCAGGAGCATTCAACCCAAGATAAAATCATTGTAATCCAAGTTCTGGCCACGAGACAGAGAGTCTCGTTATGTAATAATAAACCCAAGGGATTAATATGAGAAACCCAAGGGAATAATAAAACAAAGGGATTAATACTAAGACCCGAAGGGATTATGAACCCAAGGGAATAATGAACCCAAGGGATTGATATAATAAACCTAAAGGAATAATAAACCCAAGGGATTAACACTAAAACCTCAAGGGATTATGAACCCAAGGAATTATTAATATTAAAAAGTTTAAGAACGAAGAAAACCAATAATTTTATATTATAAAGCATTGGGAATTAATAAACCCAAGGCAAAAATATTAGAAACCAAAGGGATCAAAAATGGTAAGGGATTAATAGGAATTAATTTTTTAAGCCCAATGAAATAATAAACTAAACCTAAGCCCTAAATCCATGGCATCAATATATAAACATAAATAATGCTATAACACAAAAAAATAATAAAAAACATAAACGAAAACCAATATAAGAAGCACATTGCAAACCATAAAGCACTAAAACATGATAAATCATCATTACATTAATAATAACACATTTATATCACTACATTATAAACAATAAATAGAATTTAAGCCATAAATACATTGATATCAATACATGAATGTATTAATAGTATAAATCTCAAGAATATTGATATAAACACGTAGACCATGAAATCCCAACAATAATATTATAAATGTAAACCCTGAAGAAAACCCCAAACCCATAGAGGAAACAATGAAAATAGCGTAAAGTCAAAGTAAAAAAGGCACGAGTGGAGAAGTAAGGCGTTGGCGCATACTAACTGTTGGATCTCAGTGATCAACGGTCTAGATTAAACAACAGAGTAACTTAAAGCAACTATCGGAACCGTCCGATGGAGTAGATCGATGATCATCACATATGCAAGAGCACAGGAGTTAACATAATAAAAAGGTGGGTTTGTAACCTTGAGTGGTATTTCGGGCGGGAAAGCAGTGGTAAGCGGTATCGAGAGATGTGGCTCTGATTCCATAAATTGGAGGACACATAGCAACGGAGGAGTGTGGGGAAACATCTTTATCGGGTGGTTAGCCCCCGTGTGTCTTTTCAACCCAAAATCTACTGTGAACCGTTGGATCTTTCAGGAGAAGATCAACGACAGAGAAGTAATGCTACATACAAAGGAGCAGACCCGATGATATTATATGGTGCAGTTAATATGTTTTGAGTTCCGAGGTTAATCATCCCAACAATAATATTATAAATGTAAACCCTGAAGAAAACCCCAAACCCACATAGGAAACAATGGAAATAGTGTAAAGTCAAAGTAAAAAAGGGATGAGAGGAGAAGTGGGGCGTTCGCTCATACTAACTGTTGGATCTCAGTGATCAATGGTCCAAATTAAACAACATAGTAACTTAAAGGAACTATCAGAACTTTCCTATGGAGTAGATCGACCTCATCGCATATGGAAGAGTGCAGGAGTTAACACAGTAAAAATGCAGGTTTATAACCTCGAGTGGTATTTCGGGTGACAAAGCAGTGGTAAGTGGTATCAAGAGTTTTGGCTCCGATTCAACAAATCAGAGGACACGTAGCAGCGGAGGAGTGTGGGGAAACCGCTTTATCGGGTGGTTAACCCCCGTGTGTCTTGTCAACCTGAAATCTACCGTGAACTGTTGGATCTTTCGGGAGAAGATCAATGACAGAGAAGTAATGCGACATACAAAGGAGTGGACCTGATGGTATTATATGGTGTAGTTAATATGTTTTGAGTTCTGAGGTTAATCGCATATCGGAGGAGATGGGAACCACATGTTAATGTGACCGCAGAATATGGCGATTGCGATTGCGATTAGCGATAAAGGTGGAACCTCGAAATTCATGCAGAGGCCGTATAAAGCAGAAAGGTATGTTTTGTGGGCATTTCCTTTGTAAAAGGTTTATAAAGGAAAATAGCGTCGACAGAAGGTTTATGCATTTAAACATATATAACCAAGGTTTAAAGAAGGAATGGTTATATATATATATATATATATATATATATATATACCGCAGAATATGGCGATTGCCATTAGCGATAAAGGTGGAACCTCGAAATTCATGCAGAGGCCGTATAAAGCAGAAAGGTATGTTTTGTGGGCATTTCCTTTGTAAAATGTTTATAAAGGAAAATAGCGCCGACGGAAGGTTTATGCGTTTAAACATATATAAACAAGGTTTAAAGAAGGAATGGTTATATATATATATATGTGTGTGTGTGTGTGTGTGGTTAAGGGGTAACAAAGGTTTAGAAGGGTAAAGAAAGTCCTGATATTAACATATATAAAGGTTAATGAGAGGGTTTTAGTCCGATAGGAAGGATTTAAAAGAAAGGTTTTAATAAAGTCTTATTTGAAGGTTAAGGGGTGACTAAAGCCCCGATAAGTGAATATTGTATGTTGGTTATCTATGCTGATTAACAGGGCCTTAACCATTTGAGGTTAGAGATTTTGACTCCTTAGAGAGTTAAAATACCTGGGACAAATGGGCTGATGCATTTCACATGCATACTGTGGGTGTAATGGATTAATTATTATTGGTATTTAGGATTATTAATAACTATATAAATATTAACAACCAGATTATTTATATATATTATTATATAGATATTATGTTAATATTATAAACTCTTGATATATATTAATTAATAATAAGAATAACTCATAATAATATTAGATTATCATTATATTATTAAAATAATATAATAATATAAAGTTATAAAAAAAATCAGAACAATTATCAAAATGTTTAAGGCTTTTTCCAAATGCCTAAAAACAAAAACAAAAAATTTAAAAATGGAAAAAAAAAGAAATGAATTCTCCCAAATGGCTTAAACAAAAAAGTCTAAATGTCCATGTATCATATTATAATCAAAATGGAACCCATACTATTGGGACACAACAATCTAAAAATTTGGAACTATATATACTATCAAAAATATAAATATTAAAATGAACATAAACATATAACATTGTTTGAGAATCAATGACAAAAACCAATACAAATAATATGTCTAACATAAATCATAGAAATTATAATTATACAAACAAAGAAAAATGCATAACATCGAGAAACATTTACATGTAAATAAGAAAACTTTAGCGGAAACAATATTAAATATTTTACATCACAAAGATCGATACAAACATAATTTTAAAGTATTACCATAAAGACACATAGTATGTATAGAGGCAAAAATGGAAATATTTTCCTCAACCACAGAGGCTATATAAAATGGAATTATTTATAAGAACTCCTAAGAATACTAATATCCTAAGAATCCATCACCATATTTAATGGTGGAATCTCATCAACAGAATCCATACGGGCAGCGATTGCAAAAACATCTCCATACTCAATCAAATCATTGCAGTCCTCCAATGCTGGGTACCAAAGCTGAGGCATTTGCTCATTAGTTGAATTATCAATATCTATTGGAAAACAGATGCGAGTTACCATGTCATATAATAGGAAAGGAACTTCACTGTAGTTTCACATAACAACCAGACCATGGACTGTTTGGAATAGAAGATAGCCAAGACATTTGATATTTATATCTGCAGAAATTTCTTCCAACAACTTCCATCTAAAACCCCAATCATATTCAAAGTAGTCAATTATTCATTCAACACATGGTTTACCAAATTGGAAATGATCTAATTCTTCAATTGACCATACAGAAGTGGACCCATCATTGACAAGGCATATCAACTGATTCATGTATATTACTAATGACACACAATGCATGTCACTAATTGGAACAAATGAAAACCCCCACTCATTTTTTATTACATCAAACAAGTAGATTGTATACTCGTACCGAGGATAATCTTCATACTCGTTGTTGAGATACAGCCAAAACAATTTACTTTTATAAAACACTACATTCTTAGGGGGTGAAGTGCCACCAAATGGAACAACAGCCCTTTGCCATACCCTATGAAGACTACTACAAACATAAAATTCAGATTGCATTCCGTCATAGATATGTTTTAGAACAACCCAGTCATATTTTCTGCTGCTTACATTTTCCAATAATGAAAAGAACCCCGAGTCTCCAATTCGTATTGGCCCTATGTTTTTAAATGCCTTTGTAAATGGATTCGTTACAAAATAGTTGTGTGTTTGGGAGCATTCTGTTGGTAAGGATAAAACCACCATTGGTCCAACAATACACTCTACTTTGTATCTTGAATCTATGAATCCCAAATGAAATTGATATATGTGGCCATTCTGATTAAGGTATTGAGCAACAAAAAAATTGTCTTCACTATTGAGGAAACTAACGAGAAACCCAAATTTGTTCGTGGAGACATTTTTGCAACATAAAAAGAAAGAAGGGTTCTGCAAAGCATTCTTCCAATTTTTACATACAGTGCCAAACTTTATCACAATTGATAAAGGGAGCCACATCAAGAAAACTTCAAGAACTTCGAATGGAAGAGAACTCCAAATAGTTGTATCCATGATGAAATAGTGAAATCACCTAACAGTAAAAAAAAAAGGCATTTGATATCAACAAACCAATTTAATGTTGAATAAAACTAAAAGTAACATAAATACATAATTTACCATACACAATTTTCCATTTTGTTGATACTATGTTAACTGAAAACATAGTAAAGGATCATCAATCCACCATGATGATAGACACAGTGGAAATAGCCATGGAAGCTATTGAGACAGTCACTAAGAAGGAAGGACATCTACTGAAAGATGTTAAGAAGGAAGAAACCTATGCAAAGGATTTAACCTTGGGAGAAGGAACACTAACATAGGAGTGTTTTACAGAGGATGACCAATCTTTTGAAGCTGTCAGAAGTATGGAGAAGTATCTTTCAGAAGATAAAAACTCTAAAGTAAAGGAGGATGGAGAATGTCTCTTAAATGAGAGAAGCAGTGATTTATTGTAGCAGAAAGAATTTGATAATACATTGATATTTGAAACTGTGACAACGCAGGAACAAGTTCTTGTGGAAGGAGATGAAGTTCAGTTTGAAGAGCTGATATGTGAAGCAACAATTGAGACTGTTGAACCTTATGATTTCCAAACTAATAATTTGTGTATAAATGCAGGAAACATAAGTAATGATGAAATACTTATAAAGTGTCACAGAGAAATTGCATTGCTGGAATATTTGTTGGAAAATTCAGAGTAAAGGCATTTGGGCAATTACAAAACAAAGTTTGGGATCCAGGAAGACAAAGATCAGAAGACACATGATCAGGAGATCATGAATATTTTCTACTTTGGGAGTCTGATGCAGGAGCATTCAACCTAAGATAAAATCATTGTAATCCAAGTTCTGGCCATGAGACAGAGAGTCTTGTTATGTAATAATAAACCCAAGGGATTAATATGAGAAACCCAAAGGAATAATAAAACGAAGGGATTAATACTAAGACCCAAAGGGATTATGAACCCAAGGGATTGATATAATAAACCCAAAGGAATAATAAACCCAAGGGATTAACACTAAAACCTCAAGGGATTATGAACCCAAGGAATTATTAATATTAAAAAGTTGAAGAACGAAGAAAACCAATAATTTTATATTATAAAGCATTGGGAATTAATAAACCCAAGCAAAAAATATTAGAAACCAAAGCGATAAAAAATGACAAGGGATTAATAGGAATTAATTTTTTATACCCAATGAAATAGTAAGTTGAACCTAAGCCCTAAATCCATGGCATCAATATATAAACATAAATAATGCTATAACACAAAAAATAATTAAAAAACATAAACGAAAACCGATATAAGAAGCACAATGCAAACCATAAAGCACTAAAACATTCTAAAGCATCATTACATTAATAATAACACATTTATATCACTACATTATAAACAATAAATAGAATTTAAGCCATAAATACATTGATATCAATACATGAATGTATTAATAGTATAAATCTCAAGAATATTGATATAAACACGTAGAACATGAAATCCCAACAATAATATTATAAATGTAAACCCTGAAGAAAACCCCAAACCCATAGAGGAAACAATGAAAATAGCGTAAAGTCAAAGTAAAAAAGGCACGAGCGGAGAAGTGAGGCGTTGGCACATACTAACCGTTGGATCTCAGTGATCAATGGTCCAGATTAAACAACAGAGTAACTTAAAGGAACTATTGGAACCGTCCGATGGAGTAGATCGATGATCATCGCATATGGAAGAGCGCAGGAGTTAACATAGTAAAAAGGTGGGTTTATAACCTCGAGTGGTATTTCAGGCGGCAAAGCAGTGGTAAGCGGTATCAAGAGTTTTGGCTCTGATTCCACAAATCGGAGGACACGTAGCAGCGGAGGAGTGTGGGGAAACCACTTTATCGGGTGGTTAACCCCCATGTGCCTTGTCAACCCGAAATCTACTGTGAACTGTTCAATATTTCAGGAGAAGATCAACGACAGAGAAGTAATGCGACATACAAAGGAGCAGACCCGACGATATTATAAGATGCAGTTAATATGTTTTTAGTTCTGAGGTTAATCGTCCCAAAAATAACATTATAAATGTAAACCCTGAAGAAAACCCCAAACCCACAGAGGAAATAATGAAAATAGTGTAAAGTCAAAGTAAAAAAGGGATGAGCGGAGAAGTGAGGCATTGGTGCATACTAACCGTTGGATCTCAGTGATCAACGGTCCAAATTAAACAACATAGTAACTTAAAGGAACTATCAGAACCGTCCTATGGAGTAGATCGACAGTCATCGCATATGGAAGAGCACAGGAGTTAACACAGTAAAAAGGTGGGTTTATAACCTTGAGTGGTATTTCGGGCGACAAAGCAGTGGTAAGTGGTATCGAGAGTTTTGGCTCTGATTCCACAAATCAGAGGTGTTATAGACATTTTTGTGCCTTACAGCATTGAGCATGAAATGTCCATAATCTAAGAGATCCAAAGTCCCTAAACATGTTTTTCCTACCCCTACAGGAACAAGGCTAACAAACCACAGCAATTCACAGAAGTTCTCCACCAGAAACTACTCAAAAACAAGTCAATTCAGGATCAATTCAGTGGATCCACTAGCTGTCTGCGCTGAAATGCAAAGTCAACACTGGCTACCTGCACTGCAACGTAGGTAGAAGCACTACCAGGGTGCGCTGCGCGAGAGTTGACAAATGGCAAGTTCATTCAGCAAGGTGTCAAGACCCAGGAAGCTTCCAGAATCTTCCTCAATGACACTTGCCTCAGTGAATTCAACTAGTGATGAGTAAGAGGTTCCAATCTCCAAGTGGAAGCAAGAACCTCCAAGTGGAATCAAGAACTGACAGAGGGAGAGGACACTAGTCAGATCTCAAGCTGACTCATCCTCTCTCCAAACATCTATATATGGATCTCTCCTCCATGAGATCTAGAGGCTGGAATTTTGTTATTGCAAAGAATTGTTGTTGGTTTGAGATTGGAATCATTGGGTGCTTAATGCTTTGAGGGAAGGTGAAGATAGGAATTTCATTTGCTGGGAAGGAGATGCTGGATTGGAGCCCTTTGGGTTGTATCTCTTCCTGAACCTTGTTATTCATCAATAAAGCTATCTTGGTTTCTCCTATATACTGGTGTATCTTTGATGTATGATTGCATTAGTATGTTTAGTTTATTTCTAATCTTGAACTAGTTATGAATATGAATCTATGTCTTTGTGTAGTGTTCTCCTCTTGTGATCTTGCAGAAACCTCTTGAAGGTGGGCGAGCGAGAAGGCAATTAGCTGGGAACTCCCAAAGAGAATAGAAACCGGATCGAGGGACAAACGGAAGACACCGGTTAGTCCATCCATCTCTCTTCACTCTTAATTCATAAAGGAAGAATACTAGAGTAGCTGTTTCTGTTTTTTGCTAAGGCACTGTCACACCTTAGGTGGATAGGATCGTCCTGCATAGGCATTTTTCCCCACAACAAATTGGAAACTCCGCTGGGGAGATCTGTTTAGTCATTTTATTTGTGTTTCCATCATTGTTTGTTTCATAGACTCAACAGCAACAATCGAACTGCATCTGCTATTCTCAGATGCAAAGTAGACAGCTGCTGCTTTGATCCAATCACTGGATTTGTCTATGAGTTGAACAATGGACTCACAAATGATTTGATGATCCTTTGTGATAGATCTTAGCCCTTCCTCAAAGCATCCCCTTGATTGTACCTTGTTTGTTGCTTTGATTTGGCCTGAAACTGTAGATTAAATAGCAAACTGTGACCCAGAACCCAGTGAGAAACTCTCGTTTCTCCTTCAACGCAGACCATGTGAAGAGGTTCTGCATTTCAACGCAGGTCCCGTGAAGGCTACCTGCGCTGAATGTCAAAACCCCTGTGTTGAGGGTGCGCTGATCTAGTTACGCCTTGTGCAGCTGGAGTTCTCTGCTCTGTTTTGCCTTGTTTTGATCTCTGATTTTTGCAGCCTGTAACCAGCATAGGTACCTGTCTGATAACTCCTTTTCTCTGCTTAAATTCCGCCTCCTTTTGTACAAAAAGACTGTGAGTGTTTTTATGTGTTTGTGGCATCATTTGCAGTTTTCCTTTGCAAGAGTGAAATAATCGTCCTGTAGCCCTTGATTCAGATCTGTTGATTGTGATCTTAGGAGAGAGTTCATTGGCTGATTACAGTTGATTATACATTTACTTTTGCTTTTGGTTTGAGTTTGTCTCTTTTGAGTGTCGAAACAAATGTTCATTTTGAAAATTGTAAAGTGTTGTAATCTCTTCTACCCTCTCTGATTTCGAAAAAGTAAACTTGCTTGTATTTGTCATTTAAAAGAAAATTCAAAGTTGTACAAAAAGCTTTCTTTGTAGGCATCAATACTAAGAAAGCAGAAAACAAACACCTGCATTGTGCATTTGCATCTTGATAGTTTGCATGTTTGATTTAGGAAAAGTGCATTAGAGTGTGCTGATTTCTCTTTGAGAAAAGATGGTGTCTTTCTTTTCCCTTTGTAGCTAGGATTTTCATAGTTGAAAAGATATAAAGTTTGCTTATCATATTTAGACTGCATTTAGGAATTGTATCATACATCTCGTGGTGATCCAGAAAGGCAAACTTCTAAAAAGATCAACTTAAAATAAATTGAATGAACTTAACAACGCTTTGCAACATAACGCACAACATAGAGGTATAGGCTAGAGACGTGTTCCGGCGTCGTAAAGCCTGGTGACTGTCGATCTCGTTGATGGTGGGTGATTCCTCCTGAGGGACGATAGCGCCAGTACGGATTGTGCTCCCACGTACCGTCGCGTATATATTGGGAGACCCCTATAGGCATAAAACCTTTATCCTTAGGAAGCCGTGTCGGCCGCCCTACTGATCGCAATGCACTGAACACAGCATTCAGGAAGATCGATCGCCCGTACCCTAAAAAGTATTCTACGGTTTTGCCAAAAGTTTGGCACACCCTCTACCTAGAACTCCAGAGCAGTTCCTTTTGGCCTTTTTCAGACTCTATAACAGAAAAAGTCCATCCGAGCATTTGTCACTTCGGGCTCGTTAAAACATCGAAGGAGACTAGAGTCATCTTTATCTTTTTCTCAACTCTTTAAAATTGAAAAAGCAAGTTGTGTCTAAAGCGTCGTTAAAATTTATTTTAAATGGAACAATCACCCCTATTCCTGCGTTGATCTTTAGGTTTTGAAAATGGAACACAACAACCAAGGAATTCCCCTTGGTGGAAATCCTAGTCCCTTCTCCTCTTGGGGAGATGTTGGTGCGCCCCATATGGCCACATTGTCGCTTCCAGGACTGACAATTGGCCTGCTGGTCTGGCTCTTCTCAACCAATGTCATTCAGAACACCACTATTCCTGAACAGTCGAATCAACAGTTAGACCAGACCAGAGTTACCCACCAGCCTTCTACTTCATCTAATTCTCCCTCTCCTCCTTCCTCTTCGCTTGACGGAACTGGTAAAACAAAAAACCAAGTTCCTAAGGAGAAGAAGGAAAAGAAGAAGAAAGAGAAGAAGAAGAAGGAGCCAAAGGCGACTGGGGGCAAACAAGTGGCGTCTGACAAAAATCCACACACATCACTGACTAGGCCTAAATCGCCATGTGTCATATGCAAGGGAGACCACTTCCACAGAGATTGTCCCTGCATCCCTTGGATACTAAGGGACTGGTCTCCCGGTTTGCACAATTCGGTGGCGTCAACCTCTGATAGCCATGTTGACAGCTCACCGTCAACTAGTGAAAGTGAAGTCACAGGACAGAGAGGGAAAGCTAGATTTCCCTACAAAGTGTGTGAAGGCGACCATGCCATCCACCATTGTCCCTTCTTAGATGAGGCTAAAAGAGTTTTGGAAGATCGCCCGGTTTTACCAGTGCAACTTCCTCCTGGATATCAAAAACTCCTGCCAAGTCCTTCACCAGTTGAGAACCCGGCTGGCCCGCTCAGGTGGTCAGCCGAAGCACCTATCATTGAAGATGAACCGTCTGAATCCATACCTGACAAAAGTCAAAAGGTTGAGGCGGCAGTTGACCCGGTTTTGCCTTCAGAGGCTCTATCTTTGAATGATACCATCACAGAGGAGAATAAAGACGACACCGTCCAAATTCTCTTCATCAACACAGACTCCGACGAACAAGGGGGCAATTTGCCCATTCCTTTGTCACAGGAAGGAACTTCGTCAGAATCATACCCGGCCGTCTATTCGGTCCCACCACCAAGCAACCTAGTTGTCTCGTTCGACTGGAACCAACTAGGCAGACCCCGTTTGCCAGCAAGCATACCATTCAGAATTATCGTCCAAATATACAGAATGGTAATGGCTGGCACTATCATTAATGAGGGGGCATCTGTGAGTATCCTTTCCTCTATTGCTTGGAAAGCGCTTGGTTCTCCAACGCTTTTGCCTGAAATGAGAAATCTGACAGGCTTTGATAAAGGAACCAGTCGACCTTTAGGGATCCTCCCCAATGTGCCCATAACATTGAAAGGGAAGACCGTTCAAATGAACGTGATGGTCGTTCAAGGACCCTTGGATTATAAACTACTCCTTGGACGAGACTATATATATTGCATGGGAGCCATCGTCTCCTCACTCTTTAGAGTAATGTGTTTTCCGTACGAAGGAAGAGTGGTCGAGCTCGTGGACCAGCTTTCATTTCCCAGATCATGCATCACAAATAGTCATATACCATCCCTAAATGATCTCTTCACGCAAGAAATTTCTCAACCCACAGTCCGTCCTGATGAGCGCGAGTAATCTGGGAGGATATGACTGGAACCCAGGGGGCATGCGTCCTGGTCTGCTTTGGCAGGAAAACTTTGGGTATAGGGCAGGTTTCCGCGGGAGAATATGACTAGTCCGTACCCCGTCCGTGATTGGAAGAGGGGTTGTTCTAGAATAAGATTCTTTTGTCAAAGTTATGTGAGTTGGCGGGCATCGTCGCTCACCTTTGTCTATTTCGGTAGACATTGCCGAGGAAGTGTTTTATTCATGGTCGCGAATGGAGCAATCTTTGGTAACCTGAAAGAGGTAGGCCTCTCTCGGTAAAACAATTGTTTTGCCGGACTAAAGTAGGGCTAACCTTGAAACTTTGTTTTATACCTGGGGGCCTGCAAACCTTTCGGAGTGCAAGCAAGGGGCGGCTATTTATTTTTTAAATTTTTAGGTCCTCCCTTTAAACCTGTAGGTCTAACCCTTTAAACTCGTAGGATTAGTTGTTTCCGAACTTGCATAATGAAAGGATGCGGGGCATAGCTTTGGTAAGGCGCAAGCTCCATAAAAAATGGAATCTTACATGAGACATTCTTATCATATGACTGGATGATTCGAGCAGTTTTAGAACACAGTTCATGCTTGTTAAAAAATAAACGCAAGATTCGAGCAGTTTTATCGTATAGTTCATGCTCGTTAAAAAATAAACATAAGATCGAGCAAGTGTTTCAATCCGCATTTAAGCTCGTTAAAAAATGAACTATCCCGGTAAATAACCACAGTGAATGTAATATCATCAGCCATTAAAGCCTTGGTCGTGTTTGCACCGTCACCTCCACTTTTCCATTGGCCAATCATTCACCTCCATATGATTGTTTACCCATTTTGAGGAACAGCTGCGAAGAGTGATTTCACTAGCCATCCTTGTGACACTGCCGTGATTGGAAAATTCCAACCTGTACCTGGAATCAGCTGCTAACCCTTTTATCACTCGTTCCTCAAAAGACGAGTCTTCTTTAAGCTCTTTTCATCTGACTCGTAAAATATGAAAAGATTGCTGAGTCCTTGGCCTTCCAACTCGTTAAAGGGACAGGAAGTGCTATCCCTCCTCTAGATTTTAATCTTTTTGGACCTGAGGGATTATTGCACAAAAAGATCGAGCGCTTGTTTTATTCGGCTCGTTAAAACTATCGAAAACTCATCCCTTCTGTATTGTTTTATACTTTTCCAGACCTAAGGGATTAGATGACGAAAAAGGACTTTTGGAGTTAACTTTATGTACCTTTTCAGACTCTCTAAAAATGAAAAGGACCGATTTATCTTTGTCGTTAGACTCGTTAAAATCATTAAATAGCGACAAACTTGTCTTTAGACGAGAACGAGTTTCACTATCGCTAGGCTCGTTAAAACATAATGATGGGCTTGCCCGAAGGGCAAGTTATAGAACAAGCATATGTTATCCTCCTCAAGCTTGACAAAAATAAAGAGGTACTGGTCAACAATGACTGGGGAAAATTGGGAGAAACTCAAGAAAAATTTGATGGTAGCAAGTCGCTCTTGAACATGACACTTTTCCTCCGTACCACAGTCGGGTTGGGTTGTTTCATTCACCGGTCACATCACCATGGTCTCGCCATACCATCCATATTTGGGGTAATGCTATCGATCCATCGCATAAGTGTCGCCATATGTTCAAGAGAAGTCGTTCAGAGAAGTCAACCGTGTCCCATCCACTGCCATACATTATCCTACATCCTTTCATGACCGCCACCCTGAATCATATGTCATCAGATCGTTTTCACCTCCATCAAAATCATTAGCTCCGTTCCGTGTCATTGATGTGGGATTCATTAAGGCCCTCCTTTGACGGATCGCTTCTTGTTGACATCAACTCAGTATCCAAGAAGTTGATCTAAGAACAACCCCTTCAGTACTTTGAAGCTTGCATGCCTCAATGGCAAGTTTCTCACTTCCGGCGACAGGTATACATCAATGACCTTCGACCGAAAGATTTTGCATGGTGTTTGACGCCGAGTCCTTTATTCACACCACGTGAATTGTATTGCAGTACCTTGAGGGTCATTATCATTATCGGTGATTCCTCTCGCGCTTGTCAATGGTTTACCTCATTGACCCGTAATCAAGCGATTTCTTTCCATGTTCGACTTCAGAACATTTCTCACATGGATCGACTTGTACTTAGAGTGAAGATCGAACGAGTTTGAAGACCCCGGATCTAGTTTCATCCATCCAGGCTGCGATATATATTCAGAAAAGATAAAGACATTGACATGTACATCATTGCAGCAGATAATCATCCTACCCAAAGGATGATAATTTCATCAAAATTATCAGTCTACCATCAGACGATTGTCTGTTCTATGTACAGAAAAGTGAATTTATAAAGCTGAGCATGGGAATTCCCGCCTCAGCTAGATCATGAAAGCAGTATGAAAAATAATGTATTGTATTGTATCTTATTACAGGTCTCCTCCCAGCATTGGATGAACTTCGGATCCTCCTGATAAAGCATTTCACCCGATAAACGACCTCATACTTTAGGGGGCAACTGTTATAGACATTTTTGTGCCTTACATCATTGAGCATGAAATGTCCATAATCTAAGGGATCCAAAGTCCCTAAACATGTTGTTCCTACCCCTAGAGGAACAAGGCTAACAAACCACAGCAATTCACAAAAGTTCTCCACCAGAAACTGCTCAAAAACAAGTCAATTCAGGATCAATTCAGTGGCTCCACTAGCTGTCTGCGCTAAAATGCAAAGTCAACACTGGCTACCTGCACTACAACGTAGGTAGAAGCACTACCAGGGTGCGCTGAGCGAGAGTTGACAAATGGCAAGTTCATTCAGCAAGGTGTCAAGACCGAGGAAGCTTCCAGAATCTTCCTCAATGACACTTGCCTCAGTGAATTCGACTAGTGATGAGTAAGAGGTTCCCAATCTCCAAGTGGAAGCAAGAACCTCCAAGTGGAATCAAGAACTGATAGAGGGAGAGGACACTAGTCAGATCTCAAGCTGACTCATCCTCTCTCCAAACATCTATATATGGATCTCTCCTCCATGAGATCTAGAGGCTGGAATTTTGTTATTGCAAAGAATTGTTGTTGGTTTGAGATTGGAATCATTGGGTGCTTAATGCTTTGAGGGAAGGTGAAGATAGGAATTTCATTTGCTGGGAAGGAGATGCTGGATTGGAGCCCTCTGGGTTGTATCTCTTCCTGAACCTTGTTATTCATCAATAAAGCTATCTTGGTTTCTCCTATATACTGGTGTATCTTTGATGTATAATTGAATTAGTATGTTTAGTTTATTTCTAATCCTGAACTAGTTATGAATATGAATCTATGTCTTTGTGTAGTGTTCTCCTCTTGTGATCTTGCAGAAACCTCTTGAAGCTGGGCGAGCGAGAAGGCAAGTAGCTGGGAACTCCCAAAGAGAAGAGAAACCGGATCGAGGGACAAACGGAAGACACCGGTTAGTCCATCCATCTCTCTTCACTCTTAATTCATAAAGGAAGAATACTAGAGTAGCTGTTTCTGTTTGTTGCTAAGGCACTGTCACACCTTAGGTGGATAGGATCGTCCTGCATAGGCATTTTTCCCCACAACAAGAGGACACGTAGCAACGGAGGAGTGTGAGGAAACCGCTTTATCGGGTGGTTAACCCTCGTGTGTCTTGTCAACCTGAAATCTACCGTGAACTGTTGGATCTTTCGGGAGAAGATCAACATCTAAGCAATTAGAATTTTAAAAAATGAAAAGCAAATAAAAAACATTCAAATTTTACATTAGTCTGGCAATTTGATCATCGAGGAGAATGCACAGGAAGATTATGACATGCTTCATCTTCACTTCTCAGATTAGTAGATAGAACATTTTGGGAGTTAATTTCTAGACGTCTATTAAAACAAGTTGTATCCTACCCGAAGAGAATAAAATAACATAAGTTTAGTAAAAAAAACTTTGTAAATATAGGAATGTAGTAGAACAAACATTATTGCAGTGAAAATCAAAATATAATTGTGTTACCTCCATTGTGCCATGTGAAATGTTATCAGGGATGACTGATTCACTTGGTGGGAGCACATTACTTTGATAAGCGGGATTTGAAGGTCGTTTGTTTCGAGCAACTGGATCCAAATTATCAAAAAAATGGCCAAGTAAACTATTACGCAAATCATCACACAAAATGTCATCATTATCTCCACCATGGATGTTTTGCAACCTTTGGCCATCAGAACATGCAATTGGACACACAGAAGGGTTAGGGTGGACATTTACATCCACAATATTAATATGGCGTTCTTCCTGATTGCAAGATGTTTCCCTAATGTTATGAACATTTTCAAAAGAGCATCGAACAACAAGATTATGCTGAGGAGGAGCATATCCTGATAATGAACTATCAACAGGAAATGTTCTTTCCATTATATCATCCATAGTACGATACTTACAAGGAATTATAGAATCATTTTGAAGAGTGGCTTCACTCGTTTTTCTGTTATATGTAGCTCTCCTATGCTCATTTATTGCATCCTTATTTTGTTGATACCGTAAATGGCAACTTTCAATAGACCTCTATTGTGATTGTGATGACAAAGTTATTTTTCTTGTACGCATGCCTATGCCTTCAGATGACATGTCTACAATGAATAATAAAATATTCATTATGGAACCATAAACATGGAACATAAAAAGTGTATATGTTATTTTTCTCCAACCATATAAACTTATCAAAATGTATAAGGCTTTTTCCAAATGCCTAAAAACAAAGACAAAAAATTTAAAAACGGAAAAAAAAGGAAATGAATTCTCCCAAATGGCTTAACAAGAAAGTCTAAATTTCCATGTATCATATTATAATCAAAATGGAACCCATACTATTGGGACACAAGAATCTAAAAATTTGGAACTATATATACTATCAAAATATAAATATAAATATTAAAATGAACATAAACATATAACATTGTTTGACAATCAATGACAAAAACCAATACAAATAATATGTATAACATAAACCATAGAAATTATAATTATACAAACAAAAAAAATGCATAACATCGAGAAACATTTACATGTAAATAAGAAAACTTTAGCAGAAACAATATTAAATATTTTATATCACAAAGATCGATACAAACATAATCTTAAAGTATTACCATAAAGACACATAGTATGTATAGAGGCAAAAATGGAAATATTTTCCTCAACCACAGAGACTATATAAAATGGAATTATTTATAAGAACTCCTAAGAATACTAATATCCTAAGTATCCATCACCATATCTAATGGTGGAATCTCATCAACAGAATCCATACGGGCAGCGATTGCAAAAACATCTCCATACTCAATCAAATCATTGCAGTCCTCCAATGCTGGGTACCAAAGCCGAGGCATTTGCTCATTAGTTGAATTATCAATATCTATTGGAAAACAGATGCGAGTTACCATGTCATATAATAGGAAAGGAACTTCACTGCAGTTTCACATAAGAACTAGACCATGGACTGTTCGGAATGGAAGATAGCCAAGACATTTGATATTTATATCTGTAGAAATTTCTTCCAACAACTTCCATATGAAACCCCAATCATCTTCAAAGTAGTCAATTCTTCGTTCAACACACGGTTGACCAAATTGGAAATGATTTAATTCTTCAATTGACCATATAGAAGTGGACCCATCATTGACAAGGCATATCAACTGATTCATGTATATTACTAATGACACACAATTTATGTCACTGATTGGAACAAATGAAAAACCTCACTCATTTTTTATTACATCAAACCAGTAGATTGTATACCCGTACCGAGGATAATCTTCGTACTACTTGTTGAGATACAGCCAAAACAATTTACTTTTATAAAACACTACATTCTTAGGGGGTGAAGTGCCACCAAATGGAACTACAACCCTTTGCCATACCCTATGAAGACTACTACAAACATAAAATTCAGACTGCATTCCATCATAGATATGTTTTAGAACAACCCAGTCATATTTTCTGCTACTTACATTTTCCAATAATGAAAAGAACCCCGAGTCTCCAATTCGTATTGGAACTATGTTTTTAAATGCCTTTGTAAATGGATTCGTTACAAAATATTTGTGTGTTTGAGAGCATTCTGTTGGTAAGGATAAAACCATCGTTGGTCCAACAATACACTCTACTTTGTATCCTGAATCTATGAATCCCAAATGAAATTGATATATGTGGCCATTCTGATTAAGGTATTTAGCAACAAAACAATTGTCTTCACTATTGAGGAAACGAACAAGAAATCCAAATTTGTTCGTGGAGACATTCTTGCAACATAAAAAGAAAGAAGGGTTCTGCAAAGCATTCTTCCATTTTTTACACACAGTGCCAAACTTTATCACAACCGATAAAGGGAGCCACAACAAGACAAGTTCAAGAACTTCGAATGGAAGAGAACTCCAAATAGTTGGATCCATGATGAAACAGTGAAATCACCTAACAGTAAAAAAAAAGGCATTTAATATCAACAAAACAATTTAATGTTGAATAAAATTAAAAGTAACATAAATACATAATTTACCATACACAATTTTCCATTTTGCTGAGACTATGTTAACTGAAAACATAGTAATGGATCATAAATCCACCATGATGATAGACATAGTGGAAATAGCCATGGAAGCTGTTGAGACAGTCACTAAGAAGGAAGGACATCTACCGAAAGATGTTAAGAAGGAAGAAACCTACGCAAAGGATTTAACCTTCGGAGAAGGAACACTAGCAAAGGAGTGTTTTACAGAGGATGACCAATCTTTTTAAGCTGTTAGAAGTATGGAGAAGTATCTTTCAGAAGATAAAAACTCTAAAGTAAAGGAGGATGGAGAATGTCTCTTAAATGAAAGAAGCAGTGATTTATTGCAGCAGAAAGAATTTGATAATACATTGATATTTGAAACTGTGACAACGCAGGAACAAGTTCTTGTGGAAGGAGATGAAGTTCAATTTGAAGAGCTGATATGTGAAGCAACAGTTGAGACTGTTGAACCTTATGATTTCCAAACTAATAATTTGTGTATAAATGTAGGAAACATAAGTAATGATGAAATACTTATAAAGTGTCATAGAGAAATTACATTGCTGTAATATTGGTTGGAAAATTTAGAGTAAAGGAATTTGGGCAATTACAAAAGAAAGTATGGGATCGAGGAAGACAAAGATCAGAAGACACATGATCAGGAGATCATGAATATTTTCTACTTTGGGAGTCTGATGCAGGAGCATTCAACCCAAGATAAAATCATTGTAATCCAAGTTCTGGCCACAAGACAAAGAGTCTCGTTATGTAATAAACTGTTTACATGTTTATATATAGAGGAATTCGATTCCGAGTGTGAAAATGTGTGAATCGAGTATTTTATGATTGATTATTGTGTGAACTCGTAGGTTCTGTAATAGAGGTTGCAGGCAGAGTCGAGATGGAGTACAGAGGAGAAGAACGAGCCAGAGGTTCGTAATGGATCTTTGAATCCATTCGAAAGATCAAGTAAAGTCCAGAGTTAGTGATAAAAATCACAGAGGTCAAGCCCAGGAGGGAGTCGCAGCGGAATAGTGATGGGGGAAGAACCTTTGAAGAAAAAAAAAACCACAGAAAAGCATTGAAAATGGTGGAAAAACATAAGTAACAAAGTAGCGGAGGAGTAAGTGTTAATGCACAGTAGTCGTTAGATCTCATAGATCAACGGTCAGGATTAAATCGCAGGAGTGGAAGAATCAGATCGCATTGCAATCTTTCAAAGGCAAGACCGAAGTGCCATTACAACATGTAATGGATGGTCAGACCTGAAACCCTATCGAATGTAACCTAGAACCCCGTCGAGTTCGAAACATTTTTCGGATCAGAGTTTTAAAGTTGAGGAGTGAGGCATAAAGATTAAGCGATAGCCGATACACGATGGCGATAAATCAGAGATCGAAGATCGGGTTGATCGGAGTTCGGAGGAGAGTGTTGTGGAAAAGGAAGCAGAAGACGGACCCGACGAAAATTATATATGCGGGTGCATAGAATTTGAAATCTGCTATATGTGTTCAGAGTGGGATTTCAACGTATTTCCATGTATTTGCAATAGATGTGTTTCCTGAGTCTTTTAAGGCTAAAACATATATTATCATTCTGATAGTTGCATATCAGAGGGGAAGGGGTGATGATATATATATATGTGTGTGTGTGTGTGTGTGTGTGTGTGTGTGTGGTGTGCCACAGAGGAACGATACCGGATTCCGATAAATGTGGTAGCGATATCTGTGCAGAGGCTATATCGAGGTGGAAAAATGTGTGTTTGCGTATGTTTTCCTTTTTAAATGGTTTTATAAGGAAAATAGTGCCGATAAAAGGTTTTGTGGGTTAAATATATGTGTAGCAAATGTTTAAAGAGGGAAGGTTACATATATAAGTGGTTAAAGGGATAATGAAGGTTATGAGGAGGTTTAAGGTCCAGATAGAAGGTTTAAGTGGGGTGATTGAGTTCCGATATAAAGGAACTGAAGATTTGACTCCTGTGAGAATTAAATACCAATGATAAATATTTAAGTAACAAAAAATGCAATATGTTTTATGTTTGTGAGATTTTTCAACATAATTATATATATTTATAACTTTTTTTAATTATTTGAATTTCTTAATATTTATTAAAATACTATTTCTTACTTAATAATGTAATTTATAATTTAAATGTTCTTAACCATTAACAAAATGTGTTTTCTAAAACAATTAATTCTATATGTCTCCATTGTTTAAAAAAAATAATGATATATAACTTGATCTTAATGGGTTGTCTAACAAAATCACATGGCTACCTGTTTTGTATAGTAGTGAATTTATTTTAGTTATATGTTTTAATTACGTAGTTATTTCACTAAGTATATTTTATTTCGAATAAAATTAAAAGTAACATAAATACATAATTTACCATACACAATTTTCCATTTTGTTAAGGATAAGAAATGTTAATGGTTGTGTAAAAATGAAATTTGAACTAATAAAAACTAGTTGGTCAACAACTTGGTTTTTTTTCTAGATTCAAGATCACATGGCTACCTATTTTGTATAGTAGTGAATTTATTTTAGTTATATGTTTTAATTATGTAGTTATTTTAGTGAATTAATTATGTAGTTATTATTTTAGTGAATTAATTATGTAGTTATTTTAGTTATTATGTTTTAATTATGAATGTAATGTTTTAATCTAAAATTGAAAAGATTTGTTTCAGGGATTACGAATCATAATGAATCCAAAAATATCATTATTCTCTTATATAATTATATTATTCTATTTCTTTAAAAAAAATGTTTAAACCATTCTCAATAGTGAACAATTATAGTGAACAATTAATTAGGTTAATTATGAGTAATTTAAATATATTTACAAATAATATAGACTTATTCATAAAGTAATATGAATACAAAGACAATATTGATATGCAAAAAAATAGTCATAATTACTTGCAAATTATGACTGAGTAGTGTATTCTGCATATCATAGATGCAGGCGGAGTGTGCAGTAATTAACCGAAGGAGCAGAACCTGAAGAAACCCCAAAAACATGTCGGAGTGGTTTTTAAACAGTGTAAGCGGATTATCAGGTGGAGGAAGAATGGTAAGTGGTATCAGAGGGTGAGCACCCGATTCCACTTAGTGTTTGACACGTAGCAGCGAGCAGAGTGGGGAAACCGCTTTATCAGGTGGTTAAACCCCATGCATGTTGGCAACCCGAAACCAATGTAAAGCGTTGGATCTACGGGAGCAGATCAACGGTGGAGGATAATGCGAAGGCCCATGAGTGGACCCGACGATATTTATAAATGCGGATGTATAAATTTTGAGATCCGCTTATATGGTTCGGAGTGGAAATTTAATGTATTTCCTTTGTATTTCTATAAAGTGTTGTGTTGAGGCCTTTTATGAAAAAGTGTTATTGAAACGTTCACTAATTTATAACCTCGAGTGGTATTTCGGGCGGCAAAGCAGTGGTAAGCGGTATCGAGAGTTTTGGCTCCGATTCCACAAATCAGAGGACACGTAGTAGCGGAGGAGTGTGGGGAAACCACTCTATCGAGCGGTTAACCCCCGTATGTCTTGTCAACCTGAAATCTACCGTGAACCGCTGGATCTTTCGGGAGAAGATCAACGGTAGAGAAGTAATAAATTTTGGGAGAGCATTTAAAAAAAGACTAGAACCTTCTTTTTTCTACGGGCTAGTGATATCACGAAGAATTTATACACAATCGATTCCCTTCTTTTTTCTACGGGCTAGTCATCTCATTTGAATCAAAGTGGAAAAATATTATGAAAGGAAAATCTGTAGATACCTGTAAGATGAAATGGTGGCTCTTATTGTCTATCCATTATGAATCCTTCGATCATACTTGATTCTCTACACCTTCTCCACAACTACTTCATTTCTACTTCATTTCCCAATATCTCACATTCCTTCTTTCCTTCATGTAATGAAATTTAACATCAGAATTTAGGAAATAATTCAATCAGATACAAACTACACCAAATTATCAGAAACAGCCGCGAGAGCATGGGCATGGAAACAATTAAAAATGCAATCACTGAGAAAGCTTTTCTCCAATGCTAAAACTTGAAAAAAATAGTAGGTAGAGAAAAGGAAGGCTATGAAAGATTTGTCACCTTTTTTACCAGATAGAAGTCGAGAGAAGCCCTTCAAATCTTCAGAGTAATCCTTCCAGCATTCCAATAATCCTTCAACAATTCCAACAACCTTAAGTGCTAACAAAGAAATGCATGCATCCACGGAGCTTTTGATTATAATATATGGAATGGGGTTAATGACAATTTGAAACGCTCAAGATCGGTCATGGAGGGGGAGAGTTATCCTTCCAGCATTCCAATAATCCTTCAACAATTCCAACAACCTTAAGTGCTAACAAAGAAATGCATGCATCCACGGAGCTTTTGATTATAATATATGGAATGGGGTTAATGACAATTTGAAACGCTCAAGATCGGTCATGGAGGGGGAGAGTTATTTCCATTGCGGATTAATGGAACGATGGGTGGAATGGTGAAATTGATGGACCCCTGTTCTTTGGAAAAAAAACAGTTGGCAAATGGTTGAAGACGCTTAAGTTTAAGAATGTGAATAGACATATGTTTCAGAATCGGGTTTGAATATATGTTTTATAATTTGTTTAAAATATATTTCTCAGAGCTGAAAAAACACTTGGCAAATGGTTGAAGACGCATAAGTTTAAGAATGTAAACAGACATACGTTTTAGAATCAATGCCGGTTGGAATATATATTTTATAATTTTTTTAAATACATTTCTCACTAATCAACATACGTGGTTATCAACAAGAGGTACAGTAAATTTTTAATCATTCTTTGTAAAAAATTAATTTAAGTATGCTTTAAACATGTGATTTAGACATGCAAGTTAGTGGGGTGAATTCTATCCATTGATATAGTGACGATTACGAGAATATACTAGTATCTTTCAATTTAAACCATCCGACCAAAAAGATTAACTAAGAAAATGATTAAAGTGCCCAACTCCAATAAGAAAAACGCCGTAATAATATAAAAAATAAAAATAAAAAATAACAATTACCAACCAATTATAATAATAATGTATCAATAATATTTCAAATTTTATGAAAGGTTTTTTTATTGTAACGTTTAATAACTTACAAATTACTAAATTAGTATTTTATTATTATGGACACTACGAAATGCGAAGTTTCTCTCCCCAACACTTTAAACCCTAGAAAACAATAAGTCTAGCTTACCCGCTAATGCTGAAAATGTTACTTGGAGAGCTCGATTCGGAACGTGGCCTCCATTGATCTCTCTCGTACGTTTTCCAATCAGGTGATTGATTTTTGTTGTATTTTTCCCATTCTTCCGACCATGTCATGAATCTGCTTCCTTTGAAGAAAACATCTGCAGAAATTTTGAGAGCGTCGTTCATGGTTGTCACATACATTTCAAACTCTCCAAGACATTGTAGGCTTTCGTGTTGGCCTTGTTTCAGATTTTCCAGGTCTTTCCAAGCCTCTTCTACATATCCCCAAAAGCACGAGTCCACAGTGAGGGACGCAGGCTTGCCGCGGCTTCTTTGACCTCTTGAACTGCCAGTTTTTTCTTTCGCTTCCATCCATTCCTGAAAAACTTTATGGCGTTTGGGTTTTCCATCTGAAAGATAGTTGCGTTTACCCTTAGACATGCGATAATAAAATGCAATATCGAGAGGCTCTACAAGTTTTCTGTATGTAGTGCCAGCAAGTTTTCTGATTGGAAATCACTTGGCAACTAGTGATTCTCACACATTTCAATAATATCATCCCAAAAGTTGCCGAGCTTTTCCCTAGGCAAATTCGCATCGATATCGCTCTTCATGTCATGGTTCTTGAAGACATCATAATATCCGATGCCACGGTTCTTCTCACAACGCTCTTTATACCATTCAATCTCTGCCATAAGACTTTGCTTTTGGCTTAATTCAGTAGCTAGCTTATCAACATTTCTGAGGAAACTGTCTTCAATTTCTCCAGCTTTTCGTAGGGCACCCTGTGCACCATCATTCTGTGCAAAGTTATCATCACCATTTCAACAACACCAAGAATCAATTAGCATGCCTGAACGAAAAACGTAAAATTCAAAAGTGCAGATAAAGAGAGTGCTACAATGGAACCTTATATCAAATCTTAAAAGGCCCTGAACTAGGGAAAACAACATGCACAGTAAAGACTGGGAGTTCCTTAAATTCAAATCTTGTGACACAGAAAAGCTCCAACACCAATAGCTTCCAGCTGTTATGAAATACCCATCTCGTAAGAGGATTCTGAACTGGAATTCACTATTCGTATCCCTCTTATGGAGTTTTGCATAACCTCCTCCAAAACAGAACCATACCTTATGTGCTCTGAAACACAGGCCTGTACAATCTCCTCAAAAGAAGTTTGTTGGCTTTGCATTATCAAACGAAGCATTTCCAAAACCGTCTGAGCGTTTTCAACATAAGCTGCACCATTACTTGAGCAAAGCATGTAAGTGCCAAAAGATCTGTATGGGCTGCTTGGAGAAACAAGGGCATGATTCAAAAGAGTCCTGGCAGCATCTTGAATTAAAGAATCAGGCACATTTATGCCCTGCCAATAAGAACAAATAGTAGTAAAGGGCTTAGCAATTGACTCAATCGGTGGAAGGAGCATCCTAGGAACAATATCATGCTTGGAAACCACGTGACAAAAGTTGCCTCTCCAATTCTCACGCCCAACTGCTTCAACAAGCCTTTCATTCCCGACCAGAGGGCAACCAAACGTGAAACAAAAGGGAGAGATTTGCCTTAGCCTCTTTTCCAGAACCCATAATGTGGCCAATGTTGCAAATGCCCCTCCTATGGAATGACCCAAAAATATGATGGGTTTGAGTTTCCTTTGTTTGGAGTCCTTGTAAATCTGCAACTGATGTGGCCAATGTTGCAATTGCCCCTCCTATGGAATGACCCACAAATATGATGGTTTGAGTTTCCTTTGTTTGGAGTCCTTGTAAATCTGCAACTGATTGATCATGTAATACAGAGTACAATGTTACTTTTCTTTTTGAATTTCAAAAAAATGCTCCTAATGAAGTAAACCCTGTTTTTAAGAAACTAAGGTCAATTTGTCCTTAAAGCTGTACATAGATATATCAATTTACCTTGCTTGGAAATCAGTTTTCTCCATCATATGGAGGAACAGCGTAAGAGCTCCTGGATGAAAGAGGGCTGGATTGAGGCAACCAGAGAAGACATTTTGAACAGTCTGTATATTGTCCTCTCCACATTTACTCTGGTTGACAATGAAATCTTCTACTCTGGTTGACAATGAAATCTTCTACTCTTTGAAACGAAGCGAAAGCAACACATACGAAATCTTCATACTCATTCACAATAAAGCCCTCTGAATTTGCATGAAGAGACTCTTCCCAAACCTTCCGCAGTAGTCCATATGAGACAAGAAAAGTCGCAATGTCCTGACCAACAGTGAACCTGCATCAACATTTCTGTAAATCATCACCATATAGGCTCTATGTGCAGGAATGGGCCCTTCTGAATTTAGATTTGTGTGCATTAAATGGGTAGAAATTGCAAAGCTTTGCAAGGTGAGAAATGTTGACCATGGATAAGTGAGCATGGAATTTTTGTCAACTTATATTTTTTACACTATATGTGCCAGTTGGACACAGTTGGGTAAATAAGGAGAAATGGGGGAGATGACCAGATCTAACAAAAACACAACATTACTCTGATTACTTGATGTGAAGAACCAAGATGCGAATGAAAAAAATTAACAGAACATAAACATAAATAAAAATTGATGGTAATGATAATGCACAAATAAAAACTGAAAATAATGTATTATTAAAATAAATAAAAATGTAATTAAAATAAGTGAAAAACTTAGGTGTTGAAGTTAATGAATATAAATGGAAAAAAAATACCCAGCCTCCATACTGACAAATTAATTTCAAGATTGACAGAGGGAAGCCTATGACAAAAACAAGCAGATCGTGCCAAGAGAAGAGAAAACGATTGTCGAAGCTCATGCTTACTGTGGAGTTTTCGTTTCTGATTCCATGGCCTGCTATTGCTACTGGATTTACTTCACAATGGTCTCGGATCTCAGAGCTGAAAATACACAATGGGTTCTTTCTTTATATAGAAATGGAAGGAGCCGAGTAATATCCTAGAAATATAAAAATGGAAGGAACTGAGTAATATCGTGGAAGTACAGAGGAAAAAAGACTCCAATATTTTTAATGGGTGGGTCCCGAGCTAAATTCAATAAGTCCACATATTTTCAGGACGAGGAAATATCCTGGAATAGGGAGGCCCCGAGAAATTTAATGACTACGGAGTTTTTAGGCAATTGTGAATAGAGTGCCATCTTAGATTATTATAAATTGAAAGACCTGTGCACACTCGTGAAAGTAGTGAATGGGTGGACCGAGGAGGAAAAAATTATTCACTATGGCTACCCAAAAGGAAGGGAATTATTAGGAATTATGTTGTCCGTAATTTGTTTATTATTATTGGCTGGACTCCAAGATCTTGTCTATTTGATATAGAAAATCAATTATAAAATAATTATATTTTATTTGAAGATAGCGATATGTGTATTTTTTATATATTTAAATACTTGTAACACAGAATCAATCACAAAAAAAATCGGTCAAACATATTTTAATAGATAATGGTTTTCTTCATATTAATTTAATTTCAATAAATGAGGGAAGGTTTTGTTAAGTAAAAATTAAATTGATTTTAATTTCAAATTTATTAAGCATTAAATCAAATCAAATTTCAACCCATAATATATCTATATATATATATATATATATATATATATATAATTTTTATCAATTATTTTTACTAAAGCTATATATGATAATGATGGTGGTTAACGTCTATTGAGACCAAACTTTGGTCCATCGGACCTAAAGAAACGAATTATTTTGTTTGATTTAAGATTTTATTTTTACCCTCAAAAAGTTTGGAGAGAAGCCTCCCGAGCTTACTGTAATTTTCACAACTTAAAAGGCTAGGAAGGTCAGTATTGCAACAAAGATTTTGAAACTGAGATCTAATGTGGTTGTACATGGGGCACTCTAAGAGGAAGTGATTTTCATCCTCAATGCACATATTCTCACAGAGATGGCAGAACCTTTCCATCCATGGTGTTTTAGGAACTACCCAACAACCTGTTTCACTATGGAGGTCATGAGAGTTCGTTCTAATCTTGGCTATATTAATTTTCTTCTTTGAGCTAGTTAAAACAGAGAGATACTTTTGATCTTCTAGGGTGGGGTTGATGAGCTCCTTATAATATCTTAATTTTCTTTTAGCTGCTAAATATTTCTCACACCACATTTTTTCTTTGAACTTAGAAGTAACAATATTTTTAATGTTATTAATGTTTTGCAATGCAACATTCTCGTCGATCTCCCAATGGTTTAGCCAAGTCCTGGTGTCTTTATACCAACCTCGTTTGAGCCTTAGGTGGTTTTGGCTAGAATTGAAAGCTAGCTTAGGAAGTCTATGGTCTCCTATTTTATTGAGTTTGTGCTTGTACAACAGAAGCCTAGTCATAGCTGGGCTCTCGATAGGGGAAGACCCACTTCTATAAGGAGAATAGGATAGGGTGTGTTTCTTTTAATTTTTAGGTTATACGTTATAAAACACTTTTGGATTTGCTCAATCTTTCTCTAGGATTCTCTAGAGATGCTACAACCCCAAACCTCACATCCATATAAGATAACTGGAGTGACTAAAGTTTCAAAGAGGAACTTCTTTCTATCCCACATTACAAGGTTTGCCATTTTACAATTATTTTCAAGACCAAAATAAGCCTTCCATCCCCCATTAATCCTTTTCTCAATGCTATAGTTCCAGTTGAGCTTGTGATGAATATCAATTCCTAGGTACTTGTAGGAAGACACTTCCTCCAAGCTACTATTGTCATACATAAAATTAGCGTAAGTGTCCTTCTTGGATTTGATAGTCATAACTTTTGTTTTGTCAGTGTTAACAATCATACCCATGGTAGAGCAGAAATCCCTAAGAAGTATAAGTTGCTTATCAAGATCAGATGGGCACCTTGTGAGAAGAACAATATTGTTAGCATAGAGAAGAAGGATGATTACTATCCTAGCTAAGATCATGCTAGCACATCCTGTTTCCTCTAAACAACCTTCGAGCTTGTTGATGTAAATACCAAATAGGGTAGGGGACAAGGGGCAACCTTGTTTAACTCCGATATTACACTTCATATCTTTCATCCACCCCTCATTGCTCTTTAACTTGGTAATTACATTCTTGTATAACCTTATAGCGGCAGCTCTCAACTCAAAAGGAACCTTTAGCTCTTCTAATATATTACAAAGGTTGTTTCTAGGAACCGTATCGAAAGCCTTTCTAAAGTCCACAAAGCAACAAAAGAGATTGGATTTATCATTGCGGCACTCCTCCACAATGATCCTAAGCGTAACGAGGTGGTCCGATGCAGGAGCATCTAGCTCAAGGAGGTCATGGCTGGAGTGTTCGTCTTTGCAAACATATATGTTTCAGTTAGTTTTTTTTTATTTTCATTTAAATTTCTAGGAATGGCTGTCTCAGCCCACTGTTAGTTTTTTCTTACGTTCTTTTTATTTTTAGTTTTATTTAAACTTTACTTTTAGATTACAATCAAGAAAGGACAGTTATCCAGAAATAACCAAAACTAACTACTGGCAGTTTGATAACTGTCTAGTGATCTTTACAAAACAGAGAAAGGAAACAGCTACTGTAATCTTTTTAACCATCATAGTATTGAATAGACAAAAACAAGGAAACATTCTAACGAACAAATACATCTGAACCCATATATATATATATTGCAGCTTAAGTATTTTCTGCGTAATTCAGTTAAATTCATTTTCTTTTCCATAGCATAATGATGACAGACAATGAACAGTAAGCACAAAAGAAAAAAAAAAGAGCACCCGGGCAAGTTCAGCAAGATAATGAAGCAGGCTTGTAGAAGAAACAAGAGTGCCATTGTCAGAGGAACACCCAAGAAAAAAAGTTACAGGTACAAAACCGAACTCATATCAATTTCCTTTACAAATTATTATCAATAGAAATCATTGTATAAATATAGATATATATATATATATATATATATATATATTGAACATCCACAGTCCAATATTTAGACACCAGTTATAAAACAGAGTCGACAGTGCCAAAAACCACCGCGAGGTCACCACAAGACCGTTATCATTACAAACATAAGTTAAATAGCGGGGACATAAATACACAGCGAAGCTATAACCATAGTAAGGCCGAAGCCAAACCCTCGACTACAAATCCATAGAATACCACGAACAACAAAACACCTCAAACAGACAAGCAGGGAAAATATCTAGGAGCGACCCTACCCAGTTCAAGTGTAGGAGCCAGGGCACGAGGTCAATAAACAAGAGTTTAGTTGCACACCTGCATGGCTAGCAAAACTAGCCATTAGAGCCAGCAGAACGGGACCAAAAGTTACAGGTTTGAAAGTAGAGGAAGGGGTTTCGAAAAGAACTTATCGAAAGAGCCGAGCCTGTGCAAAAGGGAAGAAACCATAGAACAAGGTCATGGTCGCAAAGTGCTCACTGCCCACAAGGAGAAAGAACAGTCAACGATGGAAGAAAGCGAGTCAGAAAAGACTAGCTCAGAGAGAGGACTTACCTTTGGATAACCACCAAATGAGAGCCGAGAGCCGAGCCGCTCCACAACCATAACCTGTGATCAAAACCAAGCGAATAATCAAACAGTGGAGTAAGTGCATTGAGAACAAAAACGTATAACAAAAGCCTACAACTGATAACGTAACCAAAGCTGAGCAACACTGAAACCAGAGACCGAGACCAAGGGTTCTAGACCTAGAGCCTTGAAAACGAGCACAGAACAGGAAGCATTGACATCATACACAAGTGGAAACGCTCATAGGAATTCATGCCCAGGGTTAGTGAAACGAAACCTTTGTAAAGCAACTAGAGCTAGAACCCTCATTTCACAGAGCAGTAGAGTGAAAGAACCAGAGACCTCACCTCGCAAGTAGCACAGTGAAATAGCAGTGAAATGACCTGGCTTAGGGTTTCGTAGGTATGTTAAGGGGTAGGAAGAAATGAGCACCAAGGTCAGGACACTTGTCCTAAAAACAATTAAACCATAGTACATCGCCATAAATTCAACCAACCACAAAGTTAATAATAAATCAATCAGCAGTTAATTATTAATCTGCAGGTGTAAAGGGTTGGTCCCATCAAATTTTGGTATTAGAGTAGGTTACAGTTATTTGTTTTTCTTTACAAAATGGAATCCGGAAGAAGAGGTCATTGCAGAACTATTCGAAGAGTAGTAGATGAAGGATTGAGAGAAGAGTTTAGGATCTTGAATGCCCGTTTGGCGGCAGTAGAAGCAGGAAGGAGAAGGGATCCAGAAGTAGGGGACAACAATGATGAAGAAGTTGTAGTTATGACATATGGATCAGATGAGGAAGGACCTGAAATCAAATTGTTAAGGTCAGTTTTGTTGGCTAGTAGTAAGCCAAAGCCTAAGATTCCAAACTATGATGGTAGTTTGTCCACAGAATTGTTGTTGGACTGGATTAGTGAGTTAGACAAATACTTTGAATGAGAGGAGATCAACGAAGATAGGAAAGTTAAATTCACTGCCACCAAGTTGAAAGGACACATGGCCTAATGGTGGGACAATGTCCAAGCAGAGAGGAGAACATTAAATAAGTTACCCATTAAGAAGTGGACCAGAATGGTTGCCAAGATGAAAGGTAAGTTTTTGCCCAAATATTACTAGATTGCTCTGTATCGGCAGGTGCAAAATTTGAAACAGAGAGGAATGATGGTGAAAGAATATACCGAAGAATTTTATCAGGTGAATCTTAGAGCTGGTTATACTGAAGACACCCCAGAAAAGACAATAAGGTTTGTGAATGGCCTAAGGCTGGAGATATTAGACGAGATAAGTATTGTTTCTCCACAAACCACAGAGGAAGCATACTAGAGTGCCTTAAAGGTAGAAGAAAATATCGCAAGGAAGCAGAATGCCAGGAGAGGGCGTGGAACTAGCAGAGGGAAAGGACAATCCTTTGGCAAAGGAAGGACTGCCAACAACAGTGAAGAGGGAAGCAATTCAAACACCTCAGGGACAACAGAAAGGGAAGGTAACACTAGGGGAGGAAGGCCATACCAGAGAGGAAAGGGAAATGGCAAGGGCAGAGGAGCTGCCTACCAGTGTTACAAGTGCCACAAGTGGGGGCATAGGTCCTTTGAGTGTCCTGAAGGTGAACAGGCTGGACAAAGAGGAGCATATGTTGCTCAAACAGAGGAAGCGGAGGCACCACCCCAAGAGGTAGAGAATGTATCAAAGACAGGAGAGGCCTTAGTCTTGAATAAGGTATTGCTGAAACCGGCAAAGGAGACAGCTGAACAAACCGAGAGAAAGGCATTATTTTGGATTGTGTGCAAGTCACATGGAAAATGCTGCAAATTGATTATAAACAGTGGGAGCACTGATAATCTGGTTGCAACAGAGATAGTGGAGAAATTGGGTTTGAAAAGGTTGAAGCACCCAACTCCCTATAAGGTGTCTTGGTTACAGAAGGGTCACCAACTGCTAGTTGATGAGCAGTGTGAGGTGGAATTCCATATTGGCAAGTATAGGGACAAAGTGATTTGTGACATCATGCCCATGGATGTGTGTCATATTCTACTAGTAGACCATGGCAGTATGATCAAAAAGTTGTTCATGACGGGAAAACAAATTGTTACAAGTTTGTTAAGGATGGGATTAAGCATACACTAGTACCCATCAAGGAAGAAGAAACATCAGAAACTAGTGGGACAAAAGTGTTGTTGGTGGGTGGAAAAGAATTTCTAAAACAAATTGAAGATGATAAGGTAAAGTATGTTGTTGTAAGGAGACCGAGAGCAGTGTTGTTGCACACTGAAATTTCTGACTTACCTGAAGAAATCCAAGATTTGTTCCAAGAATTCAGTGACATTGTGGTGGATGATTTACTAGATAAATTACCACCAAAGTGGAGTATCAGTCATCACATAGATTTCATCCCTGGAGCTAGTTTACCAAACAAAGTTGCTTATCGGATGAGTCCCAAGGACAACGAAGAGATCAGGAAGCAGGTACAGGAATTGTTGGACAAAGGCTTGATACGGGAAAGTTTAAGTCGCTATGCAGTTCTGACAATTTTAGCTCCCAAGAAAGGAGGCGAGTGGCAGATGTGTATAGATTCATGAGCAATAAATAAAATCACTATCAAGTACAAGTTTCCATTGCCACGAACGGATGACATGATGGATTTCTTGAGTGGAGCAGCATATTTTTTGAAGATAGATCTGAAGAGCAAATACCACCAGATTAGAATAAGAGAAGGGGATGAATGGAAAATAGCTTACAAAACTAATGAAGGACTGTATGAATGGATGGTGATGCCATTTGGGTTGAGTAATGCCCCTAGTACTTTCATGCACCTGATGAACGAGATGTTGAAGGAGTTCATTGGGAAATTCGTGATTGTGTATCTTGACGATATACTGATTTTCAGCAACACCAAGGAAGAACATTTTCGACATGTTCAATATGTTCTAGAGAAGTTGTAGCAAAACAAGTTGCTTATAAATTTGAAAAAATGTTCTTTCTTTCAGAATGAGTTAGTCTATTTGGGTTTTGTGATTGCAGAAAATGAGCTGAAAATGGACCCAGAAAAAGTTGCAGCTATACTTTGTTGGCCATCCCCTAAGAGTCTGTTCGAAGTTCGGTGTTTTCATGGGTTGGAAAGTTTCTATCGCAAGTTTATAAAGAATTTTAGTGGAATTTGGACACCTATGTTCAATACTATAAAAAAGGCAAGTCAGCCTTTTCATTGGACTGAAGCTGCAGAGAAGAGCTTCCAGATATTGAAGAAGAAGATCATTGAGAGGCCAATTTTGAGGTTTCCTGACTTCAATAAACTTTTCCAAGTTTGTTGTGATGCCAGTGGTATAGCCATTGGAGCCGTACTTGACCAGGAAGACAAACCAACAACCTATTTCAGTGAAAAATTAAATGAAAGAAAACAAAAGTATACATCTTATGACAAGGAGTTTTATGCCATCGTCCAAGCCTTAAAGCATTGGAGACATTATCTACTGGGTAATGAGTTTGTCTTGTTTTATGATAATTCTACATTACAGTATGTTATGCAGCAACATAAGCTGAATCACAAACACAGAAAATGGGTGGGGTACTTGCATATTTCTACATTCGTATTGAAGCATATCAGTGGTCAAATGAATAAAGTAGCAGATGCACTAAGAAGAAGAGTTTTACTCTTATAGGAGAACACGATACAAGTGTTGGGATTTGAACACCTGAAGGACTTGTATCAAACAGATGCAGATTTCAAGGAGCCTTATGAAGCCTGCCAGAATCCTTTGTTTAGGAACAATAGTCCATGGCTGGACTATAACTTGTAGGAGGAGCTGCTATTCAAGGGAGGACCGCTGTGTGTTCCAGAATGTTCGATGAGGGAGAACATCATCCGGGAAAAACATAGTGGAGGTCTAGCTGGACATTTTGGCATTGATAAGACCTTGGATCAGCTCAGTCATTTCTATTACTGGTTGAAGATGCGAAGAGACATGTAGCGATATGTGACCAAGTGTAAGATATGTCAGTTGGCAAAAGGGCACAGTCAGAACATGAGGTTGTATACACCCTTTCCTATTCCAAACAAACCGTGGGATTCAGTCAGTCTGGACTTTGTCCTAGGTCTGCCAAAAACACAGCGGGGTTTTGATTCCATCATGGTGGTGGTGGATTGATTCTCAAAGATGGCACACTTCATCCCTTGCAGGAAAACTAGTGACGCTACCCATGTAACACACTTGTTTTTCACTAAAGTTGTCAAACTGCACGGCTTACCCAAGTCCATTATTTTCGACAGGGATGTGAAATTCATAGGACATTTCTGGCACACCTTGTGGGAAAATTTGGATACGAAGTTAAATTTCAGCTCCGCTTATCACCCACAAATTGATGGGCAGACAGAGGTAGCAAATAGAAGCTTAGGAAACCTGCTGCAGAGTCTAGTTGGGGAGAATTCATGAATGTGAGATCGTGTACTTTCTCAAGTGGAATTTGCTTACAACGATTCACCGAATTGAAGCACAGGAAGTAGTCCTTTTTAGATCTTATATGGAATGCATCCCCGAGGAGTGCATGAGCTACGAGATTTGGGACAGTTAGAAAGAAGAAGTGCTGATAGGGAAGACTTTGCAAGAGCAATTAACGAGCTACATGAGCACGTGAAGTCAAAATTATAGGACAATAGTCAAAGGTAAAAGCAGAAAGAAGATCTAAAATGACGGGAGGTACAATTTAATGTAGGGGATCAAGTTCTAGTGCATCTACACAAAGAAAGATTCCCTAAGGGTGAATATAATAAGCTAAAATTCAAAAAAATTGGACCTTGTAAAATTCTGCGTAAGTTTTCTGCAAATGCCTATGAGTTGCAATTGCTTCTAGGTATAGGAATATCACCCATGTTTAATGTGGCAGATTTATTCCCATACTCTGTGAGTCCAAAAGAGGAAAGTTCGGCGCAGCCAAAGCGGGATACCCAGGAAGAGAGTAGTTCGTGGATGAGACAAATGCCTTCAGCTCAGCCACTTGAAATTGAAGGAATCCTCGATACACAGGTGGCTTGGCGGACTCGAAGAAAGGAGTACCTCCAGTACCTCATCAAGTGGAAGAACCATCCTATTGAGGACAGTTCGTGGCTTGACGCAGGACAGATACAATGTGCAAGGTATTCTATCGAGGAACTCATGGACCGGAGCCATGAATTTTCATCTACCCTGGGAGCCTGATGCAGGAGCATCCAACTCAGGGAGGTCATGGCTGGAGTGTTTGTCTTTGCAAACATATATGTTTTAGTTAGTTTTTTAATTTTCATTTAAATTTCTAGGAACGACTGTCTCAGCCCACTGTTAGCTTTTTCTTACGTTCTTTTTATTTTTAGTTTTATTTAAACTTTACTTTTAGATTACAGTCAATAAAGGACAGTTATCCAGAAATAACCAAATCTAACTACTGGCAGTTTGATAACTGTCCATTGATCTTTACAAAACAGAGAAAGGAAACAACTACTGTAATCTTCTTAACCATCAGCGTATTGAATAGAGAAAAACACAGAAACATTCTGATTACACCTGAACCCATATATATTGCAGCTTAAGTATTTTCTACGTAATTCAGTTAAATTCATTTTCTTTTCCATAGGATAATGATGACAAACAATGAACAGTAAGCACAGAAGAAAAAAAAGAGCACTTAGGCATGTTCAGCAAGATAACGGAGTAGGCTTGGAGAAGAAACAAGAGTGCCACTGTCGGAGGAACACCCAAGAAAAAAAGTTACAGGTACAAAACAGAACTCATATCAATTTCCTTTGAAAATTATTATCAATAGAAATCACTGTATATATATATATAGATATATATATATATATATATATATATATATATATATATATATATATATATATATATATATATATATATATATATATATATATATATATATATATATATATATCAAAATCGAACATCCACAGTCCAATATTCAGACACCAGTTATAAAACAGAGTCGACAGTGCCAAAAAACACCGCGAGGTCACCACAGGACCATTATCATTACAAACATAAGTTCAATAGTAGAGACATAAATACACAGCGAAGCTATAGCCACAGTAAGGCCAAGATACAGTAAGGCTGAAGCCAAATCCTCGACTACAAACCCATAGAATACCACGAACAACAAAAACTTCAAATAGACAAGCAGGGAAAATATCTAGGAGTGACCCTACCTGATTCAAGTGTAGGAGCCAAGGTGTGAGGCCAATAAACTGGAGTTTAGATGCACACCTGCATGGCCAACAAAACAAGCCATTAGAGCCAGTAGAACGGGACCAAAAGTTACAGGTTTGAAAGCAGAGGAATGGGTTTCCAAAAGAACTTATCGAAAGAGTCGAGCCCGTGCAAAAGGGAAGAAACCATAGACCAAGGGCATGGCTGCAGAGTGCTCAATACGCACACGGAGCAAGAACGGTTAGCGATGGAAGAAAACAACACAGAAAAGACTAGCTCAGAGAGAGGACTTACCTCTGGAAAACCACAGAATGAGAGCCGAGAGTTGAGCCACTCTGCAACCATAACCTGTGACCAAAACCAAGCGAATAATCAAACAATGCAGCAAGCACATTGAGAACAATAATGTATAACAAAAGCCTAAAACTGAAAACATAACTAGAGTCAAGAAAAACGGAAAGAAGAGACTGAGACCAAAGGTTCCAAACCCTGATATGAAAATCACCCTTGAGTGACCTCAGTTAATTAATTAGTGAATGAAGGTATTACAGACTCATGTGCTGGTGTGTGTCTATGTTATTTTAGGCAACGGATCGATCAGATTGCAAAATACACAGACACTGTAAGATGGAAAACAACAAGAAAAACACAGTAAGAAAATACATAACACAACAGTTAATAAGGAGTTCACCCTATCCTCCATGGCTACGTCTCCGGTCCAACTTTCAATGGTGGCCTTCTTTTATTATGTCTTTAAAGTAGCGAATTACAGTGAGGAGCTCAAATTGAGTCTCCTGAAATAGAACAATGTTTGGTAGGGTGGTTCCTGGATCCCCCAAGCCACTAGAGTACACAGACTCTTTTCCTTACCAGAACTTGACCTCTCTGGTCTTTAATGGGAGGAGCCCAATGTGGTGCTCAATTCCTGACAGATCCTCTCGGGGATTGTTCGATGATGCCTTATGCTATAGGTCAGCTCGACTCTCTGTCTTTCTGCTTCTTGCTTCACTGTCTTTTCTTTTCTCTGTCTTCGTCTTCTTCTCTCTGGTTCTTCCTCTTGGTGTCCTCTGTTCTCTGTCTCTGTTCATGGCTTTAAAGCCAATCGATCTCAGGATTGCTCGCTTCCTCTTCTGCCCCCATCGGATCGCCTGTTGTTGCTCGCTTGGGGTTCCTTGTCTTTGCGTCATCATCAACAGCTCACAGGGAGTGGCCACTTGTCCTCTTGCGAACTGCGCCAGCTCTTCTTCGTCGGTTTAGTTTTTTGGTTACACCATGGAATGAGTCATCCGCCAACTCGGCGGTCAAATTGGATGTCAAGCTTCTCTCTATCGTGGCTTAATCCCCTATTAAATCTGGTTCCTCCATCGGGCACAATCTCCGCCATTAGATCTAGAGCCCCCAGATCCGACGACATTCGCTCATTTCGCGCGGTTGACTTGCTCAACTGTTAGCATATGATGAGCGGTGGTTTTCTCTCTCATCTGCCTGCCACGCGTCGGGCACTGAATGGAATCGCTCGTTTTTCTCCAAATCCACTTACCACCCAAGGGTGCCCCCGATATACTGCCGATTTTCGAGTGTGGGTCTCGCCTTTAGTATTTAGCACTTTCCCCATGGTTTTCCTGGCTTCCATGCAACCGAGCGCTCGGGGCCTTTCCTTCTCGAGGGGTTTTGCCCAGTGATGCGCGATTAGTGCTAAGCACTAATCGTGCATCAAAAATGGCCTCCTTTTCCCAATCCAGGCTTCCCAAGTGCCAGTTTTGCCTCCTGCGCAGTCTCCATGGGCCTCGGTCAGCGCGCTTTGACCGAGGTCCTCGTCATTCCTCGCTGGCTGCCAATTGCCACTGTTTAGAGGTCTTCCTGATCGCTCTGTGCTCTTGAATTCGAAGTTTTTGTCTTGATTTGATACAATCATGGTACTGTGATAATCTTCATGGATCCAATTCGAATCATGGCCTTTCCACTGAAAAAGCTTTTGGGCCACCAAAATTTGGTTTTCAAGCATCGACTAAGTGAGGGTACTGTTGTCTCACTTGTCCAATCTCGATCCACTTTGCACTACTCGGCTTTGAACCCTTGAGCCCTACTTTGAGGTACTCAAAATATCCTCTGTGCGTCATCCTCACCTTCTTGTCCAGAACTGTGTCTTCCTACAATTCATTAAGATATTTAGGTAGCAGGTCATCAATAGAAGGCAATTGACTCTGCTCTTCGGGATCCTCAATTAGTGAGGGTTCAAACAATCTCAAGCAATCTGCATTCACGACTGAGTAGATGTGCATGTAAGCTGGTAGATCAAGGCAAAAAGCATTCTCACCAATATTCTCAAGTATTTTGAAAGGTCCATACCTGATAGGCTTTAGCTTTTTACCTTCACCTTACATCTTGTCCTTGCTGATATACAACCAGACCTGGTCACCAACTTGGAAACTATGCTCCATCTGATGCTTGTCATGCCTTGCCTTGTATTTGGCTTGGCTCTTTTCCAGCTGTTCCTGTACTGCCTGGTGGATCTCTTGGATTTGTTCAATGAACCTAGTTGCCCTGTCCACATCACTGTGTCCATCAACTGTGGTATCTTTACCAAAGACAAAATCTAAAGGAGACCTTGGGGTGAAACCAAAACAGGTCTTAAAAGGATATCTCTGTGTAGAAGAATGTTTTGCTATGTTGTAAGCATGCTGCACATAACACAAATGTTCATCCCAAAGCTTAGGATATTTGCTGCAATATCCTTTGAGTAACTAGATCACTGTCCTATTAACTACTTCTGTCTGGCCATCAGTTTGTGGATGAAAAGTTGTGCTTTTCTTCAGTTTGGTGTCCATAAGTTCCCACAAACTTGACCAAAACTTCCCCACAAATCGAGTGTCTCGATCAGATACATTGGAAGTGGGTAGTCCAAAATGAACCCATACATGTTCAAAGAACAGTTTTGCAGTTTGTTCAGTTGTGACCTGTTTATTACAAGGTATCAAAATACACATTTTGCTGAACCTATCCACAACAACATATAGATAATCATGACCTTTCCTAGATTTAGGTAGTCCTCCAACAAAATCCATGTAAATACTTTCCCAAGGGTGAGAAGGAACTGGTAATGGAGTGTACAAGCCTAGTTTTCTATTGTTGGTGTTATCACTCAGGTTGTTCCCTTTGACTCCTAAGGGAATACGGCCGAGGTAACCACAGACCAAGCTTTGGATTGTAGGTCCTAGCCTACCTGCGATCAGAGAGGGCTCTCTCTTTATGATTTAGCTTTGTTTTGGGGTGATTTTTGGCTAGTTATGAAGTGCGGGGTTTCGTTTTAAGTTTGGTTGGATGGATGGTGTCATTCAATGGAACAGGGTGCAAATCTGAGAAGTTCAGTCCATTGGGCTATGGAGTCCATGAGGATGAGCTGGATATGGTTTCTTTGACAAAAGAAGGTGCTACAGAGTAGGGAATTAGCCATGGAACAAACTACAAGCTGAACTCAGATGGAATGGGGTTAGAGGTGAAGGGAAACTAAGAATCCTTCATCTGACAGAGGGAAAATGAATGATTAAGATCAAGAAGAAATTAAGGATTTCTTAGCCTACAATCAAGATGAAAGAATTAGTGTAAACATGATCAATGAAGAATTCATATTCATGACTAATTCGGAAGAAAACATAGAAAAATCACAGAAATTTAGCATAGAGTACAACAAAGTAAATTCTGGGCTATTCTTCTTCTCTGCAATTTAGATCATGATACATGTATGATGTAGAAAGACAGAAATTGAAAACACAAGTAAGAGAAAGAGTTATTGATCCACAGAATGATTCAAGAATTCTGTAACATAGCTCCTTGTCATCAATCCCACATCCAGAGTTCAGCAACAATGCATTCCAGTGGCCTTTTATTCAGAATATTTACAGAGTTACAGCGCGGTTCAGAAATGAATTACAAACCAACAACAACCAACCCTTATTACATAGCTCAGGGCGGTATTTATAAGAAAAATATCTACAAAACAGATCTGAGGAAATAACTCTGTTTAACCTAACTTCTACTGAAATAAATGCAAAAAATATCTATTTTGAGCTGCGCTGGAGGCAGCTCCATCAATACATGGCTTTATGGCGTCCTTTGCTGCTATGCGCTGTTCATTTTTCCATAACTGTGCTTTGGGCTTTGATCCGCTGCTCATAGGTGGCTTTATGTATATCGAAAATGGTTCTTAATGCGTCGGAAGGGGTCCGATGGCAATTTGAAGGGGGGTTTTATGAAGTGATAAGGGCTTGTATGCATTGGAAGATGTCCAAATGCATTGGAAGATGTTTAAAGAAGCAAACTAAGGGTTCTTACTAAGTTTCAAGTAAACTTAGCAATTCCCAAGGCATATTTATGGTTATTTTTCAACCAGAGGGAGGGGATATATATATATATGGGGATTTTAATATATAATACGGGGAAGGGCATAAAGAGGGAATTATATAATAAAGTTAAAAAGGGTTAATATGATTTTTTTGAGAACAAAGCGCTAAGTATAGAAAACTTAGGCTTTTAAAGGGAAAAGAGGAGTTTAATGGAGTAATCTAGGAGTATTGAGCAGATCTCAATATCCTTGGGAAAATTAGTAAATGACTTGGGAAAAAGGATGAAAGGGAAGTTAGTCATGCCTCGCTTGAGCTGCTCCAAGGGAAAACTGCTTTGCACTTGTGATGACAGTAAATGGAACACTTTGAAATACAAAATTTATCCCAAGCTTTCATTCTGCAACCTCAAAACAACCTACCCAGCCTACTTAGCCTAACATTTTATCTTCTTTTTGTTTGGGTGCACTTAAACTAGAAAACCCAGCTTTTCTTCTTTTCTTTTGCTATCCTCCTATATAAATCTACCCTTATTCCTTCCAGGGGCTCAGATTAAACAGTTGAGCACCCTTGCTTCTCTACCTATCTAATGATCTGCCAAGATTAAACAGTTTGGACAGATTTTTATTCTCTATCTCTAAAACAAGAAATTTAAACCTAGAGAGGCCAAGATTAAACTGTTTGGCCTTCCCTTAACTGTGACAAAATTGCTGACTGGATGCTTCTGAAGTTCACCAAATATGGAACCTTTGCAGCATGGAAAGAATGAACATATTTGGCACTTCCACTATCAATCATGAAAAATGAAACCTATTGCAATAGGAGGCTAACAGTGGCTCCACTTGGGGATGGCTTTTCCTTGTGAAAAGTCAAGAACAGCAGGTCAGAATGCCTTAGTCTTCAACTGTTGTTGTATCTGAAAATTTCCCCTTGCTGGCTGTCTTAGTTATACATGATAACACATTTTGCAAAGCTTAGGGCCTTTGAACAACAATGTTTTGATTGAAAAATGGTTATCAAAAGAATCAAAGAATGATGCTCAAATGTGCATGGAGATTTTATATTTACAATTTTGAAAAGAGAATAATAAAAAATTTAATCTAAAATTATCTTTAAAATACAATATACATGGAAAAATTTGATCAATGAGAAAGAACATAATCTCTTGGGTAATAATCCAGGTCAAAAGCCTGATCTGCTCATACAGTTCTTTCGGGTTCATTCCTCCAGTGGAGTCTTTATTTGAAAATGATGTGGAGTCGCCAGGTGGATGATTTTAACCTTGGTGTGTCTGATCCCTGTCCACCATCACAGATCAGAACTAAACTTGTAAAATAATTCTGAAGAAAAGGTTCACTTTCTCCAGCAAACAAAATTTTTGAGATTTTTATGATTTTTTCATTTTTTGTGATTTTTAAAAACATTTAAAGATTTATTCAAGAGGCAAACTGATCAAAATTTGGGATTTACAATAATAAACAAATGATTCAGGTCCCTAGTGGAGTTTCCAATGATGTTAACACTCAGGTTGTTCCCTTTGACTCCTAAGGGAATACGGCCGAGGTAACCACAGACCAAGCTTTGGATCACAGGTCCTAGCCTACCTGCAATCAGAGAGGGCTCTTGCTTTATGATTTAGCTTTGCTTTGGGGTGATTTTAGGCTAGTTATGAAGTGCGGGGTTTTATTTTAATTTTGGTTGGATGGATGGTGTCATTCAATGGAACAGGGTGCAAATCTGAGAAGTTCAGTCCACTGGGCTATGGAGTCCATGAGGATGAGCTAGATAAGGTTTCTTTGACAAAAAGAGGTGCTACATAGCAGGGAATCAGCCATGGAACAAACTACAAGCTGAAGTCAGATGGAATGGGGTCAGAGGTGAAGGGCAACTAAGAATCCTTCATGTGACAGAGGGAAAATGAATGATTAAGACCAAGAAGAAATTAAGGATTTCTTAGCCTGCAATCAAGATGAAAGAATTAGTGTAAACATGATCAATGAAGAATTCACATTCATGACTAATTCGGAAGAAAACATAGAAAAATCACAGAAATTGAGCATAGAGTACAGCAAAGTAAATTCTGGGCTATTCTTCTTCTCTGCAATTTAGATCATGATACATGTATGATGTAGAAAGACAGAAATTGAAAACACAAGTAAGAGAAAGACTTATTGATCCACAAAATGATTCAAGAATTCTGTAACATAGCTCCCTGTCATCAATCCCACATCCAGAGTTCAACAACAATGCATTCCAGTGGCCTTTTATTCAGAATATTTACAGAGTTACAGCGCGGTTCAGAAATGAATTACAAACCAACAACAACCAAGCCTTATTACATAGCTCAGGGCGGTATTTATAAGAAAAATATCTACAAAACAGATCTGAGGGAAGATCTGTGGAAATAACTCTGTTTAACCTAACTTCTACTGAAATAAATGCAAAAAATATCTATTTTGAGCTGCGCTGGAGGCAGATCCATCAAAACATGGCTTTATGGTGTCCTTTGCTGCTATGCGTTGTTCATTTTGCCATAACTGCGCTTTGGGCTTTGATCCGCTGCTCATAGGTGGCTTTATGTATATCGAAAATGGTTCTTAATGCATCGGAAGGGGTCCGATGGCAATTTGAAGGGGGGTTTTATGAAGTGATAAGGGCTTTTATGCATTGGAAGGAGTCCAAATGCATTGGAAGATGTTTAAAGAAGCAAACTAAGGGTTCTTACTAAGTTTCAAGTAAACTTAGTAATTCCCAAGGCATATTTATGGTTATTTTTCAACCAGAGGGAGGGGATATGTATATATATGGGGATTTTAATATATAATACGGGCAAGGGCATAAAGAGGGAATTATATAATAAAGTTAAAAAGGGTTAATATGAATTTTTTGAGAAGAAAGCGCTAAGTATAGGAAACTTAGGTTTTTAAAGGGAAAAGAGGAGTTTAATGGAGTAATCTAGGAGTATTGAGCAGATCTCAATATCTTTGGGAAAATTAGTAAATGACTTGGGAAAAAGGATGAAGGGGAAGTTAGTCATGCCTCGCTTGAGCTGCTCCAAGGGAATACTGCTTTGCACTTGTGATGGCAGTAAATGGAACATTTTGAAATACAAAATTTATCACAAGCTTTCATTCTGCAACCTCAAAACAACCTACCCAGCCTACTTAGCCTAACATTTTCTCTTCTTTTTGTTTGGGTGCACTTAAACTAGCAAACCCAACTTTTCTTCTTTTCTTTTGCTATCCTCCTATCTAAATCTACCCTTATTCCTTCCAGGGGCTCAGATTAAATAGTTGAGCACCCTTACTTCTCTACCTATCTAATAATCTGCCAAGATTAAACAGTTTGGACAAATTTTTATTCTCTATCTCTAAAACAAGAAATTTAAACCTAGAGAGGCCAAGATTAAACTGTTTGGCCTTCCCTTAACTGTGACAAGATTGCTGACTGCATGCTTCTGAAGTTCATCAAATATGGAACCTTTGTAGCATGGAAAGAATGAACATATTTGGCACTTCCATTGTGAATCATGAAAAATTAAACCTATTGCAATAGGAGGCTAATAGTTGGGCTTGCTTTTAGCACACATAGTACACCCTCTTACATATCTAGAAACTGTCTCATTCATTTTTGGCCAATAACAAAATCTTTGCAGCTGTGCAACTATTTTACTTACCCCAAAGTGACATGATATCAGAGAAGTTTGTGCTTCTCTAATTATCTTTACTCTCTCAGTTTGTGGAATGCATAACTTCCCACAATGGTATAAGAGTCGGTCCTTCACATGATAATCCAATTATTCTACCCGTTTTCCTTGACTCAAAGTTGCATATACATATTTAAAGTCTATATCTTGAGCGTATTTTTCAATGTAGATTTCATGTAGCACAGAATTATGCTTAAGTATAGTAGATGCATTTATAGTGGGTCTAGATAACATGTCTGCAACTTTATTGTGTATGCCTTTTTTATATATGATGACTTAATGAAACTATTGTAGAAAACCCATCCATCTATAGTTTCTTGATTGCTGCAACTTAGTTTGGGAGTGTAGATATTGAAGTGGTTGATGATTAGTATGTATTACTGTCTCTTTGCCCATTAAGTAATGTTTCCACTTTTTCACACTCTAAACTAATGCATACAATTCTTTATCATATGTAGGATAGTTAACTACTGTAGGGTTAAAAGTCTTAGAATAGTAACATATGGGTTTACCGTGCTGTGTCAACACTGCTCCCATGGCATAGTCACTGGAATATTTTTGGATCTCAAATGGTCTTTGAAGATCAGGCAGTGCTAGTACAGGTGATGTACTAATCTTTTCTTTCAAGGTGTCGAAGGCTTTCTGATGTTTGCCTCCCCACTAAAACACCTTGTTCAATCCTGTTAAAGCATGTCAGGGATCTACAATTGAGGAAAGGTTAGAAATGAAATTCCTCCAATATTGTGCTGCCCCTAAGAAGCTTATCACTTCTGTAGCAGACTTGGGTTTAGGCTAGTTTACAATGACTGCCACCTTAGAGGGATATATCTTCAATTCACTACCCCCTACTATATGACCCAAATAATTTAGAGATGTTTCGCCAAATTAACATTTTGAGAGTTTAACATGAAGCTTTTCTCTTTTCAAAACATCTAGTGTCTACTTAACATGCTTTAAGTGTTCTTCCCACGTTTTACTAAAAATCAGAATGTCATCTAAATACACAATAACAAAATCATCAAGAAAAGGCCTGAGTATAGCATTCATTAATCTTATGAAAGTAGCAGGAGCATTAGTTAAGCCAAAAGGCATAACCAACCACTCATACAATCCCTACTTTTTTTTGAAAGCAATCTTCCATACATCATGTTCTGCAACTCTGACCTGATGGTATCCACTGTGCAATTCTAGCTTGGTGAAATAAACAACTTTCAATTGATCTAAAAGATCATCTATGCGAGGAAGGGGATAACGATTTTTGATTGTTATCTTATTGAGTGCTCGGTAATCAATGCACATTCTCCACGATCCATCCTTCTTTCTCACCAAAATGATTGGTGACCCACATGGTGATGTGCTAGGCCTGATGAACCCCTTCTCGAGCAACTCCTGCACCTGCTTCTTGATTTCAACATGCTCTAAAGTAGACAACCTGTACATTCCAATGTTAGGCAAAGGAGCATCTTGTTGCAAAATAATATCATGTACTATTTCCTTTTTGGGTGGCAGACTTTTAGGTTCTTGAATATCATACTCTGAAACAACATTTTCTAAATCAGCTTGCTGTTTAGCATTACAGCCCTCAAATACATTGGTTTTATCAGGTTTCTTTTCCTCTACAACCATTAATAAGAATTGTTTGTATGAATTTATCATTCTTTTCATCTACCTTGAGTTTATGAGAGTATAATTATTTGTGAGCTTATTAGCTCTTACAAAGTATTTGATTCCATCTATGACAAGTAGATACTTGTTCTCAGCTCTATAGAAAATAGTTTTTCTATCATACAAGTAGGGACTTCCTAAAACAATTCCACATATATCCAAGGGAATTATGTCTAACTCGACCTCATCTACAAATTCTGACCCAAAAGAGAACTTGAGTTTGCACTGTTTAGTCACTCGTAGTTGTGCTTTATCATTCTACAATCCTAATGGGTATGGTTTCTTGTGAGGTGTAGTTGCTAATCCCAATTTCTTTACAATTGCTTCAGAAATTAAATTTACTTGTGAGCCACTATCAAACAAAGTATCAATCTTTTGAGGTTTGGAAGTAACTCGAATATGGAAAAGCTCATGTCTTTTTCTCTCATTTTCTTCATCAATAACAGATTGTGCAGAATTACTAGTAGATGCTTCAGAATTCTTACCTTTTATACCTGTGGCTACAATGGTTGTTTCATCTCCCAAGTCTGACCCCAAATATTTTTGAATAGCTACAGTAGTCTACTTCTTCTTGCCCTCGAACTTCTTAGGTTTCAGCTTTGGATGCAGAATCCAACAATGCTCATCATCATGCCCATCCTTTCTACAGTGAGTGCATGAAGCTTTGCTTTTCTGTACAGTGTTAGCCTTCCTTGCTTTCCACTTCTTCTTTCTTTTCTCCTTGCTCTTGCTTGCAATGGGTTGGGATGGTCCCCCAACTTCTGGATTTCCATTCTTTCCTCTAGCTTCTAGATGAGTAGCTTGTACAAATACCTCATCTATACTGGAGGGATTAAACATGAGGATGGTGTGCCTCAGGTAGCTGTGTAGACCACCAATGTACTTCAACAGAGTCTCTGGTGAGTCTAATGAGATTCCTGGAATCAATGTTCTCTTTCTAAATTCCTAAGTGCACCCTTGCACACTTTTCCCTTTCAACTGTCGAAGATTTTGCCAACTCATCATGGCTTGTTGCATGTAGGCCAATGGATAGAACTGCTTTTTGATTGCAAACACAAATTCACTCTAGACAGAGATAGTCTTACCATGTCTTTTCATGTCAACTTGGGTTCGGCCTTCCCACCAAACCAAGGTAGTGCCTCCAAGGCATAGGCTTTCCAGCTGAATCTTTCTCTTGTATGAGTCGATGTTTTGCACTCTGCAATACACATCAATTTGTCTAATCCAATTGTCCAACTTTTCTGCATTTAACTCTCCATCATATATAGGAAAATCAAATTTAACGTCTAGCTTGATCAAATATGCTTTCTTGTTATCTACAGGGCTATTAGGAGGTGTGAGAAAGCTTTCCTCTTTCCCTTTTCCTTTTGAGTGGTCATGGAAATGTGATTCATCTTCCCCTTTGTCTTGTTTAGAGCCTGATGAATCTTCATCCTTGTGTTTTCTAAAGTCCCTATACATTTCTTCTACCATGGACTTTATGGCTAGGAAACTTTCTATAAATTGAGGGTCTGGCCCCATAAAACCTTGCTCTGACATTGTCTTCTGAGGATAGACTCTCCCAATTTCAAGATTAGTTTCGACCAACTCTCCTTCTCCTAATTTGAGCTTTGATCTAGCGAGTATTCACAGCTAAATCAACACAAGCTTGTCTAACATTAACAACCTAAAGCTCTGATACCACTTGATCTGAAAATCACCGTTGTGTGACCTCAGTTAATTAATTATTTAATGAAGGTATTACAGACTCATGTGCTGGTGTGTCTCTATGTTATTTTAGGCAACGGATCGATCAGATTGCAAAATACACAGACACTAGAAGATGGAAAACAACAAGAAAAACACAATAAGCAAATACAGAACACAACAATAAATAAGGAGTTCACCCTATCCTCCAGGGCTACGTCTCCGGTCCAGCTTTCAGTGGTGGCCTTCTTTTATTGTGTCTTTAAAGCAGAGAATTACAATGAGGAGCTCAAATTGAGTCTCCTGAAACAAAACAATGTTTCGTAGGGTGGTTATTGGATCCCCCAAGCCACTAGAGTACAAAGACTCCTTTCTGTTGGATACCTATACCAATAGGTTTCATATTTCATGATTGGCAAGAGAAAGGCCAAATATGCTCTGCTTTGGTATCCCAAAGATCCCATATTTCCTAGAAAGCAAGAGGTGGGTAAAGTGTTTCAAGTATTGAGGACCTTATTTCAATTTTGTGGATGATTCAACAGTCTAATCTGGATCATGCCATGTGTTCAATTTTGAGTTATAGAATAGAGAAAGAAGTTTGTCCAAACTGTTTAATCTTGGCAGACAAGTAGTTTAGGTAGAGAAGCAAAGGTTCCCAACAGCTTAACCTGGGACCTTGGAAGAGATAAGGGTAGAAGTAGATAGAAAAGAAAAAAGAAAAAGCCAAAGAAAAGAAAAGGCAGGTAAGGGTTTGCAAGTCCAAATCCACCCTCTATGGAGAAACAAAAAATGCTAGGGAAATAACTGGGTAGGCAGTTGTGGTTGCAGAAAGGGTATTTTCACCATTACACATATGTCAACAGGTGTTTTGCCAAGGCAAAATCTATCAATAGAAAAAGTGGTTAATTCCATCATATTACAGCAAGGAGCATGACTAACTTCCCTCTTCCCCTTTATTCCATTACTAACACTCCCTTTCTTTCAGCTGAGATTTATGAAGAGAGATCATGGTTTTATGGTGGTTCTAGTTCATTCAGAATCCATATTTCTTGTCTAAGATCTTTTCATTTTGATCTACTCTCAAAACCAAGTCAATTTCAGATAAACTCAGTAAAATCCCTTTCATTTGCTCCCTTCATTCATATTAACCTCTAATTTTACTATATAGCTCCCCTATTTTACCCTTTCCCCTAATAATACTAACACTAAGGTGTATAAAGCCCCAAATCTTATATATACTCCCTCCCCTTGGCATTATAGCCATATGTTCTTCAAAAGGGACCAAAGTGACATCTGGTCACTTTGGTGAACCTGTCCCATCCCATTCCCCCTTGCTGCAAGTCAAACTGCTCCTCAAACCGCCATTTGCATTGGAAAACCCTTATAAAGCCCTATTCCGCCTTCAAATCCTTTGCAAAAATTACCAAAGTCAAAAACCCGCCTCTGGCGCATTTCCAAAGGGTTAGCGCATTATTGGTTAAATGAAAAAACATTCGAAAAAACAATAAAAAACCCACAAAACCTAAAGTTCCCCGCCCGCATATAACCCGAGCACCTCCATACTCCGCCCACCGTTGGATCAAGGCCCGAGGATCTGACGATCCACGTCAATATCGGAGCGGCTCCCACTGCTGTCCTTTACCGCCCGAGATGCTGACGTTGCGTCACGTCAGGGCCTCTCCACGCGTCAATCACTGAGGTATCTCGGAGCCGGGCCTGACAACTTCTGCACCGTACCTAAACCGCCCCGAGAAACCGTAGCGGTTAACCCTAACCGTAACCGCTACGGTCCTAACTGCCACCTATTTTCCGCTAACTCATCGCCACGTCGCGTCCGCTCGTACTCACCTCTGCCATTCGTCCACCTGTCCGCTGACGTGGTTGCCACCTCATCGCCCCTTGGACCAACCGTTTACCGCCACGTCACCCGATGACGTCAGCTGACGTCACCTCACCGTGACCCACCAATGACGTCATGCTGACGTCATCACGAAAAAGCGCCAAAATGGTAAAAAACCCATATTTACCCAAAAAAGCCGTGTTTTTTCCCACTTTCACTCCTGTCGCTATTGTTCTCCCTGCATGACCGTTTACGTCCGAATTTCCGCCAACCTGTTGATTTAACCCGGGCAACCTCCTCAGCAGCAACCGTGCACACCTGCTCGACCTCTGCTCGCCAATTTACAGGTATTTACAGTTGTCTTGCCCTCCATACCACTGTTATCGAACTTTAATTTGTTCAGAAGGATAAAGGCACCTCAAAAAACTATATTTACACCGCCCATTTCCCTCTGCAAGTCCACATTTGCCACTGTGAAGTCGAAAAACACCAGCCGAGCCATAATTCCGGTAAATTCACCCAAAAACAATACTCACTGCGTATTCTCGGAAAATTCCTGGTTGGTCTCAATTTACCCGCAAAAAGAGGACATAGTCAGACCTTAAGAGAAGCTCTGCTCCTAAAAAACAAACAGTATTTCAATTGCTGTTGAGTAAATTCCCCTCTGGTGTCCAAAATACAAACTGTCTTCACAAAGAATCACCTCCATTTTGTGTTGCTTCCATTTTGACTATTCACCTACAATTGTTGCACTTTGAAGAACTATGGAGACTCCTATTGCTCTAAATATCAAGCCCCTCAATGCTCCTCACCAGGAATTAGCATGGAAAGCCCTGGGAGACATGGATTACCAAATGCTGGACTGGTTCCCTATGGGAACCAAATACAATATCCAGATGATGAATGAGTTAAAAGCCCAGCACCTGAGTGGGGCAGACATCTTGGGAATTTGGGACTCAAATTTACCCATCTACAACCTTCCCCAAGTAAATCCTATGCCAGAACTCATCTACAGCTGCCAGGAATGTTATGACCCAAGCCAAAGAGCTGTCATCAGCCCCACAGGCTCAATCCTGTTCCAGATTACCCCAGAAAGTATAAATGGAATGCTGCACTTCCAAACTGCCAAGCAATTGACTCCCCTCTTTATGCAGAATTTGATAAACAAAGGGACCAAGCTGTCAAATGACCAAATCATTAAAATCAATCAGTTGTTTGTAAGACCAGGCTCTGAATCAGTCAGAACCCCTCCTATTGGGTATCACTACTTGAATGATTTGGGCAGGATGTTAGTGGATTTAATCAGTTATGTCCTAGGATTCAGGGGGATAGAGGATGTGGATGATAGCCTAATGGCAACGCTGTCTATATTCTCTCCTGGTAAACCCCCAGCTGTACATTATGACTATGCAACCTACATTGCAGATAAAATCCATGAGCAGTTTATGAACTTGAAGAGGGAAAGACTATTCAGGTATACTTCATATATATACCATCTATTCTTGTTCTATCAGCCAGCCACCTTCTCTGTTCCTTTGAAGCCACTCAATGCCCAGGGAATTCCAAGGTCAGTTGTGTTCTGGACTTCTGTTTTTCATCATACCTCTGTATCACCTTACACATACACTGAGTTCATTGACTTATTCATCCATCCAGTCATGACAGTATTGCATGGTACTCCTCCTCCTAGATTAACTGATGACATGAGGAGAATTCTCCATTTGAATAAGTCCTACAGCATTGGTAATTGGTACTTCTACCAAAACCACACAGTCATCAGGATATATGGCTGTGAGTTGAACCCATTTAGGTTGCCAAGGTATGTCCCCATGAGGCTTTTTGCCTTGGAATATTTCAGACAGTTTGGGAACTCAAACTATCTTCATTTTCAGAGCAACAACAAGAAGTCACAGTTGAAGGTAAGGAACCAGCTGGGTCCTTTCCTATATAACAAGAAAGAAGAGGGATGGAAAGAGGCAAACACTATCCTGGAAGGCCTCAGACTGCAAACCAGCTTTGAATGGATACCCTATGACCCCAATCATGCTATCTCCCTCAGGAGGATTAGATACAAATTGGGTAGCTATGCACACAAGAGACAACCCGAGATTGAACAGTATGCCAATGCATCAAATTGGGAGGAGGGTACCCTAGAGGAGGAAATTACTAATGAAGAGTTACTTGAGAGAGAGGCTAGAAATATGCAAAAGGAAGCTGACTTGGAAACTTGTGGACAGGTGCCCCTCTCCTACAAAAAGCAACTTGGAGCAGCTGCTACATCATCAACAGCACAGCAGCAAACTGCCGAGAAAGCACCACAGACAGCAAGCAGAGATAAAGGGAAGCAGGTGGAACAGCCACCTCCATTGACAGAAGAACAAGTGGACACATTGCTACAGCAGCAAGAAGAGATGGAGCAGCAGGAATTCGGGCAGCAACAGGAAGAGGAACAGTTTAGTGAATAGCAGCCCTTGCAGCAAGAAAAAGTGACTGATCCTCCAAGCTCCACTGAGCAACAGGCTCAGACAGTGGTGCCTCCTAGAGCAGAAACTACTGTTGATACCTCGGTCCTCCAAACCCCACAAAAGGAGGACTTCACCAGGAAAAGGGATAGAGAGACTCCCCTGACTTCATCCATTAATCGGGGAGAGAAAAGACAGAGACTAAATGACTCCCAAGAGGATGACATAGCAGTGAGGCAAGCAATGGGCATGGGCCCACCCAGTGGAGAAGTTTCAGCCAGTTCATTTCAGCATGAACATGATAGAACTATAGGAGGAGAGGTCAGCTCCTCCAGCCAGCACAGAGAAGGACAGTCAAGCATCAAACAACAATTTATTGACATTAAGAGGAGGAGTGATCCCATTAAAATTCGGCTGTACGATCATTTGCTAAACCTGGCTCCTACAAATCAGCAAAGACTCATGTCTGCCTTTGATGTAAGTGAAGGCAAGATGATCATGAGTCACTTCATGCCCACAACACTGCATCCTCAATCTACCTCGGATTACCTAAGAACCAACATGGAGGTGCTGGCCAAATACATACACCCTATGGATAAGATTGAATTACATAAACAAACTGGTGAAATGGTGTATGCCTCCTTGGCAGGTGAGACATTGGAGAACTACAAATTGAAGAGCAGCCTTGATAATACAGCCTCTCAGCTGGAATTGGAGAGAGCATCATCACAAGCCAAGGACAACAGGATCAAGTCCTTGGAAGAGGTAATTATCGAAATAGGGCATGATCCTAAAGATGTTAAGGGTATCCAAGAACTCCTGAAGATAAGGGATGCAGACATGGCGGCTTTAAGAAAGAAAATCAAGCTCCCAGCTACCATCCATCCACAAACAGATGAGGTTGCCCAGCAAAGGCAGGAAAAGGATACTACAGACCTGCTGATATCCCTGTACAAGGAGCTGGTTCGAACTCAAGACCAGCTAGGACAATCAGAAGCTGCAAAGGCAGCACTACAAACAGCAATGAAGCAAAGAGAAGAGGGCCAACCCTCCCAGCCTCCTCCTGTGATAATTAATCTTGAGGAAGTCCCTCCAACAACTACTCCTCCTCCTCAGCAAACGGGAACTACAGCACCATCTACAGCAACGACTACACCAACACCAGGACAGACTCCCAGTCTGGATATGCAGAAGCTACAAGCTGAGATCCAAATTCTTGAATCCCATATGAAAGAGCTTGATGAAGTCAAGAAGACTTTGGCCAAGGTGAATGAAAAATTTGACAAAAGCAAGCAGAATGAAGCAACAAAGGAGAGAGAGATAAAAGCCCTAAAAAAGAGAATAGCTGAACTAGAAAAAGAGCTTGCACTAGAGAAGGTAACAGCAGAACTAAAGGCAGTCCTCTGGAGTAACATCGGTCGATCCATCACCAATCAGTGGCAGTACATTGAGACTATGGATGAGCAAATAGCACTCATCACCAAGGCAAACAAGGAAATACACAGAGCAAGAGCGAGCCTTGGCCACATGCCAGATGCTGCCAGCAGAATGGTCAATGTTTTAAATAACAAAACTAGCTCTCAACTAGCTGCCATGGGAATTACTAACAGGACTGAAACAATCTAAGTAGTTAAACGAGTCCTGACACTAAGAAGCCTAGTTGGAACACTGGAGAGGAGAACGCAGGACATGCAGACTGAAATCAACAAATTCCTGGACAGATTCCTGGCATTACAGAACAGAGGCCTCCCCAGCATTTTAAGCAGTGTAGGAAGACTGCTCACCCTAGAAAATTACAACAAAAGGATTGATGCCCATGCGGTAGCACAAATTGCAAAACAGCCCAGTACCTCAGCAGACACAGGGCCAGCATCGGGGCAGAATCTGTATGATAGAGTGGATAATCTGTTTTTTATTATGAATGAAATTGATCATCTGTTTGATACACCACCGAATTTCTTTAAGTATACTGAGGCAGATGAGACTATGGGGGCAATCATAAGACACCAATTGCCCACACAGGAAGAGTGGAGGAATCTGATACAGGTAATCTTATCAGGTCCGAACCCGTGAGGTTGGTTTTTTCTCCAGCACATGAGCAGTCATACGCAGGCACAATTTTGATGAATAAAATCTACAAGGAAGAGGCAGAAGCTGAGCCAACTCAGCAGAGCTATTCTCTCACCACTGCAGCAGTCACAATCACAGGTGACAAACACAACATACAGCGCACAAGCCATAAAGTCGGGCTCTCCAGCATTTAATCAAAGTATCTCAACCGACTCAGCAGATCCCAAAGGCCAAAATATCTTCTGACAGAGCATTAAAACGCCTTTATTTTGTATTCAATGCTGTAATAAATTTCTGATCATAATATCTCAAAAGTTGGTGAGAATATTAAGTCTGAGATAACTCAGGACTCAGATATTTTTGTAAACAATCGCAAGTATATATTCGCCCCTCACAGAAGCTTAAGGGGTTGTTGTTATTTTCCTTTTGAAACTCTCACTTGCTGTAAAAATTCTCAGAGAAATAATACAAAGGGAGAATGGAATTTCCAAAGCTTGGTGTACTTTGATGCGTTGTGGTGAATGGTGAATGTTGCAGGATTCCAGAGTGTTTCATAAAACAATAAGTTTTCTCAAATCTCTGTATTACATGTTTTCGAGTCTTTTGTTCTCTTTTATTGTTCAGATGTTTTACACTTAATAGCAAAGTAGAAGAATGGTTCCAGGACTTAATCCATGATTACCCTGAACTCAAACTGAGCTATTATCCATGTTTTCCTCAGATACAGTAACAGAAGTGTAATTCTTAGTTGCTGCACTTTGAAACTATATCTTTCGCTGTGATAGACATTCCCAGGGATTCAAGTTTGCCCCTGTGACATCTGTCTTTTCTCATAACCAGTTTGGTGGAAACAGTTAAAAATGAGTGAAAATTCTTCAATGCTTTCATTGTTTGTCTTACCTGTTTCCTGTTATTAATCAAAATTTGTTCTATGAAGCATCCAAATGGCCCTGTAAGTTTCACCGGTTCATCTCAAAGTTTCTAGACACCTACTGCCACAGACTCCATTGCCCAATGATACTTGACTCTCTGAATATTACATCACAAGAGATCTGAAGGAAATTCTTCAACCAAAACATAATCAAAACCTGTGCATAATAGCTAGCCTAAAACCCTATCATAAACAGTTACAAATCATAAAGAGAGAGCCCTCTCTGATCACAGTTTGGCTAGAAACAGTGATTAAAAGATTGGTTAGTGGTTACCCCGGCCGTATTCCCTTGGGAGTCAAAGGGAACAACCTGGGTGTTAACATAATTGGCGACTCCGCTGGGGACTCGAACTAAAAGTTTTTTTGATACTATCTATCTTCCAAAGCTACCATCAAGCCTGAAACTAGCCAAGAGGCCTTAGGACTGTTTCTGCAAACACAGGGACAGCTTTAGGGAAGAGCTAGCTAGGGAATCTTCATCCTAGCTTTGAAACATATATAGTCATTCCAGAATTCTCACCTAGTCCTTGTACATATAAAGCCTCCTGTATAAAGTTCTAAAAGAATACGTAGAAGCTGGCTCCCAAAAGAAACCCAAGGCACACTAGGGCAAACCCTGACCCTGATCAACCCATCATTGTTGATAACCCAAATATCATTCCAAAGAACATAAGGAGACAGCAAAAGCAGGAGAAGCCTGTTGATTCAGATATAAGTTCAGACCAACCTATCCTCATTCCTACTCCTTGCAAAGTCCTTTTTCGGTCCACCCCTAGTTCCCCTAGTTCATCATCAACACCTCAAAGCCCTCCTCTCCCATCTTCACCATCTGCACATACTCTTTCAACCAGTTTCCCGCTTGTTACCCATCCTATTAACCCTGTTACACCTGTAATCCCAGCTGTCCCATTTGTTCCTATTAACCCTATAAACCCCATAAACATGGCTAACAGATATGCACCTCTGCAGATACCAGCCAATGCACCGGCTCTACCTCAAGACTACCAAACCAAAATCTCATTTTTTGACTCCCATGGCCCTTTGACAGCTGTCCAGCATGCTAAGAAGATGCAAGACCACTTTGAGACCTATGAAATAGATGATGATAGTGTCAGGATGAGAATTTTTGTTCAAAGCTTAACCGGGGATGTCAGAACTTGGTTTAGATCCCTGAATGCAAATTCCATTGCAACCCCTGAGGTCCTGTACCAAGAGTTTACCAACAGATGGGAGAAGAAGAAAGATCCTCTACACATACTCGGTGAATATAACACTATCAAAAGAGGTCCCCAAGAAACAGTCTTGGAATATTGTGCTAGGTTTAACAATGTATATAATGCTATCCCCCAGAACTTAAGGCCCCCTCCTGATTTGGCCCTGTATAACTTCCCTGACGGTTTTGACTCTGATATGGCCTATCAGCTGAAAGAAAGAGATCCTCCAACCCTTGCAGAAGCCCAAAGAGTTGCAGTCACTGTAGAGGCCAACCTAATTGCCAAAAGAAACAGAGCAAAGCTGGAAAAGAAGGCTGGTTTCAGAGAAGAGCCCTCAGGCTTTGATCAAAAGTTGGATGCAATACTAAACAGCATGAAGAGACTGGGTGAAAGAGTGGAATCAGTTGAAAGAAAGTCATCATGGGAGGCATCACAAAGCAATCCTCCTAGAAACCCAAATTTTAGGAGAACGCAGAACCCAAACATAGGAAAAATAGGTGCTGACCAAGACATTAGACCCCCTTTTCAAGAAAACTATGCAGAAACTTCCTTAGCCAATCAGATCAATGAAGATCCTGAAATCAACTTAATGGGTCTGGATGGTAAAAGCCATGTTTTCTTAACACAAGAAGACCATGAAGAGGACGAAAGCAAAACATTCCAAATGAAATCAGGAGAATCCTTTGACTTTAAACAAGGATATGATACTGCTGTCTATGAAGTCCATAAACAATACAAACTAAGGAGTAGGACTGTAAATGTAAATCAGCCCGAAAAGATAAAGGAGAAACAGCAATCTAAAGAAACCTTAGTCACAGAACTTAATGACAAAACAAACTTGCCTACAAAAGAAGTAGTGGTTGAGGAAGTCACTGAATTACTGTCCCCACTACAACAGCCCACGGCAACCTCATCCTCCCACCCAAATCCGAACATTACCCCTCAAGACATGGGGATGAGGGGCAGGTTCCAAAATCAAGATGAAATCCAACAAGAAGATTTAATGAACAGAGAAAGGATTGCTATCCGTGACTCTAAAATCCAAGTTGACAAACCTTTTGACCTAGGAGCAGAGATTGGCAAGTTAAAGATAGCAATCCCCCTTTCAGAGCTAGCCAAGCATGACATATATAAGCAACAGATCAAAAAATCCCTTCAGCTCACCAACAGCAAAGATGATGTAAATGTGCTAGATGACACTCCAGAATTACTGTTTGGCCCAGAGGTAGATGGAAAAACAGTAGTCACAGGGGTTTTACCTTTTTATGTCAGCCTGCATGTTCATGATAAAATACTGCATAATGCAATGTTTGACTCAGGTGCCTCTCACAACCTTATGCCAAAAGCTGTCATGGAAAGATTAAACTTGGATATAACAAGACCATACAAAGACCTGTTTTCTTTTGATTCTAGTCAAGTCAAATGTTTGGGCCTAATAAAAGATTTATGTGTGTCCCTGGTTCAATTTCCCAACAAAACCATACTAATGGATGTTGTAGTTGCTGATATCCCACCCAAATATGGGATGCTGTTATCAAGATCATGGGGAGCCAAGCTCCAAGGCTCCCTGCAATTGGACATGTCATATGCAACTATCTCTGTCTTTGGGCAACCAAAAAGACTATACAGGGAAACACTCATGAAGTATATGGTCAGCAGTGAAGAAAAGCCTCAAAATTTTCCAATATATGCTGTCCATTCAGACATAGACTCCTTCATCCTCTTCAATGACAGCGTAAGCCTCTCAAACAATGACATTAAGACCGAAACACTCATACAAGAACAAAACATTGATCAAACAAGTAGCACCTGCCAAACATCAATCAGCCCAACAATACACATTCACCCTCCTCTAGTTGTCAAAGATTGTCAAACAAATGATGAAATTATCCTAGGAAACAAATGGGAAAAGAAACCTCAACTCATGCTCACATTGCCATCCCATGAACAGAATTTTAAATCTCCTGTTCAGCAAGACATTCTGTGGGCCCTAGAATTTGATGGCTCAGTTAACAAGTTAGGGGCAGGAGCTGGAGTATGGATACATAACAAAGAGAAAGGCTATGCAGAAGGCAGGGCTTACAGATTGAAGTTTAGATGCACTAACAACATGGCAGAATATGAAGCTCTGCTGTTGGGCCTTAAGCTAGCAAAATCACTACAGGCTCCTACACTCTCCATTATGGGAGACTCTGATCTAGTAATTCAACAAGTCAAAGGAAATTTTGTTACCAATGACAAAAGATTGAGGTCCTATAGGTCTGCTGTAATTGAAATATTAGAGACTTTCTCCGAGTTTGTTATCACAAAGATTCCAAGGGGCCACAATCTCCATGTACACAGCTTGGCAACATTTGCCAGCACCTTCAAATTCCCATTAGAACCCAACAATTGTTTCACGGCAGAGGTCAAATATAGGCCTTCTATTCCAAACAATGTCAAAGAGTGGCAAGTATTTGAGAATGACATGCAAATAAACAACTTTTTAACCTTGCAACAAGAGTTTACAGGATTAAATATCGACCTTGAGACAGCAAGTCAATCACAAATGCTTGATGGAGCAAGTCCATCACAATTACAGTTTCAACAGTCTGCCCACCCAATGTCACCTAGAACAGCCAAACAATTACTCAGTCCAACCATTTTCGACAAAGAAAACATTCAGCAAATTCACCAAATTGACTGTGAAGAGGTGAGCAACGCTGAAGATGAAATCATACAACTCAAAGACAATCTCCTTCCAGCAGGCCTTACCCCACTAGAGGACATTTTTGACTCAAATGATGTCCCCAGGAAACCAAAGATGCAGCCATTAGATGCAACAATTGAAGAATGTAACATTGGTACCACTGACAAGCCTAAAATAATAAAGCTATCTGCTGCTTTGCCCCCTGATCAAAAACCCAAATATATTGATCTCTTTAAAGAATTCCAAGATGTCTTTGCTTGGGGTTATCAGGATCTAAAGTCATACGATACCTCTGTTATCCAGCATACCATTCCCCTCAAGCCTAATCAAAAACCATTCAAACAGAAGTTGAGAAGAATCAATCCTGTGCTCCTTCCTTCCATTGAAAAAGAATTACAGAAAATGTTCAAAGCTGGTATCATAGCACCAATCAGGTTTTCTGAGTGGATCTCAAATTTGGTCCCTACAAGAAAGAAAACTGGTGAGATTAGACTTTGTGTAGACCTAAGGAATTTGAACCAAGTGTCACTCAAAGACAACTACCCCTTACCCAAAATGGATCACATTCTCCAAAGAGTAGTAGGGGCTTCAAGGATATCATTGCTGGATGGATTCTCAGGCTTCAATCAAATCCTAGTACACCCTGATGATCAAGACAAAACTGCATTTACAACCCCATGGGGAACTTTCAAGTATGTGAAAATGCCCTTTGGATTGAAAAATGCAGGGGCAACATTTCAGAGAGCAATGGACATTGCTTTTGCAAAAGAGATTCATGACTTCTTGGTCATTTACTTAGATGATCTAACACCCTTTTCAAAATCTGACCAAGAACACTTGAAACATTTAAGACAGATCTTCATAACATGCAGGAAATATGGTATTTCCTTAAACCCCAAGAAGTCATTATTTGGCTTGGAAGAAGGGAAACTTCTAGGGCATATTATTTCAAAAAATGGCATAAGAATTGATCCAGATAGGATACAAGCTATCCTACAAATGCCTCACCCAAGGAATGTCAAGGAGCTGCAAGGATTCTTAGGAAAAATCAACTTTTTAAGAAGGTTTATCCCAAATTTAGCAGAATTAATCAGATTACTAAACAATATGCTAAAGAAAGATTCAAAGGTCAAATGGACTGTTGAAGCAAAACAAGCTTTCGAAAGTATAAAATTGGCCTTGACTCAAACCCCAGTGTTAACTAATCCTCAGTTTGACAGAGACTTTATTATTTTCTCATTTGCCTCCCAGCATACTATTGCTGCTGTATTATTGCAGAAAGATGACCAAGGGAATGAAAAGCCCATTGCTTTTTTCAGCAGAGCTCTTAGAGATGCCCCCCTAAAGTATCAAATAATGGAAAAACAAGCCTATGCTTTGATCAAGGCTATTAAAGACTTTAGGATTTACATTCTCTACTCCCATGTTGTGGCTTATGTACCAAGTCCTATTGTCAAAGACATTCTCACCCAAGAAAACTTAGAGGGTAGGAGAGGAAAATGGATTGCCAATATACTAGAATTTGACATTGAAATAAAGCCTACAAAGCTGATAAAAGGACAAGGTTTGGCCAAGTTAATGACAGAAGCAAATTTCCAAGCCTTAGACATTAACCAACTGGACAGTGAAACAGAGCTGGCGACTCCAAAGATCAATGTAGCCTTTGAACAATCTCCTTGGTACTTTGATATCTGTTATGTGTTACAAAACCTGTGTGCTCCCCCAGGACTGTCCAGAACTAAAAGTAGGTTCCTAAAAATGAAAACATCCAAATTTTGTGTAATGGATGGAAATCTACTTTGGAAAAACCATGAAGGTATATTGCTGCACTGTCTAATAGAGAATGAAACTAACCATATCATGCAAGAATTCCATGCTGGAGACTGTGGTGGACATTTGTACTGGAAGTCCACTGTGGACAAGATATTGAGGGCTGGTTATTACTGGCCTACTATGTTCTCTGATGTTAAGAAATTTACAGCCTCATGCCACAAATGCCAACTGTTTGAAGGCAAAAGACAGCTGCTGCCACTTCCTTTGAAGCCCATTGCAACAGAGAGACCTTTCCAACAATGGGGCTTGGATTTCATTGGGGAAATTCATCCCTCATCTTCAGGGCAACACAGATGGATTCTAACAGCAACAGACTACTTCACCAAGTGGATTGAAGCTGCCCCATGCAGACAAGCAAATGACTCAGTAATCATTCAGTTTTTGGAAAACAATATACTGGCTAGATTTGGCTGCCCAGACAAGATAATAACAGACAATGCTGCTGCCTTCAGATCCAAGAAAATGGTGAACTTCTGCCATAAATTTCACATTACTTTGGGCCATTCTACAGCTTACTATCCTCAAGGAAATGGCCTTGCTGAATCATCAAACAAAAGTTTGATAAATATCATAAAGAAAGTGCTGGAAGAGAACAAAAAGAACTGGCATAAGAAACTAGTAAATGCTTTATGGGCAGACAGACAAACAACTAAAAGATCAATTGGGACCAGCCCATATGAGTTAGTTTATGGATTAGAGGCCAGATTTCCTTCATCACTAGGAGTGCCGGTTATGAAACTTCTGCAAGAAAGCCAAGCAGAGCCAAATGACATGCAAAGAAGGATTAACCAGATAATTTGTTTACAGCAGACCAGAGAACAAGTTTTCAGCAGAGTGCAGATACTACAAGAGAAACTGAAAAGGGCTTTTGATAGAAGAACCAAAGCAGAAGATTTCAATGTGGGGGACAAAGTTTTAAAGTGGGATGCAAGAAGAGAAGAGAAAGGGAAACATGGAAAGTTTGACTCTTTATGGAAAGGACCATTTGCTGTCCAAGCAGTACAAGGTAACAACACTTATTTCCTCAAAAGTCTTACTGAAACTGACTTGGATGAAGGTCCTGTTAATGGCAGGATGCTGAAGCACTACTTTGACTATTCCCCATGAGTAGAACCTAAGGATTCTTTGTATATATGCAGATGTACATATTGTTTTCTGTTTTAGATTGTAAAAAGCAGTTTTCCCAAGTGATTTACCAAGCAGTAAAAGGCAAATAGAATCAGAGGTCTTCCAAAATAGAAACACACTATTTTGACACATTCATGTAGCAGATTTCAAAGACAAAGATGGGCAGTCAAGGAACAAGGCAATCTGACCTGCTGTTCTTGGTCTTTCAAAAGAAAAACCATCCCCATGTGGAGCCACTGTTGGATACCTATACCAATAGGTTTCATATTTCATGATTGGCAAGAGAAAGGCCAAATATGCTCTGCTTTGGTATCCCAAAGATCCCATATTTCCTAGAAAGCAAGAGGTGGGTAAAGTGTTTCAAGTATTGAGGACCTTATTTCAATTTTGTGGATGATTCAACAGTCTAATCTGGATCATGCCATGTGTTCAATTTTGAGTTATAGAATAGAGAAAGAAGTCTGTCCAAACTGTTTAATCTTGGCAGACAAGTAGTTTAGGTAGAGAAGCAAAGTTCCCAACAGCTTAACCTGGGACCTTGGAAGAGATAAGGGTAGAAGTAGATAGAAAAGAAAAAAGAAAAAGCCAAAGAAAAGAAAAGGCAGTAAGGGTTTGCAAGTCCAAATGCACCCTCTATGGAGAAACAAAAAATGCTAGGGAAATAACTGGGTAGGCAGTTGTGGTTGCAGAAAGGGTATTTTCACCATTACACATATGTCAACAGGTGTTTTGCCAAGGCAAAATCTATCAATAGAAAAAGTGGTTAATTCCATCATATTACAGCAAGGAGCATGACTAACTTCCTCTTCCCCTTTATTCCATTACTAACACTCCCTTTCTTTCAGCTGAGATTTATGAAGAGAGATCATGGTTTTATGGTGGTTCTAGTTCATTCAGAATCCATTTTCTTGTCTAAGATCTTTTCATTTTGATCTACTCTCAAAACCAAGTCAATTTCAGATAAACTCAGTAAAATCCCTTTCATTTGCTCCCTTCATTCATATTAACCTCTAATTTTACTATATAGCTCCCCTATTTTACCCTTTCCCCTAATAATACTAACACTAAGGTGTATAAAGCCCCAAATCTTATATATACTCCCTCCCCTTGGCATTATAGCCATATGTTCTTCAAAAGGGACCAAAGTGACATCTGGTCACTTTGGTGAACCTGTCCCATCCCATTCCCCCTTGCTGCAAGTCAAACTGCTCCTCAAACCGCCATTTGCATTGGAAAACCCTTATAAAGCCTATTCCGCCTTCAAATCCTTTGCAAAAATTACCAAAGTCAAAAACCCGCCTCTGGCGCATTTCCAAAGGGTTAGCGTATTATTGGTTAAATGAAAAAACATTCGAAAAAACAATAAAAAACCCACAAAACCTAAAGTTCCCCGCCCGCATATAACCCGAGCACCTCCATACTCCGCCCACCGTTGGATCAAGGCCCGAGGATCTGACGATCCACGTCAATATCGGAGCGGCTCCCACTGCTGTCCTTTACCGCTCGAGATGCTGACGTTGCGTCACGTCAGGGCCTCTCCACGCGTCAATCACTGAGGTATCTCGGAGCCGGGCCTGACAACTTCTGCACCGTACCTAAACCGCCCCGAGAAACCGTAGCGGTTAACCCTAACCGTAACCGCTACGGTCCTAACTGCCACCTATTTTCCGCTAACTCATCGCCACGTCGCGTCCGCTCGTACTCACCTCTGCCATTCGTCCACCTGTCCGCTGACGTGGTTGCCACCTCATCGCCCCTTGGACCAACCGTTTACCGCCACGTCACCCGATGACGTCAGCTGACGTCACCTCACCGTGACCCACCAATGATGTCATGCTGACGTCATCACGAAAAAGCGCCAAAATGGTAAAAAACCCATATTTACCCAAAAAAGCCGTGTTTTTTTCCCACTTTCACTCCTGTCGCTATTGTTCTCCCTGCATGACCGTTTACGTCCGAATTTCCGCCAACCTGTTGATTTAACCCGGGCGACCTCCTCAGCAGCAACCGTGCACACCTGCTCGACCTCTGCTCGCCAATTTACAGGTATTTACAGTTGTCTTGCCCTCCATACCACTGTTATCGAACTTTAATTTGTTCAGAAGGATAAAGGCACCTCAAAAAACTATATTTACACCGCCCATTTCCCTCTGCAAGTCCACATTTGCCACTGTGAAGTCGAAAAATACCAGTCGAGCCATAATTCCGGTAAATTCACCCAAAAACAATACTCACTGCGTATTCTCGGAAAATTCCTGGTTGGTCTCAATTTACCCGCAAAAAGAGGACATAGTCAGACCTTAAGAGAAGCTCTGCTCCTAAAAAACAAACAGTATTTCAATTGCTGTTGAGTAAATTCCCCTCTGGTGTCCAAAATACAAACTGTCTTCACAAAGAATCACCTCCATTCTGTGTTGCTTCCATTTTGACTATTCACCTACAATTGTTGTACTTTGAAGAACTATGGAGACTCCTATTGCTCTAAATATCAAGCCCCTCAATGCTCCTCACCAGGAATTAGCATGGAAAGCCCTGGGAGACATGGATTACCAAATGCTGGACTGGTTCCCTATGGGAACCAAATACAATATCCAGATGATGAATGAGTTAAAAGCCCAGCACCTGAGTGGGGCAGACATCTTGGGAATTTGGGACTCAAATTTACCCATCTACAACCTTCCCCAAGTAAATCCTATGCCAGAACTCATCTACAGCTGCCAGGAATGTTATGACCCAAGCCAAAGAGCTGTCATCAGCCCCACAGGCTCAATCCTGTTCCAGATTACCCCAGAAAGTATAAATGGAATGCTGCACTTCCAAACTGCCAAGCAATTGACTCCCCTCTTTATGCAGAATTTGATAAACAAAGGGACCAAGCTGTCAAATGACCAAATCATTAAAATCAATCAGTTGTTTGTAAGACCAGGCTCTGAATCAGTCAGAACCCCTCCTATTGGGTATCACTACTTGAATGATTTGGGCAGGATGTTAGTGGATTTAATCAGTTATGTCCTAGGATTCAGGGGGATAGAGGATGTGGATGATAGCCTAATGGCAACGCTGTCTATATTCTCTCCTGGTAAACCCCCAGCTGTACATTATGACTATGCAACCTACATTGCAGATAAAATCCATGAGCAGTTTATGAACTTGAAGAGGGAAAGACTATTCAGGTATACTTCATATATATACCATCTATTCTTGTTCTATCAGCCAGCCACCTTCTCTGTTCCTTTGAAGCCACTCAATGCCCAGGGAATTCCAAGGTCAGTTGTGTTCTGGACTTCTGTTTTTCATCATACCTCTGTATCACCTTACACATACACTGAGTTCATTGACTTATTCATCCATCCAGTCATGACAGTATTGCATGGTACTCCTCCTCCTAGACTAACTGATGACATGAGGAGAATTCTCCATTTGAATAAGTCCTACAGCATTGGTAATTGGTACTTCTACCAAAACCACACAGTCATCAGGATATATGGCTGTGAGTTGAACCCATTTAGGTTGCCAAGGTATGTCCCCATGAGGCTTTTTGCCTTGGAATATTTCAGACAGTTTGGGAACTCAGACTATCTTCATTTTCAGAGCAACAACAAGAAGTCACAGTTGAAGGTAAGGAACCAGCTGGGTCCTTTCCTATATAACAAGAAAGAAGAGGGATGGAAAGAGGCAAACACTATCCTGGAAGGCCTCAGACTGCAAACCAGCTTTGAATGGATACCCTATGACCCCAATCATGCTATCTCCCTCAGGAGGATTAGATACAAATTGGGTAGCTATGCACACAAGAGACAACCCGAGATTGAACAGTATGCCAATGCATCAAATTGGGAGGAGGGTACCCTAGAGGAGGAAATTACTAATGAAGAGTTACTTGAGAGAGAGGCTAGAAATATGCAAAAGGAAGCTGACTTGGAAACTTGTGGACAGGTGCCCCTCTCCTACAAAAAGCAACTTGGAGCAGCTGCTACATCATCAACAGCACAGCAGCAAACTGCCGAGAAAGCACCACAGACAGCAAGCAGAGATAAAGGAAGCAGGTGGAACAGCCACCTCCATTGACAGAAGAACAAGTGGACACATTGCTACAGCAGCAAGAAGAGATGGAGCAGCAGGAATTCGGGCAGCAACAGGAAGAGGAACAGTTTAGTGAACAACAGCCCTTGCAGCAAGAAAAGGTGACTGATCCTCCAAGCTCCACTGAGCAACAGGCTCAGACAGTGGTGCCTCCTAGAGCAGAAACTACTGTTGATACCTCGGTCCTCCAAACCCCACAAAAGGAGGACTTCACCAGGAAAAGGGATAGAGAGACTCCCCTGACTTCATCCATTAATCGGGGAGAGAAAAGACAAAGACTAAATGACTCCCAAGAGGATGACATAGCAGTGAGGCAAGCAATGGGCATGGGCCCACCCAGTGGAGAAGTTTCAGCCAGTTCATTTCAGCATGAACATGATAGAACTATAGGAGGAGAGGTCAGCTCCTCCAGCCAGCACAGAGAAGGACAGTCAAGCATCAAACAACAATTTATTGACATTAAGAGGAGGAGTGATCCTATTAAAATTCGGCTGTACGATCATTTGCTAAACCTGGCTCCTACAAATCAGCAAAGACTCATGTCTGCCTTTGATGTAAGTGAAGGCAAGATGATCATGAGTCACTTCATGCCCACAACACTGCATCCTCAATCTACCTCGGATTACCTAAGAACCAACATGGAGGTGCTGGCCAAAGACATACACCCTATGGATAAGATTGAATTACATAAACAAACTGGTGAAATGGTGTATGCCTCCTTGGCAGGTGAGACATTGGAGAACTACAAATTGAAGAGCAGCCTTGATAATACAGCCTCTCAGCTGGAATTGGAGAGAGCATCATCACAAGCCAAGGACAACAGGATCAAGTCCTTGGAAGAGGTAATTATCGAAATAGGGCATGATCCTAAAGATGTTAAGGGTATCCAAGAACTCCTGAAGATAAGGGATGCAGACATGGCGGCTTTAAGAAAGAAAATCAAGCTCCCAGCTACCATCCATCCACAAACAGATGAGGTTGCCCAGCAAAGGCAGGAAAAGGATACTACAGACCTGCTGGTATCCCTGTACAAGGAGCTGGTTCAAACTCAAGACCAGCTAGGACAATCAGAAGCTGCAAAGGCAGCACTACAAACAGCAATGAAGCAAAGAGAAGAGGGCCAACCCTCCCAGCCTCCTCCTGTGATAATTAATCTTGAGGAAGTCCCTCCAACAACTACTCCTCCTCCTCAGCAAACGGGAACTACAGCACCATCTACAGCAACGACTACACCAACACCAGGACAGACTCCCAGTCTGGATATGCAGAAGCTACAAGCTGAGATCCAAATTCTTGAATCCCATATGAAAGAGCTTGATGAAGTCAAGAAGACTTTGGCCAAGGTGAATGAAAAAATTGACAGAAGCAAGCAGAATGAAGCAACAAAGGAGAGAGAGATAAAAGCCCTAAAAAAGAGAATAGCTGAACTAGAAAAAGAGCTTGCACTAGAGAAGGTAACAGCAGAACTAAAGGCAGTCCTCTGGAGTAACATCGGTCGATCCATCACCAATCAGTGGCAGTACATTGAGACTATGGATGAGCAAATAGCACTCATCACCAAGGCAAACAAGGAAATACACAGAGCAAGAGCGAGCCTTGGCCACATGCCAGATGCTGCCAGCAGAATGGTCAATGTTTTAAATAACAAAACTAGCTCTCAACTAGCTGCCATGGGAATTACTAACAGGACTGAAACAATCTCAGTAGTTAAACGAGTCCTGACACTAAGAAGCCTAGTTGGAACACTGGAGAGGAGAACGCAGGACATGCAGACTGAAATCAACAAATTCCTGGACAGATTCCTGGCATTACAGAACAGAGGCCTCCCCAGCATTTTAAGCAGTGTAGGAAGACTGCTCACCCTAGAAAATTACAACAAAAGGATTGATGCCCATGCGGTAGCACAAATTGCAAAACAGCCCAGTACCTCAGCAGACACAGGGCCAGCATCGGGGCAGAATCTGTATGATAGAGTGGATAATCTGTTTTTTATTATGAATGAAATTGATCATCTGTTTGATACACCACCGAATTTCTTTAAGTATACTGAGGCAGATGAGACTATGGGGGCAATCATAAGACACCAATTGCCCACACAGGAAGAGTGGAGGAATCTGACACAGGTAATCTTATCAGGTCCGAACCCGTGAGGTTGGTTTTTTCTCCAGCACATGAGCAGTCATACGCAGGCACAATTTTGATGAATAAAATCTACAAGGAAGAGGCAGAAGCTGAGCCAACTCAGCAGAGCTATTCTCTCACCACTGCAGCAGTCACAATCACAGGTGACAAACACAGCATACAGCGCACAAGCCATAAAGTCGGGCTCTCCAGCATTTAATCAAAGTATCTCAACCGACTCAGCAGATCCCAAAGGCCAAAATATCTTCTGACAGAGCATTAAAACGCCTTTATTTTGTATTCAATGCTATAATAAATTTCTGATCATAATATCTCAAAAGTTGGTGAGAATATTAAGTCTGAGATAACTCAGGACTCAGATATTTTTGTAAACAATCGCAAGTATATATTCGCCCCTCACAGAAGCTTAAGGGGTTGTTGTTATTTTCCTTTTGAAACTCTCACTTGCTGTAAAAATTCTCAGAGAAATAATACAAAGGGAGAATTGAATTTCCAAAGCTTGGTTTACTTTGATGCGTTGTGGTGAATGGTGAATGTTGCAGGATTCCAGAGTGTTTCATAAAACAATAAGTTTTCTCAAATCTCTGTATTACATGTTTTCGAGTCTTTTGTTCTCTTTTATTGTTCAGATGTTTTACACTTAATAGCAAAGTAGAAGAATGGTTCCAGGACTTAATCCATGATTACCCTGAACTCAAACTGAGCTATTATCCATGTTTTCCTCAGATACAGTAACAGAAGTGTAATTCTTAGTTGCTGCACTTTGAAACTATATCTTTCGCTGTGATAGACATTCCCAGGGATTCAAGTTTGCCCCTGTGACATCTGTCTTTTCTCATAACCAGTTTGGTGGAAACAGTTAAAAATGAGTGAAAATTCTTCAATGCTTTCATTTTTTGTCTTACCTGTTTCCTGTTATTAATCAAAATTTGTTCTATGAAGCATCCAAATGGCCCTGTAAGTTTCACCGGTTCATCTCAAAGTTTCTAGACACCTACTGCCACAGACTCCATTGCCCAATGATACTTGACTCTCTGAATATTACATCACAAGAGATCTGAAGGAAATTCTTCAACCAAAACATAATCAAAACCTGTGCATAATAGCTAGCCTAAAACCCTATCATAAACAGTTACAAATCATAAAGAGAGAGCCCTCTCTGATCACAGTTTGGCTAGAAACAGTGATTAAAAGATTGGTTAGTGGTTACCCCGGCCGTATTCCCTTGGGAGTCAAAGGGAACAACCTGGGTGTTAAGACTTTCCTTACCAGAACTTGACCTCTCTGGTCTTTAATGGGAGGAGCCCAATGTGGTGCTCAATTCTCGATAGATCCTCTCAGGGATTGTTCGATGCTGCTTTATGCTATAAGTCAGCTCAGCTCTCTGTCTTTCTGCTTCTTGCTTCACTGTCTTTTCTTTTCTCTGTCTTCGTCTTCTTCTCTCTAGTTCTTCCTCTCGATGTCCTCTGTTCTCTGTCTCTGTTCATGGCTATAAAGCCAATAAATCTTAGGACTGCTCGCTTCCTCTTCCACCCTCGTCGGATCGCCTGTTTCTGCTTGCTTGTGGTTCCCTATCTCTGCATCATCATCAACGGCTCACAGGGAGTGGCCACTTTTCCTCTTGCAAACTGCGCCAGCTCTTCTTCGTCGGTTCGGTTTTTCGGTTACACCATGGAATGAGTCATCCGCCAACTTGGCTGTCAAATCGGATGTCAAGCTTCTCTCTGTTGTGGCCTAATCCCCTGTTAAATCCGGTTCCTCCATTGAGTGCAATCTCCGCTGTTAGATCTAGAGCCCCCAAATCCGATGACATTCGCTCATTTTGCGCGGTTGACTCGCTCGACCATTAGTGTGCGATGAGCGGTGGTTTTCTCTCTCATCCACCTGCCACGCGTCGGGCGCTAAATGGAATCGCTCGTTCTTCTCCAAATCCACTTACTGCCCAAGGGTGCCCCCGATATACTGTCGGTTTTGGAGCACGGGTCCCGCCTTTAGCCTTTAGCGCTTTCCCCACGGTTCTCTCGGCTTCCATGCGATCGAGCGCTCAGGGCCTTTCATTCTCGAGCGGTTTTCCTTTTCAGAAATAGCCTCCTTTTCCTGATTTGGGCTTCCCAAGTGCCAGTTTGGCCTCCTATGCAGTCTCCATGGGCCTCGGTTAGTGCACTTTGACTGAGGTCCTCGTCATTCCTTGCTGGCTCCCAACTGCCACCGTTAAGAGGTCTTCCTGATCGCTCTGTGCTCTTGAATTTGAAGTTTTTTTCCTGATTTGATACAGTCATGGTACTGTGATAATATTCATGGATCTGATTCGGATCAGACCCAGAGCCTTGAAAACGAGCACAAAACAGGAAGCATTGACAACATACACAGGTGGAAACCCTCACAGGAATTCATGCCCAGGGTTAGTGAAACAAAATCCCTGTAAAGCAACTAGATCCAGAACCCTCAGTTTGCGGAGCAGCAAAGTGAAAGAACCAGAGACCTCACCTCGCAAGTAGCACAGTGAAACAACAGTGAAATGACCTAGCTTAGGGTTTCGCGGGTATGGTAAGAGGCGGGAAGGAACGAGCCCCAAGGTCAGGACACTTGTCCTAAAAAAAACTAAACCATAGTATCACGCCATAAAGTCAACCAACCACACAGTTAATAGTAAATCAATCAGCAGTTAATTTTTAATCCGCAAGTGTAAAGGGCTAGTCCCATCATGGTCTGTTGTTGAGTGCTACTTTCTAAAACCCGCTTGGCCTTTAGCCCGCTTACCTTCACTTTCAGGCCATATGCTCAACTTCCTTTCCAAAATAATACCATATAACTTGGCTAGGAGAGGGTTGATCATAATTTTCTTATAATTAGAGGGGTTATTTGTATCCCAACTTTTAAAAATAGGGATAATGAGGCTTTGAGTCCATATTATTTAAGTATAGTTATTTAATTTTTTTATTTTTAGACTTTTAAAAATTTTGATTTTTCCTTGAACAAGATTTCAACTTTTATGACAGAACATTACACATCATACTCGGTTGTAGAATAAACCTCTCAACTCAATTAAAAAATCTTAAAAATAAGCTAAATTATAGCTTTATTTATTATTATTATAAAAGTAATTAATGTATAAGGACACACACACATTTAAAAAACAAGTAAAAATTTAGTAACTTTTGATTTATGACTATTTCTAAAAATATTTAAAGTGAATGTGAAATTAAAATTTTAAAAATCCAATGGCTTTCTAAACATTCTATATAGTAATTAATCGAATTAACATTAAAAAATCTTTAATTTAGATAATTAATTGAAAATGATAATAATTATGTAATTAAATAAAATATTAAACATAAAAAGTAATCAAATTAATATGGAAAAACTCATGTCAAGTGGGTTTATCTTAAGTGCTAGGGAGGAATCAATATTATCCTCCCCACTCTATTTATAGTCTCAGTGAGATTTGTTAGAAAATTATATATTATAGAGCAATGGAACAGATAAAATATTGCAGAAATATAAACACAGAAAACACATAAAACAAGAGAGACACAGATATACGTGGTTCACCCAATTTGGGCTACATCCACAGAGAAATAGCCAGTCCTTCTTTTTATATTATCTAGCAAACTGAAGAGATACAACCTACAGCAGATCCGCTGTAACTCCCTCTTCGCTCTCAATCTCCTCTCTCTTCCTTACTCAGAATACAGATCTACATAGACACAATACAATTCCCTCATATATAGTGAGGGGTTGCCTTCCAGGGCAAAAAACCCTAAATTAAACATAACTTCCACCATAAGATCATCCACCTAATGAATGGCCCAGATTGACTAGAAATTACTATACTTTTACAAGGCAATTTTACATCCGTTTTTAGCTTCGAGGGAGCTGCCCCCGAAACTCTCGCTGGGGGACTGTTGGCGCCCGGACCCCCAACTGAGGGGGATTAGCCCCCTCGGACCCCCACGGGGGGCACAAGTCCCCCCTGCGCCCCCCCACATGGAGCGGTGTACAATATTCCTGGGGTATACATCCGGCTAAAAACTTTGAATACAGAAGATAATCAAGCTCCACACCCAATAAGATTGCATACTCACATATTACTTGGGCAATATGCATGCAAAATCATGTTGCCCAGTTTAAATGATACTAATTAATTTTTGATTGATGGATGTGTAGAGATGGGAAACTTAGACACAACTCAGAATTTCATTTACACTCACGTTCCTTTAGTTTTCTTGTAATATCGAGGTATGACATAATCAAAAATTTTAATTTGATAATTGATATTATTTCCAAGACTCCCACTTAATCACAAATATTGATATTAATTATGTCTAAATAACCTCTTATATGAACAAAATTTTCTTTTGCTAATGGTTTGCTGAAGATGTCAACATAATCTCAAGATCTGCAATGTTCCAAAACAAGAAATCCATTATTAATTAGCTCCCTAATGAAATGATACCTTGTGTCAATATGTTTACTTGTTTTATGAAAAACTAAGTTTTTGGATATCGCAATTGCAAAATTATTGTCACAATAATTTTTTGTTGTTTCTTCTTGTTCATGCCCTAAATATTTCAACATTATTCTCATCCAAATTGTTTGACATGTTGTCCCTATTATTGTGACATATTGAACTTCAACTGTGGAAAGAGAAACAATTGGTTGTTTCTTGGAAGCCCATGAAATAACTCTCGAACCCAAATGAAAAATATAGTCTCATCATGTGTATTTTCTATCATCTACACTTCCTGCCCAATCACTATCAATATATCCAACTAGCATAAAATCATTATTTGTAGTATATAAAATGCCATATCCTTTGGTTCCATTAACATACCTTAGAATTATTTCAGTTGCTAGCCAATGTGTCTCCTTTGGTGTCTTCATGAATCTTGTGATCAAACTCACTACATACATTAAATCAGGTCTATTTGCAGTCAAATACATCAAGCTACCAACCATGCTTTTGTATAGTGTTGGATTTACATTATTGTCACAATCTTCTTTTCTCAATTTCAAATCCATGGTTATTGCAGTTGGAATAGGCTTGTTCTTTTTCATTTTAAACCTCTCCAAGATGTATGTTGCATATTTTGTTTGAGAAGTAAAAATGCCATCTTCCATTTGCTCACATATATACCTAGAATTATCCAGTGGATATTGGTGGTCATTCGCCTATTCCACCTAGACCCCTAGTTGGTTTCATCCTTTCCTTGATTATGGCAACATTTTCTATTTTTAGTAGTTTTTTGGGTCCTGAACTTCGAGGGTTGTTTTGACCTCCTAAACAACATTTTTTGAGTTTCGCAATAGGCTCTTAGCCATAGGAAAGGGCATGCGGAAAATATTATAGTACATAGAGAGATCTTGCCAATGAGATATCGTACACACCAAAAAAAGATAATATGACAAAGTTACGATCCTAGGAAGTTGGCTATTAAACTCACCCCAACGGGGTCCACAAACTCTTGGCGTTCCATCTCTTGGGGTTCAGGTTTTAGCTGTTTATGGTTTTCCCTTGTTGTTCAATAATAGAAATTCCCTTGAGCCTCATTCTAACACAGTTCAAAGGCATGTAGTTGTTGCATCTCTCCTTAGAGTTAAGCTACCATCGCGCAAGCTAGTTTATTTCCATTTTGTTTGTAAGCATCATTTAGTTCTTTGATATTAATGAAATGAAGATTTATTTCTACTCCATCTATGTGTTTATGTTTATATTCATATATTTTTTTTGTTCTTGCATAAGTGTGGATCAATTATATCATAGTGGTTTGTTCGAATTGGTCAAACCTTTGTAAGACCAGCCTTGAAACCCTGACAACCTCCCATGTTGGAAGAAAAGAAAGACAAGGGATCAAGATGAAGAGAACAAAGTTCCTTCTATAGATTAACTACTCCAAAACACTTGGAATATCAAGATATCCATGAGGATACAAATATTATATTTTAAATGTGTGAATAAGAATAAGAATGAGAATGATTTACAATGAGAATGAGAGGCTTGCTTTTATATCAGGCAAGTGTCTCTTCATGAAGAGTCATGTCTCATTTAGACATGCCTCTTCAACCTAATTACTAATTAACTAATAATTATTTATGCTTATTATCATTTACATTATTTATATATATTTTATTCATTACAGAAGAGATCCTTTCAAAATACTGCTTGAGGAAGCCCTCTAGTGACAACGAAACATGATGATGGATAACTTTTCCCAGATCCTTCAATGGTTACCCACAAGCGACACATCTTCATCCAACAGCCACTGTAGAGGTGCCATTCCCTTTAAGGTACAAGTTCACTTTAACATTCCCATATTTGAAGGCCAGATAGATGCAAACACCATAAAAAGATGGTTAAATTTGTTGGAGGGATATTTTTCGATTCATGACTTTTCCAATTGAGAAAAGATTACTTTTTCACTCCTCAAAGTTGCTCCCCATGTCAAGGACTGGTGGGAAGCCTATTGTGAATAGAGAGATGAGAGAGAACCCTCATTGTTTTCGGCTGCACCCACTTGGAATTCTTTCTAAGATCTCATCAAGGAACAATATTACCTTGTAAGAAGCTATGAGGACAAGTAAATACAATGGATGACATTGCAGCAACAAAGAGATAAAGATGTGCATGATTTGAAGAATATTTTCCATACCCTGTGCACAAAGTTGGATATCAAATATTCAGAAAAACATTTGGTGCTCAAGTACCGCAACTAATTTCACAAATACATTCAGGAGGAAATGGAGTTCCTTGACATCTCCTCGCTTGGTGCAACATACCACTATACCGCCAAGATTAAGCAGAATTTTAAGAAAAAGAAGCGAGACTTTGGATCTGCGAATCCGAAGCAAGGGAAAGGTGCCCAAAAATCATAGAACAAAGGAAAAATCCAAGGCAGGGTGACCCAAGACAACTCGTTGAGCCCCAAGAAAATAGCAACACTATGAAGAAAAAGAAAGAAATAGGGAAAATGGTGTGAGTTCCATAAGAACCCCACTCGCAACACAAGTGTGTCTCGATCCAAGCAGTCACTAGTGCTCGAGTTGAAGGATTTTGAATCAGATGCATTTTCTGACTCTGAGTCAGAAATCGACAAGGGGAATGAAAAAGGGAAAAAAAATTATTGATGTAGAACTCAGTCCCATCGTTGCCATGACCAAAATCCATACGATGGAGCTTGAAGATCTAGGAGGGGGAGTGACTCTTCCAATCAAAAATGTGCGTGAAGGGTTTTCCGCTGCAGTTCATCGTTGACAGTGGAAGCCAAAACAACCTCATATTGGCAGAGGTCATGAAGGAGTGGGGCCTACCGACCACACCACATTCCCAGCCATATACCATCTGGTGACTTCACCAAGGATGAGATCTTTGTGTCAGCCAGCAATACCACCTTCCCTACAACATCAATCCCTTCACATATGAGATACTATATGATGTTTCTCCTCTTGAAGTTTGTGATGTATTATTAGGCCAACCATACTTGTGGAAGTATCATGTTGTGTCTGAATCTAGGCCTCGTACTCTTAGTATTTCTTTGGGAAATAAGTTATACAGGATCTCGAAGGTAGCATTGCCTACCACCATCTCTTTGATCTCTATGAAGCAATGTAGTTAGACCATTTCCCAAACTAGGAAATTATTCTCCCTTATGATTTTCCGTCGAGGAAAGAAGAAGATTGTGGCTACATCCACAACCTCCAGACAGGGCTCCTCCACACTACAACATCAAATGGAAAAGGTCATGGAGGAATACAAGGACAGCTTCACCTCACCCATGGGTTACCCTTGTGCTGTTAGGTCAAGCATGCCATTGATTTGACCCCAAGCACTTCGCTAACCGACGGACCAATCTACTGATGATCTGTTCTAGAGAATGATGAAATTAAGGGGTAGATTCATGATCTGTTTTAGAAAGGGCACATCAGGCCAAGTTCATCACCCTATGTGAGCCCGATTGTGCTATTACAAAAGAAAGATGACACCTGGAAACTATGTATTGACTATTGAGCGATGAATAAGATCATTGTCCAGAACAAGTATCCAATCCCACAAATTGATGACCTTTTGGATCAACTCAAGGGGACAAAATATTTCAACAACATTGATTTGATGTCCAATTATCAACAGGTTCCAATAGAACCTTTTGATGTGTGGAAGACTGCCTTCAAATCCAAGGAGGGCCTCAAAAGGATGGTCATGCCTTTCGGGTTGACGAATGCCCCCACAACCTTCATGAGGTTGATGGATGACATCTTGCAACCCTTCACCAACTCATTTATGGTAGTGTATTTGGATGATATCCTGATCTTCCACCAAATTTGGGAAGAGAACCTACACCATATTAGGTAGGTCCTCCAAACCCCGTGACAACACAAGTTGTGTGCCAATTTGGAGAAATCAACTTTCGGTATGACTCAAGTTCAATATCTGGGGTACATAATTTATGAGCGAGGGGTGCATGTGGACCTAGCGAAGATACAAGTCATTTGAGATTGGCTAGCCCCAACCACTCTAACAAAGCTTCGCAACTTTCTAGGTCTTGCCAACTTCTAACAAAAGTTCATGTTGGGGTTCTCTCATATCACTTTCCCTTTGAGTCAAGTCACCAAGGGAGGATCGAAAGAAAAGTTCAGTTGGTTTGAATCCCAATAGAAGGCGTTTTCCGAGTTCAAGAATAACCTTTGCTCTGCACCAGTGCTCACATTACAAGACCTGTAATAATCATTTGAGATTGAGACAAATGCCTTTGATTATGATATTGGTGCAATTCTTACTTAGCAAGGGAATCCAATGATGTATCATAATGAGACACTTTCAGACACAGTCTAAAAGTATCCCACCTATGAAAAAGAGAGGTATTCGATTGTGTAGGTCTGCCGACAATTGAACATTACATTATGGGGAAGAAAATGGACATCCACATAAACCACCGACCATTGCAGTTCACAAAAACACAAAGAAAGTTGTAGGTTGTCTTAGTTGACCACAAGTTATGGTGCTGACCATTGCGTTCCACTCTTGTGGACATGAAACTTTGGGGTGGCTGCATCTTTACAAGAGCGATCCAAAACTCGGCAACACATACCAAAGGCTTCTGGAAGGCAAGAAAGTTCCATATTTTCACCTCCAGGGCACACTGTTATTCCACCTAGGACACCTCTGTGTTCCTTCAAATGAGCATGCTAAGATGATTTGGGAGGTGCACTGTAGTCGGGTTGCTCGAAATTTCAGAGAAGAGAAAATAGTGGCATTACTACAGAAGTATTTTTATTGGTCAAACCTTTGATAAAATGTTGGGGAGTACATCCTGTTAACACTCAGGGTGTTCCCTTTGACTCCTAAGGGAATACGGCCGAGGTAACCACAAACCAATCTTTGGACTATAGGTCCTAGCCTACCTACAGTCAGAGAGGGCTCTCTCTTTAGGATTTAGCTTTGTTTAAGGGATGATTTTAGGCTAGATATGATGCACATGGGTTTTGTTTGAGTTTGGTGGGATGGTTGATCTATTCAAGCAGAGTTGGCATGCAAAGTGTAAGAAGTTCAAACCATTGGGCATGGAGTCCATGAATGTGAACTGAAGGGTGTGTTTTCTTTGGCAGAAGAGGGGAATGTGGAGCAGGATAGCTACACATGGCACAATGATTAATGCTGGAACAAGGATGAAATGGAGGTCAGGGGATGAGAGGCAGTTAAGAATCTCTCATCCAGCCAAAGAGGGAAAGTGGATGAAGGCTAAATAGGAGAAATGAAGAGTTTCCTGGATAGCATTCATATGTGAAGGAAATAGCTTAAACATGATCAATTAAGTATGCATATTCATCACTAATTCGGAGGAAAACATAGAAAATTTACAAGAATTGAGGACAGAGGGCATGAAAACCAGTTCTGAACTATTCCTTCTTCCTACAACTTAGATTATGATATATAGATGATACAGATACATATAAACTGATAAACAGAAGGAGGAAAGACTTATTGGACCATGAGCGAGCACGAGAATTCCATATCAAGCTCTTCAGCCATTAAAAGCACAACCAGCCATTTCAGATGCAAACATTCCAGCAATCTTTGATTACAGAGGTTCTTAAACTTACAGCGCAAGTCCAGAAAGAGGAAATCAACCAACCAACCCTTTTCATAATATAGAGGGTGGTATAAATAAAGAATATATCTAAAAAATACCTACAACAGCAGATCTGATGGCAGATCTGGAGAAATGAATGACTCTAACCTAACATTTATTGAAATAAATGCTAAAAATATCTCTAACAGCTGCGCTGGAGGCAACAGCTTCAAGAATGAATTAATATGGGTCCTTTGTTACGATGCGCTGGCCATTTTGCCATTACTGCGCCTTGGGACTTGCAGCGCTGCTCTCAAATGTTGCTTTAAAGCTCATAACTGCGATCTGGTGAGCCTTTATGGCTCAAAACTACCTTATTGATTTTGAGCGATCCCTTTAATGCTCATCTGCTTTGGAAATGAAGATTTCCACTGATCTTTTAATCTGATACCCTTTGTCGCTTTCATTGATACTCTTTGTCATTGAATCGGACCTCTTTTCCGCCTCTGAAGCATTTCAAACTATCAAATCGCCCTTGCTTTATCTCTTTGCGGCCGAAAATACTGCTGCAATGCTTTCCGTGGCCTATAGAGGGGCATCGGCACTGGCCGATCAAAAGTTTCCCAAAAATGAAGAAATGACTGCAAATAGAGGAGGACGCGTGGACTGGAGGCTCGCCGGGGCCCAAAATCTGCATTTTGGAGCAATCTGGGCTTGGAGCGACCCAAAACTGTTGAAGAATGCCTTGTTTTCTTTGCTGATGGACTGCAGGGGGTGCTGAACTGATACATGCAAAAACAGACCATTTCCCTTTTAGAGGGCAAAAACGCCTCAAAACATAAAAATCCATCAAAAATTGGCGGGGGCGATTACTGTTGCCAAAAATAGATCTAGGCCATTGGATTCGGCGCGGGCCGATCCAACGGCCAGTATTAGATCGCAATATCGCTGTCGGGAGGAGCACCGGGCAGAGGCGATAACACATATATAAAATGTGCGATGGGCCGATCGCCGATATTGCATCGGCGATCGGGGGAGGAATGGGCGTTGTGACATTGGGGGCTACGATTAAATGAGGACCGTCAGATCTGAGGGCCTGATCCGATGGCTCCCGATAAGTCGGCACATCGGCGATCGGCGGGGACGGGGTGTGGCCCTTTGTAATCTTTGCGATGCAATCAATGCAATGAAATTTGCGAAAAACTCAAATATTGCAGTAATGCGGGTTCTAACGATAAAACCAAGCTTTGTGGAGATATATGAATCGGGGGAATGATTCCCGATAGTGATATGCTATCTGCTGCGATAACGATATCACTATCGGTGGAGGAGCGGGGGCATACATATGGTGCATAGAACTCTTGCGACCGCCGATGCGAAGTCGTGATCGGCGGGGAACCTTCGGCGAATGTTTTATATACAAAGGCCAACATTGTTAATGCCACCTCCGACAGCAAAATCGTGTCAGAGGGGGAGGGAAGCAATCGGAGGGGGGCTCTAATGACTTAGAAGCCTTTCAATTGATCGGAGAGGAATATACATGACTGGAGAGGGGTTTTATGAAATCGGAGGGGGTGAAATGAGTTGAAAAGATGGTTTATAATGCATCGGAAGGGGTCCGATCGCTTTGAAGAGGGTTATATATGCCTTGAAAGGGGACTTATGCAAATGGAAGGAGTCCAAATGCATTAAAAGAGGGTTGAATGAGCAAAATGAGGGTCTTCAAATATGGAACTTTTGCATCATGGAAAAGATGAACATATTTGGCACTTCCACTGTCAATCATGAAATATGAAACCTATTGCAATAGGAGGCTAACAGTGGCTCCACTTGGGGATGGCTTTTCCATGTGAAAAGTCAAGAACAGCAGGTCAGAATGCCTTAGTCTTCAACTGTTGCTGTATTCTGCAAAATCCCCTTTGTTGGCTGCTTTATTAATCCTACCTACCTACCCTAATCAACACTTTCTTTGCTGTTAGGTAAAATGAAATAGCAAATGCAGCCACTTAAGTATAATAAACATGAATGAGCTTTGATGCTTGTGCTTGCTGGTGCTGGAAATGGAGATCTTACAATCAGATGTGGCTTTGTTAATCTTTGAGAAGATCGGGAAACTGTTGATCTCCTTTGCTGAATCAAGAAACTGTACAAAAGGGTCCTGCAACATATATACATGATTGTTGGGCTGAATGAAAGAACTGTGCAAAGATTTGGGATTACTATCATGCCTTGGAATCTGGAAATCATCAACATCTTGATATTGAGCCTTACAACCTGCTAATGGAAAAGAACATTGTTTTACTTCATCACTCAGCCTGTCATCTAATGGATTGCACAAAACTTGGAGCGATACTTGCAACTCATTACATTCAGGCACAAATGGGACTTGACTGATCTGCATAGGCTGCACCTCTTTGTCTTTAAACAATTCAGATGACTGAAAACAAAGAGGCAGGGGATCTACTGGGATTATTTGATCATATGCTGCTGCTCCTAAGTCTTCCTCAATCTGATATTCGATGGCTCTTTGGGGCTGCACAACTAGAGGCAATACATTATGAGCAAGGATTTGACTCTCCTCTAGATGATCAATATCAAAATTCGCTGACACTTGATTATTAATTGCATGATAATTCTCCCTAATAAACTGAAAAGATTTGAAACAAAAAGGCAAATTTCCTTCGCTGGATTCAAAAGTTTCCTCATTTTCCTCCTATTCATAGCTGAAATGATCAGGCAGATCACTGGGTTCAGGCAGTGGATCCTGAACATTGCTTTCCGCCAACATAGGCTCTGATTCCTCTGCAAGGCTGATCTGGATTTGAGGAGCATATTCATCATCATATTGATCATACTTTGGCAGACAACTGAAAGAAGAGAAGCTATCATATTCACATAGTATATCAGGAGATTGCTCCTTCACATATGGCTCTATGAATATGTCATCTGATTTGCGGTAGGTTTGTTCGTGAATATCACTACTTTCCTCTTGCACAACATATGTGTTCTGGTGCTCTAAACATTCAACTTTCATTGTGATCTTTTGCATCATTTCCTCTATTTCTTTTAACAAATAAAGAAGTTTTACTTCTTGCTCTGCCTTGCACTTTTCTTCCCTCATCTTTAGATTTGCCTCCACATCCACAGCCATGTCCTGCATCTGTTTTATAGTGGATGGGCATCTTTCTCTCAAATGAAATTCAATTTCTGGATCAAAAGCTCTTGGATACTGCAATAGAGCTAAATCAGGGGGAGGTCTTATATTCAGCAGCATAGAATGGTAGACTTGATTAAATCTGTCAGAAAATTGCTGAACTGTTTCATCTGGATGCCTTTCTAAATGATTGTATTCTTCAATGAGCATGAGGAAATTAACTTTGACCATCCATCTATCAAGGAAGAGTTCGAGTAACTCCTCAAGATTAGAGATGCTGGCCTTAGGCAAGGCTTTAAACCAAGTCCTAACTTCACTTTGCAAAGAAAGGGCGAACAACCTAATACTAACATCCTCATCTTCTACTTCAAAAATATTAAGGTAGTCTTCAAAAGCTTGGATATGCTTTTGAGTAGTAACTCCATTCTCTCCATCAAATCTTGGGAGATACTCAGGATGATCTTTGGGTAAAGGATTGAGCACGGGAGGCAAAATGAGAGGCTTATATCTATCTGGAACTTTACGAGGCACGGGAGTATAAATAGGGATTGAATGACTGAGCTCTATTTTTGGTTCCTCCTTGGTTGTATGATAATCTTCAACAACGTTAGAAGGCTGCTGCTTAGATGTGAAAGGAGGCTTTTCAACAACATTTTCCAAAGGAAAATCATAAAAATCGGATCTAAAATCATCTTTAAAATACAATATACATTGCAAAATTTTATGGAAGAGAAAGAACATGATCTCTTGGATAATAATCCAAGTCAAAAGCCTGATCTGCTTATACATTTCTTTCGGGTTCATTTCTCCAGCGGAGTCTTTATTATGAGGATGATGTGGAGTCGCCAGGTGGATGAATTAACTTTGAAGTGCCTGATCTCTGTCCACCATCACAGATCAGAGCTAAACATGAAAATAGCCCTGAAGAAAAGGAACACTTTCTCCAGAAAACGAGGCAAACTGATCAAAATTGGGGATTTACAGTAATAAACAAATGATTCAGGTCCCCAGCGGAGTCGCCATTATGTTAACACTCAGGTTGTTCCCTTTGACTCCTAAGGGAATACGTCCGAGGTAACCACAAACCAATCTTTGGACTGCATGTCCTAGCCTACTTGCAGTCAGAGAGGGCTCTCTCTTTAGGATTTAGCTTTGTTTAAGGGATGATTTTAGGCTAGATATGATGCACATGGGTTTTGTTTGAGTTTGGTGGGATGGTTGATCTATTCAAGCAGAGTTGGCATGCAAAGTGTAAGAAGTTCAAACCATTAGGCATGGAGTCCATGAATGTGAACTGAAGGGTGTGTTTTCTTTGGCAGAAGATGGGAATATGGAGCAGGATAGCTACACACGGCACAATGATTAATGCTGGAACAAGGATGAAATGGAGGTCAGGGGATGAGAGGCAGTTAAGAATCTCTCATCCAGCCAAAGAGGGAAAGTGGATGAAGGCTAAATAGGAGCAATGAAGAGTTTCCTAGACAGCATCACTAATTCAGAGGAAAACATAGAAAAGTTACAAGAATTGAGGACAGAGGGCATGAAAACCAGTTCTGAACTATTCCTTCTTCCTGCAACTTAGATTATGATATATAGATGATACAGATACATATAAACTGATAAACAGAGGGAGGAAAGACTTATTGGACCATGAGCGAGCACGAGAATTCCATATCAAGCTCTTCAACCATTAAAAGCACAACCAGCCATTTCAGATGCAAACATTCCAGCAATCTTTGATTACAGAGGTTCTTAAACTTACAGCGCAAGTCCAGAAAGAGGAAATCAACCAACCAACCCTTTTCACAATACAGAGGGTGGTATAAATAGAGAAAATATCTAAAAAATATCTACAACAGCAGATCTGATGGCAGATCTGGAGAAATGAATGACTCTAACCTAACATTTATTGAAATAAATGCTAAAAATATCTCTAACAGCTGCGCTGGAGGCAACAGCTTCAAGAATGAATTAATATGGGTCCTTTGTTGCGATGCGCTGGCCATTTTTCCATAACTGCGCCTTGGGACTTGCAGCGCTGCTCTCAAATGTGGCTTTAAAGCTCATAACTGCGATCTGGTGAGCCTTTATGGCTCAAAACTGCCTTATTGACTTTGAGCGATCCCTTTAATGCTCATCTTCTTTGGAAATGAAGATTTCCACTGATCTTTTAATCTGATACCCTTTGCCGCTTTCACTGATACTCTTTGTCATTGAATCGGGCCTCTTTTCCGCCTCTGAAGCATTTCAAACTGTCAAATTGCCCCTGCTTTATCTCTTTGCGGCCGAAAATACTGCTGCAATGCTTTCCGTGGCCTATAAACGGGCATCGGCACTGGCCGATCAAAAGTTTCCCAAAAATGAAGAAATGACTGCAAATAGAGGAGGACGCGTGGACTGGAGGCTCGCCGGGGCCAAAAATCTACATTTTGGAGCAATCTGGGCTTGGAGCGACCCAAAACTGTTGAAGAATGCCTTGTTTTCTTTGTTGATGGACTGCAGGGGGCGCCGAACTGATACATGCAAAAACGGCCCATTTCCCTTTTACAGGGAAAAAACGCCTCAAAACATAAAAATCCATCAAAAATGGGCGGGAGTGATTACTGTTGCCAAAATTAGATCTGGGTCGTTGGATCCGGCGCGAGCCCATCCAACGGCCAGGATTAGATCGCAATATCGCTGTCGGGAGGACCACCGGGCGGAGGCGATAACACATATATAAAACCTACGATGGGCCGATCACCGATATTGCATTGGCGATCGGGAGAGGAATGGGCGCTGTGACATTGGGGGCTGCGATTAAATGAGGACTGTCAGATCTGAGGGCCTGATCCGACAACTCCCAATAAGTCGGCACATCGGCAATCGGCGGGGACGGGGTGTGGCCCTTTGTAATCTTTGCGATGCGATCAATGCAATGAAATTTGTGAAAAACTCAAATATTGCGGTAATGCGGGTTCTAACGATAAAACCAAGCTTTGTGGAGATATATGAATCGGGGGAATGATTCCCGATAGCGATATGCTATCGGCTGCGATAGCAATATCGCTATTGGTGGAGGAGCGGGGGCATACATATGGTGCATAGAACTCTTGCGACCGCCAATGCGAAGTCGTGATCGGCGGGGAACCTTCGGCGAATGTTTTATATACAAAGGCCAACATTGTTAATGCCACCTCCAATAGCGAAATCGCGTCGGAGGGGGAGGGAACCAATCGAAGGGGGGCTCTAATGACTTAGAAGCCTTTCAATTGATCGGAGAAGGAATATACATGATCGAAGAGGGGTTTTATGAAATCGGAGGGGGTCAAATGAGTTGAAAAGATGGTTTATAATGCATCGGAAGGGGTCCGATCGCATGGAAGAGGGTTATATATGCCTTGAAAGGGGACTTATGCAAATGGAAGGAGTCCAAATGCATTAAAAGAGGGTTGAATGAGCAAAATGAGGGTCTTCAAATATGGAACTTTTGTAGCATGGAAAAGATGAACATATTTGGCACTTCCACTGTCAATCATGAAATATGAAACCTATTGCAATAGGAGGCTAACACATCCTACACTACATATGGCATTGCCAAACCTACAATCAAGAAGAAAGGCCTATATACCCCTCTCCCTACTCCTATTCGGCCTTTGGAATCCATCTCCATGGATTACAAGTTAGACCTTCCTTCTATTAAGCATGGAAACGACTGTCATTTCGTGGTCATCAACATATTCTCTAAGATGTCCATTCTCATGGCTTGCGAGAAGAGTATAACAAAAGAAGTCACTACTAAGTTCTTCATTTAACAATTGTGGGTACACTTCAGGATCCCACAGTCCATGATCTCATATAGGGACAACAAGTTCTTGAGTACATTTTAGTCAAGCCTTTGGTCAATGCTAGATACCAAGCTCACTAAGTCCATGACCTTCCACCCCAAAACTGATTGCCAAACATAGGTTATCAACATGATTATCATGCACATTTTGCACATTTACAACGCAAAGAATCCACACACATGGGATGAAATCCACCCCTATGTCCAACATAGGTATAACAGAGCTCTCCATAGCTCAATTGGCCACAACCCCTTTCTGGTGGGGGTGGGAATCCAACCACTATGCCCCATTGATGTGGCCATACCAATTGTAGCTACTCATGCAGATTCAGATCGTGTCCAATCCGAAGCTGTTAGGGCAAACAACTTCACTGAGTGCATTCAACATATCTGCCAGTAGGTCCATGACATATTGGACAGAGCCAATGCCAAGTACAAGTAGTGTCATAATCAACATTGGGTTCCATACAAGTTCTAGGTGGAAGAAAACGTTTGGTTACATCTACAAAAGGATAACCCCATTGGGCCCCACCACAAGATTCACCCACTCTAGTTTGGGTTGTGCACAATCACCAAGGTTGTAGGGGAAAATTCCTTCAAGCTCAGTATTCCATTGTTCCTTGGCTTGCACCTAGTATTTAATGTGGCCTGATTGCGACCATACTTTTCCCCATTGTTGGACACATCTAACATTGTTGATCAGATGACACCAATAGAGCTCATCCCAAGCTACCTTGAACAAGCCACAATGGAAAATATCATGGACACATAGATCAAGAACACTCGCAAATAGAGGATCCAACTATATCTATTTGTCAAGGTAGGCCAACTCCTTCACCAGGGCAAGTTGTTCACCAAGGACCAAGCTCAAAAAAAATTTCCTCACCTCAAGGAGGCTCTCCATGCAATGGGGAAAATTGCTTCCCAAGGGGGGAGGACTGATCTAGGTGGATATTGGTGGCCACCTACTTATTCCACCTAAACCCCTAGTCAATTTCATTTTTTTCCTTGACTATAGCAGCATTTTCTATTTTTAGCATTTTTTGTGGTCCTGAACTTCCAGAGCTATTTTGACCCCCTAAACGACATTTTTTTGAGGTCTCTAGTAGGCCCATATATAAAGGTAAGGGTCTACAAAAAATATTTTAGTACTGAGAGAGATGTTTCCAATGAGGTATCATATGCGCCAAACGAAGATCATATGACCAAGTTACGACCCTGAGAAGTTAGCCCCCCAACTAACCCTGACGAGGCCCACAAACTCTTGGTGTTCCATCTCCCGCGGTTAGGGTTTTGGTTGCTTAGGGTTTTCCCTTGTTGTTCAATAATAAAAATTCCCTTGAGCCTAATTGTAACATAGTTCATGTTGAAGGAAAGGTAACTAGGTTCGGTCTTCATAAATGTATTTTTGATATTTTTACTTATTGAAGAAAAGAAATATTATTTTTATAATATATGTCAATGAGTTTCTTACTCATTGAAATAGGTCTAGCACTATTTAAAGTGCTATAGGTGATTCAAATAGTCAAAAGAATAAGTTGAAGACCTTAAGGGCATGTTATACCTTGTATATGTATTATGGTCAAGAGAATACCTCCAAGCAAAGTCACAAGTCTCCTCCAAGAGATGGCACCATCAAGAAGCTCATTCAAGCGTACAAATCCATCTGAAGTCCACTCTACAAGTCCGCCTACAAGGAGCAACCAAGTCGGCCTAATGAACAGTCTAGTCGGCCTAAAGAGGAGGGACAAACCTCTATTTATAGAGGTTGTCCACTCCTCATACAACACACAACAAGAAGCTTTGGAATTAGTGAAGTGACAGCCAAGAAAAAGAAGTGGAAGGGGTATTCTGTGGGTATCCAAGGATAGCGAGAAATAAGGGTGCACAACCGAAGTTAAGGAGGTCATTTCTAGAAGCAACTAAAGCCACACGTGCGAGGTTAAGGAAGGTCTGCCTGCGGCTATAACAATAGAAAAGTACAGTTCATCACATCTCACTATTTTGGGTGCAAACAAGGTCCATAAGACCTCACTCTAAGAGCGAAGGAGAAGCCATCACAAACAAAGGAATACGGAACAAGACCGAAGTGCAAGGGATTATTTTTGAGGGTAGAAAATAGTCACATGTGGGAGAACCAGATCTCTTTCTACAGTTATAACAAACCTCTCTTAACAATCATAACAGTTCATTGATTGGTAAAATAAAAGAAAGGAATCATCATATGAAAAGGGTTTAATTAAACACATCCTCTCTAGAGGATACTAACAATTTAGAAGAAGAAAAAAATGCCAAAAAAAGGAGGACGAAGTTCCAAGAAACAAAGTGCCAGAAGAAGTGCCGGAAGAACTATCGGGGTATATGGTGCAGAAAAGGAGTGAAGACTTGACTTGTGCTTGGAGGATCTCTTAGTTAATGGTCTAGGGTTTGACATTGATGAATAGAAGCTTCAATAAGAGAAATTCACTAAATTGTTTTCCTCTCAAGAGTAGAGAGTTTTTGGCCCTGGTAGAGAGCCAACATCTTGTGTTTTTTTTTTTTTGGTAGCAGTTTGATGAAGTACACACATAAGAACTAATAACAACAAGAAGAAGAATAATCTAACCAGAAAAGTAAAAAGACTCCACAAATTGTTATCAAGTAACGAAGAATCACACTACACTACTTTACCCTAGATTCTTCAACATGGTATCAGAGCTAAGGTGACACATCAAGAAAAGGGAAACTCAAGAACACTCATCAAGGAGAAGCATCTACAAGATTGAAGCATCAAGGCTAGAAGTATCAATTACTTCATAGTCAAGAAGGGTCTACAATCCATCATCCATTAAGGAGGTCTACAAAGATAGAAGAAGAGCCTTACATAAAGGCACATACAAAGAAGAACAGATTGAAGCAAGACCTACATCAAGCTACAAGTCTTCAAGAAAATCTCATCATCAAGAAAGTCCAATTGGAGAAGGCAGCTTGAAGAACATCAAGATCTAGGGAAGACAAGCCATCAAGCCTTCAAGGAGGAAGCAAATCCATTACATATAAAAATATATCAAGTAAGTACATGTCCCCTTCTAAACATACATCAATGTCTTTTTGCAAGGAAATCAATAAACTAGTAGGTACGAATAACTTTATTGCATGGAAGAAGAGGACTGATCTACTAGTCAAGGAGAATGAACTCCGAGAGCATGTGAAAGGGAATACCACTATCGCTACTAAAGAATAGACTCAAGCCTTAGCCAAGTACAATAAGTATGAGACAAGAGCTCAAAGGATTCTGATAGAATCAATAAAAGACTCTCTCATTCCCTATGTCTCCAAGTTTTAGACATCAAAAGAAATTTATGATAAGCTAGTATAGTTATTCTCGGTATCCACCACCGGAGAAGTAAAATATCTAAGGAATGAATTGTACAAGATGAAGATAAAAAAAGAAGGAACAACTCCCTACTTCAGAAAAATATCTGAAATGAGAGATCAGCTTCAAGAGCTTCGTGAAGTCATGTCTAATAGAGAGATGACAACTGTAGTACTCAATGCTCTACCTGAGGAGTGGGGATACTTCACATCTATCATATATGTTAAGAAGAAAGAAACCACTATCAGTGAAATGTGGTCTCTATGCAGAACAAAGGAAACTAGACTTAAGGCTAAAAAATATGTGGGATCAAAGGAGCAAGCATTTGCTACCATTTCCAAAAGAAAGGGTAAATTTTGACAAGTTTGGTCGACGAAGAACAAACAACAAAGACATGTCCAAAATCCAATTTTTTGGATGCGAAGAATATGGACACTACGAAAGGAATTGTCCTAAGCTTAATGAGGACAAAAACAACAAAGGGAAGAGTGAAGAAGCTTACATAACTCAAGAGATGAAAGAATAAGGAAAGAAGCAAAAGAAGGAAGATCCTCTAGATCTCTACTATGACTAGGTCAAACCCTTTACTTCTAGACTTCATTCAAAGTTTTGAGTAGAATAGGAACATGTAGGAATAAATTAAAATTGAATGGCTAGAAACATCCTCTAGAATCTAGCAGCATGATGCACATAGAGTTCTAGATACTCATGTAGATGTAGGATTTATGATAATAACAAAAGTGCATAAGTAGAAATATCTTCTAGAATATAGGAGCATGGTAGATATAGCTCAAGATATTCTTGTAGGAGAAGCATACCTAGTATAGGACCTCATACATGATAAAAGAAAATTGATCATGATAAGAATATTAGAAGACCTACATCATCAAAAGAAAGGAAACATTTTTAAGGCAAGGATCTTTAAGATCCTATGATGGAATCTAAAAAATTAGGTTCATGGATCAAAGTAGATGTGTCATTGGGAATCCCATTCATGGGTTTGAAGAGAAGAATGTTATGGGGGCAAGCTAAGCTGATGCAAGAAGGGCCACATGAAAGGATGATCAAAGGAGAATCAAGATGAGATATGTATGCATCAAAGTTTAAAGTCATGTTATCGCTTGTATATTATGAAATTCATGGTTATAGTTCTATAACATGATCAAGGGTGAAAATAATCTCTTTCACCAATAACATGTTTGAAGGCATGTACCACAATGTGATTAAGGTCAATAAAAGAATATGCTCACATAAGGAGCATACGATTGTTGACTAAGAAGCAAGAAGAAATGCTAACAAGTCTAGCAATCAAGAAATGAAGGAATTCTCTCATAAGAAGCATTAGATGGTTGACCTATATATCTGGGAAGAATAAAATAAATAAAGAGATCAAGAATGTGAAGAACGCCATGATCACCAAGAATCACTATCTGACAAAATGCCTTGAAAGATATCTCCTAAAAGAAGGCAGAACAACTTTGATAAAGGAAGAAAGGACCCTTGACACCTATGAAGGCCTTGGAGATATAAAGGTGCAAATAATTTATTCTACTATACAAAGATTTCATGATGAATAATCCATCCAACAAAAAGAAAAGGAAATGTTGAAACAATGTCAGGATGAAGTCATGATGGGCTACTAGGTCAAAGAATGTAACCTAGAAATTAATATGAAGCATCCATGAGAAGAGTATTTTTAAGCATGGACAAAATGACAAAGGAGTAGCTAAGATGAAAAGATAAACCTCATAGTCGCTTTCCACGAAGCAATGACATGACAAACCAAGAAGGAAAGTGATTGATGGATGGTGCCCTACCTAGAAGATGTTCGATCAAAGACTTCATGACATAAAGAAAGGAAGGAGATCAAGCAGTTGAAGAACCCACAAAGAAGAAGTTTTTGATGAAGGAAAGAGTCCCCAGTTAAGAGGGAGCTCTGACAGGTCCTTGATCAAGAGGGAGTTTTGGATCACCCCTGATTATAAAGGAGTCACATTTGTGTTTTCTATTTCATGGGTCATGCACTAGACCAGGACTAACAACCGTAAGTCTAGATGAAGGCCATGAATGGAAATGTAGACAGAAGATAGACACTACATTCTTGTCTTCACTTGGGAATAAATAATGGGAGGATTGGGTAATCATCTGGCATCTAATACTCTTTGAGGAAGTGTAGGGAATCCAAGACAAGAGTAGGCAAGAGGACCAATATTTTTTTAGAGCTGGGAACCCAAGATAAGAATAGTCCTATAAGGTCATACTCGGAGAACACCTGAGTGGATATGTACCTTGAGAGACAATGATGAAGGTGTCTATAAATCATTGGTTTCTTAAGCATTGTAGCTCATGGTCTCGTAAAGAGATGGAGTTGTTAGTCAAGGCCTTGCAATATGACCATGCTCATAAATATGATGCTATAATAGATGGATTGTAAATCCAACTTTTCTTATGTGAATTCTTCAAGATTGATAATATCCAAACACCTTGTAATGTTGTATGAATACCTCCCTAGTTAAGCGGGAGTGTTGAAGGAAAGGTAACTAGGTTCAGTCTTCATAAATGTATTTTTGATATTTGTACTTATTCAAGAAAAGAAATATTATTTTTATAATATATGTCAATGAGTTTATTTCTCATTGAAATAGGTCTAGCACTATTTAAAGTGATATAGGTGAATTAAATAGTCAAAAGAATAAGCTGAAGACCTTAAGGGCATGTTATACCTTGTATATGTTTTATGCTCAATAGAATGCCTCCAAGCAAAGTCACAAGTCTCCTCCAAGCAATGGCACCATCAAGAAGCTCATTCAAGCATACAACTCCATCCAAAGTACACTCTACAAGTCGGCTTACAAGCAGCAACCAAGAAGGCCTAATGAAGAGTCTAGTTAGCCTAAAGAGGAGGCGCAAACCTCTATTTATAGAGGTTGTCCACTCCTCATACAACACACAACAAGAAGCTCTAAAATTAGCGATGTGACAGCCGAGAAAGTGAAGTGAAAGGGGTAGTGTATGGGTCTCTAAGGATAACAAGAAAGAATGGTGTAGAATCGAAGTTAAGGAGCTTATTTCTAGAAGTAACTACAACCACACATGTGAGGTTAAGGAAGGTCTTCCTGCAGCTATAACAATAGAAAAGTATAGTTCATCATATCTCACTATTTTGGGTACAAACAAGGTCCATAAGGCCTCCCTCTAAGAGTAAAGGAGAAGCCCTCACAAATGAAGGAAGAAAGAAGAAGACTGAAGTTGAAGGGATTGTTTTCTAGGGTAGAAAAAAATCACACGTGTGAGAATGATACCTCTTTCTGTAGTTGTAATGACCATCTCTTGACAGTCATAACAATTCATTTATTGGTAAAAGACAAGAAAGGAATCATCACATGAAAATAGTTTCATTAAAGACATAGTCACACGTGCTAGAATGAGATATCTTTCTACAGTTATAACGACCCTCTCTTGACAGTGATAACAATTCATTGTTTGGTAAAAGAAAAGAAAGGAATCATCAGATGAAAAGAGTTTCATTAAAGACATCTTATCTAGAGCAAGTACAACAAGGTTACTAAAACTTTTGGAGAAGAACAAAGTGCCAGAAGAAGGAGGATGAAGTGCCAGGAAACAAAGTGCTGGAAGAAGTGTCGAAAGAAGTGTTGGTGTATATGGTGCAGAAAAGGAGTGAAGACTTGACTTGTGCTTGGAGGATCTCTTAGTCAACGGTATAGTGTTTGGCATTGATCAATAGAAGCTTCAATAAGAGAAATTTACTAAAGTGTTTTCCTCTCAAGAGTAGAGAGGTTTTGGCCTTGGGAGAGAGCCAACATCTTGTGTTCTTGTTTTTGTGTTTTGGTAGCAGTTTGATGAAGTACACACATAAGCACTAATAATAAGAATAAGAAGAATAAGCTAACAAGAAAAGTAAAAAGAATCCACAAATTGTTATCAAGTAACGAAGAATCACACTACACTACTTTGCCCTAGGTTCTTTAACATGGTATCAGAGTTAAGGTGACACATCAAGAAAAGGGAAACTCAAGAACACTCATAAAGGATAAGCATGTACAGGATTGAAGCATCAAGCCTATAAGTCTCAATTACTTCAAGGTCAAGAAGGGTCTATAATCCATCATCCATCAAGGAGGTCTACAAAGCTAGAAGAAGAGCCTTACATAAAGGCACATACAAAGAACAAAAGGTTGAAGAATGACCTACATCAAGCTACAAGTCTTCAAGGAAATCTCATCATCAAGCCAGTCCACCTAGAGAAGGAAACTTGAAGAACATCAATATCCAGGGAACATAAGCCATCAAGCCTTCAAGGAGGAAGCAAAACCATTACATCTAAAAATATATCAAGTAAGTACATGTCCCCTTATGAATATAAATTAATTTATTTTTGTAAGGAAAGCAATAAATTGGTAGGTACTGTTATCACCCCAAAAACTCACCTAGGTTGTATATCAGTGATGCTCGGGAACATTACAAACTCAACAAAATGTTGGATAAAATGATGGATGAATGAAAGAAATGCTGCACATTCAATCCAGATAACCACTCCTACTATGATTAACCCCAGACATGGGTGAACACCCCAAACTACAAGGCTTTTAACCACCAATTACTCATAGTTTAGATAAAATGTGATAATGGAGAAGATTGACCACACCAGCAGATGCACAGGACCCTGTGATGGCCGGCTGCAACCTGTTAAGAGGTCTGTAAATCTATTATCTAATACACAGACAGGATGACAACTCTCTAGTATTAACACAACAGAAACCTGCAAGCAATTTCAATAATACTAACTAGATTCTAACACAGAGGTGGGATGATAGCCCCTCTAATGCTAAACATCTACAGCAAATGAAAAATGCATGACAGGCACAGCCTGGAACATAGAAGAAGTGAAAAGTGATAAAATGACAGCAAAAGAAGCTTGTATTAGTTGGAAATGAAGACCAGACACTACAGGACTCACATTATTTACAGTCTCCAGAAGTTGAAGTTTACAACACACTAGCACTCATCTAACACTCATCAATCTCTTACATTGTGTTTTTGGGTATATATAGAGGCTAGATACAAAATATCTCTGCTAACTATGCATGGAGGGATCGTAATGGATCACCAACCGCATTTACAATTATAGATATGATCTTTAATATAGTCTGCTAACAAAATTGGCCTTTCTAAATTATCTGATGTCCTTCTCTGGCAACTGAAGTGAATTATGGATGGAATTCCATGCCTAATAAATGGTTTCCACTACTCGAGGTCGTCCTTTTCATCCTTTGGCCATTCTGTCATTTAAATGCGGTTGGTAACCTTTAACTGTGCAGAAAGCAGGCAGATGATCCCCTTCATCCTTCGGGAGTATGGAAATGCTACAGAAGAGGATCGTGGAGGCGAACTGAGGAAAAAGGTCGTAGGATCACACAGATCAACAACAGCAATGACTTGACGAGGGGTGTCGGGAGATAGCGCAGATGGACGAATGAACATGGGTCGTCGGATGATAAAATCAACAGTGGAGATTGCGAGGGAGGATCTATTAGGAGGAATCATGGGTGAATGAATTTGGGCCATCGAATCATGGACATGAATGATCAAACGACGATCATGCACAAAAGATGCACGACACTTAAGCAATGGGAGAATGGTGGTTTTGCTGGCGGGTGGTTTCCCCGCACTGCCTACCGAGGCTCAGCAGCTTTCGTATTGTGGGGCGTGATCCTGTAATAAAGCGTCACATGGCAGCCAAAAACCACCGCCCCCGCGGGTTAACGGGCAAGCAGGTCGCGGCGAGGAATGGTGCGACTGCCTTCGGATCTAATGACGGACAGCTAGATGTCAGCGAAGATGCGCAAGGTTTAATTTGCAGGTTTGGGCTACGAGGACCGTTAGATCTTGGCGATCAACGGTGAAGATTTCAAAAGCGACACAGGGTTAATAATGGCGTGGGTTATATGATTAGGCTACGTGGGTTCAACACGATAAGCACCCGGGGGTAAACTAAAATGGGGCTCCGATGAATTTCGGGGTTTTGATGAAGAAGATTCAGAGCAAAACAAAGGAGAACAGGGGCAATGAAATACAAAAGAATAAGAGGGAGTGATAGGGAATATAGGTTTAGGAAGGATTTAGAGGAAAATAGAAACAGTGAGAGGTTAAGAGAGTGTAAGGAAACTGAGTGAGAGGAAGGTGAAAAGACTGCTACGTGCTACTTTCTTGACACAAACCAACCAGCAAACCAACATTTAACTTCTAAGAACTGAAGATTGTAGCAGAGCTAACACTGGCTCCTTCTGGGGATGAGATCCTCCTTGCGAGGTCTTAAGAACTGCAGACCAATGCCTTCATACAAAACTCAGCTTTAAAAACATTTTCCTAGCATCCATTGGGCATGGAGTCAACTAAGCATACAACAAAAAACTGTAAAAGAACATGATTACAATCATAAAAGCCTGAAAACTTAAAACTTGCAAAACTGCCCATCTGCTGAGCCACCGAAATTGCTACCTATCATCTGGTTCATCATAGATCAACAAGACAGGATTATTTGATCCTCTATCTCAAAGAGTTTAGGAGATTTGACCTTGATGGGCAGATAGGGATCAAATTTCATTTCCCTTCTGTGTATTCTCCTCCTTGGATGTTCTTTAGAGGAGCCTCTGTACACCTGCGGAATAACCATTGTTGCTGTGTACATGTTTTTATCTTCTGTGGCCTGCACAATAAATATGAAAGATGCGCCACTGTATTCTTATGCAGGGGACACAGGGACATAATGTGCTCCTTTATTTTTCTTTGAACAATCCTCATCCAAGGAGGAGTTCCAATAATGTACATTTTCTTCCTATGTCTTTTGATAAGCTACCCTTTCATTATGTGTTGAATCCATTTGAGAAGATTTCAGGATATCAAGACTGAGATGATCAGCTTCAGCCTTAAGCATTGAATTTTATTCTGCCTCAGTGTTTAAGGGGCAATAGTGAGGGATTGTTTTTTGAGCAGACAGAGGGACAAAAGATGATGGGGAGCTTTCCTCTCCCTTCTTGATTACTGGGTCGGGGGAAATAGCAGGCTGGCAAGTTTGCAGATCCTGATAGCCATGTGAAGATGAGCTGGCTTCGGACATAGATTCTTGGAGGATGAAAGGACCTTCTACTGGTTGCTGATGCTGATAAGTTTGTTGTTCTGCAGGTACAAAAAACTGATAAGTAGTGCTCTTGGATACTGCTTCTTCGTATGCAGCTCCGATTAGGAAAGGGGCATTACCTTTATCTTCCAAACCGTGGTCCTCCTCCTCTTCTTCAAATAGTTTTGCTTCCATGACTATATTTTGTAAAAGGGGACTCACCCCTTTATCTTCATTTGTATCTCTGTTTCTCTGCAACCTCTGCAAATACTCATTTACTCCTGTGTATGGATCTAGAGATTGAAAAGTAAAGGAACAATGAGCTCCTGCTTCTTCAGAATATTGCTCAGCCTTTAGCTTGGAAACTTCAGAGGTCAATAGCTCAATCATCCTAGCCAATTCATCGATATCAGGCTCTAAGGATGATGAGGATTCACCTCCCTGTCTTCTCCTTTCATCATCTCCTTCAACTCTCTCTGCAACTAGAATGTTCGATTCAACTTCAAAAGTTGCATCTTGCATATCAGCTAGAGAAGCACATCTCCTTTCTCTTAACCGCAGGCTAAACTGAGAATAGAAGGCATTAGCATAAGATAACATGGTAGAAGCAGGGGTAGGTCTTACTTCAGCTGGCATTCTGTTGTACATATGATTAAATCTTTTGTTGAACTCAGATAGCAGCTCACCATCTTCTCTCTGCAAGTTCCCAAATTCTTCATGATAAAAGTGCAGATCTTTATTATTTCCCCAGTGCTTTAAGAACACATCATCTAGGGCCTCAATGTCTGCAATGGACCTAGGGGGTAAATTTCTAAACCATTTTCTAGCTTCCCCATCTAGGCTTTGAACAAAAGCCCTCATCCAGACATCCTCTTCATTAATATCTAGATTATAAGCATAACAATAAAAATATTCGAGGTGCTCTTCTGTTGATACTCCTTTTGTACCAGTAAACTTAGGCATAAATTGTTGATAATCTCCTGCAGGCATGGCATGTAAAGGGGTAGGCAAGACCAAGGGTCCATACCTAGTAGCAACTATTCTTTCTATCTTTGTAAGGGCTTGTTGGCCTGCCATGACTGAGGTAAGGTAAAAGGATACTGGTGGACTGAGTGGTATGGATCAATGAGAGAAATGAGAAAAACAGAGGAATATTATGGACATCATGGATGCTTCTTTATTTAAGGTTCAAAAGGGAAATGAATAACAAGGAGCTGAATGAATCTCTGAAGGAAATACTTCACTAGCAGAGATACATGGGACTCTTTCGGCTTACCTGATCCTGATGCTCCTTCTACAATGATTTCTTTTGCTTACGATCTTCTCAGGGTCAGGCACTGGTTCAACTAGTGATTTCTGAAGATTTGTTCGAGCATGCCTCACAGATTGTGCCAAAACTTCAATGTGGAGTCACCTAAGGATGGCCTTCCTCCAGTGGAGTCGCCAGACAGATGATTACAACCAAAATCTGTGTTCAAACCTTGTCTATCATCAAATCTTGAAGCTGTGTCGTTTTCCCAGGGAAGCTGAGCTTCAATTCTCCTCTCCCCGGCAACGGCGCTAATTAATGTTATCACCCCAAGAAGCTCACGTAGGTTGTATATCAGTGATGCTCGGGAACATTACAAACTCAACAAAAAGTTGGATAAAATGATGGATGAATGAAAGAAATGCTGCACATTCAAGCCAGATAACCACACCTACTATGATTAACAATAGACATGGGTGAACACCCCAAACTACAAGGCTTTTAACCACCAATTACTCACATTTTAGATAAAATGTGATAATGGAGAAGACTGACCACACCAGCAGATCCACAGGCCCTTGTGATGGCTGGCTGCAACCAGTTAAGAGGTCTGTAAATCTATTATCTAATACACAGACAGGATGACAGTTCTCTGGTATTAAAAAAACAGAAACCTGCAAGCAATTTCAATAATACTAACTAGATTCTAACACAGAGGTGGGATGACAGCCCCTCGAATGCTAAACATCTACAACAAATGAAAAATGCATGACAGGCACAACCTGGAACATAGAAGAAGTGAAAAGTGAGTAAATGACAACAAAAGAAGCTTGTATTAGTTGGAAATGAAGACCAGACGCTGCAGGACTCACAGTATTTACAGTCTCTAGAAGTTGAAGTTTACAACACACTAGCACTCATCTAACACTCATCAATCTCTTACATTGTGTTTCTGGGTATATATAGAGGCTAGATACAAAATATCTCTGCTAACTATGCGTGGAGGGATCGTAATGGATCACCAACCGCATTTACAATTATAGATATGATCTTTAATACAGTCTGCTGACAAAATCGGCCTTTCTAAATTATCTGATGTCCTTCTCTGGCAGCTGAAGTGAATTATGGATGGAATTCCATCCCTAATAAATGGTTTCCACTGCTCGAGGTCGTCCCTTTCGTCCTTCGGCCATTTTGTCATTTAAATGCGGTTGGTAAGCTTTAACTATGCAGAAAGCAGGCAGATGATCCCCTTCATCATTCGGGAGTATGGAAATGTTGTAGAAGAGGATCGTGCAGGCGAACTGAGGAAAAAGGCCGTAGGATCACACAGATCAACGGCAGTAATGACTTGACGAGGGGTGTCGGGAGATAGCGCAGATGGGCGAATGAACATGGGCTGTCGGATGATAAAATCAACGGTGGAGATTGCGAGGTAGGATCTATTGGGAGGAATCATGGGTGAATGAATTTGGGCAGTCGGATCATGGACGGGAATGATCGGAAGGCGATCGCGCACAGAAGATGCACGACACTTAAGCAGTGGGAGAATGGTTGTTTTCCTGGTGGGTGGTTTCCCCGCACCGCCTATTGGGGCTCGGCAGCTTTTGTACTACGGGGCATGATCATGTAATAAAGCGCCTGTTGATATTGCAACAAGATGATGGAGCTTAGTGAAAAGAGTCGCCTTCACTAAGTGGGCCTGCAGGCTATTTTTGGCGCAAGTCTATTTTTAGACTATGTCTATTTTTAGACATATGGATCATGTCTATGGATTGCAGGTTGTTGTTTATGGATGATTGATCAAGTTGGGAAAAAATAGATGGACTTCTATTTTTGATGAAAGTGTGAGTGATCACAGTGTGAGTGATCAAAGTCTATTTTTAGACTGGCTGTCAAAAATAGAAAAGTCAAATATTATTATCTCACAATAATATTTGGACTATAAACTTAATCTTATTCTCTTGGAGCACTTCAGTTTGAGCTACAGAGGTGGCACATGCAGCTGTCAGAAGGAAATACGCTTTTCTTATGAGTCAGTTGAGTTGTTGCATGCATGACTTCAGTTAGAACTCAATCAGTTGAGTTTGGTGGAGTTGATTGTGGAGTTGATGGAGTTGTGTTCAGTTTAGCTTTGTTAAACTGGTTGTATTTAGTCTAACTAGCAAATAGACTAGAGATGAGTTGGGTGAATTAGTTATTAATTAATTCACAAGTTATTAACTCATAATACAACTAATGAATACATCAGTTAACTCAGTTGCATGTTAGTGCATGTTCAGTTCAACAGGGACAGGTGGTAGAGAATCAGATTGCTATTAGTTGTGACTATAGTTGTGCACCAGATCTTGCACAATCAAGGGATTGAGTATGCCAATGATTTTGCTCACATATTTGCCCACATTATAGCTTGTGCTCACGTCCAACAAAGTGTGAGTGACTATTTTGCAGGTGAAAAACGAGTTTGGTGAGCCATTCTCATCAGTTCTTGAGCAGGTATTGAGCAGTGGAGGCAGGAAAGCAGTGGAAGAGATTTGGAGATCAGATCTGAGCTGTATTGTGTGTAACAGAGGTGGAGATACTTGTGAGAAGTATTATGCTCTGTAATGTTACATGACTCAATCATTAATATACAGATAGTTGGGGTTTTTAGCGAGATGCTTTCCCCGGGATACATACTGTGTTAATGTGTGAATGCTCTTGATGTTTTATTGTTATTGATGCTGCTATATTGATGATCAACGTAGAGGAGCTTATGTATTGTGTATGTTTTCTGCAATAGTACATGATCAGGATAATCTCCATTGAATATGTGTTAAATTATTCAAAATTTCTACATGGTCTCGGAGCTAGATATTTGTAGAAAACGTTTCTACATGGTATCAGAGCTGCTTGATTTGTAGAAGAGATTTTTACAGGATATCAAGCGAGGATTGATCATCAAATCTACTATTCAGGAAGTATTTACATTCTATTTCTTCAGGCAGAGTCTGTAATAAGGCCAGGTAGCCTCTGGATTCATCCTTCCTTTGGAAGGTGAGATATCTGGTGAATGCCCATACAGTCAATCTCTGTACGAGAAATATTGTGTTCTCACGAATTCTAGATCGGAAGCGGTTGAGTTGGTTGCTGGTGGAAATTTGAATTTGTAGCAGTATTGTTGAAATGTCTTTCAACGGATTGCAAATGTTATTCCAAAGCAAGAGCGACCTGGCGCTCAAGGATAAACTCAGAAACAATAAAGGTGAGAATGGATCTTCATCAAAGGTATCTGATGAAGAGAATCGCACTTTGGCTACCAAAGCAAAGAAGGGGAAGAACAAGAAAGCTTCTCATTCTGGTGCGAAAGGCAAGAAGCAGGATATGTCCAAGGTGAAGTGTTTTCACTGTCACCAGCACGGACACTATGCCACAAATTGTCCGCAGAAGAAGAAGAACAAGCAAGCTGCTGGATCTGCAGGGGGAGAGGCCTTAGCTTCTCAGTTTGAGCTTGATTTTTCATTGATCGCATGCTTGGTTTCAAGTGTGATGGGATCAGTGTGGTTCTTGGACAATGGTGCGTCTTTTCACATGATGGCAGATAGAGATTTGTTCTCTGATTTGGAGGACAAAGATCTTGGAGTGCACATCAAGATGGGCGATGATGGTAGATACAGTGTGACTGGTATCGGTACCATTTCCTTTGAGAGGGAGTCTGGTAAACCCTTTGTATTGAAGGAATTCATGCATGTTCCAGGATTGAAGAAGAATCTCATCTCAGTGGCGATGTTAGAAGATAAGGGGTATGATGTTGTTTTCAGCGAGGGAAAGGCCTTCCTGCGCAGCAAGACAACTGGTGAGACCCAGAAGATAGGGGTTCGAGTGAGGAACCTTTATCAGTTGCATGTAGATGGATGTGCAGCAATGGCAGGTAAGGCAGAAGGATTGGTGAGCCGGGATGATGGCGAGTTGTGGCACAGGAGATTGGGACACCTTCACCATGGAGCCTTGAAGATACTGTAGCAGATCACTACAGGGCTTCCTAAAGGCACACTTGCACAGTCAGATCAGTGCAAGGGGTGTACTTTGGGGAAGTTTGTGAAAGCCACCTTTCACGAGAAAGATAGTCGCGCCACGACGATCCTTGAGAGAATTCACACAGACGTGTGTGGACCTTTCTCAGTTGCTTCGACAGCAAAACATAGGTATTATGTGATTTTTGTTGATGATTTCTCTCGTAAGTGCTGGATCTTCTTCATGCAGAAGAAGAGCGAGACATATTCAAAGTTATGTGAATTCAAAGCACTGGTCGAGAAGGAGTCGGGGAAGAAGGTGAAGGCTCTTAGGAGCAATAATGGTGGTGAATACATCTCGGACGAGTTCAAGGATTTCTGCAAGATAGAAGGGATTCGTAGAGAGCTCATAGCTCCCCATAACCCACAGCAGAACGGGGTAGCTGAGCGGAAGAACAGAACGATTGTGGGTGATGCACAAGCAAGGTTGCATGATCAGGGCCTACCCCTTCACTTGTGGGTAGAAGCATGCAATACAACAGTTTATGTGCAGAACCGTTGTCCTCATAGGATACTTGGCATGAGTACACTTGAGGAGACTTATTCTGGTAAGAAGCCTGATCTTTCTCATTTGAGGATTTTTGGTGCTAACGTTTACATGCATGTGACGAAGGATGCCAGGAAGAAGTTGGAGCCGACCACAGAGGTTGGGATATTTGTGGGGTACACTGATACGCCCCACAACTATCGTGTGTATTTGCCAGACAGTGGTAAAACTGTTGTGTGACGGGATATAAAATTTCAGGAGGAGAAAGCCATGAAGTGTTCACTTGAGAGGGAGCTACACTTGCATGCAGATGAGGAGCTATTAATTCCTAAGGATGAGCTTCAGGACGTGGATCAGCCACAGGACGAGGTTCATGGAGTGGAAGAGACCACTCATGCAGCGCCAACCATTAGAGGGCGAAAGCGCTTGACAGAAGCTGAGCGACTGGCTCAAGATGCAGAGAAAGTTGTAGGACCACCTACAGCCCAACGCAGGCAGAGACAGTCACCTGATCGGTACACTGGATACATGGCTCTTATGAGCAAGTGTGTTGTGACTGAGCCATCCTCTTTCGAGGAAGCTGTGGAGGATCTCGCATGGGTAGACACCATGGTGGAAGAGTATGATTCTATTGTTAGAAACAGTCCATGGGAGATTGTTCCTAGACCGGAAGGGAAATCAGTGGTGGGTTCGAGATGGATCTACAAAGTTAAGCAGGCAGCTGACGAGAGTGTGGAGAAGTACAAGGACAGATTTGTTGCCCGAGGCTTTTCACAGATTGAGGGGATCGATTATGAGGAGACCTTTGCACCTGTCGCAAGGTATTCTTCCATACGGACGATTCTTGCTCTCTTAGTGCAAATGGGATGGCACATTCATCAGATGGATGTGAAGACTGCGTTCCTCAACGGAGTCATTGAGGAGGAGGTGTACATTGAGTAGCCTGAAGGCTTTGAGGTCTTCAGCAGCGAGTCGCATGTGTGCAGGCTCAAGAGAGCGTTGTATGGGTTGAAGCAAGCACCATGTGCTTGGTACACACGGATAGACAACTATTTCATAGGACTTGGATTCTCCAAGAGCGAGGCAGATCCGAACCTATACCAGATTGTGGTGGAGGGTAAGTTGCTTATCATTGTACTGTATGTTGATGATTTGATTCTAACGAGTGATGAGCTATTGATACTGTCATGCAAGAAGGATCTTGCTACAGAGTTTGAGATGAAGGATTTGGTCCTCCTTCACTATTTCCTGGGATTGGAAATATGGCAGCGCAGTGGTGGACTGTTTGTTTCTCAGGGCAAGTATGCTCGGGAGATACTGGAGAAGTTCAACATGCATGGCTGCAAGCCTGTTGATACTCCTCTTCCTGGAGGTTGGAGGAAGGAGGATGCCACTTCGGGGGAAGAAGTGGATGCCACTGTTTATCGACAGTTGGTGGGGTCACTGATGTATTTGGTCAATACACAACCTGATATATGCTATGCAGTTAACCAGCTTTCACAAGCTATGGTTAAGCCTACAAAGCTCTTCTGGAAGGCGTGCAAGTATGTATTGCGCTACTTGGGAGGCACATCGGGATATGGTTTGTGGTACAGACAGGAGGATGAGGTGAAGCTATGTGGCTTCACGGATGCAGATTGGGCAGGGAGCCCAACGGACAGAAAGAGCACATCAGGAGGGGTCTTCAGTATCGGATCGACAATAGTTTCTTGGTACAGCAGGAAGCAGAGATCAGTGTGGATGAGGATGATCCTCGTCGGGTTTTTCGGGTCCAAGCACATCAGGTACCATCATATCAAAGATTGTGTGTAGCGGAGGATCATGTTGCTTTCATACATTCCAACAGAGGATCAGGATGCTGATATTCTGACGAAGGCTCTCACCAGGAGCAAATTCGAGTACCACCGAGGCAGGATAGGGGTTGCTGATAATCCATATCTTATCGAGAGGGAGTGTTGAGATTGCAACAAGATGATGGAGCTTAGTGAAAAGAGTCACCTTCACTAAGTGGGCCCGCATGCTATTTTTGGCGCAAGTCTATTTTTAGACTATGTCTATTTTTAGACATATGGATCATGTCTATGGATTGCAGGTTGCTGTTTATGGATGATTGATCAAGTTGGGAAAAAATAGATGGACTTCTATTTTTGATGAAAGTGTGAGTGATCACAGTGTGAGTGATCAAAGTCTATTTTTAGACTGGCTGTCAAAAATAGAAAAGTCAAATATTATTCTCTCACAATAATATTTGGACTATAAACTTAATCTTATTCTCTTGGAGCACTTCAGTTTGAGCTACAGAGGTGGCACATGCAGCTGTCAAAAGGAAATATGCTTTTCTTATGAGTCAGTTGAGTTGTTGCATGCATGACTTCAGTTAGAACTCAATCAATTGAGTTTGGTGGAGTTGATTGTGGAGTTGATGGAGTTGTGTTCAGTTTAGCTTTGTTAAACTGGTTGTATTTAGTCTAACTGGCAAATAGACTAGAGATGAGTTGGGTGAATTAGTTATTAATTAATTCACAAGTTATTAACTCATAATACAACTAATGAATACATCAGTTAACTCAGTTGCATGTCCGTGCATGTTCAGTTCAACAGGGACAAGTGGTAGAGAATCAGATTGCTATCAGTTGTGACTATAGTTGTGCACCAGATCTTGCACAATCAAGGGATTGAGTATGCCAATGAGTTTGCTCACGTATTTTCCCACATTATAGCTTGTGCTCACGTCCAACAAAGTGTGAGTGACTATTTTGCAGGTGAAAAACGAGTTTGGTGAGCCATTCTCATCAGTTCTTGAGCAGGTATTGAGCAGTGGAGGCAGGCAAGCAGTGGAAGAGATTTGGAGATCAGATCTGAGCTGTATTGTGTGTAACAGAGGTGGAGATACTTGTGAGAAATATTATGCTGTGTAATGTTACATGACTCAATCATTAATATACAGATAGTTGGGGTTTTTAGCGAGATGCTTTCCCCGGATACATACTGTGTTAATGTGTGAATGCTCTTGATGTTTTATTGTTATTGATGCTGCTATATTGATGATCAACGTAGAGGAGCTTATGTATTGTGTATGTTTTCCGCAATAGTACATGATTAGGATAATCTCCATTGAATATGTGTTAAATTATTCAAAATTTCTACAGCGTTGCGTAGCAACCAAAAGCCACCACCCCCGCGGGTTAACGGGTGAGCAGGTCATGGCGAGGAATGGTGCGACTGCTGTCGGATCTAACGATGGACGGCTAGATGTCGGCGAAGATGCGCAGGGTTTAATTTGCAGGCTGGGGCTACAAGGACCGTTAGATCTTGGCGATCAACAGTGAAGATTTCAAAAGCGACATAGGGTTAATAATGGCGCGGGTCATATTATTAGACTACATGGGTTCAACACGATAAGCGCCCGGGGGTAAACTGAAATGGGGCTCCGTTGAATTTCGAGGTTTTGATGAAGAATATACAGAGCAAAACGAAGGAGAACAGGGGCAATGAAATACAAAAGAATAAGCGGGAGTGACAGGGGATATAGGTTTAGGAAGGATTTAGAGGAAAATAGAAATAGCGAGAGGTTAAGAGAGTGTAAGGAAACCAAATGAGAGGAAGGTGAAAAGACTGCTGCATGCTGCTTTCTCGGCACAAACCAGCCACCAAACCAGCATTTAACTTCTAATAATTGAAGATTGTAGTAGAGCTAACAGGTACCACTAACTTTATTGCATGGAAGAAGAGGATTGATCTACTACTCAAGGAGAATGAACTCCTCGAGCATGTCAAAGGGAATATCACTATCCCTGCTAAGGAACAAACTCAAGCCTCAACTAATTACAATAAGGATGAGACAAGAGGTCAAAGGATTCTGATAGAATTAATAAAAGACTCTCTCATTCCCTATGTCTCCAAGTTTGAGACATCATAATAAATTTATGATAAGCTAGTAGAGTTATTCTCGATATCCACCATCGAAGAAGTAATATCTCTAAGGAATAAATTGTACAAGATGAAGATAACAAATGAAGTCATAGCTCCCTACTTCATAAAAATCCCTTAAATGAGAGATCATATTCAAGAGATTGGGGAAGTCATGTCTAACAAAGAGATTACAACTATAGTACTCAATGCTCTACCTAAGGAGTGGGGAAACTTCACATCTATCATATATGCTAAGAATAAAGAAACAACTCTCACTGAAATATGATCTCTATGCAGAACAGAGGAAACTAGACTTAAGTCAAAAGAAGATGTGGGATCAAAGGAGCAAGCATTTTCTACCATGGCCAAAAGAAAGGGTAAATTTGGCAAGTTTGGTCCACGAAGAATAAACAATAGAGACATGTCTAAAATCCAGTGTTTTGGATGCCAAGAATATGGACACTACAAAAGGAATTATCCTGACCTTAAGAAGGACAACAACAACAAAAGGAAGAGGGAAGAAGCTCACATAACTCAAGAGATGAAAGAAGAAGGAAATAAGAAAAAGAAGGAAGATCCTCCAGATATCTACTATGACTAGGTCAAACTCTTTACTTCTAGACTTCTTTCAAAGTTTTTGGTAGAATAGGAGAATGTAGGAATAAAGTAAAATTGCATGGCTAGAAACATTCTCTAGAATCTAGCAACATGATGTACATAGAGTTATAGATACTCATGTAGATGTAGCATTTACGATGATAACAAAAATGCATAAGTAGAAATATCTTCTAGAATATAGGAGCATGGTAGATATAGCTCAAGATATTCGTGTAGAAGAAGCATACCTAGTATAGGACCTCATACATGATGAAAGAAAATTGATCATATAAGAATATTAGAAGACCTACATCATCAAAAGAAAGGAAACATTTGCAAGGCAAGGATATGTAAGATCATATGATGGAATCTTAAAAAGAAGGTTCATGGACCAAAGTAGATGTCTTCCATTCATGGGCTTCAAGAAAAGAATGATATGTAGGCAAGCTAAGATGATGTAAGAAGGGTCACACCAAAGGATGATCAAAGGAGAATCAAGATGAGGTATGTATGCATCAAAGTTTAAAGTAATGTTATCGCTTGTATATTATTAAATTCATGGGTATAGTTCTATAACATGATCAAGGGTGAAAATAATCTATTTCATTGAGAACATGCTCGAAGGCATGTACCACAATGCGATCAAGGTCAACAAAAGAATATGCTCACATAAGGAGCATATGATTGCTGACTAAGAAGCAAGAAGAAATGCTGACAAGTCTAGAAATCAAGCAATGAAGGAATGCTCTCACAAGAAGCATTAGATGGTTGACCTATCTATCTAAGAGGAAGAAAATGAAGAAAGAGATCAAGCATGTGAAGAACACCATGATCACCAAGAATCACTATTTGAAAAAATGCCTTGAAAGATATCTCTCGAAAGAAGGTAGAACAACTCTGATAAAGGAAGAAAGTAACCTCAACACCTATGAAGGCCTTGGATATATAAAGGTGCAGATAACTAATTCTGCTATTGAGAGATGTCGTGATGAAGAATCCATCCAACATAAAGAAAAGGCAATGTTGAAACAATATCAGAATAAAGTCATAATGGGATACTAGGTCAAAGAATGTAACCTAACAAGTACTATGAAGCATCCATGAGAAGAGTATTTTAAACCATGGAAAAGATGACAAAGGAGTAGGCAAGATGACAAGAAAAACTTGATAGTCACTTTCCATGAAGAAATGACATGACAAACCAAGAAGGAAAGTGATTGATGGATGGTGCCCTACCTAGAAGAAGTTCGATCGAAGACTTCATGACATCAAGAAAGGAACTTGGAGATCAAGCAGCTGAAGAGCCCACGAAGAAGAAGTTTTTGATGAAGGAAAGATTCCCTAGTTATGAGGGAGCTTTGACATGTCTGTGATGAAGAGGGAGTGTTGGATCACCCCTGAGTACAAAGGAGTGACATTTGTGTTTTCCATTTCATGGGTCATGCACTAGACCAACACTAATAATTGTAAGCCTAGATGAAGGCGGTGAATAGAAATGTAGACACAAGATAGACACTACATTCTTTTCTTCACTTGGGAAGAAAGAATGGGAGGATTAGGTAATCAACTGGTATCTGATACTCTTTGAGGATGTATACGGCATCCAAGACAATGGTGATAATCTTTGAGGGATGGGAACCCAAGATAAGAATAGCCCTAGAAGGTCATACTCGGAGAACACCCTGGTGGGTATGTACCTTGAAAGACAATGATGAAGGTGTCTATAAATCACTGGTCTCGCCAGAATTGTAGCTCATGGTCTCGTAAAGACATGTAGATGTTAGTCAAGGCCTTGCACTATGATGCTACTAATAAATATGATGCTATAAAAGATGGATTGCAAATCCAGTTCCTCTTACGTGAATTCTTCAAGATTGATAATAGAAAAACACCTTATGTTGTTGTATGAATACCTCCCTAATTAAGAGGGAGTGTTGAAGGAAAGGTAACTAGGTTTGGTCTTCATAAATGTATTTTTGATATTTGTACTTATTCAAGAAAAGAAATATTACTTTTATTATATATGTCAATTAGTTTCTTTCTCATTGTAATAGGTCTCGCACTATTTAAAGTGATATAGGATAGTCAAATAGTCAAAAGAATAAGCTGAAGACCTTAAGGGCATGTTATACCTTTTATATGTATTATGGTTAAGAGAATACCTCCACGAAAAGTCACAAGTCTCCTCCAAGTGATGTCACCATTAAGAAGCTCATTCAAGAATACAATTCCATCCAAAGTCCACTCTACAAGTCAGCCTACAAGTAGCAACCAAGTTAGCCTAATGAACAATCTAGTCAGCCTAAAGAGGAGGGAAATCCCTCTATTTATAGAGGTTGTCCACTCCTCATACAGCGCACAACAAGAAGCTCTAAAATTAGTGAAGTGATAGCCGAGAAAGAGAAGTGAAAGGGGTAGTCTATGGGTCTCCAAGGACAATGAGAAAGAAGGGTACAAAACCGAAGTTAAGGATGTCATTTCTAGAAGCAACTACAGCCACACGTGCGAGGTTAAGGAAGGTTTTCCTGGCGGTATAACAACAGAAAAGTACAGTTCATCATATATCACTATTTTGGGTGCAAACAAGGTCCACAAGGCCTCCCTCTAAGAGCGAAGGAGAAGCCCTCACAAATGAAGGAAGAAGGAAGAAGACCAAAGTTGAAGGGATTGTTTTCTAGGGTAGAAAATAGTCATGTGTGCGAGAATCAGATCTCTTTCTGCAGTTATAACGACCCTCTCTTGACAGTCATAACAATTCATTGATTGGTAAAAGACCATAAATGAATCATCATATGCAAATGGTTTCATTAAAGAAATATTCTCTAGAGCAGGTACAAAAAGGTTACTAACAAGTTAGAAGAAGAATGAAGTGTTGGAAGAAGGAGGACGAAGTGGTAGGAAACAAAGTGCCCAAAGAAGTGCCGGGGTATATGTCGCAAAAAAGGAGTGAAGACTTGACTTGTGCTTGGAGGATCTCTTAGTGAAGGGTCTATGGTTTGGCATTTATCAATAGAGGCTTCAATAAGAGAAATTCACTAAAGGGTTTTCCTCTCAAGAGTAGAGAGATTTTGGCCCTCGAAGAGAGCCAACATCTTGTGTTCTTGTTTTTGTGTTTTTGTAGCTGTTTGATGAAGTACACACATAAGCACTAATAATAATAAGAATAAGAAGAATCTAACAAGAAAACTAAAAAGACTCCAAATCATTATCAAGTAACGAAGAATCACACTAAGCTAATTTTCCCTAGATTATTCAATAGTTCAGAGGCATGTAGCCACCACATCTCTCATTTGAGAAAAGCTACCATCGCCCGATCTAGTTTATTTCCATTCTATTTGTAAGAATCTTTTAGTTATTTGATATTAATGAAATGAATATTTATTTATGCCGCATCTTTGTGTTTATGTTTATATATGTATTCTTTTTTGTTCCTACATAAGTCTAGATCATAAAAAGTACCTTAACAACCCCAAATATGTCATTTCAAATTCATCTTTCATGACTTCTTTGAAATCAGCAATGAGAAGATCATCACTCCCTGTGAAAATTAGATCATTTACATATAAAACTACAATTAAAATCTCGCCATCACTTTTTCTAAATACATTATCCAACAAGTATGAATTTATCCTCCTATACCATGTGAGCATTGCTTGCTTCAACCCATAAAGAGCTTTCTTTAGTCTATATATTGTCTTCTTTCCCGTGAACCTCATAACCAGGTGGATTCTCCACATAAGATTCATCTTTCAACACTCCAGTAAAAAGGTTGATTTCACATCCATTTTATATACCTTCCATTTATGCTGCACTGCTATTACCTAAACTGTCATGACAGTTCCATTCTTGAAACTAGTGCAAATGTTTCAACATACTTACAGGCTATTGTTTGTATCCCTTAACAACTAGCCTTGCTTTATCTCTTTCTACCCTTCCTTTTGCATTGATTTTGTTGTTATAGACCCACTTTACACATATCACTTATTTTCTTTGTGTAAGATTTACTAATTCCCATTTGTCATCCTTCTCTATTGCATCTATTTCTTAATTCATTGTTGCTACCCATTTTTCCTCCTTGTTGCATCTTCGAAATTAATTAAGATCGTCTACATGAGAAAATAAAGAAAAAAGAGACTTCATACATGCGTTGCTTTCACCTCCATTTTTCTCATAAATATCACTCAAATTTATGAATTTTTGTCTTCTCAAGCTTGCTAAAGATGGACTTGATGCATAACTTGAACTTGAACTTGGAGAATGTGGAATTGTTTATCTTTGTTGCGCACTTGGAGGAGTATTTTCTTGAATGCACAAGATTGTCCTATTTTTTGTTGAGATTGAATACGTGTAGGAGTCACCATTGAAGAAGTACCTATCGCTGCTAATTCCTCTTTATCTTCTTGGGGTAAATGTGTTGCTACATTAATTGTCTTCTCCAAGCTTCCATATCATGCTTCCTCTTCTATAAATTGTACATCTCTACTAATTATGACATTTTTGGTTATTAGACTATATAACTTGTATACCTTGGGATCGTCACAATAACCAACAAATATGCATTACCCCCCTTGTTATCTAATTTCTTTCTTAACTCATTGGGACATGTGCATATGCCACACATCCATACACTCTCATGTGAGTAACACTATGTTTTCTCCCACTCCATGCTTCTTCTAGAATCATGTTATTTACACTTTTGGTGGACATTTACTTATGATGTAAGTTGTGCATGCTATAGCTTCACCCAAATATTCATTTGGAAAATGCTTTTATTTTAACATACTCCTTGACATTTCCACAATTGTTTTATTTTTTCTTTCAGCAACACCATTTTGTTGAGGTGTGTATGTTGCTGTAAATTATTTGTCAATTCCATACTCCCTACAAAAATGTAGCAAGTCATTCAAGATGTATTCACCACCTCTATCAGTTCTCAAATCTTCAATATAGTGGAAAATTTATTTTTCAACAAGAGCCTTGAATTGAGGAAAGTGATCAAACACTTCATTTTTCTATCTTAGAAAATAAAACCATGTCTTTCTTATCTAATCATCTATAAATTTAAATCAATAATAACTTCCACCAATTGAGAGTGTATGCATTGGTCCACACAAATCTGAATGGACAATTCCAAGGGTGCCTTTTCTCTTTTTGAATTTCATATTGGAAATGATTATCCATGTTTTTTTCCCAACATGCCTCCTTTAGATAAGTTGTCTAGTTTTTCTATGTTGGAAATATGGTAGCCATGGTCGGTATTTTCATCATGAGAAGAAACAAAAAATTTGAATTTAAATTTTTCCTCCAAATATTTCAATTCGACCTCCTATTACTTTAAGTCAATTGGGCCCCTAAGAGACACCCATTCAACCCCCATTCAAAGTTTATATAAAGGAGACCTCTCCAAATTTGGCACATTGATCATGTCTTTTGTATATATGATCCAATGATGTTGGAAGCAAAAGGAGGAGGTCAAAAATCTAAATTAGGATTTAGCACATGGCTTGACACTTGATCTAGTTCTTGGTTAGTGGTTTGGATATTATCTTGTTATGGTTGTTTTTGTTTAAATCTCATTCTCTCTCTCTCTCACACACACACACATAAGGAAATACATTTTCTTGGTTTTCCTCTTATGGGTTTTTCCCTAGTCTCAGGCCTAATTTATGTGTCTCTTGTCTCATTGTCTAATGGTTATTTTAATGTTCTTTCATGTTTATTGGTTGATTTTTCTATTTTGTGTAAATTTTTAGTGATATTGGATATGTAATTGATGCTAACTGATCAATAGAAGTAGTTATCATGATTAAGAACAATTTATTCTAGCTTGTGCCCTAGAAATCTCAACATGGTATTAGAGCACAGGTTGAAGAGTAGTTTGAAGAAGACAAGCACTAGACTTCAAAAGGATCTAAGTTCTAGCAAAATTCTAGGCATAATCTCTAAAATACATCTGTGACCAGGATGAAGTAAATTCAGAAGAGGGCCAAGACCCTTGGTAAAGTTGGGATGTAAGGCCAAGTTAAGGTTGCGTTTCAAAAAGGATCAATGAGGCATTGATTCTTTATGTAAATAGGAAAAAAATTTGTGGCATAGTATGCTAATTTGCTAAGGCACTTTACCTCTATGACATAGTTCCGAGATAAGAAAATGTGTGAGTTCTGTGAGTCCAGTTCATATGTGGAATCTTTAGCCCTGCACATTTCATTGAAGTATAACCTAAACGAGGTATGTAATTGATCCAAAGATATGAAGTTTGGGTTCACTGTAAACAATTTCTAAGGCCTTTTAATTCTCTAAAGGATTGAACTAAATTGATATGTCTATGAACATTGTGAGGCTTGAATTAACCTTGTAATAAAGGACAAGTCATGTACTTTCTTATGTGAAGTTCTAAAGATGCAAAGGTTTGTGATTTATACACTATAAATATGTGAAGTTTTAAGATATTTATGCAAAGTCTGACCTCCCTCTATGGGTGATTTGAGCTTCAAGAGATCAAAGTTCTAAATTGCAAAAGTGCAAGTTCTATTTTAAATTGACCCAATTCTATTTTTGATTTGTATTTTCCTCTGTTATCCATATCCTAAGACATGGTCTAAGTTAAGTTCGAACTCTAAAATTTCTAGTTTGCCCGAATTGCATCTCTTATGCGAAATTGCTCCTAAGGATGTGGTATTTGATATGTGTGTTTGTGTGTGTGTATGTGACATTTGAATTGTTGACAAGATGGAGGAAGGTTCGAAGGTTGTAGATTCATACTGTCTAAACTTGTCTCCCTTTGTGAAGAGGAGGTCCAATTCTCCTTCTGTGATACATATTTGATAAATCGAAAGGGTGACTAAGTTATGGGACACTATTCAAATGAGATAGTCACATTGTTGACCAAGAAACTATGATATGATATAAGGATTATTTTATGGCTAGCGTGAGCTTTGTGATAAGAACTGAATCAGAGCCTTTGTGGTGTCAAGCATGATCCAAATCCAAATTGTGACGAAAAATATCTATTTTAGTATTGTCAATTCAAATGATGAAGGATGAACAATTTGATTAATGAAATTTGTTTAAGGCTAAGATTTGATATTGTGGCATGGACTAAATTATATGAATATCTCTATGTTGAATCCAAGTTCCTACAACTGTCATTCAATCTCACTATGCCATAATATGATTTAATTTATATTGATTCACCGAAAGTGACTGTGAAGGGAATCTACCTTGTATGATAACATCCAAGTCTGAGGTCATCTTTGCAGAGTTTGATTCTCCATTCGATGTTAAGGTGTTATACATAAAAGAAACAAAAATCATACTTTACAAATAAGGTCAACTTGATTAATCTAAAAGAAAGAATCTGAATCTTATAGATTTCATATCCAAAGCCACGCCATTATATATGATCAAAATCCATGCTTCTTCACAAGTTTTTAGGAATATGATATCTCAAATTCTCATTGATAATCTCTCTTCGAGTTCTCTCCTAACCTATGGAACAATCAAATAATGACGAGTAGCTATGTAAAATTGGATCAAGTTGCAATTTCGAGGAATAGACTCAGAACTCTAGAAATAAGAAAAAGGTCTACTGAATCATCTCTCTTCAATTCCAATATCTCTAAAGTGTTGGCATAAATAGTCGAATAAGTCTTAACCTGGATGATGAAATTTATTGTAAAATTCCATGTAGTTGATACATTGTGACCTAAAGCATGGAAATTGGAAATAAATGCACAAATGTCAAGCTTAATCCAATTGCTAAGTAAGCTTCTCTTCTGAGCCTAAAGTCTGATCAGATTATTCTGAAGTGTTACACTAAATTTTTTCACCATGACTGTCGATTCGGATCTCCTTCCATCCGATGAGGTCTCAAGTGAATCCCCTATGGAGCTTGAAGTAAAAAAATACCAGGGACCAAAATAATTTTGGGTTGCACTGCTTAAAAACCAATTTTTAGTATCTGCGAAATATTCCTAGCCTGCGCATGTGCAATTTTTACCATTGTGGAATGCACAATTTTGCACACTGTCTTCCACTATAAACTGTGCAATCATTTTCACACAAGTAAAAATAAAAAATAAAATTATGGAAGCGTGGATGGAGGAATCTTATCCAAATTAGAAACCTCAAGATACTACATACCTGTGCCTCATCCCTTGGTTCATGAAACTAATCGCTTCCTCTTAAGCATCATATCCCTTGAGAAGAGGAACTAGAAACCTCCTCCTCTTGCCTATAAATTGATCACAAGACTCGAGGAAGAGAGAGACTTGGATTGGCAAACTTATGTTGTTTATTTTGGGTTTGAAGTGCTTATCATGAAGGGAAGGAACAAAAACCATTGGAAGAGGCTTGTGACATCAAGGCTACCAAGTTGTAAGCGTTTTCTCCTTTGAATTTAATACAAAGTAGTTGTTCTTATCTAATTGCATCTATTTTGATGTTATTTGCAAGAGTCCCTGATCACTCGCATGGTTTATAACATATTATTGATTTAACTATATGTTGTATGTTAATTTAGGGATTTCATTTACCTTCTCTTAAACAACCATTTTAATTTATCTTTATAATGACCATTAACCATTAAAATGAATTACAAATATGATTTTGAAGTAAATATGAATGATCAAAAGAAAATACAAGAGATAACGAGATGAAATTTATCAAAAACAAACCTTTGTATTGATTATTCCAAATGAGGGAGGAATAACACATATTTCATCAAAATTGGAAAAATTATATTACAAGGACTTAATACAAACACATTTCATTAAATTTGGAATTATGCAATGGATCTAGAATTTAGAACTTTAACTAGATTGAGTCTCATTGTCATTAATTTCATTAAATTTGGAATTATGTAATGGATCTAGAATTTAGAACTTTAACTAGATTAAGTTTGAAAATTAGTAAGAGACATGAACAATCAAATTTTCATTGATCTTATTGAATTTGGAATTATGCAATGGATCTTTGATTATAAATATATTGCAGATGGATTCAATATTGAATTATAGGAAGAGATGTCGGTAGTCTCATTCTACATATCGTAGGTGGATTCAATATTCGAATTAAAGGAAGAGATGTCAACAGTCCCATTATACATATTGTTGATGGATTCAATATACAAGTTAAAGGAAGAGACGTCGATAGTCGAATTAAATAATATGTCATTCATAAGGTTTTGGCATCCCTTTCCTCACGAAGTGACACATATTTGTGTACCAAAATGGAGCTCCCACACATCACCAGATCTATTAGGGGATGAAGTGGAATCCCATTTTTATTAAGTTTGATCTAAATTTTACTATTAGCATTTTCACATTAGCTTCCCATAAAACACACTCTATAAAAAAAGAATTAATAGGGTAAGATTTATAATTCAAGATGCAAATCATTGGGGTATTTTCATGTCTGATGGTTATAGAGGCATTAATGCGACATTCATTGTGTAGGAACAATCATAGGCCAACAAAAGTAGAATGGAAAGTAGATTAATTGAAAGTTGAGGAACATATAATACTTGGTTAAAGCTACCATGCTCCAAGTCAATTCTATCCTCCACACAAACATGGATAGGTGTATCATCTCCCAAAAATATGTGTGGTTTAGGAAAATTCTTCATTTAAGAAAAAGAATTTGGTGAAGAATCGATATGGCATGTAGCTCCTGAATCAAGCAGTCATGAATAAGGAGATGATATAGTTGCTAGAAATACATGACCATTGCCCTTGTCTTCTGGTGGTTGGTCCCCCTTCCTCTTTTGGAATTATCTAGTATGAAATCATCAAATTGATTCTACTAGAGTACCTATGCCATATAATCAATGGTTTTATTCATGAAAGATCTCTTTAGATGGAACCATCTACTACAATATGTGAACCTCTTCTTCTCCTTCTTGCCCTTTCCTCCCTTGGAATCTGAACCTTCCTCGATAAGGTTTTTCATAGCTTTTTGGTTGTTCTCTGACCCCTTTTTGTTTTTTTTCTTAGTCTTCTTTCTTGTTTCCTATGTTGCAAATGCACAGTGTTTAGAAAACATAAGAGTTCCCATGAGTATGAATTTATTATTCTCTTATGATAAAGACTTAATAAAATCATCTAATGATGACATCTTCAAATTTATACCCATCAATAGGTTTATAGTATTGGAAAAAGGAGACAAAATAGAGTACTTAAGTCTTAGCTTAGAAAGCACGAAAATAATGAGTTGTTTTTCTTTTCTATCTATGCCACAAGATTTTACCTAGGCCACTAGAGTCTTAAATTCAGAGAAATAGTCTTGTAGGGTCTCAAAGTTGGTTGGATTCATTGTGATCAACTCATTTAGAAGCTACTATACCCTTAACCCATATTGGTTTCCAAATAAATCCTCCAATTTGGTCCACATTTTTTTAGGAGTCTTGCACTCATTGATATGGAACAACAACTCAGGGGATATGGGCTTCATCCATCTTGTTGATGTTGGCTTAATGGGGCCTGACCCAGGTTCAAAAATGTTCAGCCAAACAAATCCCGACACTACCGGCCCTTACGGCAACAATCTGTGGAGCACGGATTGAAGTCTCACCCAAGGTAGTATGGGAGGGTGTTGGAATCAGGTTTCCGCACCCTAGGGATGTCTTGATGAGGCCTGGAATTTCGTGAAGCGATCTTACACGCTACGCAGCTTCCGCGTGGTGGAATTCTTGAGGCAACTACCTTAGTCAAGCATGATCAAGATTTACCCTTCTTGGTGATAATATTATTATAGATATTTTGTTACTTATGAAGATACAACTCTTTCAGTTATTATTTAATATAAACAGACATGCGCGTAATCATAAATTAGGAACAAATGCATAAACCAAAATCTAAAATAGATACACGATATTTCAGAATCAACTTATCTTTATTAATGCCTTTATCTGTTTATAATTCACTTTCCTACCTACGCACACAACTGCAGGGGTCTACACACACAGCTGTGGACTCTAATTAGGCCTCCGCGCACATAGTTGCAGAGCCTCTACTCCTATTACAACCCGACTTTACACTTACAGACTCAGATCTACTATCCTTATCAGACACCCATATTACTTCTATTACCAAAAAGCTACTCTTTACACTTAGATCCTTGCTCTTATTTATACATTCCCATGGTCCACGAACCATGGGCGGGCTGACACATTCTAGACTAATTTAGGGTGGACTATCCTTAGACTTGACTCTACAATTCGCGCTCTACGCACTTCACGGAGCTTTTACAATACAATACCCAAAAATGTGGGCTTCAAGCCCCAAAACCGTTACACGAGGGATCCGCTGCCCAACAGGCCCCCAACACAATCATCGTGACTCATCCCGAGTCACTCGTCGGTGCAGCGAGACACGCTGCCAAGGCTTTGCTGTTCACCATCCCTGTGAGTGACATACTGTGCTTTGTTGTTCCATCTTTGCTTCTTACAACACTTCTTCAAGCTCTTGCTCCATTTCCCCTACTAGTTCGCCCAACTGATGATGTTCATTCTGCTCTACTCAGTTAACACAAAGCGACTTCTCATAGGATTTTAGCTCTAGTTGGGATGCCAAAGCCATGAACTCATTGCGCAAGTGCAGCAGGTTTGGAATCTCTGGTCCCGTATGCTCAATTTTTGTTGTAGCTTGTGTTGCATTTTTAGAAGAGAGACGTTGTTGTCTGCGAGGTCCCAATCTTCAAGTTTCGTCGTACGCATGTGGCCCAGGGTTGCATTTGTCCACAGCCGCCTGTCTTTTATCCCAAGATTCATCATCTCACCCTTATCTTTCATAGATCGCTTACCCGATCACAGATTTTGCGGCGAGATCCAGACCATACCTAGTATCTGTCTGGGAATTTGTGGGATGTCTCTTACCACTGGTGTTGGGCTCGGCCCAGAAACTTCGGCCATTGGTATCACATAGTCCCAAAGGTCCTACAAAGCATCGACATTGGACAGGTCCATATATATCATGGAACTTAATAACTTATATCTCATAGTGCCATGATTTGTTTGGTGGGCAACCAGCTAGGATTTATAAGTCGACCAATATTCAAATTCGACCATTCCCTCCTTTTTTGGTTCATTAATGCGATACAGACAGGATATCGTTTCGAATTAAGTACTGACTTCATGTCTTAATTTCCCACCGTCTGCTCCTTGGTGCCTCATATTGACCATCTTTTCATAAACAGTGGTCTCAATGGTCATGTTCCCACCTTTCTACGCAACAATGCAGCCCTTTATATGTGTCCATGATTCCTGTAATAAATTCTTCTTACACGGAACCTTGTTTCTGCATATTTCTTCTGCAGACTCATTTATAGTCCCGCGCCCTCTTTCAACTGCTTGAAGTGCTGAGACTATACTTCAGTCGGTTAGTCAGGCAACTGACCCACTGCTGTAGAGCTTCAGGCAACTGCCATTTACTTTTCCTGGTAGGGGCTCTCCATTAAGCTTGCTGAGCTGGACCACGCTACCATCTGTGATTTCTTTGATGACATATGGTCCCAACTAGTGCATTTGGAGTTTTCCAGGGAATTTCTCAAACTTTTTATCATACAGTAATACCAAATCATTGACTTTGAACGTGCACAACTTGATATAGTAATCGTGCCAAGCTTTCTCACACTGTTTCTGTACCTGTTGGTGGAAGCTTGCAAAAAAGCATTCTTCCTCTAATTCTTCCAGTTGTGCGAGCCTTTCTTCCAAGGCTTCGCAGTCGGCCATGCCTATCATCGCTGCTATCCACAAACTGGGTACAATGTATTCCATTGGCATGATGGCTTCCGTGCTGTAGACTAACCTAAACGGTGTCTGCCCTGTCAATTTTTTGCATGTGGTTCTGTATGCCCATAACATGGCAGGTATGTGTAAATCCCAATCGGTTCACTGCATGTTACATACTTTGGTCAACACAGTCTCCAGAATCTTGTTGAATGCTTCTACGGTCCCGTTCGCTTGCGGATGGTACGACGTGCTTTGCTGATGATACACCTAGAATTCTTCAGTAAGTGCGCTGATAGTTTCATTTAGGAAGTGTGTTCCGCGGTCACTCATTAGAATTTTCAGGCATCCAAACCGCGTCAAGACGTTGTCAAATAAAAATTTCGTAGCTGTAGCAGTCGTGCAATCCTTAACCGGCTATGCTTCCACCCATCTAGTTAAATATTCTGTCGCAGTGATGATATAGCGCGCACCTGTCTTCCCTTGAGGGGTGATAGGCCCCACAAAGTCTATGGCCCATTTTTTGAATGGCTGCAACATCATTTGTGGATTGAGTGGCATCTCATCCCTCCTCGATGGTTTCCCAGTCCACTAACATACATCACAGGCCAATAATACGCTTTTGAGTCTTGTTGTAGGGTTGGCCACCATAGTCCGGCGCGAAGAATCTTCTGTGCTATCACCTGTCCTGCATAGTGTCCTCCTACAACTCCCCCATGTGCTTTTGTGAGGATCTGTCCTTGTTCAAATTCAAATACATATCTTCGTAATATTTCATCATTTCCCATTTTGTAGGGGTGCCCCGTGATAACAGTAAAATCTGTTGCGCGTACCACCATTTCTTTCTTCTGCTGAACTGAATATGCCTGCGGCGCAGTCCCTTTGGTTAAGAAGTGGATTATATCCTCGAAGTGGCCATCCGCAATGCGCACCACATAGAGTTGTGCATCAGGTAGTCCTTCCTCCAAATTTTTTGGCTCCTCACTGTTCTCAACTCGAGACAGGTGATATGGGCCTGTGTTTAGGCATCCCGGCTTTATGATGTTCTCAAAATCATATTCTTGAAACAGTAACAACCATCGACAAATGTGCCCCCCCAACACAAGCTTGTTCACTAGGTATTTCAATGCAAAGTGATTGGTATACATTTTAAAGTGCCTACCTTGTAGATAGTGGCGGTATTTTTGGAGCGTGTATACCATCGCCAACCACTCATTCTCAGTAGTGGAGTAGTTCTTTTATGTTTTAGACAATTGTTGACTTGTGAACATGATCGGGTGATCAATGCCTTCCATGCCATCCTGCGTGAGTACAACACCCAACGCGATACATGACGCATCAACATGTACATGAAATTTGATGTCCCATTTTGGGAAAACCAAAATGGGGGCACATGCCATTTTTTCCTTGAGAATCTCTAGACTTTTCTTATAGTCATCATTCCAACAATATGTAGCGCCTTTTTTTAACAGTTGTTCCATTGGTGCCGTGATTTGTGCATAGCCCTTGATAAACTTTCGATAGTAACCAGTGTGTCCCACCGTGGTACGAAGTTGTTTGATACTGCGTGACACTTGCAGATTGAGTATGATAGCAATCTTCACAGGGTCCACCATCAGGCCTTGTTTCCAGACTACATGGCCGATCAAGTTTCCAAAAGGGACAAGGAATGTACACTTCTTAAGATTCAGCGCAATCTGGTGTCGGCAACATGTATCTAGCATCAACCGTAAGCTCGCTACATGCTTCTTGACTAGCCCAATTATATCCCAATCGTCAAAATAAACCTCCAAAAACTTATGGATGAATTCCTTGAATGCGGCCACTACTACGCGTGAAAATATTGTTGGCGCATTCTTCAACCCAAAGGGCATAATAGTGTACTGAAAACATCCCCATTCTATCACGAAGGTGGTCTTGCTCCAATCTTCTAGTGCGATCTTGATCTGATGGTACCCCGAGAACCCATCCGTGAACAAGTACGCTTCCTGTCCACCAACATTCTCCAGGATTCTATCTGTAAACAAGGTTGGGAATGGGTCATGAATGCAGGCATCATTCAGTTTTCGGAGGTCAACCCAAATTTGAATTTTGCCCTTCTATTTTTTCTCCTTTTCCTTATACTTTGGATTCAAATGGTAAGGATGCTGCTTAATTGGCTTCGCTTCTGATTTCAGAGTTATCTTCATCATCCCCAGGTCACTGAGGATCCCCTTTAACTCTGTTATTTTGGTCAGGAATAAGTCTTGATATTCGCGCAGTAATTCAACGACCTTATCCACCATGGCATCATCCCAATAATCCCCAAGGGTTGCGTACTTTAGCTCCTCATCTGTACCAATGTTCACTTGTTTCATCTTTAGTGGCACGGAGATGTTGGGGTCCTCGATTGATGGTCCTCGAATTTCCCAACTCCGTTCTATTTCTGGAATGTTAATGTTTCGGGGGTCATCATCATCATCCTCCACTTGCATGTTGTAACATTCTAGGGCATGGCTTAACTGATGTGACCATTCTGGTTGAGCTATTTCTTCTAGTTCATGTGGTATTTTGAAGATGGCAGCTTTCACAACTTGCACATCATCAACAGTATCCATCCATTGGTCTTCAATTAAGAACGTTAATAAAAACCCTTCACGCAAGATATCCCATTCGCTCGTACCATGTCGGAGTTCTGTCTCAATATACCAGTTTCTTGGGATAACATCCAAGGTATGATAAAATAAGTTTACCCATTCAAGCTAGGGCTCTTTGCCATAGGCTTTGGTCCATTTTGTGAGGTGTATGCGTTGGTCATCGTGTCCATCGTATTTCTTGTTTATTCGTAGTTTCAGCTTCCCAAACCTGAGCTACATCATCCTCCTACAATCATGCCAGTTTTCAAAATTTCCTTCATGTGTTCCCCACCACCACGTAGGGGTTGTGCACAGCACCCACTTTAATGCATCGAATCTCTGGTGCTCTGGTACTATACTCTCAAACTTGCTCAAGAATTCATCCACCGTTGTCAATCCATCATACGTTGGTAGATCTCGAGCCTAGGCAGTTACGCATCGCAGTGAATTGGTCATCATATTACAATTTAGCATTGTCACTTCACTCAACCGATTAAGCCATCGCTCATCTTCTTCGTTGGACTCCAAAAGGAAAGATTCTGCGCGCTCCCACGGGACCCTTCCATCTGTAGTCAGATTTAGCCAATCTTGGTTTCGCGCGGTTATTTTGTAGATACAATCTAACTCCTTATCGCTTCCATTGTCGCACATGGGTTCTATGTATCGTTCTCCTTCAGCGGGATCCAGCGGAGCTATCACACGTAGGGACTTTTTCTTGAAAATCATTTTCCTCTTCTCTAGGTTGATGACTCCATTCATATCCATGGCCTAGTCTATTCCTAATAATGCGGGGTAAGGGTTACTGTCATCTACAATCTATATTACTTCGAAATATGTGTGCGCGCTCACACCTTCGAAAGCCATTGTCACTCCTATCAACCTTCCCATGGGCAAGATCTTTTGTTGGTTCACCATCCGCAATTGAATGGGAGACCACTGTAGTGCAGGCCTGCCCATGCGTTCCCAAGTCTGCTTTGGTAATACGTTCACGTCCGAGCCCAGGTCTAAGATTACTTGATCCATCTCATATTTGCCAATTTGTGCTGTCAACTGCATTTCCCATCTAGTGCGCAGAGCATGCTTCCCCATTTTTCGAACTACACACGCCTCCCTTGACCCTGCACACCTAGTGATCAGCTCTCGTATTCCTTTAACTGCGTTATTGTCACGCAGTAGTTTCATACATGTCTATGAAAAGGTAGTTAGCATAGAAGGTTCCAAGCTCATCTCTGGTTGATCCCTAATACTTGAATTAGAGACCTCCGCAAAGCTCTTCTTAGCTTCCATAAACGTTTCTTTTGCGTGGTCCAAGTCAAACTCAGGTTCCTTGGCAGGAGCCTTATGTACCTAGGTATCCTCTTCAGGCTGCTTCCCCTTATCTTCCACCGTGGTCACGCCACTTCTGAGCATCATGTTTACGTTGGAGTCCTCTTTGCGTAGTTCGGACCTCATCATCTGGATATTTTGCATCGGAGAGGGCTACAACACCCCTTTTTCACGCATTTGTGCAATTAGTGTCAGACAATCTATCATTTCATGATAAAACTGTTCACAGTACAAGCAAGATAGTCTCATCGAGTTGGTACAACCGGGAGCATAGTCCACAGCCCCTCCGTAGTTGTATCAAATTAGCTGTCCGCAGCCCCTCCTGGGCCCCATTCCTCCACGACCTCGACCTTGCCCTTGGAAGCCACCCCACGCTATTGTTGCAGCTTGATCGAGGTCTCGCGTTTCAGTTTGCATTCAATAAGCTGGGGTCCTATCCATCATTAGTTCATAGCTCTGACATGTTCGCTCATCATGACCCACTGATCTACAGAAATTATAGTATAGTTGCTGCAGAGTCTAGGTATATTTCTACAACAGGTGATAGTTGTCTGTTGCAATATTTCCTCCCACTTAACAAATCACGCACTAGAGAGTAGCAGATGCACTCAGTCTTGATGGTGCCTCCTATCTCAACGGCATCAATCCTCCTCTTGCCAAATAGTTCGCAAATACTGGACAGTGATCCTTATCGTTAACCTGGCTTTTACACTTTATACACCAAACTTCTTTGCACGCCTCTGGCCAAGGTGCCCTATCCTGCTTCAAACTCTACATCTCCAAGCATAGGTTTTGTAATTGCGCATGGATTTGTTGGACTCCTAACCCTAGATCCTGTATTGGTGTTTCGTTCAAACTCATCGCCATTTCTAATGCCTTTGCCTAAGTTGAGAGCTTCTGTTGTGACAGTTCCATCCTCAGGTGTGGTGTCAAAGACACCATAAACCACGTGCAGTGCTGCACATCAATCAGTGTCATATTAGCCTCGCGGATCGTACTTTTCAGCCTTTGATCTAGGCCCGAGGGGGTTTCACCTGGAAGCATCGCAATCTCCTTGAATCCTATAATCGATTGAGTCTCCGATTTCAGTTGATTAAATTCTTTGTTCAATGCAATCTGAATTTCTGCTATTCAGGCATTTAGGTGATAATTTGAGTGCTTGATATACCGAGTCAGTGTGTGGTCCTGCAACGCACTTACCAATGTGGCCTTCTTAATGTTATCATCTGTAACCTCGTGTGCTTCCAACACTACACTTCCTACAAACCAAAACTGGTCTGGGTCTTCATTTCAGACTCCTCTAAATACATGCAACTTGATTGCGCTTGCCATGCTAAACTGCTGGATTAGTGGAGGCAGAGTGGGCGAAATTGAGGGTGACAAAGGTGAGGGGAGTGGTGGTGTTAGCGGAGATGATAACTGCGGAATGAGCTGCTCGATCAAATTGATCGCACTCCTTGGAGAAACCCAAGCACGCTCTTCCCCACTTGCTCGCAGTGGTGAAATTAAAGGACTCTTTCTTAACCCTTCAATCCCTTTGAAGATCCTTCCGCTTCGCGTCGTTCCGCTCATTAATGTATGTGTATCACCCATTTTTCACATAACAGCATCTTAATCAATGTATTCAAAGACTTGATGTACTTACCTCGTAGTCCTTTAAGGAAGTGTCTTTCAGCTTCGCTATAGCTGACAGTCATGTCTATCACAAATATAGTGATAAACCCTCCTATTATCTAATCCAACCAATGATCTACAGCTTGTGCGATCTTATCTTCAGATGCCTCTAGCCTACATACTAACTCTAGAGTCTACACTATCGTTTGATCAAGCTTGCACCTCCCCTAGCTGTCTGCTATCCTAGCGATCCAATCATATAGTTCCGAAGAGAATGTCCCGAAGAAGATCTCGTGGATTTCTGTAGATATGAAGCGATCCAACCACCTTCTCTTGGATATTTGCGGAGTTTTGTTTTCTTGTATCATGAACTCATGTAGCTTCTGATCCAACCAATCTTCAAGTTCTTTCTTCGTAGGGTTCCAGCATTTTGACATCAGACATCCCTTAGGCAGATCCTGGTCCTGATAACAGAACCATTTGTTGGCTTAATGGGGCCTGACCCAGGTTTAGAAATGTTCAGCCAAAAAAATCCCGACACTACAGGCCCTTTCGGCAACAGTCCGTGGAGCTCAGACTAAAGTCTCACTCGAGGTATTATGGGAGGGTGTTGGAACCAGGTTTCCACACCCTAGGGATGTCTTGATGAGGCCTAGGAGTTCGCGGAGCGATCTTACACGCTACGCAGATTCCACGTGGCGGACTTCTCAGGGAAACTACCTTAGTCAAGCGTGATCAAGATTTACCCTTCTCGATGCTAATATTATTATAGATATTTTGTTACTTATGAAGATACAACTCTTTCAGTTATTATTTAATAAAAATAGACATGCGCGTAATCATAAATTAGGAACAGATGGATAAACCGGAATCTAAAATAGATACACGATATTTCAGAATCAACTTATCTTTATTAATGCCTTTATCCATTTATAATTCACTTTCCTGCCCTGCGCACACAGCTGCAGGGCCCGCGCACACAGCTACGGACTCTAACCAGGCCTCCGTGCACACAGCTGTGAAGCCTCTACTCCTATTACAACCCAATTTTACACTTACAGACTCAGATCTACTATCCTTATCAGACACCCATATTACTTATATTACCAAAAAGCTGCTCTTTACACTTAGTGCCTTGCTCTTATTTATACATTCCCATGGTCCACGGACCATGGGCAGGCTGACACATTCTAGACTAATTTAGGGCGAACTATCCTTAGACCTGACTCATTACAATTCGTGCTTTGCACACTTCACGGAGCTTTTATAATACAACACCCAAAAATGTGGGCTTCAAGCCCCAAAACCATTACGCGAGGGATCCACTGCCCAACAGTTGAAGTATTTTATTTTCTCAATGGCCGAATTAGGCTTAGTTTGAGTATCCATAGTGATCCTATAGAGCCCCTTACAATGAAACAACATGAGGATATTAGCCCTCAATTCAAAACAGTTGAAAGGCCTTAGGATAACTAAGATATGATCCATTCTCTCTGTGGGTTGTTCTAACTTATTAAATCTAAAATAAGAAATCAATGTTCTTGACAAACACTTATGCTCTGATACCATGTGGGATTTTAATCACAAGGAAAAAATCTATATGTGAGAAAATACTAAACTACCTACATGAAAAACAAGAGAGAAAAGAGAAAAATGGTCGAAACATTCACTTAGTAAACAAAGAGAATTACTCGAAGCACATGAGTTGAATAAATGATGATCAATTGATGATATGCGAATGCTAAACATGAGTACAATATATAGAATCTCTAAGACGCTAACCAATTAGAACTAGATCGGGGTTCTACATGCATGCACCCAGTTTCACTCAAAAGCACTTTCCCTAGTTGGTAAATAAGTCAAAATTAGACCGAGAGACCTAAAATTAGTAAAGTATCCTAAACTAGAGTCAATTGAAATTAATTAGAGGTAGAAATAAGTTAGAGCTTATTAGACTTGATAATAATGGATAATGGATTCCTTAGGTAGTTTTGATTGTGTGTTTATTTAGGAGTTAGATACTATTTTTTGGGAATTTGTTTGATCTTTGTAACTAAATTGAATCCTATAATATCTGTATCTTTTGATTCTTTATTCAATGAATGTTTAGCAGTGCGGCTTGGGAAGCCTTTAGGTGCAGCTCAATAACCTGTGAGTTGTGTGATTCATTCCTAAATTTCGTCTTCCATATTTTTGAGTTGGTATTGAAGCGACAGGGTTGAGTTGTAACCTTGTGGCTGAGATTGAAGCAGTCAGCCTTTGTGGCTGAGAGATACTGGTGAGTGTGGAACCTTTTCTATTAGTGAGTGTAGGTGTGAAGATTGTTGAGAGAGTCAAGATCTTCCATATTTATGCGTGGAGCAGTGTGATCACATTGGAAGGTTGCATCATCCATTTCAGGATCGAGTCAATGTCTTATTGTACGTCGAGCGCAATGGATCTTGGTGTGGACTAGTGGATGTGAGCCGAGTTGGGATTTGTTAGGCAAAGAAAGGTCAGAGCTGACTTGTGCACCCTTAGTTAATTGTATAGTGTGTCTTTTTTCTTAGGCAAAAGTGGGCATATTTGTGCAAGTTCTATGAAATAAAAGTCCACAGATTGCGCAACTTTTATGAAGAAAAAGTGAACAAATTTGTATGGCTTTTATTAAGGAAAGGTGCGCAAATAATGAAAAACTCATAAAAAAAATTCTTTTTTGCACTGTGTATGTGGTAAGAGTGCGCAGATTCATTTTTTGTGGAATTTATAAATTGGATAAGATTCATTTGTTTTTTGTTTGAAGTTGTTGATTCTGGCCGTTGTTGGAGTTGTGGCTCTATCGATCATGGATTCGTGGAGCTACTGGTAATGCTCGTGAAGTGTGGAGTAAGAAGTTGGGCACTCTTGGAAATTGGAATTTTTGTCAAGATGGTTAATACCCTTGCAGAGACATACTTGAATGAGGCCAATAAATTATATGGATCCTACTATGTTAACTAGAAATTCAATATGCAAACACTGCTGAAAGGCTATGACGCTTAGACCATCACAAAGGGAGAAGAAGAAAAACCTATTGTAGGAGCTACAACTACATCAATTCAAGCCTGGTAGAAATGAGAGAACAAAGCGAAGGTATTATTAAGAATGTCCATCAAAGATAATATAATTCCTTATATTCGTTATTGTAAGACTTCTAATGCAACATGGAATACATTGAAGGAGCTATATGAAAGTAAAAATACAAATTGAGTCCTCTTTATGAAGAGTAAACTTTTGTATATTAAAATGGAATAAAATTAATTTGCTAGTGCCTTTATTTATAGAATTAAATATTTAAAAGATAAGTTGGGATACATAGGATAATCAGTACCTACTACCGATCTTGTAACAATCATATTAAATGGAATGTTGGAGGACTATCAGATGCTTATTACAGGTCTTGCAGCAATGAAGAAAGCGCCAAACTTTGAGGAATTCATAGTATATTCATGCAGGAAGAAGAGAGACATAAGAATTTAAAGCCTCATAATCCAGATTTTGCACTGTTGATGAAAAATAATTTCTTCAAAGGGAAACAATGATGAGGAAGTAAAGGTGTAAGTCTACATCAGAAAAGGCCATTTAAAAAACCAAATCGAGGTATGTCATGTGATAGAAAGGATTCTGAAATAAAATGTTTCTATTGTGGTAGAAATGGGCACCTTGTCAGAGACTCTTATAATAAGAAAAGTGATGAAGCTAGGCATAACAAGCACAAAAGACATTAAGGACACTTTGTAAGAGAAGGCCTGAGTTCTGATCTCAAAAATATTAAGTTGTTTATGTTTAATGATGTGTTGTCTGCTGAAATGGATGATCTTAACGTTTGGTTTGTGGACTTTGGAGCTTTGATTCAGATGACATGCAATAAGGACTTGTACAAAAACTTCAAGGAAATAAGAAATTGCGGAAACATCTATTTTGGAGATGATTGTGCACATCATATCATGGGATATGAATATATGCCAGTGACTTTACCAAATGGCAGTGTCAGGTGCATACATAATGTTATGTATGTGCCCGGGATCAAGAAAAAATTGATCTTTGTGTCCACCATCACATATCAAAATCTAAAGGTTGAATTCTTCAGAACACATTTCATAGTAAAACACTTGTTGGTTCACTGCAAACCAGTTGCTTTAGGAGCCAGGGTTGGAGGATTGTACAAGGTTGATGTCACCAACAAAAGCCATCAAGCACTAACTTCTATAGCAATGTCGATTGAAAGTCTTTGGCACCAGAGGTAAGGTCATATCAATTATCATGATTTATTATTGTTTCATAAACAAAGGACTCCCTATGTTAAAAAATGAGCATGATGCTTGTGAAGGCTATGCATTAGGAAAAATTCAGAGAGATGAATTCCCCTCTAATTTTAATAGGAGAAGAAGATATGTATTAGAACTTGTGCATTCTGATGTTTGTGGACCTATGCAGACCAGGTCGTTTGGAGGCGCTTATTATTTTTTGTTGTTTATTGATGATTTTACAAGGTACACTTGGTTGTACTTCCTTAGGAAAAACAATTATGTATTTTTCAAAGAATTCAAAAATATGGCAGAAAAGAAAACAGGGAAGTTCATAAAGATCCTTTGTTCAGATCAAGGGGGAGAATACATATTGGGGAACTTCGTCAAGGACTACAAGGATCATGGAATAATGAAACAATTTAAAGTACCCTACACTCCACAACAGAATGATGTTGCAGAAAGAAAACACATAACATTGGTGGAGTGTGTACAATGTATGATTAGAGGTAAGAACCTCTCAAATGATTTGTGGGTAGAGGCCATTTGTACTGATATTTATTTAAAGAACAAAAGTCCAATAAGGTATCTTGATCTTAAGACTCCATTCGAAGCCTTGTATGGTTTTAAACCAATAGTTCATCATTTGAGCGTATTTGGTTTTAATGCCTTTGCACATATTTTGAAGGAGAACAAAAAGAAGCTTGATTCTAGATGTATCAAATGTATTTTTGTAGGATATTGTTCAGAATTTAAAGCATATAAAATGTTTGATCGATCTACTCACAAAATATTTGTGAGTAGAGATGTAATTTTCCATGAGTAGGCATATGAATGCAACAAGGACAACAACTATAAAAGGTGGTACATACTTCCGAAAGATGAAGAAAATAAAGTAGAAGTAAAAGTAGAAGACAATGAGCAATAGAAGCTTGTGGAAGAATCTAGTGAAATGCACACCACCACCAGTCAGAACCCACCCAGAGGAGGAGAAGTACCTTCAGAGAACAAGGGTGAAGTACAAAGGACATCTACTTGATAGATTCGCCTACCTAAAAGGTATAAGGACTATGCCCTGATGACTACTGTTTTGAATGTCATGGAACCCATGAGTTTTAATGAAGCTAATGAAAATGAAGAGTGGAGAAAATAAATGGAGGAAGAATATGAACTTATAATTAATAATAAAACATGGGAACTGACTGAATTTCCTAAAGGAAAAGAGCTCATAGGATGCAAATGGCTATACAAACCCAAGTTTGAAGAATATGGCAGTATCGATAAATATAAATCTTGATTGGTGGAAAAATGGTACTCACAAAAAGAGGGTATTTATTATGAAGAAACATTTTCACTTGTAGCTAAACTAAATACTATTAGATTTTTAATTGCATTAACTACAAAGTACCATTTGAATTTGCACCAATTAGATGTAAAATATTCTTTTCTGAATGTTGATTTAAATGAGGAGGTGTATTAGACACAACCTGAAGTGTTTGTGAAAAGGGGGCAGGAACATTTAGTTTGTAGACTAAAGAAATATTTGTATGGGATGAAGCAGACACCTAGGTCATGGTATGAGAAAATAGATTCTTTCTTTCTTCAGTAGGGTTTTATGAGAAGTCAAAGTGATCCAAATCTATATACCAAATTTGATGCAAAGGGGCATGTAGTACTAATTTCTTTGTATGTTGATGAATTAATTGTTAGAGGAAATTCAGTCAAAGTAAATGATGGAATTAAGGTGCAGATGTCACAAGTATTTGAGATGAAAGATCTTGGTGAGTTACATTACTGTCTAGGTCTTGAAGTGTGGAGAGATGTTGGTCAGACTTTTGTTTCTCAGGGTAAGTATGTTAGAGAAGTTCTTAAAAGGTTTAAAATGGATCACTGTAAATTTGTTTTTGTTCCAATGCAACATAATGTGAAACTTCATTTTGATGATGGTTCAAAGGAGGTAGATGGTACATTATATAGACAATTTGTGGGAAGCTTGAATTATCTTATTACAACCACACCTGATTTATCATACTCTAATAGTGTGTTAAGTCAATTTATGGCGAGACCTCTAAAAATCCATTGGAGAGTAGAAAAATATGTACTCATGTATCTTAAAGGAACAATTGATTTTGGTCTTAACTATACTGATTCATTTGATTTTGAGCCAACATGTTACTTAGATTTAGATTGGGCTGGTAGTTCTAACGATAGGAGATCTACTTCAGGTTATGCATTCAGTATTGCATCCAGGATTGTTTCAGGGAGCAGTAAGAAGCAACCTAATGTATCTTTGTCACCCATAGAGGTAGAGTATAAAGCTTTGTGTGCAGAAACTTGTGAAGTTTTTTGGTTGAGGCGAGTTCTTCAAGATGTTGGAGAAGAACAAAAGAAGGCTACAATGGATTTCAGAGATCTGTGGCTTGAATCTTTTGAATCGATGTCCGGAGAATCCACAGTTTTAACATTTTTGTACCAACGTTTCAAATCCCAAATGGGATCCATCATCAGGATATGAGAATGATGATGACAGAAGAGCAGCAAAGAATAATAAATAGTGATGAGGATAAAACTTTTAGAATGACAAACTGTCGGCTGAAATAATTTTTATTTAATTTTAATTAATTTTAAAAATTTTAATATTAATTTGCTTTAAAAATTTTAATTAATTTTAATTAAATTTATATAATCTAATATTAATTTGATTTTTAAAATTTTTAATATATTAGTTTTTTATTAATATATTATATAAATAATATTAATTTGTTTTAATATTAATAAGATTTAATATATCGAATTAATTTGCTTTAAAATTATTAATTTTGTTTTATTAATTTGTTTTATTAATTTGTTATAATATAACTTTGATTTATTAATTTTATACCTAGATCTAAGTGAAATTAATATTAACTATAATATGAAATTAATTTTTACCTAGAACTAAATAAAATTAATATTAACTCTAATATGAAATTAATTTATACCTAGATCTAAATGAAATTAATATTAACTCTAATATGAAATTAAAATATACCTAGGGAAATATTAATTCTAGAATATTAATTTTCTTTATTAATATTATATAAATAATATTAATTTTGAATTAATATTAATTTGTTAATTTGATTTATTAATATGTTATAATATTATTAATTTGCTTTATTAATTTTAAACCTAGATCTAAATGAAATTAATATTAATTCTAAAATGAAATTAATATTAAACCTAGGGAAAATTAATATTAATGAGAAATTGATTTTATACCTAGGGAAATTTATACTAGAATGAAATTAATTTTAATATTATTAATTCCTAAATAATTTAATTAAATATTATTATTATTATTATTAAATTATTATTATTATTAACATTAATTATATTATATTAACTATTATAATTAATATTTATAATAAATTAATATAATGATTAATATAATACTCAATAGTAATAAAGAAATTAATAAATCCTAGAATTTAATGGAAATTCTATACCTAGACCTAAATGAAAACAAAGACTGAAGACACAAGAAAGGAAACTTACCTGCTGAGGCCTTAACCAGGGATGCGCTTGCGATCAAATGTGACAACCAGATCTCGATCAAGTTGAAAAAATCCAATCTTTCCTGCAAGGAAAAAGCATGTTGATGCTCAGTTTCATTTTATTAATGAGAAGATACAGTCTAAATAAAATTTTGTTGAATATTGTAATACTTGTGATCCCCTTGCAGAGACATACATGAATGAGGCCAATAAATTAGACTGATCCAACTATGTTAACTAGAAATTCAAGATGGAAACACTGCTGAAAGGATATGGTGCTTAAACCATCACAAAGGGAGAATAAGAAAAACCTGTTGCAGGAGCTATAACTGCATCAATTCAAGCTTGGGAGAAATGGGAGAACAAATCAAAGGTATTATTAGGAATGTCCATGAAAGATAATATAATTCCTTATATTCGTTATTGTAATACTTCTAATGCAACATGGAATACAATGAAGGAGCTATATGAAAATAAAAATACAAATTGAGTCCTCTTTATGAAGAGTAAGCTTTTGTATATTAAAATGGAAGAGAATGAATTAGGTAGTGCCTTTATTTCTAGAATTAAATATTTGAAAGATAAGTTGGGATATATAGGATAATTAGTACCTACTACCGATATTGTGATAATCACATTAAATGGAATTTCAGGGGACTATCAGATGTTTATTACAGGTCTTGCAGCAACCGAGAAAGCACCAAAATTTGAGGAATTCATAGTATATTCATGCAAGAAGAAGAGAGACATAAGAATTTAAAGCTCCATAAACCAGATTTTGCAATGTTGATGAAAAAGAATTTCTTCAAAAGGAAACAATGAGGAGGAAATAAATGTCTAAATCTATCTCAGAAAAGGCCATTTAAAAAACCAAATCAAGATATGTCATGTGTCAAAAAAGATTATGAAATAAAATGTTTCTATTGTGGTAGAGATGGGCACCTTACTAGAGACTCTTATAAGAAGAAAAGTGATGAAGCTAGGCATAACAAGCACAAAAGACATTAAGGACACTTTGCAAGAGAAGGCCTGAGTTCTGATCTCAAAAATCTAATTTGTTTATGTTTAATGATGCGTTGTCTACTGAAACAGATGATGTTAATGCTTGGTTTGTGGACTTTCGAGCTTCAATTCAGATGACATGCAATAAGGACTAGTACGAAAACTTCAAGGAAATAAGAATTGTGGAAACATCTATCTTGGATATGATCATGCACATGATATCATGGGATATGAATATATTCCAATTCCTTTACCGAATGGCAATGTCAGGTGCATCCATAATGTTATGTATGTTCCCGAGATCAAGATGGCTAATCCCCTTGCAAAGACATACTTGAATGAGGCCAATAAATTAGACAGATCCAACTATGTTAACTAGAAATTCAAGATGCAAACACCGCTAAAAGGCTATGGCGCTTAGACCATCACAAAGGGAGAAGAAGCAAAATTTGATGCAGGAGCTACTTATTAAATGGCCTTTTTTGAGATAGACTTACACCTTTACTTCCTCCTCATTGTTTCCCTTTGAAGAAGCCGTCTGAATTGCTTGCATGAACAAACTCTTCCCAAACCTTGGGCACTAGTCCATAAGACACAAGAAAAGTTGCAATCTCCTGACCAACAATGAACCTGCATGAACATTTCTGTAAATCAACACCATATAGCCTCTATATGCAGGAATGGACCCATCTAAATTTAGATTTGTGTTCATTAAATAGGGAGAAATTGCAAAGCTTTGCAAGGTGGGAAATGTTGACGATGGATAAGTGAACATGGAATCCTTCTCAACTTATATTTTGTACACTATATGTGCCAGTTGGACACAGTTGGGTAAATAAGGAGAAATAGAGGAAATGACCAGATCCAACAAAAACACAACATTACTCTGATTACCTGATGTGAAGAACCAAGATGAGAATGAAAATAATTAACAAAATATAAACATAAATAAAATTTGATGGTAATGATAATGCACAAATAAAAACTGAAAATAATGTATTATTAAAATAAATAAAAATGTAATTAAAATAAGTGAAAAACTTAGGTGTTGAAGCTAATGAATATAAATGAAAAAACATACCTAGCCTCCACACTGAATAAATTAATTTCAAGATTGACAAAGGGTAGCCTATGACAAAAACAAGCAGATCGTGCAAAGAGAAGAGAAAACGATTGTGGAAGCTCATGATTACTATGGAGTTTGCCATTCTGATTCCATGGTCTGTCTAGTGTTTATGGAGTTTGCCATTCTGATTCCATGGTCTGTCTAGTGTTGCTGCTGGATTTGCTTCGCAATAGTGTCAGATCTAACACCTGAAATTTTGTTATAAATGCACAATGGGGTTCTTGCTTTATATAGAAATTGGAAGGAGACCAGTAATATCCTGGAAATATAGAAAATGGTATGAACAGAGTAATATCGTGGAAATACAGAGGAAAAAGGACTCCAAGATTTTTAATGGGTGGGTCCCTGAGTTAAATTGAATTAGTCCACATATTTTCAGGAAAGGAAATATAAATATGCTGGAATTTATATTTTCAGGACAGGAAATATTTTATTTGAAGATAGCTATATGTAATATTTTTTCTATATTTAAATACTTTTAACACAGAATCAATGACAAAAAGAAATTGGTCAAACATATAAATTTAATTTTCAAAAAAATTTAATTTTACAATATGAAAGAAGGTTTTGTTTAATTGCCTAATTCTAATTTTACAATATGAAAGAAAGTTTTGTTTAATTGTTTAATTCTATAATTATATTATTGTGAATTGTTTTGTTAAATAAAAATTAAATTTATTTTAATTTTAGATATGGCTATCTTCAAATAAAATATAATTATTTTATTATTGATTCTCTATATTAAATGTCATTATCTTTGAATAAAATATAATTATTTTGTCATTGATTCTCTATATGAAATAGACAAAATTATGATGTTTTGCTTTTTTGATGTTTTGGAAAGTGATTGTATTTTAAATTCTAAAATTTGAATATTTTATAAAAAAAATTATAAATATTATTTTAATATGCCCTTTTTAAAATATAATTGAGAAATTATATATATATATATAAACTAAAACATCCTTCAAAGATTTTTGAAAGCATAAAATGTTAACTTCGTCCCCAACCATCTCATCTTTCAACGTGAGAAACTTAAAAAGAAAAATCCAATGTCACCGCGTAAAGTCGTTTCAAGCCATATCCTACAGAAAACGCTAATATTCCATAAATCTCGCTTGCAGAACCATTACGGAATTACAGCAATAATACTTAATCCCGTTTGAAGAACCACGATAGCATTACAACAATCATACTATTTTAAACAACTGAAACAAACAAAACACGCAATCTAATTGGAGGAAGCTCCTCTTCCTCACAGTTCCAGAGATTACTTTTTAAATATTTAGGCAGAAATTACATCTCAAAAACAAAGCAAGCAACCTAATTGGAAGCATGTAACAGAGCTTTATCCACAACTCCTGCAAATTCACCCCTTTCCAGCTTTCACTTTCCATCTAGGGGAATGATCTGTTTTGTATTTTCCCATTCTTCCGACCATTTCATGAAGCTGCTTCCTTTGAAGAAAACATCTGCAGAAATTTTGAGAGCGTCCTTCATGGTTGTCACACGCTTTTCAAACTCTTCAAGACATTGTAGGCTTTGGTGTTGGCCTTGTTTCAGATTTTCCAGGTCTTTCCAAGCCTCTTCTACATATGCCCAAAAGCACGAGTCCTCAGTAAGGGACGCAGGCTTGCCGCGGCTTCTTTGACCTCTTCTATTGCGAGTTTTTTCTTTCGCTTCCATCCATTCCTGAAGAACTTTATGGCGTTTGGGTCTTCCATCTGAAAGATATTTGCCGTTGCCGTTAGTGTGATGATAATAATATGCAATATCCAGAGGCTCTACAAGTTTTCTGTATGTAGTGCCAGCATTTATCCACTTATTTTGGGATTGGAAATCACTGGGCAACTCGTGATTCTCCCACATTTCAATAATATCATTCCAAAACTCTGCAAGCTTTACCCTACGCAAATTCGCATCGATATCGCTCTTCGTGTCACGGTTCTTGAAGGCATCATAATATCCGATGCCACGGTTCTTCTCACAAAGCTCTTTATACCATTCAATCTCTGCCATAAGACTTTGCTTTTGGCCTAATTCAGTAG